>OX016540.1:238299929-238899929 GCA_943590905.1 Sphaerophoria taeniata
TTTTCCGAGCTGTTTCATAAATAGACCCAACTATCATGTCAGCTGTGTCCAGGAAATAGAATTAAAAAAGCAAACCAACACCTCAGGCCGATGAATAACAATTTCACTCACTGTCACTACTCACTATGCCTAAACACATAAAATTTATTTACGAGTGCACACAAACCGGCAGAAAACACACACACACACAATAATTCATATATTTTTTTTGTGACCGGACAGTAGTTTATTTTGTAGTTCTTTGACTTTTGCATTTTCGTGTAGGCTGGGGCTTTTGTACCTACTTGTTGTTAAATGTTTTCAGCTTTGGCATGAACAAAAATTATTGCGTGAGTCGGAGAATCGTGAGGATTTGCGTTTTTTTTTTTTTTGCTTTTGCTGTTGTTGGATCACGTCATAAGCTGCATGAAAAACCAACACGATAGACCTACACAGCTGACCACCTGGGGTAAAAGCGGAACACAATGTTGATGCGTCATCGTAACTTGTGTGCATTTTCAGAGTCGAGACGCTTTGCTATTGGTGTCTGTGCGACTGTGAAAGACTTGACTTCGAGGTTGTCGCTGTCCACGAAGCCGGTTGATAAGTTATGTCACAGGTAGATTGCTGATGTTGCTGAATGCGAACAGGGGTGGAGTGGAAAGCATTTTCAAGCTACAATTTTCGTTCATTTTAAGACTTGTAGAAAGTTTACAACTAGTTTTTTGTCTAGGGGGAGATTTGATTGCAGATGTTGGTGAATATTAGTCTGAACATTACAATAATTAGAAATGAAAAAGTGTCGGTCTGAAACATTCGCGTAGTACGGCTTTAGAAGAAATATTTGGACTACTGACTGAGGCTCAGAGGTACACTGTCGGCCATTTCTAGAAGAGCAAGTATTACCGTTGACATGATATTCGGGAGGAAGAGCATTTTCTACTGATTCAAGTCTTTCCATTGGTACTGGCATGCTAGTTCATGAAAGTCTGGTCAGAAGAATGACTTGTGAGAATGAAGCTTTTGAGTTTTGAATTCATATTCTTGGTGTAAGAAGTGATAATTTTAGTAGTCTGGACAGTTCACATCTGGAAGGCCGAATTTTAAGCAATATTAAGATTCTAAAAGGGACGGGTTGATTTTGACAGATCGTTGCGGCCATATTGTTTCTTTTGCCTTCTGTCAAAAAATCTATCACTAAAGAAAGATCATAACGGCAAGTAACAGCGTCGAGCAATATGTGCAAATGATAAGATTTTATAATCAAAATGGGTTTTTTCTATTTTCAACGATGCGCGCGTTGCGTCCTTTTTATGGGGTACATGGTCGTCCTTTCAACGACTATTCAACGTTTGGTGGCCAAATTTGAGTCGACCCGCATAGTGAACAATCAGCAAATAGGTACCCGTTTCCTCAACGAAACCCAAGATCTGCCAAAACATCGCCGCTGTTTGTGCTGTGTACAGCAGAATCTGAGACCGTCAATTCTGCGTCGCTGTCGTAGACATTGCGTCGTGATTTGGGTCTGCCCAAAATCCAACTGACCCAGGGGCTTAAACCAAACGACCATACGCAGCGTCGTGTGTTCGCTAATTGGGTCTTGGAACACCTGAAAGTTGATCCCAACGTTAGTCGATGAGTCCCATTCTTGTATGAATGGGTACGAAAATAAGCAAAATTTCAAAATTTGGGACGACACCAATCCACGTGAGATTCATGAGGTGCCAATGCATCCAAATAAAGTTTGGTGTGGATTTTGGACTGGAGGCGTCACTGGTCCGTACTTCTTCGAAAACCACGCTGGCCCGGTCGTTACCTTGGTGCCTGAATGCGATGATATGATCACCGAAGCCATGTGGTTTCAACAGGCTCACAAAGATCGTGTGATTGGACCCCTTGCTTTTTTCTTGGTGGCTTTCTATGTGAATAAGCCGTAGCATCGGCCCGCAAAGACAACAAAATCGACGCCAGTCATCGAAAATTGTTTTTTTTTCGAATTTTTTGTGGTTTAAAGCTGAACACTCACATTCCCGAATATAAAAACCAAGTACGCCCCTGTAGCACCTTCAAAATTTAACACCTAACGTATCTATTGTGTGCGGCATACAAAGTTATAACGGTGAATGTACTCTGCGGTTCGTCGCGCTTGTTCGTCGTGTGCTTTCTGCTGTGGCGCGTTGGCCAGCATTTATTTGTTTAGATTGGGAAAAAATTGTTTATTTATGATGATTGCTTTAGCCGGCGAAGAAGAGAAGATAATGACGGTGATTCGGACGCCCAACAGCGGCACACCATTTACGAACGTGCTAGCCAACTGACTATTCAATTTTTTCTACATTGCAACGCGTATAACGTGGGCGCATTGTCGACAAGTGTTTAAGAAACTTCAAAACACTCGCTTCTGACTGATCCCCAGACTGGACCTCGAACCGGACATGCACAAGCACAGCGCCCATAAAGACTAATAACATGCCACGTACATATACATTACAGCACCCACACAATCGGCACTTTGAGGACAATTTCACACACGCCCACCGCACCAAAGAAAACAATCTGCAAATCTTTTGCAAAATCACGAGTGTGCCGGTTGGACATTGTGATTAAATTTAATCACTTATTGTCCATTAGGTGGAATGTAGAAACCCGTCCACCACCTTCTCCATGAACCAAGAGCCTCCTTTGTTCGTTTGCACAATCAGGCAGAGTTGAAATAGTGTCTGAGAACGAGCTAGCTGGTAATTTTGAAAACTTCAAACGTTACCATCTCTCAATGGCACCTATACTGGTCGGTTGCCGCTCAAGCTGATGATGATGATGATGATAACTTGGTAATGGCGTGTGTGGCTACACTCATGAATGTGATGATTGTGGGTGACACTCGACTACGACGACGATGCCGATTTTTCATTGGAATCATAACTTTTTATTTAAATTAACTTTAATTCATTTTAATCAACAATGAATTCAATTGAGATGAGATTTGGTTCTTTTCGAGTCGAATTTATTTATGCGGGACTAACGCACTTAACTTGAGAACGACGGGGATGTCAGTGTCCGGTTTATTGAGTCGTTGGGGTTCAGGTTTTAATAGTTCAAGTACAGTTAATGTTTGTTTTGAAGTTGGGAAGTGAATTGAATTTAATTCGGTTGAAGCCGTTGCTCAGCTGGAATATAATTTATGTAAGTGGGAGACTCGAGAAGAGTTTTTTTTATTGGAGAAGGTATATTGGTACTTTTTTTATGGATAACGAGATAGTTAAGGAAATTGATATCATTGGAGTGACTTTAATGGAAAATGGGACTTTGTCGTAGGTTTATCGCTTTTTTAATGCGACTTTGACTTGATGGAGGATTATATTTAAAGAGAATCGCGAAAGTTACCAAAAGTTCTAAAGGCTTAAGCCAGATAAGTACACTAAAGGTACTTCCTAAGGAGGAGATTAGTTCCCTAAGTGTCGTCTAAGAAGAAGTTATCGAATTTGATGTTTTTTTCCACCAGAGAGTTTGATTGTTTTTACTTCGTCTTAGGTTTTATAGAAGCTAAAGGGCATGTTTGTCTTAAAGGCTAAACCTTGTTGTTATACGAACTGTGCAAATATCTTTGGAATGCCTTTATGTCCCAGCATCCAAAGAATTGAAATTTTAGAATATTCCGTTGTCTCTCTAGAAGATGATCGACAATTGTGGACAGTGAAAGAGATAGAAGCGAAAGATTAAAGAACCGTTTGGGTGCCTGAGAAAATTCGTATACCCAGACCAGATATTTCCTTTAACCCTG
Organism: Sphaerophoria taeniata; assembly: GCA_943590905.1. Classification (NCBI taxonomy): domain Eukaryota; kingdom Metazoa; phylum Arthropoda; class Insecta; order Diptera; family Syrphidae; genus Sphaerophoria; species Sphaerophoria taeniata. The sequence continues at coordinate 238,303,690 of OX016540.1, forward strand.
AATAATACTTCTTGGGTGAAAACTACCTTTTGACAAACATAAGAGCAAATATTTCTATGGTGATTGTACATGCTGACAACGTTTCTGCATCAGCACAAAAAAGTTATCTTAGGACTAATACTAGAAACCGATGAAGAACGAAAGCGATACGTTTATATCGGAACCCGGTGTTATCGGTTAGGACACTAAACGAAATTTTGACATCTCATTGAAGAGTGACATGATAGTCCACATTGGGCGCCTCAATTTCAATTTCAGCAGCAGGAGGTTGAGGAGTGTCCAGGATCCGACCTCCTTTCGGCATGCTGGCAACTGGCTGGGTGCTCGTCTTTATTTCTTTAGTTCCTCCAGTATACAATGCCTCCCACGGCAAACTTAATGCTTTAAATCCCCAAACTGTAGGCGTTTTCATACCGAGCGTGGGCATAAGCCAAAGGGGTTTTCAGGTGAACGTGGAGAATGTTCATCTTGGCGGGCTTCGGGACGATGTCTATTCCCAAGTTGTTGTTGAGTAAATTCAACCTCCTCAAGACCTTGTAGTCGAAACCGTGCTCCAGACCCTGTTCGATGCCTTCCGCAAGACTGTAAAACTGTAGGTCGACATGTTGATGGCTGAGTGGTTCGTAGTGCGTAGTGTGTTGGCGATGGCTGGAAGTTGGCTGTCCCAGTTCCTCTGGTCGCTGTCAATGTATCTCCTGATGGCAGCGAGAATAGGCCAGCTTACCCGCTCATTAGCATTTGCCTGTGGCGAGTAAACAGCAGTCCGTACGTGGGTAATCCCATAGGTGGTCTGGCTGACGAACTATTTTTTGTTGTCCGAAAGCAGGGTTTCCGAAACGCCAAACATGCAAAACAGCTGCTCGTAGAGAAACTTCAGCACTACTTCCGTTGTTGCCCTGCGAATTGCCGGCAGGGTCTCTTCGCTCCGAACGCCTTATCCATAGGTGACCTAAGGTAAGCGTTCGAAACTTTCGAGATCTTACAGATGTCGCAATTTTTCTAGAAGAATATGACCTGCGCTGCCATGTTAAGTCAGAGGAATCGTTGCTTCAGCTGGTACAGGGTTTTCCTGATCCTACCATGCGAATCCCTCGGTGGTCGATGTGCCAGGGAAACTAAGCGGTCGGTTAGCGGTTCCGGAACCCAAAACTTCCAAATAAAGTCGTCCTCTACAGGATTCCTTGTGCATGATGGTTTCACACATCTCGATATCAGCATTGTACATGGAGAAATTCTGATCAATCTCAAATCGAGCTTATTAGCTGCACGACACTTCTCTGGCATACAGGATGTACGCACAAGCCAACATTGACTTGCACCACTGTTATCTCGTAAGACTGATTTTTTTCCAAATGAGGCCGTTTTGAGAACATGGAAGGATGAAATTCGCCTTGTTTTTTTTCCAGGAATCTCCCAAAGAGTCCCTTATTCTGGAAAAATTGTCAAATGGCTATCAGAAAACGAAAAAAAAAAATGATTATAAATGGAGTGTCGCCGAGCAAATGAACCTAAGCAAGAGGCAACAAAGCGGCCCTGCACGTTTTATGAGCAGAAAATGAATTACAAGCATAAACTTCTCTTGAAGAAAAGAATAAGCATGAAGAGCGCGCCAGGTAGGTTCAAGACCCCGAAGTTTTTCGACGCTTGTAGTGACGTATTCTTAGCGTGATCTTCGTCAACTTAATAAGAACGTAAAACAGAAGAAGAAGTTCAAACAAAAACTGCAAAAGTTGTACAACGAAGAATGTAGTCATCGACTGAGATAACTAAGTCGTGTAGAGCGAGTGGATAACAGTGTCTGAGACGGATGAGGTTGAATACAATCCCGAATGCTGCCGGAGGAGAAAAAGACCGCGACCTAGGTGGTGGAGGACTTCAAACAACTTGGCTTGGAAGTTTATCAGAAACCCAGATGGCTTGAGGCGATTGTTGGATAAGGCCCCGCGCAAGCGCTCCGGGCTGAAGCGCAATCTGGAGTACATGCGCAGAGTTGTTAAAGTTAATTATTGTGTTCAATTTTTTACTAATTTTTTATTAATTATTTTATTAATTAATTATTGTCATTGAAACGAATCTTTTCCTTTACTAACATCAATATCAGTTGCGTTGAGTTTAAAAAGTTCAAGCCATTTACGTGATTTTGCTTGAGCAAACGAACAACAGGAAAAAATATGAACTTCTTAAAAAACCTACTATCGGATAACCTAAACCTCTGTTGATTACCAATTTATTCTTGGCGTTCATTAACCTCACTCTCGTATTTTTCTGAATCATTGCATTCAACATTCATAAAAGCATCATCACTGCCGTCGTCGTACAATCACTCGCTTCTTGAAAAAAAAATTAACAGTTCAAAAATGGAATTCCAAAAACAAAAAACACAATTCTCGCAATCCTATTATAGATGAAGTCTGTATATAAAAAACTTATCAATGCAGCAGAATATACATTCACAAGGCGCTACATTACACTGTGTAAACGCACTACAAACGACACCGACCGCGACGATAAGCTTCCGACCGACGCACGTCCATGGCTATCGACTTTGCCATTTGAATAACAAAAAAAAAACTCCTTTAGAATTTTGATTAAAAGAAGAAGTGAAAACAAGCCAAAAAGTCCAAAAACTTTAAAAACTACATTTTAAAAGTCATTTTTCCCTCAGTTTATAGGGTTTATAGAGCATAAACCCGCTACTGCCTCAAGTGAATCATGAAAACTGCATTCTCAAAAGTCGTTAGGGAACTTTCAAGCTCAGTTCTGACATTCTTTTCTTCTCATTCTTGCTTTATCTCCCACTGTTGAAGTGGTGATATTCATTTAGGTGACAATATTTTTGGTTTAAGTATTTTTATGGTCGCTCCTTGAAAGCATGGGACGTGTGCTTTTATGGTTATCGGTTTGGTTATAAGGTCATCCAAATGTGTCATTGAGAAATAATTTTTATCTCAGGAGCATCGTTATGGTCGTAAGAGAGCATGCTATGTGATTCAATCGATAATAATTTTAAGTACACAAGGATAATGGTTTTGACATAAGAAAATGTATGTGAAGAGAGGAGAAGGAGTATTGCAACAAATTGGATGTTGGACAAAAGAGCACTTAGCAGAAATGAGTTCTGTAAAGTAAGATAATTGATTACTTATTAGTTTGTGTTATGAGAGTCTCGTTAAATGTGTTGCATCCAGGGTTTGTGTGCTGACAGTCATAAAAGGATTTTATTGTTTTGATGATGATGTATTGAGCTAAGTAAAGGGACGATTCTATATGACACTAAAATCACTTAGAGCTTGGAAAATTGTAGCTTTAATGAAATGAAAACAATGCAGGAAGATGGCACTAGCGTTTATCAAAATTTGAATTTCTGCTAGACCAAAAAATAACTTAATAAATCAAAGATGAACACCCCGACCCTAGGCACAACGCACAAGTGTTCTTATGTAACCAAAATGTGGGTTGGATCAAAAACTATCCATACATGCAGTCATCCTCATTTCATTTACTTCGATTCCGTCCGGCCCTCTTGTCGTCACTGTTATTTTACAAGACTTTGATATGCGTTCCTCGCAATATTCACATATCAGACTTCAGACTTGACTTGCGAACATAATTATCTTCATACATTTAGAGCTTGAAGCACTTCCATCGTCGCGTTGTCGTCACCATATCGTGTTCGACGAGAAAACCCAATTCTCTCAATATTGCTGGTATTGGGTTTCCCCTTTGCTTGAATTGATAGAGCCGAAGTAATCCGCATCGACTGTTGAAGTTGTTGGTGGCTGCGAATCGCTACATGCCTCACAAGATTATAAGACTTTCAATGACGATGTTGATGATGAGGCATCCAAATACATTCCAATTCAAGGATTAATTTTGAATGTATTTACATAACTTTTGCTCCCACATAGGGTCCCCTACGATGATTATTTCCATATATGCAGGCAAACTTCCGCGCACTTCATCCTACACACGAGCCGTTAAGACTTTATGTAGTGACATTGTTAGATTTCCAAGAAAATGCACTTGGAAATTTATTTAGAATCAAAAACTGTAGAGAAACTGATGAGGTATGGTACCTCTTGAGTGGTATGAAGTAGAGTGAATTGCAAATTATTCAAATTAAGGCCTTACGGTATTTTAAATGAAGAAATCTTGTGTGTGAATTTCAGCTGTTCAAAAAGTTTGCGTTTGCTTTAAACTTTTTGGTGGTTGGAAGGAAGACTTTAAATTACATTTCAAAGTGTTTTAAGCTCAATTTGCATTCACAAACTTGCGTAGTTGACTACTTACATTTCTTAAGACTTTTAATAAGTTTCGCAGTTGTAGTAGTACTCTCAAGTTAAAACAAAAAATTGGGAATCGTCTTAATACTATTATAATGTCTCATCTCGCTGTGAAATCAGAGGTTGTGGTTTTCTGCAGACTCTGCTTAATCGTATGCGTGTTTCGAAGATTGTAACGAAAACTAAACTTTTTCGATTTTAGTAATACCGGGAGAAAAGTTGCGAAGTAGGGTTTTAAGAATTTTTAAATTGTATTTTTCGAAGAAACGTTGTTAAACCCTGTCTTATTTTCGTGGAAAATGATTCAAATCACGGAATTTGATCCTGAGATTGGGATCCGTATACACTTGAGTTTTGAATAAGCCGAAAGAAACGCTTGTGGGAAACAACGGGTGGTTGCAATGTCTAAAATATTGCAATGTAGTAAAATCAAATCGGTCAATTCGACGACATTCTCAAAAATTTGGCTTTGAGACCATATTATGGCAAATTTCGTAGATAGGGGTCCTGGTTTACACAAGAGTTGAAACCAATGTACCATTTGAAACGACGTGCGTTCTCTGATTCGGCTTTGGAGACGATGCGTTTTATTTAGAAGAAAAAGTACAGGTCAAGTCTTAATCGATAGGACACTTTAGCTATGTATCTGATAGGTTTAGCTGAACTAATGTTTGATACAGATTTTGAAAGAATTAAAGCAACCATTTTCGGTAGTTTGAAGAAAAACATCTCGTTCGATTCTTGGAATTATTTTCATGGTTGATTTTAGTCTAGTGACGATATGAGCAAAACAACCATTCTTCTGTATTTTGTATTTCTTGAGCCCTTGAAAACTATGCGTCCAATCAACTTGACCAACTAGGTGGCTCAATTAGCGCTGGGTTACCCCGTTTTGATTCCATAACCTAGTACGACCTCTCATTGCCGTTGTTGAGCCATTAACTGTAAAATTTCATCAACGGATGGCAAAGATTTTGACGGATTAGAAACCTTATTTTTACCGTTTTTAAGTCTTATATTTACTTTTTTTTTGTAAATAATTTGCACCCACTGATGGGGGTTTTTATACCCTTATTATGCCAGAGACACTTTGGGTGCTTTAGGAAGAAAGAAAAGCGTTGGAAAGGAGTTGTCGGTGTTGTCTTGAATTCCTAAACACTGCAGTGATTGGAAAAAACAGAGAGTAGAAGAGAGTTCCACATTCGCGTAGTACTGCTAAAGAACAATTTTCTATACTTGACAGTACGTCTAAAGTTGGTCTCTAGAATAAATTGATGGGCATTCTAGAACCGCAAATATAACAGGCGAATAAGTAATTCATTAAGGGGAGAAAAGCAACTGGCTATTTCATTAGAGCACTTACCGAAGGAGAGCAGAGAGAGAGACATGAAACGTTACGACTGTAGACATGTTTCCAACTACTAGAAACGAGCCCAGAAGACTAGTATAAATAGAAGAGTTTATGCAAGGGTTTTACCAACGTGGAAGAACACCTCTTAAGAATAATAGCGGGGCTACCATCCGGACCAGCGGATTAACAAAGAGTATAATGTCACCCAGTTCCCAAAATGAACTATAGTTCGTTCAATAAAAAATGTCAGTGAAGGAAAGATAGGGCATTTGCCTCTCATTCTGGTAGCAATAGCTTCCATATGTCTATTTCAAGCAAAAGCTCTGACGTGGTTGCCATACTTTGTAAATTAAATCACCGGAAATCAAAGAGTAGTGTGTATGGTTACCACCTGCTGGCGATTTAATCTAATTTAATAAAAAAATGTTCATCTTTTTCCACACCACCAAGAGGTAGATAAAAGGTGCGTTTTTTTCTAAGTGTATCGCCTGTAGGCCTAATCCCTTTTTTTTTGTTTTCAAAAACATAGGTTGTTTGGAAAACAAAAAAATAAAAAGCAAAGCAAAAACAAATATTTCTTTGATAAAAAAAAAATAAAATAAATAAATAAACATAATAAATTCATTACTTAAACAAACAGTATTTACAAAAAACAAAAATAAACATTATCAAAAATTCAGTCTCAAAGTATTTGCGCAAAAATAATCTGTCGAATAGTCGCTGCACTATTTTCACTGCAATAAAATTTATTTCAATACAAATTTACTTATTTGGCACAAAAGCAGTTATTGAACGCAAATAAAATTTCATTTAGATATTACCGAATTTTGTTATCATTTTATCACCAAATTATTTGACCTGTTTTTCTCCACAAAGAAATAAAACCACGACACTTTATGAACAAAAAATCTGAATAATAAATGTATAACTGCATTCCTGCACCGTTTTCAGACAAGCAAGTAAAATAAATTCAAAATTTAAATTCAAAAATATTGAAATTGAGGCGGTAATACCTAACGCTCTCACCTCAATAAATGTTGTTCTCAAAAGCTTTAAAACAGAAAGCTCTTTCACGAAATCCTTTGAAAAAGCTCTTGAGGTTTGCTTCCAAAGGGTAATGGCAATGCTGTCATTTCTCATATTGAGAGAATAAAAAAGAATACGATCAGTAATTTCAGTATGCTTTCAGCATGCAACATGAATGGTCATGGAGGGGTGTACAACGTTTAAGGGAAAATAAATCAATTCGTGTGTATAAATCAGTGCCGGCGCGCTTGTAATTTGGGAGCGAATTTGTGTAATTTCTATGAAGCAGCCACCTCTGCTTAAAAAAAGCTCTCCCATAAGGCCTTCACTGACATATTTTATTGAACGAACTATAGAAACAAACTGAGATGGGTGCCGTGAACGAAGGCCATATGAACTAGTTCTCAATCAAATATGAACTAACGCCATAATCCGATTATGGCCTTAATTCACAGTCGAATGAGAACTAAAGCCATCACATTCACAGTCGAATGAGAACTTACGCCATATGGGGTAAGTTCACATTCAAATGAGAACTGATGCCATAACATGCTTTGAGCTTTGAAGCAAAGTTAGCATAGCAAGTAATTACCTAACAAAATCTCATCGAGATCTCAGGGACCTAAGATATTTCTAAAATGGAACAAGAGATCTCACTCTCAGCGAGTGCGCTGATATTTTCTTTTAAAATTTCTGAGAGAAAAAAATGTGTTGATCCGTTTTCTTGGTCAGCCATTTGAACGTAATCATGAGTTAACAATATTAATTTCAAGGAATCTCACTGAAATTTGAAAATTGTGCTACACCTAATAATAAGTTGATCGTAGGTGCTTCGTTCGGAAAACTAGTTTTCTAGACTCTGAAGTAATAAAAAAAATCGCGTTCTAAGAGCCGAATTTTTTTTGACAAACAGAGAAACAATTTGGGGTGTGAAAATAAAAAAATTCGCGCGAATTTTTTTATTTTCACACCCCAAATTGTTTCTCTGTTTGCCAAAAAAAATTTCGGCTGCTCGCTTTCTAGTAGTACTGCAGTACGCGATTTTTTGATTACTTTCAAATTGTGGAAAACTAATTTTCCGAATGAAGCATCTACGAAAATATTGAGAAACTTAGGTACTCATTCTGAAATTCAATACAAATATGAAAAATCATTATTTTTGTATTGATTTTTTTATTCGTTTGGAAAGCAACTTCATTCGATTACTTTGCAAAACATTATCAACAATTAAACGATTTCATTTGTTTTCCATCCTCGTAAATTTGTGCATACCTAACTCCGCCGAAAAAACGAAGATTTAAAAATATAATCGAAAACGGATAAATCGCGAAAGTATAAATAACAAAGAATTTTTCCAAAATTTTTAAGTTTTGAGCGTGACGAAAAAAGTTAAGAATAAGGCAAATGTGGGACTATTGGTTCTTATATTTGATTTATAGTAACCCGTGTTTAAAATATTTGTGTTTACGCCCCCTTTAACTAATAGAGCGTTCATCCTTTTTTCGTTAAACCTTATATTTACTTACCTACAGTATGTTCCAATATCATATTAAAATTATTTTGATTATGGCGTTAATTCACATTTCAATGAGAATTAATGCCATTATGGCGATAGTTCATATGGCCTTCGTTCACGGCACCCTGAGATGTTATAATCGATTGTACAGTTTCTTAAATACCTAAACCCCAACTCAATTACCTATCTCATGTTTCAATACATTTTCTTCTTCTGTTTCAAATTCTTCTTCTGATTAGTGTTCTACCAACCGATGCGAAACCCCACCCAATCAATCCAAATTCAATCCCTCCGCTCCCCTTTGTGCACCAATGCACCATTTACAGTTGTTTAAAATCCTCTCATGCGTTTAACACATTTCAAACGTATGTAATTAACCTCATGTCGGTCGGTCCCCAAGAAACCCATACGGCAAACATATCTGCTTCATCCCTTACCACCACAAATCTTCATTTTTGTTTTATTATAATCCCAAAATACGGAATTGTTACCCAATGTTCTTTTTATCCAAAATAATCTCAAGACCAGCAACAAAAAAAAAAACTCCAATATTCTTGCTACTAGTCATAAATAAATTCTACCCGAAAAGGAAAACTTCAAAAACAAATAAATAACATTTGCCACATGATGAACAGCACAGCAAAACAGAAAAAGAGAGTTTTTTATTTAAGTTCGAACGAATAGCAGATTCATAAAAGGCTAAGGGCGCAATAAAGAAAAACTAAAGGGTTTTCGTTCTTTTTTTTTGTATTTTTTGTTATTGATTGATTCGATTTGACCTTTTTCTGCTTTGTTGGACTTTTTTTTACAAAGGAAAGGGGAGTGGTACCTGCCTCATGAAGTTGTGTGTGTATTGATTCTCTAGAAGGGTTTACGACATGTGTTGTGTATGTTTTTATAGGGTCCTCGAAAAGCTATTCCATTTTCATGTTTAATGTATGAATTTTACTTTGCAGCCGTTTTTGTTGGGTCGATTTTGAAAAAGAAAGAAAGAGATTTAATGAACGTCCTGCACTTCACGAATGTTGAATACCAAATCGACTCGTAATCAACTGCAAACTAACTTTTTGAAAAATGTACCCCAAACAGGGGATCTCATCGGATTCCCGTTAAAGAAGGTGCGCCATATTTTACTTCGGTATTTAAATATTGGATTGCGTTGACATTTGTCAACCGATTGGCTAGAATGAATATATTTTGAAACCGCTTCACCAAAATAAATTCCAGAGAAACAGTTTCCGTAGGTGCTACACGAATGTGCAAACAAATATATTTGATAAAGTTGATAAAATTACAATTTTATTTATAAATCTTATTCTATTCAAAGTTCATCTTCCTATCAGCCCTGCGAGCAAAAATAGTAACAACGCAAAGAATCAGCACTTCTGCCAAAATTCCCAAAGCTGGCCACACCGACGCCAAATGACTCTTCACTCTCACAAATGTCGTGTCTTTGGCCTCGGATGATATTCCCAATTCACTCAGTTGATTCCTAGCCACACAGCTGTAATCTCCCCTATCCTCCAGTGTCATATTGTCAACCTTCAAAATTGCATTTTTGACTCCCTTCTCGTTCTTCTCGAGCTTATAACGATCCTGTGAGCCGTGCAGAGTCAAATTGCCAATAGTCCAGTAAATACGTGGCGCCGAACCAACCACTTCACACTCAATCACCAGAACTTCTGCCTCGGAGACTCCAACGTTGGCAGGTGTCCGCACTGCAACTTCAGCCAGAACGTGAAATTCCTTCTTGGCCTCGCCTAATCGACAGCTATAGACTCCAGCGTCTGATTCTACGGTCTTTGGAATAATAAATTTGTGCTCGGCTTCGATGATGGAATATCGATGTTCCAAGTCGTCGATATCATCCACGTCATGGCCATCTTTCTCCCACTTTAACTCGAACTCGCCCTCTTTGGTGACGTTACAATGGAGTACCAATGGTCGACGAATTACGAAGCCTTTCAACTTATGATCTGGATTGTCATAATTTGGCACCAGCAAGTCTAGCTCGGCCGAAACAATTACAGCCAGAAGCAGACAGGAAAATGTGAAAACCAAACGAAACATTTTCGTGTCACGCCCAAACACAAAAAAAAAAAGAAAAACACTTGAAAGAAAAAAAAAAAAACTGAGTCGTGTAACTCTCTGCTAGGAACCAACCCAAGTAACTGTGAGTCAATCTCAATTTTTAAAATTTTTTCTCCGACAATGGATAAGCACAACGACTATGGTATTGGCAAAAGCATATTCTCGCTGAAAAGTGAGATAAAACCTCAAAATTTTGATAACAAACTGACAGAAATAATCGTTTTTGTTGCAATAAACTTGGCTGTGATACGTTCAACGCCTTGCGGTGGCTGACAATCTGATAGAAGCGATAAGAAAGTTGTTGTGTGTGCGTGCAGATTTGTTTGTAACAATAATTGACTCAAGACACAATTAGATAAGATTGAAATCTCTGTGTTTCTTTTATCTTTTTCGAGTTATTTTTGTGTTTCTTTATGACAAGACTGAATGTTTGCTTTGGAAATTTTGTCGCAGAGTTTCTCGATTTCTTGGGAGAAGAATAAGTTCTAATTAGCATGCAAAACAGATGTAATTTATTGTTAAGCCATTTGGATTTTCTGTTTTCTGAAAGGGGAATACAATTCTGGGAAATGTCTAATCGGTTGGGTTTCAGTGGAATTATTAGTTCTGAGGCTTGCCAAAAATTTAAGTGTCATTTTCTTCAAATGAAATGGAATCATGATGGAATTATGGAAAGGTAGAAATAGCTAACCCAATTCTGGAAATTGGATTTTCATCCATTTCTTTGAATGAGAGCAGAGGTTTCGAAGTGGAATGACAAATCTGAAAGAAATAAATAAAGTCGAACTGCGCCCCTTAATTCAAGCAAAGAGTAGGGAAAACCTGGGTGCAATTTCAAGTCCGTCTGTTGGAGATATTCATAAGTAAGTGAATAAGCTGATAACACCAAGCATGAAGATACACACACCGGAATTTTTTTTTTTAGTTATGTCGGGTATTTTGACAGGGTGTTATCATTAATGTCTCAATATCTCCTCTTAATATTAATTAATGAGTGATTTGTCAGCAACTTCAGTGGCTAGGGCTGTCACCATGATAGAAGAAGGGTACACCTACCGCTTAGTAGGTCGAGCTTTAGGTGTATCGAGTCCAATGATTTATCGCAATGTTCAACGTTACAGGGAGGCGGGAACTTACGAGCGGAAGCGACTTAAAGGGGTAACAAACGCCGTTGATGACCGTTTTATCACCTTGCAAACCCTAAGAAACAGACGACAAACCGCTGTTCAGACACGAAAACAACTGGCTGAGTTCAGTAACGTCAAAGTTAATGAACGAACCGTTAGAAGACGATTAAATGAAGTTGGAATAAGATCGTATACTCCAGCAAAAGCACCTAAGCACGAGGTATCTCATCGTGTGGCAATATTAGCGTTCGCCCCATGAGCATCGAGTTAGGACAAGTCAGTGGAGTCACTTGTTATTGACTGACGAAAGCCGTTTTTGCGTTAATTTGGTGGATAGGAGGGAAAAGATGTGAAGGTATCGAGGAGAAGAATACAGCCAGACAAATTTCACAAAAACCGTGACATATGGTGGAGGGCAAGTTATGGTATGAGTAGGCATCTCCTTCGTAGCTCGCACAGAGTTGGTGGTTATTGAAAATGGATCTCTCACTACATACCCATAGGTAACAGAGATCTAAGAACTACATGTCATGCCATTTGCCCCCACACTGCGCGTATCGCAGTGAGTCCTGGAACAATAATTGAGGCTGTCTGATAAAGAAAGATGTGCAGTTTAGTTTGAGCTTCCGAAGAATTCATCATTTCTGTAGATGTGCACCAAGGAAGCACCTTGGATCCTCTGCTTTTAATTAAAGTCTCTAATTGCTAGCGTAAAGCGACGGGTCAAAATACTTGTAGAGTTCAGGGACTATTTGCGTAAACACGGTCTCTTGCGAAGCTCCACAGAAAGAAATCTTATGATCTTGGTGACCAATTGACGTCGCCAAAACTTGAAATTACGTAACCAGGAAACTTCTCACACAATAAAGCCATAAATAGTCGTATTGTGTTGCTTGGAACCATATATCGTACGAGTCTTGATCTTTAATCACAAGCCAAAAATATCGGTTATCATTCGACCATATCGCTCCGAATTGACTGTAACCGTCCGCCAATCGGAAGCATCTATGAAATACAGACCTATGACACCTTTCGATCATAGAGCTAATCAAACACTCTCTTTTTCTGGATGCAATGGCACCTGTTCGATCCCTTGTGGGTGTTCTGCGGTAATTTTGTTTGAGAGAAAATGTTTTTTTTCAAAAAATCGGTGCTTATTGTCTGTTTTTCCAACAATCCATTGTTCGATGTTAAGCGATCCACTATCGTAAATAGCAAACATTCAATAAATATTATGACACTTCAGACGACAGTTAAGTTTGACACGCATCAGCGCTACCAACTTGAAACTCACCTCTCTCATTTATATCGGTACAAACCCACGTAGTCTGGTGAACATTTACGTCCCACTCGATAACAAGATTGGTCTTCAGTCTTGTGGATTCGGTAATAGTCCTCTCCAATATATCACCGCCCGGTAGGTATTTTTGGCTATCTCCATTCTGAAGTAAAAATACTACTTCTTTTTACTAGTATACTGTATACAGGATCTTGGTTTTCATAATCCAAGGTTCTTGGATCAGAACTATATCCCTGTTTCTTTCGACACATCTTCTGGACCCTTCGGCTCGACCAGTTTCGTGATCTTCCATTCGTGACAGGAAAGTTCCGGGTTGCTAAGCCTGATCATTTCATTAATGGCTTCTATGCAGAGGGATCCATGCACTAGCTTGAGGCCTGCATTGAATAACTTCGAGTCTTCAGCCAAGCCAAACTTCGTGCAGCATGCTGACAGCAAGCGTGTGTAGTGCGCTTGACCTCTGATCGTTAAAAACAATGAGTTTGACATTTCCTTGATGCCAATCTCAATCGCTTGTTACAGGTGGTGGACCTGCATGCATCGCAAAACTTTGAGAAAACCAAAATCTCAAATTGTGTTATCATAGTTTCGATGAGTTTAAGTCTGGAATCCCTTTTATGTAAGGCATCATCAGACCGCAACCAACAATAGGATAGAAGCAATATACTTCGAAGCAAGAGGCAAAAACGTGGCGTAGATCAAGCAATTACCTCATCGAAAAGTCAAATATTTAATATTTCCTCGCATTTTACTGTCTCTACGAATAAAAAATAAAACCACAATAGTACCTAAGTTAACCCCTACAAATTGATTCTATTCCACTCTTGGTGTTTCGTTTTAAAGTATCCTCTTCAAGTGAGAAAAAAAAACAAAACAAATTGTACTTGTAGAAACGAAAATGAAAAATAATTTAACGCAAACAAAAATAGAAATTTTTCCACCCACGCGCAAACAAATGACGAAAAAAATATTATTTCTATTTTTCACTCGAACAAGTGCAAATATTGGATACTCCGCTGCCAATGGGCAACATGCAAGTCATAAATGAGAAAAAAATCAGTAGGTAATGCCGTCATTGATGTTATGAGATAAGAACTTATAGACGCACTTAAATGTGTCATGAGGTAATGAAACGAAATTAATGACGTTATTTCTTTCATGAGCACCTCACAGATGTAGATAACTATTGGGTAGATAAAAAGAGGAGAATGGGATCCCATTGAAACACTTCCCTTACTTTACAGTGTTCCCTAAAAATATTATTTAACCGATGTGACACTTAAATTAGAAAAAAGAAAACAACTTGTGACACATTTGTCAATAAAGATGTTTCATGAATGCGCCAATAAATTGTTTTCATTGATTTTTTGTTTCAATTTCTTTAGACAGACTCTAGTAATTTGCCGTATTGTTATCTTGTCTGTTAAGAAAAGTAATAAAAATTATCTATTTTGAGCTTTTGACATCTTATTTTCGTTTTAGCAAAACGACGACAGCGTGCAGCGCCGGGGCCAAATAAGTGCCTTAGTAACGTATATGCAAAGCAAAGTTCTAGAACAAAAACGAAAAAATAAATATTTGCTCTCGAACAATATTTTTCTTTTCATTTGAAATACTTTCACGTAAAAGTAGTTGATTCAGGTGAGATTGGGTTTGTGTAAATAGTTATTATCTGCTATTTACAATTAATGAAGATTTTTTTGTCGTTTGTTATCGTTAAAAATAAGATTGGTAGATTTTTTATTTAAGAAGATGAATATTGAGTTCTAAAATACAATTCAATTCGTGTGCATACTTCTACTTCAGTGTGGTGGAATCAATTTAGCAGGAACTAAATGTTATGGTACATGAGGATCATTATAAAAAAATAATTCAAATTCTAAAACAAAATAAAGGGTCCGCCATCTAACGTTTTTTCATATAGTGCTTATTTCGCGAATGGTAACACTTAGCTCATGTCTGATTTTTTTATCCTTTCGCTGAACGAATATGGTTGTGTATACGCTTGAACAACGCTGGGAAATATTGCGACATTACTTTGAAAATCATGCTAATGTTGCAGAATAAGTGCGAAAATTGCGTACGGATTTTGGAAGAAGAGAAGCACCGTCAGCTCCGTTTGTTCGTTATCTTGTGAAAAAAGTGAAAGAAATTGGCATCCTCATCGATAAAACAAAGCGTGAAAAGCCAAAAAAGTGCGTACACCCGAGAATATTGCTGCTGTGGCAGAAACTGTGCGTGAAGCGCCATCAACATCAATTCACCGTGCGTCATTCTTAACAATTGAACATTTCGGAGACATCATTGAGACGAATTTAGCATAAAACTTGGTATGACGCCAAACAAAGTCCAATTGGTTCAGGAGTTGAAGCCAACTGACCATCCAATGCGTTTTTGCTTCGCTAAGTGGGCCTGCGATCGACTTTGAGAAGATGCCGATTTTGCCAAAAAAAATCATCTTTTCAGATGAAGCTCATTTTGATCTTGGCGGGTATGCAAACAAGCAAAATTGTCGCATTTGGGGCACAGAAAACCCGCATGCATACATTGAAAAGCCGATACAGCCAAAACGAGTCACTGTTTGGTGCGGATTTTGGTCCAGAGGCATAATTGGGCCATTTTTCTTCGAAAGTGAGCAAGGAGTGGCCGTTACAGTCAATGGCGATCGGCAATGTTGAACGAATTTTTGTTCACAAAAATTGAAGAGGAGGATATTGGCAACATTTGGTTTCAACAGGACGGCGGCGCTACGTGCCGCGCAGCCGAAGCTACACTCGTTATTTTGCGCCCTGTTTTTGAAAATTGCATTATCAGCCGCAGAGCTGATGTCGTATGACCACCTCGGAGCTGCGATTTGACACCGTTGGACTATTATTTTTGGGATGCCGTAAAAGATAAGTGTTTCGCCGACAAGTCAGAGATGATTGACGCTTTAAAGGACAATATTCGTGGAGCCATTGGTGAAATACAGCTGCACATAATCGATAATGTCCTTAAAAATTGGACCGCTCGTGTAGGCTACTGCATGGCCAGCCGAGGCAGCCATTTGAATGAAATTATTTTCCATTCTTGATGGGCCTAAGAAGTTTTTGGTCCGTTTTTGATCGTTAGTGGATCTGCCTTGAACTGGTGCAGTTATTGAGATTTCTCCATCTTACGCTAGATATCTTGAGTATATGCCTATATGGTTTTGAACCTATGTTTTCATTACTCCTAAAGGAATCTTCATCTTCTCAGCTAAAGAAACTTGAAGGCTGTATTCTGTCCTGACCATTTCATCAGCGATTTGATTTTCTTGAATATCACTGTGAGCCGGTATGTGCCCAGACTAGATTAATTTGTATGATGTCGTTGAAACTTGCATCTTCCTGCTTGCGTTGATAACTGCTTGACTGTCAATAAAGATTGCTATGATTTGTATACTACTGTCTGATGTGACTTCTTGTTTTAGTAGCCTACGTGCCCGTCATATCGCTAGTACTTCAGCCCGAAAAAAACGCTGCATCTGTTGGGCAGTCTTAAGGATTGGTTTATATCCAGATATGGTGATGTCGAAATCTTGTGCAGGGCTATTACTATTCCAATCCATTCTTGGTAGAATATCAACCTTAAATCGTTTTTTCTGGTCAATTTAAGGTTGGTATAAAATAGTAAGAGGGTATATAGAATTTAACTATAACCAAAAAGCTTTGCATTACACATAGAAACCTGATTAATAAAGTCTTAATGCTCTGCAGGCTGTGATAGCCCATTTAATATTGGAAGAGGAAAGAAGGGTGTTTTGGTTTTGGTAGTGAATAACATCAGTTTAGTCTTCTTTTGGCTCTCTAAGTCTACATCTAGTGGCCCATTTGCTTAGTTTCTTAAGAGCTGTTTCCATATTCTCACTAAGTACCGAATGACAAATACCTGAGATATTGCAAATTATCAGGATACGCTACTCATGTGTAGTGCAGTACCAGTGGATTTGCTTTTTAGCAGATAGGCGTGTTGAGATTTAGATACAGGATTGTTTGCAAGTATAGCTCTGATTTCTTCGTCCAGAAGTCGTTGTCTCCTCTTCTCTCTTCTACCGATCTTGGGATTGAAGACCACTTTAACCCTCCTCAAGGATTCAGATACCTGGGGTGGAATCGGCTAAGGCGATTGTTGACTATCACTTTGTTGATAGTCGT
Organism: Sphaerophoria taeniata; assembly: GCA_943590905.1. Lineage (NCBI taxonomy): Eukaryota > Metazoa > Arthropoda > Insecta > Diptera > Syrphidae > Sphaerophoria > Sphaerophoria taeniata. Next base: position 238,320,559 of record OX016540.1, read on the forward strand.
TTTTGATTATCAACTTTATTTTGCTCTGTGTAAAATGATCAATAAAACAATTTGAATTTCTGGCAACACCTACAGTAAGCTATGTCGTTTTGCTCAACGTAAGGTGATTATCAAAACGATAATCACTTTTTTCCATACATTTGGAAGTGACAGCTATTTCCATGTTGTTTTCATATATTTTTTTTTCTTTTTCATTTTTGTTTTGCTTACAAAACTATATGAAAACGACACCAAAATAGCTGTCGCTTTCAATTGTATGGAAAAAAGTGATTATCGTTTTGATAATCACCTTACATGAAGCAAAAGCAATTATTTTGACTATCAACTATCGACTATCAGCTTAGCCGATTCCGCCCCTGCATTAGTCAGAGCTAAACAGTTTATGAAGAATACCCTTAATCATGTAATCGTTACATCTTGTAACTTTTGTAGCATGGCTGAAAAATATTATCGCATCTTCGTGATTTGAATGGTTGAAAGCTATTGATAGCCCATGAAAAATATTCTTAAGTTATTACGGATTTAATGTTATAATGGTTTGCTTTCTGAACATTGCTTGAAGGTTGTGGTTATGGGATGCATTCTTTGCAATCTAGAAAATTGGTTTTCTGTAGAATTTACTGTCCAAATTCCAACTTCTTTCTTCAGGACTGAATGACATGAATAATGTTTTCACAGAATCTTACATAGTCTGGATGATTCTGTTTTGTTTTCTATTAATTCACAGTAATTTGTCCATGAGTCTTTTTGTAACTTAAATTTTACCTTTTAAGACACTCTCTATATCGTAGCCATTGTTTGCTAGCCTAGTACGCATTGGAGGAAGTTCTTCTATCTGTCTTCTGAAGTTCCTTGTTGAAGAAGATAGAACACCGAACATTTAAATACTTAGTTAGTTTGCTTAAATTGTAGAATGTTGTTTTTATTAGTCTTACTGACTTGAGTACTTTTATATATATACCGTCAGAGCGGGTGACTTTGGCCAGGGCGGGTGACTTTGGCCACTGAATGGATACTTTTTAGAATTTTTTTTAAAATATTAAGGAGTGGTTTGATTTCTTCTAAACTTCTTTGTAAATTTGTATAATTGAATGGATTCAAAAATGATCATACTAGCCTTATATAATTAACATTAGGTACAAATATATACCAATTTTTATTTTTCAAAAATGTTCACGGAAAATTCACCTGAAAATGTTGGATATTTTCAACATGATTGCAAAATGACTTTGACTCCGATATACACCTGTGTGCAAAAAAATAGCAGTGCTTCCCAAAGTTGAGAAATATGTAATAGGTAATCGTAATCGTCTCGTTTTTGTGCGTTGCCTGTACAAAATTTAAATTACAGTCTTTGTCTAACTAGTCATCGTCATTAGATTCATAAAGCTTGCAGATTAATTGGCGTTGGTTTTCATTGAAAAAACCGTTACTCAAAGTCACAAAGAACGAAATGACCTGTGAGCTAAAATAATTGTTTGAGGTTGTTTTTCCTACTACGAAACAAGGCCTATCTTTTGGATAAAGGATATCATGGACGCCAAAATTTATGTTGATATCCTGCAGAACGTATCATCCTTCCTTTTGCCGAATGGCACATGCCAATAACTTGTACGTTTCAGCAGGATAATGTCCCCAAACACACCAGCAGGTTAGCAAAAAATTGGTTTGCGACTAACAAAATTGATGTGCTTGAGTAGCCTGTGCAATCGCCGGACCTAAACCCCATCGAAAACTTGTGGGCGAATGTTAAGGAAGGTGTTGCGAAGGAAAAACCAAGAAATGTTGCTGAATTGTGGAGCGCAGTGAAAAGAACATGGGAAAGCATTCCACAAGAAAGATGCATGTGTTTGGTTAATTCTTCGTTGTCGTCGTTGTGCTTCTGACCTCGCAAATAAAGGTCACACAAAAAAATATTAAATCGTAATGAAAATTTAAGTGAATTATTGTTTTTTTTAAGTTCTTATAAGACATTATCTGGAGCACTGCTATTTTAATGCACAGCCGTTTTAAATTTATTTTCTTAATTTTGTAATATTTATCAACTAAGCTATTGAAATATTGTTTTTAATTTTTTGTATATATTAAGACATAAAGTATGGAATAATTCAAAACCAATAAATTAATTAATAAGTCAAAGGGAAACTTGTTTTTTTCATTAAAGGAAAGATAGTTGAACCACTGCTATTATTTTGCACACAGGTATATATGTATTATTTTTCAAATTGAATCCTCCTAATTTTACCCTTGTAACTATTTTATAAACAAAACATTTTATTTTTTTTATAATAAATGCCAAATGGTAGGATGACTTTGGCCTGTATTTCGGGTGACTTTGGCTGGGTGGCCCTCTTAAATTTTGCACTAGCTTTTGATTGATAAAGTGTAAGCAATATTTTTTATTGCTCTGCCATGTATGTGTGTTGGTATAATATTCATTTTTAGAAAACAATTAAGATTCCCCAAGTATATAAAAAAAAACAGGCACGAAAAGCCTTATCAAATCTATAAGTCTAAAACTTCAGAAGGCGCTTTATTGCAAGTTCGAGAAGGCAACATGTCATTGAACAAGGCTCCAAAAGTGTTTGAAATATCAAGATCTACGCTCCAAATTTTTTTTTTAAATGTGCACACCAATGCTGTTGGTTGGCAAACTGCACTTTCGGAGGAAGAAGAAGCCTGCATAGTCAAAATGCTACTAACAACTAGTATCTGGGGATTTCCGCTTTCCATACTTGAGCTTTGTCACATCCCCAAGGCTTTTCTGGACATATGTCGCCAAATTCAGCAACAATTTGCCAGGGAAGGATTTGGCAAGTTCATTTTTAGAAAGGCACAAAGGCCAAATAAAATCGCGAGTGTGTCAAAAGGAGTTATACTCCATCAAGAGCAGCAATATCAATTTCAATAATATATTTCTTTTTCAACAATTTGGTAATCTGGTGACATTTGGTAATTTGGTGACATTTGGTAATTTGGTGACAATTTTTCGAGCTATTTCTCAGAAGGTGTTATCTAGCTGAAAAAAATGTGCACGACTCGGTCGTACGAACTTGCTCCTGTATTCCAAATTATAAGTCATAAAAAAAAACATAAAAAAAAATTCATAAATAAAAATTTAAATTGAAATTTGTACCTCAAAAATAGATTCAATCTGAAAAAAAACTGATGTCATATGATTTCTTAAGAAACTGTTGATTTTTCAAATTAAAAAAAAAAATAAAATTAAAATTTGAAAATGTACCTCGTAAATACATTTAATTCCAAAAATTGAAATGGCAAACAAATTCAAACCTTATTCTTTATTTATTGAATTTTTTTTTTTGAAAATCGTCGGAGTCGTTTTTTTTTAATTAATTTTTTATATATAAAATTTTTCAAAAATGTCTTAAAATTAATTTGGGTATGCGTTATTCAAGAATATGTAAATATACATTTTATAAGTAAGTTTCGATTTTTAATATTGATCTGTTTTTTGAGATACACAATTTTGAAAAAAAAAAGTTTAAAAATATTTTTTAAAAATCCAAAAAAAATTTTGAAATTGTTTTCAATACAAAATATTATTTGGACAATATATACGTGCTTTCAGAAAAAAAATTACGCTGATCGGACTTTTATTTTTCGAGAAAATCTAGTAACAAAAAAACGGTTCTATTGGAGGTACCTACCGTTTTGGAGCAATACAAAAAATGTTTTTTTTTTACATAAAATACATGAATGTTAAACGAAATAAGATTCGAGGAAGTTTAAAAAAAAATCGTAGGAGCCGTTTTGGAGAAAATTGAAAGTTTTGGTTTTTAGCCAAAAAAATCGTATGGTGGCTACCCTAAATTTTGATCTTAAGAAAAAAATAAAAAAAACTGGGATATGAGTTTTTGCTCAAACCTCTAATTTTCAAGTTTGAAGTCAATCGGACCAGTGGGTAAGGGTGTAGGTGTCTGTAAACTTCCCGACAGACGGAATCGCCGGACCCACTTTTTTCGACTTCTCATCATCATCTCAAATTTTTTTTTTTTACGAATTCAATACTTGCCATATATGTATTCTATATGTCGCAAGTAAAAATGATAGATATTAAATTTATTTGTCTTCCATCCAATTGCACTCACATAGCACAACCACTATATGAAGCCTTCTTTCGACGTTTGAACGCGTTATGGTAGAAAAACTTAACAAACTACAAGTTGGCAAACCCGAAAAACAAAACAGTGCCCAAAGAAGTGTTTCCTAGACTTTTGGAAAATTTTGGGATAGCTAACATGAAGCTAAAGTGAAGTGATTTCTCTGAACAAATTTTTGTTTGAAAATCGGTTGTTGTTATAAAAAAGTATGCATTACTTCTTTTCCTGGCAAGTTTAGCCAAAGTGTTATACCAATTTAGAATCTTGATAACCTGCGCCAATTTTTTAAAAAAGATGCCATGGCAGTGTCCATACATTTTTTTATAACCACGATGACTGAAAGTGGACTGAAACTAAAAAAATTAAAATTTTATGAAAAAAAACTTTTTTGATTAATTTTCGTGGAAAAACCGCTAAAACTTTGGAATTTTTGGAAACTAAGAAAAGATGCTATATGTTTTAAGATTCTGATAAAAATATAAAATCAAAAATTAATGAAAAATTGTGGTCACAGTAGCAAAAAATGTCAAGAGATATTTTTTTTATTTTGAGAACTTACATTTTTTGTTGTAATTTGAAATTGAAATTTGGCGTTTGATTTTTTATATATTTTTTTTCCATGCAATCATGAATAGGGCCACCCCCTGGTTCCGGGTTATCGTTGAATTTTGGGACACCCTGTATATTGAATAGAAAATTCAATTCTCTTTTATTGGAGCTCAAGATTCTCAACATTCCTCATTCCTTTTTTTTTTTAAATCTAATAAGTGTGCAAATGAAAGTCATTGCAAATGGCACTCTTAATGGACATTCAAGACGTTTCTATTCAATTGGCGTATTTGTGATTATAATAGGGATACGTGTTATTAATATATTTTCTCCCCAGAAATTGCCATTTTAAATGGTTGCTTCTACAATGTTTTCATTTCAATGACTTATCGTGTGCCGTTGCATAGCTGTACTGGGATCAAATCCGCCCTACGCAAATCCAATGAGTTAACAAACTCTGTTGGTTAATTCACAGCTTCGGTCGTATTACAAACTGCATCGATGGATTTGTATGATACCAAGTCCTCTATAGCAGAGTTACACTTTTGACGATCGCATTTGCATGTTTATAAAGTATGTTAGTTTGTCAATTGCAGTTAACGGGCGCATGATCGCATATTCAGAATTTTTTCACAGTGCCTTCGAATCATGTTGTTTTTTTTTTCTTGTTTTATGTTGAGCTCATATGCGTATTAGTGAAAATAGTTAATTTGTGCCCAAAATCCAATTCAGTAGTTTCGAAAAGGATGAAAAGCTGTCAAGTTTGTTTTATCATTTTTAAAGAATAACTAATTTTCATAAAAAAGGGTACATGAATAACAAACAAAACATATAAACTAAATTCTTTCAAAACCGGAACATTGTGTTACACCCTACGTAATGCAAAATATATCCCCTTACATAAAAATTATATTTAATTTATTTTAATTAATTCTGTTTGACAAAAAAAAGCAACTCAGCTCTCTTCCTCTTTCTAACATCACATATTTTACATAATTTCAGTATTTAGGGGTGTGGTGATTGGAGGCGAAAAGGCAATGGGAGGATTTGATTAAATTAAGCATGTTAGAGGCTGTTCAATGCATACATTTATGACTTGCCCATAAAAGTATAGACGAGATAAATCCCTGAATCAATCGCTTGATACAAACTGTTGGTACGAGTTGAGTTTATTTTTTCGGTTTTCCCCGAGTGGCAACATCAATGGCTTTTTCGTTAGTAAAGGATTGAACGATTTAAGGGTTGTCACTTCATATCTCCTGACACATCATCAATTTTAAAGCTCTAACAAGCACTCGAGAGTATCATAAATCAATAGACGGGTTGTCAAAAGGAATAATAAATTTGTAATTTGTCGAACAGCTCTTCCGTTGCGTCGTGGTCGATGCTTCTTTTGACGAAAAATGGATACCTTTTGGAACAATACAGAAAATCTCGAAAGGGGTGGGACTAATTCTTCCTTCTATAAACTTGAATTTATAAATTGTCAACAAAATAAAATGAATCTGAATAAAATTTGTTTGTTTTTGTTAAAAATGTAAGATCAAAAACCTCTGAAAAAAAATCACATACCAACACATTTCGGACAATCTTCGGAGACAAATCGGTGTCGTAAATAACATTTATGTGCCATCTTAAAATACAATCATTCCCATCGCAAGGTTCTTCAATCAAAAATTAAACAAACAGAAGATGAAAACAAAAAAATCTGTGAGATAAAACAACAAAAGACAAAAAAAACAAGTCTTCTCCGATTAGGTTTAAGTAATCCACACTCAAGTAACACCGCGTCGAACTACGTAAGCAAAGACCTTTCTAAGTTGAAAAAAAACTCAAAATAAACTTAAATCAAGTTTACAGTACAATTTGTTGATTGTATTAGAATTCTTGTACGTCATTGTGCACCTTGAAAGTTCCATAATAAAGACTTGTATCTTATGGATAAACGCGGGAAGTCGTATTTTTTTTTTTTTTTTTGTCTCAAGATTCTTAAGAACGTGGTCTGATTTGACTAATTTTGTGTGTGTTTTTTTGTTTTGTTTTAATTTTCTTGATTTACATGAGGTTCGATGAGCCCTTAAGATTTATTCAAAATTTAGCAATTAGCTAAATTTAAAAGACTGAAAAACAAAATATAAATTTCTCCTAGTTGGTGGCAAAAACTTAACTTCGAAATGCCGACCATCTGTCTCACTGTCTGGCTAGATCGCATTCATCATCGGTCAGTGTCAGTGAGGCTGATGACCATGAAGTATTGCTTCGGCATCGTTCGCAGCAATTAGGCCTCTGTTTCTCCGCTACGTGGAAAATTTTGTGCAAGGATTTAAGTATTAAAATACAGCTCGTGCAAGAATTGAAACTGAACAACCTAGGTATAGCAACACCGAATTTTAGGTGAATGGGCTCTTGAAAAATCGTTCGAAATCCACCTTTGTTTTCGAAAAATATTGTTCATCGACGAAGCTCATTTCTGCGTTTATAGAATCATTTGATGGCCATTCCTGGAGGCGCGGGTATTATCTTAACACCTTGCTGCATATTCCGCGACATCGCATATGTGATCGTTCCACAATCGTTGTAAAATGCTGTTTAAGTCGGAGTTTAATCATATTTTTCAGTTGCACTTCCATGTCCGAAGAGGAGGGACGTGAGTCTGGGAAGTACTATGAAAAGCTAAGGGTACTATCGTCGTAAAAATAATGAGATGCTACAGACATGAGAAAGAGAATCGGAGACAAAACGGAGCCCTGGGGCACACCAGCATTTATATTGCGGCTTCTAGACTTGAATACTTTTTAAGGTATATGCTGGACAAATGAATCAAAGATGATGCTAATCGAAAAGTTACTATAAATGGTGAGCGCTACCGTGCCATCATGAGACATCAGACTTTTTGTTGCGCAAAATGGAAGAATTTGACTTGCATGACATGTGGTGTCAACAAGACGACACATGGCACTCGTAACAATGAACCAATTGAATGAAAAGTTCAGTGAACAGTTTATTTTAAACAGTTAAATTTTTACAGATATGTGCTTTGGCCATTCCAGTCACTCAGCTGAAATCCAATATAGCGGCGACAGAATGGGTTTCTGGCTCACATAACTCTTTCTCTTAAAAATAAATAACTCAAATTTACGAGTGCATAATTCAGAAAACAGAATAAATATGTACATATGTACATATTGTATCTCCTGCTTTTTGTTGTTTTTTTTTTTTACATAAGTACCCTGAGGCTATGAAATGATTACAGATTACAGCAATTTTCAACAATGCGATGCCCTTGTTTTTTTTTCTTTCGTCCATTTTTCTTTTTTTTGATATTTTTTCGTCGTATGTTTTTTTTTTTTTGAAGATTTTCAATCGCAAGTCCAATTTTATTACCGACCGCGACTGTTTTCTTTTTTTGTTTCATATTTCTGTGTGTTTGAAGAGAAATTTCTGTCAATAATTATTCTCCCATGGCCTGAAGGACTCAAGAAAAGATCAAACACCGGAGAGAGATAAGGAAAGAACAGATGTATGTTTTTTTGTACTTGTCCGCATATCTGGGCTAGACTTACAAAAATAAAGGCAATAGAAACAAAATTATATTCTTGGCATTCGTTTTGTCTTTTTTGTTGATATGTCAGCGGGTGTGCTCAGTGTGTTAAGCCAACGACAGCTCTGTAAACACTTTTGTGACACTGATACTAATTTGAAAAGATTTTTTTTTCCTCAATAGATATGGAAGTTGTAACTATGAATTGCTATTTTATTTAAGGGTTTCTATGTTGATCGCTGTTTTTAATAATTAAACTATTAATTTGAGTTTGCAATAATGTTTCCCTTTTCTTCTCGTTCCAGGTATGTTTAACTTAATTTTTCCGAAGTTCTAAAGAATGAGGTAAATTGTATCAGAACAAAAACATAAAATGTGAAAAAAGAGCCAAGTTCTCTTATGTGCGAACAACACTGTGTAAAAAGTTAGCCACCAAAAGTAATGAGATCTAAAAGAACGCCAAGTTCTTACATGTAAAAGTGTTATATTGAATATTTTAAATCATAGAAGATAATACAACAATATTAAAAGAAAATAGAAAATAGTTTGGATGAAAATTTACAAGTTCACTGTTCAAGTTTTAAAATGTTATTAATCACGCTTTAAACGAAAACTTGCCAAGTGAACTTGTAAATTTTCATCCAAACTATTTTCTATTTTCTTTTAATATTGTTGTATTATATCTTCTATGATTTAAAATATTCAATATAACACTTTTACATGTAAGAACTTGGCGTTCTTTTAGATCTCATTACTTTTGGTGGCTAACTTTTTACACAGTGTTGTTCGCACATAAGAGAACTTGGCTCTTTTTTCACATTTTATGTTTTTGTTCTGATTTCACATCTTTTTGCAAAGTTTTTTTTTTTATGGAAGCATGAACCTCGAAATAATTTTATAAGCTAGCAATTTGCAAACTTTAACAATATAATTGCTCTGCCAATTAATAAATAAATAATAGGTAGGTTAGGTTAGAGTGGCTGTCTAGATGTCACATTTAGACATCAAGGGTCCATTGTGAAACCACTTAGGACAGTTACTCATGGGGTTTCATGAAGTTAAACAAACCAGAAATCTAAATTTCAAAATCCTATAACCATTTTAAGAAAGTGGGTGGCAACCACGCCCCATTAATGAAACTGCACTTTTGTACTTATATTTTCTCATATACTCAACCGAAACCCTATCAGAATTTCGAATTTAAACGTTTTCGACCATTTTAACAAAGTGGGCGGATACCACGCCCCTAAATAGAAATAGATTTTTTTTCTCATTTTTTTCATGTTATTCAACCAAAACCTTACAAGAATTCCAAATTTCAACATCCTACGACCGTTTTAAGATAGTGGGCGGAAACCACGCCCCTAAATGAAACCAAAATATTTTACTTTTATTATTCTTTATATTCAACCAAAACTCTATTAGAATTCCGAACTTCAAGACCCTACGACCAGTTTTAGAAAGTGGGCGGATACCACGCCCCCTGAATGAGCAAATTGAAATTTTCGATTTTTTCCTTTGTATACAGCCGAAAACCTACCATTGTACCAAATTTCAAGATTCTGCTATTGTTAGAAGTGCTTCATAATTTTGATGATCAGTCAGTCAGTCAGTCAGTCAGTCAGTCAATTACGGTTTTTGAAATTTTTACTGTTCAATATCTCAGGAAGTAGTGGTTCTACAAAATTATTTTTTTTACAGGGCCTTTGTGCCCATGGAGTTAATACGTAATTCAAATTTAAAGCTTCTAACTCTATGGGTTCAAAAGTTATGGGGGGTTAAAAATGTGCTTGAGTTCGATCCTGTAAAAAGGGAGTAGTGCTAGAACTTGGCTGGGCACTACCGTGCCCTTTGATTTAAAATATTTTGTTTATGCACAAAGTTTGTAGTAAATTCAAAAGTTTAACATCAGTTATATATTCTAGGAACAAAACTTCTTCAAAATTAGAGTTTTTTGTTTTTCATTTTCACCGCGTCTGGTTACAACTTTCACAATATCGATCGGTTGATCAAAAATATCAACCCCTGTATATTTACTTATACCGATGCGGTCTGCAAGTTCCAGTGACCCGAGTAATTGCTTCTCAGAAAACAGTTCAAAGTTATTGTATCCAAACCACGACTTGGATGAAAAATACTTATTTCATCAAAATGATGTGATCTCACAACCACAGCTTAATCCGGTCCAAGTATGACTTTTTAGCAAATGACATTACCATTATTATAACTTCGAATAGTTATCAACTACAATTCAGCAAGTGACGATTGTACATTTGACTTTGTGCTAGGATATGTACTCTTTAATTTACATTTACTTTAACAATTCAGTCGTAATACTAGCCATTTTAGTAATGCTCAGTAGGTTACCCTCGAGTCGAACTTTGGTCGTAGTGTTAAGTACGGGGATTTGTTTTTAAGCCGCACTATGAGATGATTTTGTGATTTTGTAGAAATGGATAACCATCATCTCGACTTCGTCTTGTACCACCATCATTTTGTTGTGTCAGCCATTTAAGACCTTACATGTGTCTTAGCGCTTTATTTTGAATAACTTGTAAGTTTTGTTTGAGGTAGGTATTGAAAGTTTGATCCCCAGACATTAAAACCATTAGTAAGATGGCTTTGGAAAAGTGCAAATTACAGCTGTTTCTTTAGGTAAGATATTTGGAATGTTGTTGTATATTCTTCCAAAAACGCCTGCTATGCCAGCAAGTATTTTTGATAGCTTGTTGATGTGCTGTTTCCAATTAAAGGACGAACCCACCCATAATCCCAAATACTTAAAATACTCGACACGCTCAACTATATTAATGTTAATAGTGCTACCCGTTCTGCTATTCATGATGTAGGTACTTAGTTTTTTTTTTTACGTTTAAGGATAGTTTGTGCATATCCATCCAATTACAGATAATAGATAAATCACTGTACATTTGAGCTTCAAGGGCGATCGTAGATTTTTCGAAGAACATCAGAATAGCTTGTGGCACACCAAAATAAATATCCTGCTCATCACTTCTATAGCCATTTGAACTCACATATTGCCTTCTATTGTTGAGGTAAGTTTTGAACCAGTTGTACGATATCCTTTTACTCCGTTAAAAATATAAAAGGGCGGTATTCGTCTTTTCTTCTTTGCAGAAAAAATACCATATCAATGAGTGCTACCATAGTGCTGGATGTCATAATGATGTTGAGTTTCTATGAAGTTTTTGTTTATATATTCAAGAAAGAATCCTTTGGTACCTTATTCGATCACTTTGGACGGAACTGGCATAAATGAAATCGGGTGGTAGTTGTTTAGCTCAGATGGGTCTCCAAATTTGGCGATCGATGTTATTTGGGCAATTATCATCTCGTCTGTGTAGCGTTTCCTTATACGGGTATACGCACAAGATGGTCATAGCATGAGCCTCACGGACAGCAATTAATGAACAAAAATTAAGAAAATCTGTATCTTGATGCAGTGGATCATTGTCGCAATATTTCAAATGGTGATAGTACCATCGGAGTCAAGCCGAAAGAGCTCTAACTTTAAGCAATATTCAGCTCTTTTTTGCAGTCCAGGACTTGCCTATATACCTTTATTTCAAAAGTTATATTCCTCTATCCAGATAGATGCCATGTGATTCAGGATAGACTGAAGATCCTCCTATTCAGGAACTTAGACTCCACTTAAAGTAGCACTCCCACTATCAATTCTTAAGAGAAAAGATTGTTGCATTGATATCTCTTAATCTAATTGCTTTAAGAGTTCGATACCAATTTAAAGCAAATATTGTTATCCCAAACATAAAATTGTTATCGTTCTCCTATGGCCGAAATAAAATCATTTACAACAATTCCATTTAAGTATCCGACCATTCGACAAAAATAAGCCTAATAATCGAAAATATAGCTAAACAACAATCAATGATTTAATCATTTGCATAATAGGCTATCCCTGAATCCTAATCCATCCATTCAAACCAAATACCAAACGATAACAATAACAATTGAATTAAAGATATTGACATCGAATTTATTTTCGGTCTCCTATTCAAATCTCAAAAAGTACAATGTTCGGCTTGTCCCGTCTTTTACTGCTGCTCACTGGGCCAATAGATTCCTCAAGGTTTCGAGTTATACTTCTCTATCGCCACTTTTAATGCGCTTATAGCCAAAAGCACTCGCTGTCTCAATGACTCTTTAGTAGATGAGCATTTCATAAGCTAATCCAATTACCCCAGCAATGTCCGCAGCCAGCCAGCTTGAAAATCCACATCAAAATCTTATCTCAAGGCCAATCATCATCACCATCGTCGTCGTTGGGATCATTTTGATTTAATTTTTTGAATAAAATTTAATTTTATGACGTACTCGTTGTCGAAATGCACAAGTGAAACGCAAATTCATTTCTTATTCTCTTATTTCTTTCTACACACAAAACAGAAGGTTTTCCACATCCTCTACCCTCTTCGTGCACCCTCCTTTTTCAACTGTACGATTTGAGAGGAAAAAAAAGACCTTCCACCAGCCCGCGGGCGGGATAGACAATTGTATTCCATTCCACTTTGACTACACGATAAGATAAAAAACAAAACAAATCTCATTGAAGGTATATTATGCTCGTTTAGTAATAAAACATTATTAGCTGTATTTAGATACTTTTCGTACCTACTGGTTTGCTGAGAAAAATACAATATCAATAACAGTTACATTATTCCCACAAAAACCTTTTATTGAAAAGGCTCCGGGTCCGGAGTGATGTTAAATACGCAAATGAATAATTGCACCCAGTTTCCTCTATTCAAATAATCCCCTCTAGCCGCATCACACTTCTGAGTTCTGATTTCTGAGTCACAGAGGAGATGGTCGTTCCACGCTTTTTTTGCATTCGCGCGCCTGTTGCTTTTGATAACAGAGTCAGCCAAAGCAAAACCAAGTAAAATTAACATTTTATTACGAGTTAATAAAAGTTCATTTTATATTCCTAGAATCAACACATAAATGTGTACAAAGTAATGCTGCAGAGATTTTTGTGTGTGCGTTACGTTCGTTGGGAGCTTGAATCGCTGCTTCATCTTCTTCATCTTCAACAACAGCAACTAAAATTAGGTTTAATGATAACATTCTTTTGGGAAGGGGTAACAGCGCGCGGTGGCGGTCGTGAACGTGATGCGCACCGCTCCAGTCGGTTGGTAGGTGGGCGTAATGGTTCGCGTAATATTTTTGTAAATAAACTTAGATGTAGTTTTATGGCACTGGATTATTATTTTGTTTATTTATTTTCTTGTGGATAAATGATTTTCATTTCCAGTTTTTTTTTTCTCAGTTGAAAAAAAAGACATAAAGTTCTTATATTATTGGAAAATGAAAAAAACAAAAACAAAAAAACATTTCTTTCGATCTGCTTCTAATCGCATTGAAGTTTCTTCTTTCCCATTTTAAACTCAGATCATTTCAGGTATCCTTTAATATTTAAAATTATCATGCCCATCAAGTTAGCAATACAACTTTGGAATTTAAAAAAAGTAATTATGCAATTAACTGTCGTGAATTTGTCGTAAATTTGTCGTGAAACAAAAAAATTTGTCGCGTACTTATTTTAAAAGTTAGCCCCTGGTAGTGCTAACTTGATGCGAAAGTTAGCACTACAACCCCAGATTAGCTAAACTGGACACGTAAACCGAAAACTGAGTATGCAGAAAATTTTTTTTTTGGAATTTTTGGAATTTTTTTTTTTTGTTAAATGAAGTTAATAGATACCATATGAAATTTTTTTCGCTTAACACTTTTTTTAACCAAATTTGTTGCCAACAATTGTCGTGAGACCCCTTCTTGCCAGAAATGCCATAAACGATTTTGTCGCGCCTTTAGATAAGAAGCAGTCGGCCTTTGACTGCAATCACTAAATATTACCACGTGTTAGGGATTTTTTTCTAAATTTTCAATTTTTTCAACTTTTGGCCCAACACTATAATACATTTTGTAATAATACAATTAATATCGTCAAGATAATGGGTGATGTTGGACTTCTGCTTGCCAAATCCACCATAGTTTATAGCGCCCTTAAAGGAGAAACAATTAACTAAAAGATGAAAAACAAACCGCTAAAAAATCGCATCTTTGTTTCCTACAATGTTTGTCTACCAAATATAATGACTCACAGTTAGTTTTTCATTTTTTTTATTTCAATTTGTTGGATTTTTCGTAAAAAGAAAAAATAAGCAAAATATTAGTTTAAGAAATTTCTTTATTTTTATCAATTGTGTAACTTTTTTTGGTTTTATTATAATTTTTGAGATGAGAAAATAAAGCATAAACTTAAAATATAATTAAGAAAAAAATGTTTAACCTAAAGATTGTTTTACTTGTTCTTATGTTTTTTGAATTAACAATTGTGTAGCTTAAAATATTTTCATAATCCGTTGGTTTTATTAAAAAAAATTGAGAAAGTAAAGCATAAAATTTTTAATTGAATAAAATAAATATTTATCGCAAATTAAGAAAAAAAAACAATAGAATGACGTTTTTGAACATTTTCGCTTTCAGTCTTTTGTATGGTTGAGTCTTCATTTCTTACTTTATTTATATATGTAGCTATTGAAAAAAAAATTATAGTTTGGTATACTTAGTATTAGTAGTATTTGTACTATATTTACATGTTGTTTGCTTATCACATAGATATATTCATATTTTTGTTAATTTTAGCTTTACTTTTTTTTAATACGTATACGTTTAGATATGCATGTTTACATTTTTAGAGTACATATTGCATAGGTTGCTTAAAAATAATGTACACTAGTCAAAACAATTAAAGGAACACTTGAAAAAAAAAACCATCCTTACCAGCGACAAAATCACGACAATTATCTGCATACTCAGTTTTCGGTTTACGTGTCCAGTTTAGTTAATCTGGGGTTGTACTGCTAACTTTCGCATCAAGTTAGCTCTACCAGGGGTCATTTAAAAAAAAAAAGATTCCAAAAATTCCAAAAAAAATTTTAGAATTTTTTTTGTTTCGCTACTTACCAGCGACAAAATCACGACAATTATCTGCATACTCAGTTTTCGGTTTACGTGTCCAGTTAAGCTAATCTGGGGTTGTAGTGCTAACTTTCGCATCAAGTTAGCACTACCAGGGGCTAACTTTTAAAATAAGTACGCGACAAATTTTTTTGTTTCACGACAAATTCACGACAATTAATTGCATAATTACTTTTTTTAAATTCCAAAGTTGTAGTGCTAACTTGATGGGCATAAAATTATCTGGTTTCCTGTTTCCGATTTCTTGTTTTTAAATTTTTATATCAAATTTGATTTCCGTTAAACCCGGTTTTAATTTCCATTGTAAAATGAATGTTACTTCCGTCCGAAAAAAATCTTAGTTACCCTCTACATCATACCTTAAGGTGTCTTATTCAAAAAAAAAATATTGAAGCCGTAATCCAAAACAAATTAAACAATTTTGCAAATTAAAAACCCAAATTTTGGTCCTGACTTTCAACGACGGAGGACGTTGCGGAAGAGGGAGATTCAAAATCAGTTAGAACACATTGTTGCGAAACTAGAGATAACTAGCTAGGAATCAAGCTGGCCGAAAATGATGGTTGACATTGAACCCGGCCTGCAAAGCAAAAAAGCGAACCCATGCCTTCCAAGTAACTGGTCAACACGCTACGCCACGGTTTCTACCCGGACTTAAGATCCTCCTTAAGTAAGTAAGTTAGGTGTCGCTACAACAGTCCGGTTAGCTCTGTAGCAGAATTAGTACCAATAGTTAGCAGGCTCTAGTCTCCTCTATAATCTGTGCCTTCCATTTGATTCGCTGGCTGTCTACTAATGCACTTTTTAGTTACTGTAACGCCTCGATTATTCATGGAATTTGGTATACCTGGACTGAACCAGAAACCACCGAAAAAAAAGTATTTTTCTCGAAAAAAAAACTAAGAAGCACACTAAAGGACTGGGATGATGATTGTTTAAAATTAGATTAACTACTTCAAAGTGCCGAACATAATAACACAAGCAAACAACCAACATCATGTTGTGTTTCGGATTTCTGAAAGGGAGACCGCTTTTTAAGAGAAATATTGACGACGACGACGCATTCAAAAGAATTTGTCAGACGTAGTTATATCTGTATACCTAAAACAGATTGCTTTGGAAACTCGAACAGCATCTTTATCTTTCTCCAACCGAGCGAGTACAACCAAAAATCGAATCGACATCATTGAAAGGAAACAAGAAGCTTCATTTATGCAGATCGAACAGGCGGTCAAAAACCTGGGGAAAGAAATACGCAGGCGGCTGCGAGAAAACTTACCTTTTTACCAATTCTAAGCTGCCAAGCAGTGTGATGCCTCTTCCAGTTCTTTATCGTGTCAATGGTTCCATAGTTCTTCTTTCGTAATCGTGCTGTGGCGAGTATTGAAAACTCTGAATACACATAAATCCACTGACCCGGATGGTATCCCATTATCCTGCTGAAGATATTTATTCTACGCTGGTAGAAACCTTTGCGTATGCTTTTCCATCTATCCTTTTCTTCTGGGCTCGTTCCTAGAAGTTGGAAAACAGCATTTACCCAGCCAGTTCCAAAAAAAGTGAATCTTCTTCATCCTTAAACTATCGTCCTTTCGTTCTAAGGTCATGAAAACGATGATTAACTATCACCGAATAGTGGGACAAGTCTTTACATAGTTTTGAAGAAAGTAAGATTGTTGTACTTGCTATTGCAAAGCATTTGATAAAGTCTGGCATCTTGTTCTTTTATCGTGCTTACCTATAGTGTTCACCTATAGTGAACCCCTACTTAGTTGGATAAGAAACTTTCTTTCGAACCATTCAATACAAGTCTGAAATCCACAATATAAATGGGTTTCTTAATGTGGTGCAAGAAATTCTTCTCCCCGTCTGATCTGGCTACTATCTCTAAAACTTATATCAGTAAAAAGCTTGAGTACAAACTCCCATCTCTAGAGCTGGTGCTCCTGCTACATATTTAAACCTCTTGGATGGTATACAAAAAAAAGCTCTTAGAATAAAAGATCGTAGAAAGAGAGAGTCATCATTGAATCATTTACATTTGGAACACCGTGCGTCGTAACATTTCGTTTTATCGGCACATCTTCTGTCAGTGGTCTCGTGAAAAAACCCAGTTGCATTGCTCTCCAACACTTCAGCCGAAATACTCGCTAAGAATGCTCTTCGGTTAACCTTTGAATCCTAATATTAAGTGCTGAGTTTAGTTTCCTAGCCGTACTACACGAATGTTGCACAATATGTCTTCCTCAGGCGTAGCAATATATTAAACTCGTTTGCACTTTGCTCTTCGCCTAAACAGGGTATAGGAAAAAGCCCTTCAACACGCGCCAATTTTATAACAGAGAAATTGCAAGTCCAGGCTTTGCTGTTTCAAACGTGGAGGAACATCATATTAAGTCAAGCATGAAGTCAAATTTTATTTGAACTTTCAACAACTCAACGAATATTTCAAAAAATGTCGGTCAAATCACCATTTACTCTCTAAGTGCCTCAGATGTTCAAAATCCATAACCAGAATTCAATATTTCAAAATTTTCATGAAAGTTATCTTAATCTTTGATTTATTACCCAACCCACCCTCAAAAACAAAAACCCCATCAAATAAAGAAATCCAAAACACTTCATCCAACTTTTAATTTTAAACAACATTAACCAGTGGCAACATTACAAAACACTCATAAACAGCTCACTTCCCCTCCATTTTGAAAAACTACGCACATAAAACATTTCATCACTTTTGATGAATAACAATTTAAAAATCTTTTGAAAACATTTTAATTTGAAATTGAATGTGAAGTGTGTGTGTGGTTGGTTTTTATTGAAAGGGCGATTTATAAACAAATCGATTTGGCTCTATCTCAACTTCAATGAGTTCCCAAAAAAAGACCAAAAACGAATTCTTGTGCGTGTGAGGACAAACGGCCTTAAAAACGAGAATTCTCCCAAAAAACGTCCTTTTGAAGTTTATTTAAGGAAAAATCGATAGATATGGGGCAAAAGAACATGAGAAATGGCTTAATTGTCAATGTTCATGTTGTAAGTGTTATCGCTGGCGATAATTGTGAACACCATGATGCCATTAAATATGAAACAAGACCATTACATATTTTTTATTTTGTGTAAAATGAATGTCATGTGTGTGGCGCAACAAAGTAGTCAGTAATTAAAGTTAATTAGAGCGTGTAATGTGAACTATAATTGCTCTTTGCTACGAATGATGCCAAAAAACAACCGTTTTTTAGTGACAGAAGTCAAGTGCTAGTTTTTGATTATGAAATGTGGGTTTTGGAAAAAGTCGTAAATTGCTACAGGATATGTTGTTCTCGTTTTCATCCGCAATCAACCGGAAACAAAGCGCGTTTGACTATATCGTCATATCAAACACAGTTGAAATTCATCTCGGAAGAGCTTTGAACTTTATTGGCACGTGTAAAAACTCCGAAAACCACAAAAGCAGACAGACGGCTTCTGTAAGGCAAACTTCGGTTGTAAAAAATAAAAAATCGATAAACTCACCTTAGTTACCCAAATAAAACAAAATCCCCTGTCAAAAGACATCATCGTTGAGCGGAAGAAAAAAAAAAACAAAAAAAAGAATTAATATTCAAAAAATCCTGATTTCAAAGGAACTGATGGCTTTGATATCTCGAGGTAAAATTCAATTTCGAAGCGAGATATGACTTCAAAGAAAAAAGACGAGACATGAAATGACTGATTTCCGAAACCAGTCTCACCGAAAGGAAAAAAAAGGAACCTAACAAACATCCGAAATATTTGAAACTGAGTTCAAGGGCAAGCAATAAATTATACAAGTAAAAAAAGGATGTGTCACAATAACAATTATTAGTATCTTCTTCTAGCTTCCATCTTCTATCGGAATCGGGTTTAGGCCTTTTTAGGTTCTTGGGCCATTGGCTAACGTCATCTACCCTTCCAGTACAAATTTGCTTGGTTTCCAACGTTCAATCGTGCAGCAAAAAAACTTTCGCTTATGCGATCAAGATGTCTAATCCTGCCGTCACGGTCTCCGGTATCGTCTTTCCTCACAAACAGGGCCAACTGTTCTCCGTAAGACTAGGGACAACTTCAAAGGTTGGTCATGGTCAGCCTTCATAGTAACAGGTCATTCATTTCGTGGTTTCAAGTTGATAGCACTGGCATTTGATACGTGTCAAACTTAACTGTCATCTGTGCGATAATATTAGTTGAATGTTTGTCATTTACCACAATGGATCGCTAAGCGATCAATCGAACAACGCGTTAAAATTATTGAAACCTACTTCAAAAGTGTAAGTTCCAACGTAGCCAATTTCCGCGTATAACGCGATGATGACGGTCATCATAATCGACCGACTACGGAATAAAAAAATAGAGTGGCGCAACAGCTCTTGAAGAGCCAAGGCCTAAGTGGCTTGCTCTCAAAAACAATTTTCTGAGTGCGTGTGAAGAATTAAGGGAAGTTTTGGAAGTTTTGTCAGTTCTTCGCAAGAGGCAATACCCATGAAAGTTGAAATAAAAACTTTATGGGCACGAGTAGGGCTCGAACCCACGACGTTCTGCCTAGCAGCCAACGCACCTAACCACTAACCTACGGGCAACTGCACCGACTACGAAAGCAATCGGTACAATTTTGAAGAAATTCGAAGAGAGTGAAAGCGTTACTGATGCCTGAGGCCTGTGCATGGTCGTAATGCTCGATTTTTTTAACCACATTTTCTTACACTCGATTGGTATGTAAGCAAAAAAAATTGACGTACGTGGAGCTTAGAAAACCCACAAGTGATCGAAGAGAGGCCATTGCATCCAGAAAAGTGACTGTTTGGTGTGCTGTATGCTTTATGCTAATTGACGGACGGTTAAAGTCAATTCGGACTCAGAGCGATAGGTTTTTATTTGACCGATTTTGACGATTGAAGATCATTACTTGGATGATATATGGTTCTAACAAGACGGACGGGGCAACAAGCCAAACAGCACGACTAATTATGGCTTTATTGCTTTAGAAATTTCCTGGTCGCGTAGTTTCACGTTTTGGCAACGTCAATTGGCCACCAAGAACATGCGATTTGACACCGTTCGATATTTTTGTATGGGGCTACGCAAAAGACCGTGTCTACGCGAATAGAACCCGAACTCTGGACACTTTAAAAACCAACATTACTCAAGAAAACTATGTAAAGACTTGTTCCACTGTTCGGTGAGACAAACCATCAGATCACCAGTGGACCTGTTGTTGCGAAAGCCGTACTGCTGGTATGGATATTTCTTGAGTTTATCAGCGTTTCCATGACCTTGGAAAGAAGGGGCGTATGTGCAAGTGGACGATAATTAGAGGGAGAAGAAGATTCGGCCTTTTTTCTAATTGGCTAGACAAATGCTTTATTCCAACTGCTCGCAACGAGCCCAGAAGAATATTGAGCTAAAAACTTCCACCAAATACCCAATACTCGTCCCTTCAAGAAATAAAACAGTCGACAACCCTGTGTTCTTTAATTTTTACTTTCTCAATCCAAATTAAGCTGTTAACGTGTCAGAAAAATGGCGGTTGAACTTATTATTCCACTTCGCTTGAAAAAAAGCTTAATTCTCATATTAGTCTTGATGATTTCTAGCCTTAGCACAAATTATGTATTCTAAGCAGTTCAACCCTCCATCTATCAACTCAGTGAACAAACGAACACAAAAATTGTTTTTTGCACGCCAAGCAAAAGACAATTAAAATGAACAAGGAGTCAGGTAACACACACCTGAGGACGAAGCGTAGGAAGAGAACGTGACTGGAAAATACATTTTTCAACGCTTCTCAAAGATGCCAGTAAAAATTGAATTTTAAGGGCATTTTTCTTTCTATTATTATTTTCGAGTATAGAGTGAGGATGGTGACTTGGCATCCATTGCAAGGATTTAATTTGTCGAGAATACCTTTGTCTCTTAGAAATTTAAAAGTTCCTGGTTTTTGTGGTTAAGGATTTTAAAATAATCTGAAAAGGTGCTTGTGCACTAAAAAACTTCAAATCATTTTTATCTCACCGTCAAACCTTGTTTGGACTTTTATTTAATTTGCTGCAATTTATTTTCCAAATAAATAAAAATATTTTTTACTATGATTTTGAATGCTTTAATTTGTTTTGATGGCAGTTCGACCCCTCGACTCCAAAATCACTTAAATTGTGATTTTTCTTTAAAATGTTTTCTCCGAATCCAATTTTAAATAATAAAATGTTTCCATTGAAAGCACTTGTTTATGCCCAAACCGACACAAGGCTTATAAAATTCATGTAAAACCTTTTACCAAATACCACATGTCTATTATGAAAGGTAAATTCTAGGAAAATTCAGATAATCGTTTTTGAAATGAATTCCATGAAATATATACATTTATTTTGGGATTGTCAAAAACACGTATTTGTTTCGTTTGATTTAAATTTATATGCAATCCTAGATTTTGATATTTGATCTACTTCGATTTTTGGACTAGTAACATGGTGTGTTTTTTTTTATGTTTTCTACAGGTAGGCAATTTAACAGCCCGATTCTCCCCATCATCACTGATACTGATACCTCACAAGTCATAAGAAGAGGTGAAATTGATGTTGTGACTTTTTCGTATTCTCCCCCAAAGTCACAACTTGTGAGAGTCAAAAACAATCGAAATTGTGATCTCCTTCAGAGTCATAACTAGAAAATTATTTGAGATTTGACATTTTGATTTATGAGTGAGCTGGTTTCATTTAAACCATATTTTCATCAAAAAAATATAGGTATGCAAGAGAACCACGTTTAATGCGTTCGTAGTTCAAGAGTTCGTAGTAGAGCCAGACCACACCGTATCACACACGATAAATTTAATGAAAACCACTTTATCTAACCACGTTATAAAAATGTCCATAGATTCTGAATAATTACATATACCAAATATTCAAGTACATATATAAATTTACACAAATTACTTACTGGTCCACGGTGTGCTCTGCTCTACGATCTGATTTCAAGTGAAAGAATTTTGATAACCGAGAAGCAGTGTATGAGTTTCTGCACCCACTCATCTTTGCAGAAAGTGCATTAGTTTTGTTGTTATAAATTGTGGATCATGTTTCGTTGAGAGCAAGAACATCATCGAGCACACCGCTGACCAACATTACAGTATTAGACTTAACTTAGCGAAACTTATACTTGACAATTTAACTTTAAGTTTGTAAATTTGAATTAACAACAAAAAAGAAAACAAAAACATAATTTGATTGAATCCTAAACATACCGGCCCCCCTGAACGAGTTTCAGGAAATCGGCAATAACGCCAATTTGGTAATAGGCCGAACAAATGTTCCAGATGCTGTGCGAACGGTGGCCACTCGTACGTGATTGTCTGCACCCAACGTCACCGATAGTATTCGTCCCATGACCCACTTAGCTGGCGGTAAATTGGGTTCTTTAATAACCACCAAATCTCCAGGTTTGAGGTTGATTGAAGTGGTTTGCCATTTGTGTCGCTCTTGTAGGGTGGTTAAATATTCAGATTGCCAGCGCTTCCAGAAGCCTTGTACCATGTTCTGAATATGGTTCCAGTGTGAAAGGCGATTGAATGGGGTGTTTGCATGACTCGGCTCGGGTATGACTGTCAACGGTTCACCTATTAGAAAGTGGGACGGGGTTAGTGGATTTAAGTCTGAATCGGACAACGAACATAAAGGAAGAGAATTCAAAATTGATTCAATTTGCGTTAAAAAAGTATACATCTCTTCGAAGGTTAAAATCGCTTCGCCAACAACTCGGCGTAGATGCAATTTCACCGACTTCACTCCAGCCTCCCATAACCCACCGAAATGTGTTGGGCGGAGGGTGGAATAAAGTGCCAGTTTATGCCGTCTTTAGCCAAGGAGGAAGTAACGAGGGAGTTATGCGTTTGGTTTAGGCATAACTTATGCATTTCCGTCAAACATCGGCGGGCTCCTTGAAAATTCGTACCGTTGTCACTGTATATATTGGCACATTTTCCGCGGCGTGAAATAAATCGTCGAAGAGCCGCGATGAAAGCATCAGTAGTGAGGTCGCTGACGAGCTCTAGATGGATGCCATACATACAAACAGGGCAAAATAGGCCTTGGACATCTTTGCCTTTCGACATCGGGACAATCTTATGGTAAAGGGGCCCGCATAATCGCACCCCGTGTTTAAAAACGGACGACTGGGTGTGATGCGGCATGATGGGAGATCGCCCATGATCTGTTGGCTGGTTGCTTTGCGCTGCATAAAACAAGTCTTGCATTGACCCACGATTTTTCGAATGAGGTTGCGGCTGCCGAGTATCCAATATTGCTGTCTAACAAAGACGAATGTTTCAGATAGTCCTGCATGAAGATAACGTTCATGAATATCTGTAATTATAAGCTTAGATATCGAGTTATTTTTAGGTAAAATGATTGGGTGTTTAATGTTGAATGATACTGTTGATTGTTTAATGCGCCCTCCTACACGAAGCAGACCTGAATCGTCAATGAACGGTGAATATTTGAGTAGTTTTGATTTTGCTGGTAGTTGGTGCCTTGATCGCAAGTGTTGAATGTCATCTTGGAAAGCAATATTTTGGGCGAATAACAATAGAGCTTGTTTTGCATTTTGGATTTTCTCAAATTGTAGGCCATCTGAAATACACTGAAAAAAATAACCGTTGTCATATTGAAAATTACTGTTTGTTAACCGAAAATTGTCATATTGATGAAAAAAAATTTCAATGTGATGTAAAATTTCAACATTAGTCTAAAAATCTTACAACTTGATAGTAAATGGGACAATTTGAAATTTTCAATATCTTGTTGCTAGTTTGAAAATCAAAGTTGTCGTTCTAACACCTGGGATGATCAAATAGAATATAATGGTTGTCAATATGAAAAACTTAGGTTGTCCGTCAGTTAATTAAAAACTACAGTCATCATCATGTACAACAATGATTGTCAATATGATTACTACCTAAATGCAACAAAAGCATTGAAAAAAAAAATCATCAAATTGACAGTTGCAGTTGTTGATGTGATGACTGAATTTCACCGGCATCAAATTGAAAACTATTTTTGCTATATTGATAATTGCGATTGCTAGAATGTAAATCAAAACAAATAGAAGGAAACTAAAAATAAATAAGTTCTTTAGCGAAGACTTTTCGTTGACAAAGTTTTCGCATTGAAACCCATGTTGTCGATATGATGATGGAGTTTTTTTTCGTTATCAAAATACGACGTGATCTGAAATAACGCCCTACGCAATGTCATCAAATTGACAATTATTGTTTTCAATATGAAAATCGGGTGTTTCTTGAATTGAACAAGAACAAACAAATACAAACGATAAATTGCTTATGCCGTTATCAAAATCATTGTATTGAAAACCATAATTGTCAAGTTGAAAACCGCAGTAGTCAATGTGATGGTTCAACCGTTTTTAAAAATCGTACATATTTACAATTGCGGTTGTCAATACGATGATCGATCACATAAGGTTGTCATATTGAAAACTATGGTCATCAAATTGACAATTATTGTTTTCAATATGAATATCGAGTTTATCTTGAATTGAACAAGTAGTGTAATCCTCATTCAGTAGCCGTGCATAAAGTCGATCAGACTCGTGTGAGAAGTGTAAAAAAGTGGAAAATAGTGGAAAGAAACAAAAACTAAAACTAAAAAAACAAAACTAATCCTAAGCAGAATGTTGTTACAGGTAAGACAATTATATTTTTTGTAGAGTTATTTGTAAGTTAAAACTATTCAATTTTTATTATTCAATATAAGTGCATCTGTGTGGAGAGCGAGAGGGGGGCACATTTGAAGACTTTTTGCTAACAACAAAAACACCAACAGCAACACCAATTCCAACATGTAAACAATTATTAACATTAATGTTTATACTAACACCCACATCAACACCAATAGCAACTCCAACACCAATACAATATTATTAACAAAATTTCATGGCATTTTCTACGTTTCAGATTGACAAGGACTTTCAGTATATGTACCCCGAAAGCTCCTCCATCCTTTCGTTGTGGGAGCCAACTTTCAAAAATTTAAGGGAGTTCTTGATGAGAAATACTAAGGATAAGAACGTATTGGACACACTCAAAAACACAAAAGAAGAGGATTTAGATAAAGGTAAACTTCTTATTGATGCTTAACAGAAGTAATTCTAATTGTTTCTTTTAAAATTATTATAGATGAAGTTATTTTGCGAGTACTTAAAAGCGTGCACAATTTTGTCTTTCCAATGAAGTACCACCAAAGGAAAACCAATAGTGGGGACAAGTGTTCCACAAAGAGCAACACCAACACCAAAACCAAGACCAACAGCAACAGCAACACCAACACCAACAGCAACATCCACATCAACACCAAAACCAACAGCAACGTCAACAACAACTCCAATACCAACACCATCACCGGTTCCCTCATCAACCTCAACCACAATACCAACACAATCGCAAAAACTAAGCTCAACAGCAACAGCAACACCAATACCAGCACAAACCCCAACACCAATACCAACATCAACAACAACACCAATTTCAGTATCAATCACAATACCAACACAATCACAAAAACCATTTTAATTTTCATAAGAATTATATGTATGAATATGTAAGTCAACTTAGCTGTAATAATAAATAATTAAACATAATTATTCCAAAAAATTAAATCTGCCTTATATTTTAAACAATCCTTGCAACTTATATTCCAGAGGAGCTATTATAGTATTTAGAATCACGTTAATCTAATTGAAAATCGAAATTTTAAAGTGTATCATAATGATTGTAATATTGAAAACTAAACAAATTTGAAACTTTCAAATTAGCAACCACTGTTTTCAATATGAAAACCGTAGTTTTCATATTAACTACCATATGGTATTAAATTGGTTAACTATGTTTTTCAATATGACTACTGCGGTTGTCAATTTGAAAACCACGATCTTCAAATTGGCAATCATGATTTTCAATCTACCAACCACTGTTTTCAAATTGACAACCGTAGTTTTCATATTAACTACCGTGGTTTTAAATTGGTTCATTGTGATTATCAATATGACTAATACGGTTGTCAAGTTGACTACCGTGGTTTTCAATTTGATAATTTGGGTTTTCCAAATGACAACTGCAGTGTTTAATACGACTGCCATAGATTTCAATATGACAACCATGGTTTTCGATTTGCCAACGCAAATTATCAATGCGACAATCCCGGTTTCAATCATTGAATTGAAAATTTTAAATTGTCATATTTACTACTGCGGTCATTGGTTGTAAATTGACAACAAAATTGTCAGTTTAATGTACAAAATTATCATTATGACTACTGTTTTTGGTTCAGTGTACGGGGTTTGGTTTTATTCAAATTTGAAATGTACCTTCTGATGTATGCAGTCACTCGCTGAAGCCGATACCAAGAAGAGAATTTCTCTACGAGTTCGTGAAAGACATGTCCATCAAACGACGTGACGAGTGCATGCCTTCCAACGCCCCTTTCTTCACGTTCAACTGCGTCCGACTCCATTGGATTTACGCAAAGATTTGATGTTGGCCAAGAATCCTCAGATTCGGACAGCCAAGATGGAACGGTCCACCATAGATGATGGTCGCAAAGCGTTGAGGGAGGTACACCGCGCGACGCACAATCAGCAGGGTTTGATTCCGACCGTACATGGCGCCAATAACTTCTCGGCAGAGTTTCCAAAATCGAGGCAGTGCGATTCGCGACGAATGTTGTCCATCTACGTGGTGGCGACGCCAGCCAATGCAACACGATTTCCGAATCGCACCATGCAACCGTTCTATGGATTTTTACGTTAAACAAAGATTTAATAGACACTATCAACCGAGATAACAACACAGCACCACAAAGTTCTAGACGAGGGACGGACACTGGTTTTAAAGGGGCCACTTTAGTTTTACTTGCGACAAGGTTAACATTAACAATTCCTTCTGATGACCAAGTTACAGCGTACACAACCGCGGCATAGGCTAATGTTGACGCGTCACAGAATCCATGTAGCTCAACAGTTGCATCAAACATAAACACATTACGTGGAACACGAACCTTTTCAAAACACGGCAATTGTTTGCGATAGGTCAACCATGTTTCTGCGAGTTCAGAGGGAAGGGAATCATCCCAGCCTAAATTGAATTGAGAAGACCACAGTTTTTGAAAGGTGCGGGTGCATAACTTCACGGGTCATAACTTCACATGGGTCATAATTTCACCTCTAGTGAGTTATAATTTCACTTTCTTCGAGTGAAGTTGTGTCCCATCTAAGGTGGGACTTAGCTTCACTTTTTTGTTGGCCAGAATTTCACTTCTGTGTGAAGTTATGTCCCACTCAAATTGGGATATAATTTCACTTTTTAACTACAGTTGCAAGAAATTATCATTTTGTACTATATACTTATACAAATTTGTCTACGAAAAACTGCATTACTCTGGCGCGATTTTTTATTATTTTCAGAGTCTTGAAAACTGAATTTTCGAACTACTAACTAACTACAACAACAAAAAAGTCTAATTGTAATTAATAACAATTTTTATTTACTTTTTATCGACAAAATGGAGAGACAATTCATTTTTCAAAGCTGTTGCCGTTTTCTTTAATTTGGAAAAGCAATCACCACATATCTTGTAATGCATGCTAGTGTCTAGCAAGCAGGTGCTGCAGTGCAATGATTCATATCGAGAATGATGACGATCCGTAACATTCAAATTCGATTTGTTTTGATTGGGAATGAAGGGAGCGGAAAAAATTTTGCCCAAAAGAGAATCAATTTGGGGTGTGAAAATAAAAAAATTCGCGCGAATTTTTTTATTTTCACACCCCAAATTGATTCTCTTTTGGGCAAAATTTTTTCCGCTCGCTTCGCTCGCTAGCAATTGTACCTGCTACATTTGTTGGTTGAAGCTCCAAATTCGTAATACAATTTTCTAAAACTTTTAAGACTTTTAAGTTAAGGTTTAGTATTAAAAAACTCAATAATGATTACTTTTTCTCGATATTGATCTTGATTGCCGACTGATAGCATTGAAAAATTGTCTATCCGAAGGAGCTGTTAATGTCATAGAAACAGCTCAGTTAGTTTAGATGACGAAAAGGGGCAATAAGATGAAACTGGATTCAAATACAGTTTGCTTGCCTTACTCTCACCTTACCGAATACCAAAGTTCAGAAGATTGTTTGCATTGGAAAACGTTTCCTGACTTAGAGCATGCGGTGTATTTCAACCATTATGCACTGGAAAAAAACATTGAAAATATGTAAAAACTGTCCACTCAATTTATTGTTTTAGAAAATGTTTAAAACTTAACGCAAAGGTCAGAAACCCCGAATTTAATGTCTTATGACCCATCATAGTTGGTTAGTCCCAAAATAAAATTCGACACTTATGACCCACCATAGTGGGTCATTAGTCCCAAAAACCATTTGCGGGACTTCTGAATTCGGGACCAGATTCTCTGCGCAATGCAATGACTTAATAGGTGGGAAATAATTTCACCCAAATTTCAGGTGAAATTATTGCTCACCTAAGGTGGGAAACAATTTCACCCGAAAAGAGTGAAATTATAACCCACTAGAGGTGAAATTATGACCCATGTGAAGTTATGACCTGTGAAGTTATGCACCCGCACCTTTTGAAAAAGCATTTTAAAAAGGACTACCGAAGGAGATAAAAAACCTAAGGGGTCAAAAATACTGGCGATTTCGGATAGTAATGTTCTTCTTGTTATTTCAGTCCGCGATTTGAAATTAGAAAGACGAAACGAATACATGTCTGACGCAGGATTCCAGTACATTCCTAATACCTTTACGGATCGCTCTGGATCCACGAATGAGTACTCACAATCTTCACTGTTTTTTGTAGCAAGTAGGGCCCAACAATTAGAACTCCACTTCCGGAGTTGAAGACGAGATTCTGAGAGTAATGATACAAGTTCCGTTTGTATATCTAATAATGTTTTTATTGAATTTGAACCCGTCATGACGTCATCAACGTAGACGTCGTGAAGTAAAATCCGGGCCGCGTTTGGGTATTTAGATTGATAGTCTGTAGCTAGTTGTTGAAGAACACGAACCGATAAGAACGGAGCCGACGCCGTTCCATAAGTAACCGTTCGGAGGCGATAATGTTCAATTGGTCCTTTCTTATCTTCTCTCCAAACAATTCGCTGATAGTCTCTGTCATTTTTATGTACCCAAATCTGTCGGAACATTTTAACGATGTCCGCGGTAAACACAAACCGATGTTGACGGAATCTCAAACATACACCAAAAAGATCACGTTGTATGGATGGGCCGATAAGTAGTTGGCTATTTAACGAGTTGCCATTAATGTCTTTTGCCGAACCGTCAAATACAACGCGGAGCTTAGTAGTCGAGCTATCTGGTTTTAGCACGGAGTGGTGAGGTAAATAGAATTGACTCAACGGATTTTGATGGATTTCCGAGACAGGAATTAGTTCCATATGTCCCAAGTCAAGATATTCCTTCATAAATG
This sequence comes from Sphaerophoria taeniata, assembly GCA_943590905.1. Lineage (NCBI taxonomy): Eukaryota > Metazoa > Arthropoda > Insecta > Diptera > Syrphidae > Sphaerophoria > Sphaerophoria taeniata. The sequence continues at coordinate 238,350,326 of OX016540.1, forward strand.
ACACATATTGTCTGTGCAGCTCTGGATTATTGCTAAATCGTCTTTCCATCGCATAAAGACGTGAAACTGCAGCCTGAAGAGTACCTTCAAACTTGGGTGCCTGATTCTTAAATGGAAGTGAAACTACGTATCTTCCATCTAATGCACGACCGAATGTGCCTTGAAAATGTTTTTCAGCGGGATCGTTTAGAGTACCTAGCAGGAGAGTCGTGAGAAGATACTTCTTCCAGCTCCCAAAATTTTTTAAGAAGTTGGTCCACATCACAGGTAGAATGAAACGAAGATAATGCTGAACCTATATCAATTGACTCATTTAGTTCTCCACTTATTACCCAACCGAATTTCGTATTCTGGGCAATTGGTCTTCCTTCAGGGCCAACAACTTGTTCTGGTTGCAACATTGACCAGACTTTATCGGCACCAAGAATTATGTCAATAGGACCCGACACATTGAAGTATGGATCTGCGAGATTTAAATGAGTGATATAATCCCAATTCGAGATTTTAAACGAATTTGATGGTAAAGCGGAAGTCAATCTTTTTAAGCAAAACGCGTCGATAGATAGCATTGTTGCATCATAACGTGACATCAAGTTCAAGGACACAATTCCTTTTGTTTGGCCTGCTTCTATTGATCCTAACCCTCACACTGGAACTCGAGCATGTTTTCTTCGCAGTCCAAGATTTTGGACACACGATTCTGACACAAATGAAGATTGGGACCCTGTATCTAATAGGATACGAACATCAAACCATTGATTTTGATAGGTTTTAATTTTAGCTAAAATAGTTGGCAACACTATTTGCTTTGAAGCGATTGGTTCACGAGAGTGATTATTAACAAGAGGCCCAATTGAAGAACGATTCAAGGTTTCTGGAGAATGACCTTGACCTGTAGCTAACGATGATGACGACGAAGGAAACGATGACGAGGACGTAGACGGTTGATTAGATGACGATATTTAAGTTGATGTACCGTTAGTTGCATCATCTTGATGCACTAAATAGTGGTGCCGTGCCTTGCATATGCGACAGCGAAATGTAGAATTACATTTATTTACTCCATGGCCTGGTCGCAGGCAACTGAAGCAAATCGAATGAGTTTTTGTGAACTCCCGTCGCGAAGGAATATCTAACTCAAGGAATTGAGAACACTGATACAAATTATGATTTGTTTTACATAACGGACACTGTGAACGTTTGTCCGATGGCTTAGCTACCAAAGCTCGAACAGCACCTGTCGATTTTCCACGAGTTGATACAGGTGTGCGGTTCAATGTCTGACAAGCTTCTAACGCGTCGCACCTCTGCTCAAGAAACTCAATCAACTCAGTAACAGTTTGATCCTCCCGACTACCAACATGCTCTGCCCAAGCCTGTTTCGTTTCGCTATCGAGTTTACCGAGTAAAATATAAATTAACCAAGGGTCGCGACTGGTCTTAGATAACGCACTTAAGCCGCGAATAACTTCATCAGCACCGTCTGATATTTTCCGAAGTGTCTGTACGTTCGGCGAGTTGATAGATGGAAGTGACATAAATGTTTTTATAAACGATTGAACAATTAAATGCCCGCGATCAAAACGTTTCTCTAATCTATCCCAAGCTTCAGTATAATTAGCTTCCGACACTTTTATATGCTGTATGACGTCAGCAGCTGTGCCACTCAAAAATGATTTTAAATATTGAAATTTGTGGGTGGAGGATAGGTTTTCCTTTTCGTCAACCGTAGCCAAAAACAAATCACGAAAGGATGGCCAGTCCTTATAGTCACCGGAAAATGTCGGTATGACGATTGGCGGTAGTCGAACCTTTGTAGGATCTCTGGACGAGGAGCTTAACGTTTTCAAAAGTTCGCTATGATCATTAGCAAGACGTTCTAGCACTGAATTATTTTGGTTGCTATCACTTTTAGAGTTCCTTACACGAATAGCACTATTTAAACCCGCATGAGCTTGAAAGTACTTTTCCTCGTAAATATTGAAATCATCATTAAAATTGTCTGCATCTTCATCTTTCTCCATCTGCTGGAGGCATTCATAGTGCAAACTTGTAAATTCCGACCATGCTTCGACAACTCTATTCAATCGGATTTGTAACATGTCTATTGTTGTCGATTCATCGATTAAAGCAACAAATTCAGCCGCACGAGTTAAAGTGGCCTTTGCAATACCACATTTCTGTTTTAACGCATTCATATTTCACAAAAAATAATCTTATATTATAATAGTTATGAGTTCGAAGGTGAAATTTATAACGAAAACGAAGAAATGCGTTAAAATTGTATAAGAAAATTAACACGAGGTCTCAGAGGGCATAAATAATATGTATATATATATCAATACATATAATAGCCCCGTATATAGAGTTCTTGTTAAACCACGAGGTTTTGCTTTTCAAGGAACAAACGAAGATTACTGCCACAAGTACAGTAAAAATGTTCTTTTAACTTTGTAGGCACACTTTATTTTTTACAAGAATTGTTCAGTTCATATCAATTAATTCGGCTTTTTCGAAGGACCATGAGCTGGTTTCATTTAAACCATATTTTCATCAAAAAAAATATAGGTATGCAAGAGAACCACGTTTAATGCGTTCGTAGTTCAAGAGTTCGTAGTAGAGCCAGACCACACCGTATCACACACGATAAATTTAATGAAAACCACTTTATCTAACCACGTTATAAAAATGTCCATAGATTCTGAATAATTACATATACCAAATATTCAAGTACATATATAAATTTACACAAATTACTTACTGGTCCACGGTGTGCTCTGCTCTACGATCTGATTTCAAGTGAAAGAATTTTGATAACCGAGAAGCAGTGTATGAGTTTCTGCACCCACTCATCTTTGCAGAAAGTGCATTAGTTTTGTTGTTATAAATTGTGGATCATGTTTCGTTGAGAGCAAGAACATCATCGAGCACACCGCTGACCAACATTACAGTATTAGACTTAACTTAGCGAAACTTATACTTGACAATTTAACTTTAAGTTTGTAAATTTGAATTAACAACAAAAAAGAAAACAAAAACATAATTTGATTGAATCCTAAACAATGAGTATAGTGAAAAAAATGGAAGTTGAAATGATTATGGTGCATATTTTTGACGAAGTTTTCTCCGTAAATGGTCATCTGCTTCGTTGCAGAATCTGCATGTTGGACTTTCGACTAGTTTGAGGATGCTAAATTGCCTTTTTAGTTTACAACGACCCGAGAGAAAACCAGTTATTATCCTGGGTGTGTTCCTTCTAAGACTGACTGATACAGGTCGAAAAGCTCTTTTGGTTGTAGTCACCATGAAGCATCTTCGCCTGTCTCAGTCCGGGCAGTAGTGCCCAGTTGTTTCTTCTCCAGGTTTCCTCATCTTTTTGCATTTTACTTCTAATGATGTTTTCTCCAATTCCGTAGTAGGGTTCCGGTCCTACTAGCGGAGTCATCGCACTTGTGTTTGCCACTCATTTCCCGGAACCCTTACGTGTCCAGGTACCCAATGAAGAGTTGAACGTGTAGGAATTCAACGCTTTAAGGGCTGCCTGACTATCTGACACAATGGTAATATTTTTATTACGGTGATTCATTTCGAGATTGAGTTCTACATATTTGCTAATTGCGTGGACCTCTGATTGAAAGATACTGAGAGATTTACCCATTGGGATGGAGAGTCCGGTCCCGGGCCCAGTACCCTCAGCTGTTGTCGACCCGTTTGGCACCATTTGATGTTGTTTTCTTTGAATAAATAGTTGTTATTTTCAACTTTACGTTCCTTTTTACTACTTACCTAATTGTATTTTATAATTTTTCACAGTCATAGTTTGTGACCATATACCATCTCTGGGTAATCAAGGAAGTTACTTGCTATGAACTTAGACAGAATGACTCTGTCTCTGGTAGCTCATGCTTTCTCCAAGTCCAGTTTAAACCTCTTTGAATTACATCGCAGAGCGTTTCTTCAAACTTCCCAACTAATTTTTAGAAGGTTCAATAAAAATTACCCTGTCCAATGAAATTAATGGAGTAGATACTCCAAATTTCGAAAAATAAATGACAGCAAAGAGTGCTCTTGAAATTCTTCGCGAACGCACCCTGCAAACAACAGCTGTTTAACACTTTGATATCTTAACATTAAACAAGCAGCATTATTAGTACCGCATACCCAATCGGAGCAAAATTCTCTCCGATTCGTATAATTTCTAAGTCTTTTCTACACCGTTTCCTTTCCAACAGAAACTAACCCGTGACTATAGATCATCGGCAAGGTGGACTATTGTCACCAAGTTCACACAATGATTGGCTTATGAAGACGACATTGACATTTTTAAATGGAACCCACAACCTGTACAAACCTTATTTATGCAGGTCCAGCAGCCGACAAAATCCTGGGGCTGCATATAAATGACTGAAAAATAACGAACATGGTGGCTCTGTCTGCAGAGAACGTTGACAGAAGAAGAGCAATGTTAAAAGTAGAGGAGCGCGAGTTCAAAGAAATCGCACTTCTTCAAACTCGTGCTCCTCTACTTAAATCATTATTGTTCTTCTTCAATTACCTTTGGCAATATGGAAGAAGAAATACGCTTGATACTGCTCAGAGCCTACAGAACCCACTTTAGTCTCTCAAGGCTCTTTGAATCGAAAAATCTTACCACTACCTTTAACTGCTGCTGTATAAGACAATACAGTCTTACCACTTTACCAGAACTTACTTACGGATTCAAGACGGCACTCTGAACACCTAGCTGCGTTCGAGAGAAAATTGTCCCGACGATTCCGGTGACGATATAACCACGAGCTCAGCTCAGTGAAGCGGACTTGATGACAAAAATTAAGCTACTTAGACTCCTACTTAGGCTGCAGACTCAGCTCGTATAAGCAAAGCGGGTTACCGGCCCGAAATATCATTCGGCTAAATGGATTGCGTAGACCATGGCGTCAGAAGAGTAGGGTTGTGGAACTAAATGTCGTTTTCGGCAGTAGCGCAGATAAAGACAGAAACTTCATGGGCTTGGTCGACGATAATAATAATTATGAGGATAGTTTTGAATCGAAAAGAAAAGAGAAAAACTCTTTGCTGCTATTGTCATTTATTAGTTTCTAAGTAAATTAAATGTCTGTCTATATTATATCTAGCCAAAAATTAACACCTCAAAATCCATCACCCACTCATACAAGATTTGCTTATTTTTGCATTGGATTTCATTCTTGCAGAAAATCCATTAAATATTTGTGCATTTACTTGTCCATTAAACCGGGCAACAACTGACAGGTGGTAAGACAACATCATTTCCAAGACAAGCCAAATAAACAAATAAATCATTTCACAGATAGCAAAAGTTAAAAAATAGTTTATTTCCACAACCTACACACTCCCATGCAGCACCAACATGAATTTTTGCGAATAAATCAAAACAAACTGTTACACACACAATATCGCCATATAGCCTTATCTCATGACATCGATTTTAACATGACGTTCGACAGTCAAGTCGAGTATAAGTGATTCTAGGTGCGAGATGATGATTATGTGAACAGTGAACTTCGTCAATAGAGAATTTTCTATTACGATAATGATCCGAGTGCTCTAAGGTGGAGTCGACACTGCTTACTTAAACAAAACTATAATTTAATGCGCGCTTTAAGTGAGGCGATTCCGATCAAATCTGTAATGTGGTTGCAATTTGTCGTCTCTGGTCGTTTAGAATGTCATCGATTGATTTGATTTTATTCATCTTGACGTAAATTGAGAGGTTTTTCTAAGTCAAATATTTGTTCCATTTAGAGGGAAGCCTCATAAAAGTCATCATAAATTATTCGATTAACCTTCGGCGGAGGTATTTGTTTTAATTCTCTTAATGAAGTGCGAAGTGCAATTGATTATTTTTTCTCTCAGATATTTTTTTAAGTAGAATATTGATATTTGGAAAAGTTGATTGCATTTTTAATTTCTTTTTTTTTCTACTTTCAGGTAAGAGATTACGAGATTTTAAATGGAATTTTAATTAAAAGTAAGTTGATGTGAAATATTAAAATGGGAAGGTTCTTAAGTGCTTTTTCGTGAGGATGGAAAGGAAAAATCTGAGCAAAGTTAATGGAATTTTATTTAAATCGTGTTTTCTTCATAATTTTCAGCTCGCCGTAATCTGTTGACTTAATGGCAAAAGCAACATCTTTACAAAAGGTTGTTCCGTTTTCAGGATAAACAAAATAAAGTGAAGTTTTATTTATGCTATTTTAAGTAACTCACAACAGCCTTCATACCGGGTGAGGATTATTTCTAAGCGGATTAAAAGCAGACCGAAGCTAAGACACAGTGCATTCAAGAGGACAAACGCGGCCACAGAAACCTCTGCCTGTCCACTCCTACTTTCCACCTCCCCGCATTGAACATCGGGTGCCTAATACCTCAGCCAAAGCTTGGGTTCCAAACTCAGTAGGAAGAAGCAAAGGCAGAGAGAGGGATAAGGTGTGCGCCCACTAAGGCATGCCTCCTTTTCTTTAACAGGTGGCAGCGGAAGAACTTCCCAAATGTAATCAACGGTGGCGTCTACTGTTGCAGTCAGTATGAACTACTTAGTGAACACCTTATGGGGCTACTACGACATATTCGCAGCCCAGGCCTATAAAGAGGATGTTCCGGGCCTACGAAAAATGAAGAACTGCAAAATCTTACGGCGGCTACTACCGGGAACTAAATCAGGGTTGACTTGGAATACTGGGAAGATCTTAAGTTTCGACTCTGTGACGTAAGCCTCATCTGCGCTCGAAGACATTTTCTACGAGCTCCTCGACAAGGCCTACGAGCAATGCCCTAGCTGTGACATTAAAATTGTTCTTGAATATTTTAATGCCAAGCTGGGCAGAGAAGAAATCTTTGGTGTAATAATCGGACGACTTAGCCTACACAACACCACCTACGATAACAGTTTAGGCTAATCGAGTTCGCTGCGGGGCGAGACGTTATGGTAGCGAGTATGCGATTCCCACATCTCGATATCCACAAGGGGACATGGAAATCTCTTGATCAATCAACCGTCAACCAGATTGATCACATTGCGATCAACGCACGACACTTCTCTAGCATGTGAGATGTCCACACATTCCAAGTTACCAACATTGAATCGGATCATTACCTTGTTGTAGGCAAGGAACATATGAAAATGCTAAAAGAAAATTCGAAGTCAAACGGCTACAATTGCAAGAGATTGCTAGATCCTTTTCCGATCGTATCTCGTGGCAACACTGACAGGCAGCTATCAGAGATGCCGCTACTGACTGGAGTGTTGGGGTCTCAACGGCAACCACAACAAAAACTCTGGTTCGACAATGAGTGCCGGCGAGCACATAGTTACAGCTTAACAAGAGGCATACAAAGTGGCGCTGCAAAGAAGGACTCGATCCGCTCACGAGCTCTACGAACAGAAAAGGAGAGAGAAGCCCAAATTTCTCAGAAAGAAATAAAGGAAACATGAGAAGCTCGCGATCGAGGAAATAGAGGGATGTCACAACAGGAACAAGGTTCAAACGTTTTACAAAAACGAAAAAAAAAACACCAGTGGTTTTACGCCCCAAACCGAAGCCTATAGATAGATACCATCATGGGAACACCGTAGTGTAACCGCATTTAGTGCTGAGGATATGGAAAGACTACTTATCCAAGCTGTACAGCCACTTGTAATGCAGAACCATTTAATTAAGGTGAAACAGACCACCAATTCCACCCAACCGACATTGACGAAGTGAAGATAAAAATACATAAACTTTGGAACAAAGCCGCTGCAGTACACGGCTTAGACGTCGAGCTGGAACAAAGCAGCTGGAGATAATTTGGCAAGGACTATGCACCAGCTCATTTGCAAGATTCGGTCGGAGGAAATCATGCCTGATGAATGGAATCTTAGCATCGTATGCCCGATCCTCAACAAAGGAGATCCTTAAACGGCACCAACTAAAGGGACAAAAGTCTCCTAAATATCGCCTACAAGATCTTGTCTGCCGTGCTGTGTGAACGTTTGAAGTTTTTCGTCGACAACCGATCCTTATCAGTGTGGCTTCAGACACGGAGAGTCCACCATCGTTCAAATATTCACTCTTTGGCAGATCTTGAGGACACCCAGAATCGATTCCTACCAACCTTTCATCGATTTCAAGGCGGCGTATGGTAGCGTCTATAGAGACCTACTATAAGAGCAATGTCTAGTTTTGGCATCCCAGAAAAACTCGTCCGTCTGTGAAAGATGAAACTGGAAATCTCACGTCGTTCCATCGTTGTCGGAAAAAACATAACATATTGTTAAAATAACGTCCATCAAATGTTCATGTACAGGGAAATCCCTCCTGTTCATTAGTTGTCTAAGTATTAGTGTAGGACTGCATATCGCAGCTCGGTGGATGTGGCAGGCATATAGAGTTCAGTTCTCTTTCTGCATCTGGCCAGGAAGGGCGTCTTCTCGAGTTCGTGAAGGATAAAGATGCAGATCATTATTCAGCAACAAAATGCATTTGATGTCGAAAAAGGTTAAAGACAAGGCGATGCGCTGTCATGCTATTTCTTCAAAATCATTCTTGAAAAGATTGTGCAAAACGTCAACACCAGAGGCACAATCTTTCAAAATTGACAAGTTGGAAGAACACAGATGCGATGTTAGCATGGAGCGTTCGTAATTCTTGAGACGGAGGCCAAAAAGATGGGTCTAGTATTTCGCTAATATAGCAGGTAGAGCACACAGGTGGTAAAGGACCTCAACCAACTTGGCGTGCTAATCTGGAGACAGCTAGCTAGGGACCAAGGTGACTGTGGACGCTTGTAGGATTTGAGCAGCCTCCAAGTTTAAGCTGAGAAACTGTGAATAGTATCTGCTTTCTATGCTGGGTATGCTTGCCAATCTTTCTGTTAACTTAAGTTCATGAAGGATAAAAGGTATGAAACCTATGGTCTTGTGATATTGAAGTTCGTTTCTGCTTCAGAAAAGAGCTCTAACCTAAACCGCTTCAAAGTCTCCAGTGTGCGACATAGAGTAACATTTTATTTTTTCGGTTTGGCAAGTAAAGCTTGATTTTCTCATCACCTTTCGACATTTCATCATCAGTAATCTTCAAAAAAACATTTTAACATAAAACGTTAATGCCTTCAGACTTCCCTCCTTAAAGTAAAAAACACAAAGACAAAAATGCAAATGTCTTCAAATGACAAGAACGATGTACGGCGTATACGTAACATTTTTGTCCACACTTATTTCAGCCTCTCGCTTCTTCTTCATCATGACCAAATTGGTCGGCACAAGACCACAAACTGTTTATCAACAAACACAAATATACCTCTCACCTTTTTCGTCTTTGCTTAAGTGCTTGCTGTTGGGTCTGAAGTCCAACCGACCATGTGGATGACGACGATGATGAAACGCAACTGTATCATGATGACGAAAAAAAAAAAAACAGACAACAGACAACTTAACGTTTTCGTTAAGGCTTTTTTTCTAAAACCATCTGCAAACATCATCATGATACCCGAATCCAGACATCCAGAGCGACTGACATCAAAGGCATTCAAATTCATTCGCAAATTCAACATCAACAACTGAGTATTCTATGTACAACAAACCGAAAAGAGTCAAGTCTGCGTCAGACATTTTATGCCCGTTGGATGGTGGTGCTGATGTGCATACTTAATCCAAATCCATGCATAAAAAGATTATGACTGTCGGCTTTTGCATCAGCATCGTCGTCATCGTGTGCGAATTCACAAGGAACCAAACAATCTGAGTCGATGCACATTTTCGACCGCAAAACCTTTAGTAAGCCGTGTTTGGCATTGCAAAGGCACATTTAAGGACTTGTTTCCTCACTCAAAGCTCTTTCGGGCACTTAACGAACCGAACGGCTGTCGTCATTGTAGACAACACCGACCGCCGCACAGTTGTCCAAAAAGGGAAAAGTCGTGGCAAAAATACAAAATCTGATGTTATATTTTTATTGTTTTGTTTTTTATTTCTAAGAGAAATATAGACAGAGCTTCAAAAACAGCAAACAAAATAATTTTTTGATCACTAGTTTAATTTATAGGGCTCTTCAAAGTTAGTTAATTTTTTTCTAGAGAAAAAAAAAGAAAAAAAAACAAAATTCCTTATTTTCATTTTTGCGATTATGGCATATTGAATGAAAAATCTTATTTTTTGTTAATAGTTCCTGGTTTAATTACTTATAAGTAAATTTAAATTTGAAATTGAAAAAAAAAATAATTTTTAAGGTTTTAATAAATGAAACAAAAAAACACCATTTTTTTACAATTTATCGAGTTTGAATAGAGCTACAAAAAAATCCATCCAAGTCCATGCATTAAGCCGCATAGGGTATGTGTATCAACCAATTGTCGAGCCAAAAGAAAAATATTTAGCTGCGCATACTTGCGCACTGCCGAGATTTTGAACTTTGAAAAAAAAAATAAAGGCTTGAGAAAACGCTTACTTTGGCATACCTTGACCCACGTAAACGCTTCGTTCTCTGTTAATAGTAATGCTAGCAACGATGTTAAGGTTTTAATTTTAAGAAGAAATATTAGCCATTGTAATTGCATTTACAAATTTTTTTTATCTTTTTTTTATTGGTCAGATATTATTTTTTGAAGGATGTTCCGTTGTTCTTGTCCGTGATAAATTTTGACTTTGATGTCAATTTTTTTCGAAAAATGCGTCGTAAACATAACATTTTCTTACTTTATTCTAATAATGATAATAATAATGAATAAAAAAGTCATTTATAAGGTTGTCGAAAAACCCGCATGTATCATAAAATGTATGGTACTTGTAAAAACCAGCAACGGATGAAACTTAAATTTTTTTTTTGCTTTAGAATAAAAAAAATATTATTTTTGAATTTATTACGAATATAAATTGATATAGGTTTTGCAAAATGTTTTACCATATCTACCAATTTTTATAATCTGCCTACTTTAATTTTCCTATTTAAGTAGATTCCTGCAATTACTAAGCCAAAATGATCTAGGTTTGAAGGATATTTTTAATTATAGATCCTTATTTTATGGTCCAATAAAACAGGTAGAGAGAAATATTATTATAAAATTTTTATTGATTAAAATTAAAATTTTTATTAATTTATATTAAATATTATATTAATATAGATAAATTTAACGAGTATTCAAAAAACACTTCGGATCTTTTAAAATCGAAATATAGTCACAAACTCTTGACCCCAACACTTCACAAGATTCTGGACCACGGTGGAGAACTAATAAGCCATCAAATTTTACCAATAGGGGAACTTTCAGAGGAAGCACAGGAACCAAGGAATAAAGATTACAAGCGATATCGATTATCCAATACTCTCAAGGTTTCAAGGAAACGACAAAATGAAGATTTATTTAATATGCTATCCATATCATCAGATCCACTTGTTTCATCTTTAAGACACGTTAGATCCCAAAAAGAGCTCAAAAAAAGCTACTAACCAGAGCTGATTAGTCTATTAAATATTAAAAGTGATGATGATGACAGTGAACTTTTTACTGAAAATTTATAATTATTGTTTAAGATAGTTTATATATATTTTTTTATTTAATATATGTTATACCTATCCTATATGTTTTTAATTATACTTGATTTTTTTTAATTTTTTTTTTGGTCCGTTTATTTTTTCCCTTTACTGTTTCACATAAAATATGTCACTTAAAAAGGTATAAACCATTATTATTGACCGCCTAAAGCAAAAAAAAAAAGTTTCTTTGCCAAATTTTCGCATCCACTGTTGTGATGAATTTTATTTTAGAACACCCTATAAACACTTAGGGGGCCATCATTTTGTTTTTATCAACATTTGCAAAACTAAAGACAATTTTTAAAGTTTTACTTCAATTCTTTTTTCTATAAATTTCGTTTTTTGAGAAAATCTGTTTTCGGCCGATGATTCCGAAACACCCTGTGAAATAATTTTCTTGAAATTCATTGGTGTAACAGCCCTGGAAATTTCCTTCAAATTAAAAAAAAAATTATACAGCTGCTCCGTTCAAAAGTTATGATTTTTGCAACGAGATAAGTCATTTTGGACAACCGTGCGCCGCCACCGCTGCATGCAATTGTCATTGAAATTTGTCAGATTTTACGATTCGAGTGTGTCTGGCCTTGTCACCGAGTTAAAGCCTGAAATGTTCTCCTCTAAAATTCAAATTGCCAGAATTGTCGAACATACAGGACCAAAAGAATTATGAATGCTGACATCAGAGAGAAGATGATTAAAAATATTTTTGTATTGAATTCGGTTCAATTGGTTCCATATTGAAGACAAAATGCCCTTTTGGGATTTTCGCGTCGAGGAAGCATAGCATAGTTTTCAAATTAGCAGGTTTAACGCAAAATTGAATCATTTTAGATCATTTAGAAACGCTCGGTAGATCCTTTAACATTCTGTGTCAGGCTTCATTTTAGCTTTGATTCTGATGTACAGCAGGGCTCCGTATTGACTAAGATACTTTTTACCTTTTTATAAATGATCGCCTATCTCAAACTCGGATGTGAATCTTCCATCAAGCGATCATATACGCGTATCGCCAAAATGTCACAGGAAGAAGAAGCTCGAGTATAACTCCCATTTTTTGGAGCACTACTCCAGCCCATCAAGAGCAATATTCAAAACATAGTGTTTCAGATGATTGATTGATTGATCAACGACGTAAAAATCGTCCTCAGAGACTTTAATGCAAAAATGCGCACTTTACAAGGAGCTAATGTCTACTCTGACCACTTTCTGGTAGAGGCGAAGTTTAGAGCTCGATTATCAAACGAGAAGAAAACACGCCCTAGCACCCTGGAGAATGTTAGAGATTACAGTGAGAGACTCTCGGCTGAACTCCCAAATACCACAGACGTCAACACCCAGTGCAACTAGTATCGCGAAATAATGAAATATGAGACCACCATAGGTTACCACTTGCCAGCCACCCCCATAAAAGAAGCCGTGGTATGATGATGAATGCGCGATACAGGAATGAGAGACGGAAAATGCACATTTGCCGATTGTAATGACTCATTACAAATTCCCGCCGTAAACTTTTTTTATTCTTCACAAAATATGAGTCACATCATGTGCTTCCGGTTCGGGGTGTAAATAGACGCTCTAAATTGCCAGTCAACATCAACACCACAAGCGGACAGCCTATTATAAAAAGCAAAGATACCATCCTTGTTAATTCAGTTGAATCCAGGAACTCGAAGTGAGCAGACGTGTGCCCGGAGTGGCAAGTATAAAAACAGACTAACCGGATTACTCCTTGCCAGAAGATTACTCCCCGTTAGAAGTCTTGTCACATATACTAATCCCGTAGCCAGAATTCGTTCTATTGATTGACCGGATTTGTGCTTGATTTACCGGATTCGTCTGCGATTTACCGGGTTCTTCCGTGATTTGTTATTGATCGGACATAGACATCCCCCACCTGTGGTAAGGCGTCTTGTCACACATACTAATCCTGTACCTCAGAATCAGAACAAAAGTATCTCACAGGATGCTGCAACGATAAACAAGAGCAGCAAGAACAATAAAGAGCTCCAAATAGTTTTTCATTAAATCCTGCCGCCGAAAATATTTAATGTTAATATGTACTAAAAGTCAACTAAGCGATTCAATTTCAAATTTCACTATTTAAGAATACATTCTTCTAGATCTCGGAAGTCAGGCATTACGTGGAATAGATTTTGAAGCTCCCCTAACATTTTTACAAAGCAAGTGTGGTTAGTTTTGTCAGATTCCTCAATGGCTTCCTTGTAATTTTCATCCTGTTTTTTGAACTGGAAAAGTGACCCTTGATTAAGCCAGAACTAGAAATTTAAAAGAAATAAGGAATTTAACAAAATAATAAGAAACAACAAATTATTTAAAACTCACAGCATTTTTAAAACATTTTGCAAAACCGGGATTCTCTGGGTGTTTTGCACATTTCTTTAAATAGTCTTGAAAACTTTGTAGGTTCCCAAGGGCTTCTTCCATAGCTGGGTCTCTTCTCAAAATGTCGCTGTATGACCATTTTTTATGACCATTCAAAAAACAATAAAACGCATCACCGTATTCTATATTATTATTATCTAATCCTTTGAATCTTAAAAAGGCATATGAATCCTCAAGACAGGGATACTCTTCACTATACAGGAACCTTATAATTTCTTTCAGTTTTTTGAACGTTTTTTCGGATTTTATTGACGTTTTCTGTTGCACGTCTATTGCTAAACTGCTTGCACTTAGTACCTCATTAATGCACCTGTGAGTATTAAGGTCCTTGGTAATTTGTCGACATTTCCTTAATTCACCTTCAATTTCTATTAAATTTTGAATAAGTTTCTTGTCTTTTTCGTCATTTTCTTCCGAATCTTCGATTGAACTACGACCAAATTTAATACAACCTTCCATGTTAAATTTATATTTTGAATAGAATTGCTTCACTATATATTGCCGTAGGCAAGAGTTCTCAGCTTGATCGATGTCGGTGATTTTCGTGAAGTAATCGGATGAATTGCCAATCAAATTTTCATCTAAATAGTGCCCGATATTCATCGTCTCGTTAAGCTCATGATCATACAAACTCTGTGCAAAAAAAAGGAATTAAATAACGATATATGAAATTAAGCATGGCTTACAGCATCTTCCCAACAAGTTTCAAAATTTTTAGTTGATGCACAATCTTTCAAAGACTCATACTTCCCCTTGACAATATTGAGTATCTGCATAAAATCTTCCATATCTGTTGGTGAAGGGTGGTTATCTAGAATTTCCTCTCTTGTATGATCTTGCTCTTGAGGAAGGTTATGCAAACAAAGATGAAGGTCGACTCCAGCCTTCGCTGTTTCAAATTTGCCCGCCGCTGAAACGCTAGCTAGACATTCGTGTTTTTTTTGTTCAATAAATGCAAAATTTTTCGAGAACATTTCCTTAACCGTAGTTATTTCATTTAATAGTTTTCTGTAATCCCCGGCCTATAGAAACCAAAGAATTTCAGTAAGTAGTTTATTTTAAGAGCTATGTAATCTTGTGCTCACAATATTTTTGACACACTCAAAATAATCCTTGAAATTCGATTCTAAGGAGCACTTATCCGATAGTTTCTGCATCTGCTGAATTTTTTCATTAACGTGGAATCGTACATCAGCAGCATTTAAACACGATAAGGATTTTGCTTTGGTGTTGTCAACAATTGATCTAACTTGGGTTGAAAAGTCATTCAAACACTTGGATTGTCCTTTGAATAAGTCTTGGAAATTGTTGCCAGAAACAGATAAACACGAAAACAGAGACAGCTGCATTAAACAGCACAAAACGGACACTGCACAACCGAAAGCCTTCATGATTGGCTTTTGAGGACTGAATGCTAAATCCAAACTGATTGACAAAAATCTAAGTTTCGCTGAAGAAACCCAAAATTTTATGATTTTTGATAAGCCTTGTGTGACCTCAAGGTCGTTGAGCAAGATAGTATTTCTACACTGAACCAAATTTGGTATTTATATTGAAGAAAAAGCAAGTAGATTTGAAGAAATAGTTATCAATATATGGTCAACACCTTCTATCAGTTGATTGGACGAATATATTTAGCCCTATTGTGAGTTTCGCCTGGAAAATCATTCCCGCGGAAATTTTCGTTCGCCCGAAATTTTGAAAAACTGTCGTGAGTTTCGCCCGAATAGAATTTCACTTCGAATAAGGACTGACACTTCGAATAAAAAAAAAACAGCGATAGTGATAGAATGCTTGCAGAGAAACACAGTTTTCAGGGAATGAAAAAGTCCCATTCATATTTCCCTTTCAATTTATTAAACATGTTTTATATTTTTCTTAACTTACAATCCAAATGGCTAGTTCATTCAAGAAAGGTTCTTTTTCAACTCATAGCTTACATTATTTGTTTAAGGCTATTGACACACAATTTTAAAGGTATCAGTTCTTTTCATTTCATTTTATTAACAAAAAATTTAAAATACAGGAAATGTTTGCTCAGTGTGTTATCACTGTATTGAAAATGTCGACGTCAAGGTGTCTATGTGAATTTAAATAAATTAATTTTGATTTTGATTTATATTTCTTGTTTCTATTTTGGGGTTGCAACATAAAAATGAAAATTGTTGTTTTTAGTGCAGTTTTAAGATAATGAAAAGTATTGCACGCTTGAAAAATCAAATCGAGAATTTGATCAGATTCACCCGTCCGTCCGCTAGTTTGGATTGGGTGCACTAACTTGACAATAAGGTTGTCAAAACTAATGCCCGTGATCTGCATTGAAAAGGTTGATATATGATCGAACAAGCGTTTTGTGAATATGTATCTGGCCAGCTTAGTGTAGACAACGTTCAATTTTCTTTAAGTAATAGAGTCGACCCAGCAAAAGATCTTACATCCGTATAACAAGATTGGCAATAATAAAGACTTCACAAATATTGATAGGCATGGACCATAAGAGTCGGAGACCACTGTAACCCTTGCGAATTGTTGCCGAAACATGATCAGTCCAAGTGAGAGAATAGTTAAAAAAGATTCTAATGTTACGAATTTTAGACTGACCATGTTTCATAGGCGTGAAAAGAAAAGTATCTAATTTTCGCTTAAATATGGAAGTAGTTTTCGACTTTGCTGGATTCAATGATAGATTATGTTTAATTGCCCACTGTTGAATTATCTCTACATCTGCGTTAATTTTTTCGATTGCATTGCTAACAGCGTCTAAGTTGGAACTAAGACGAAGTTGAACGTCGTCCGCAAACATATGGACGGTACAATGTTTAGTGATTCGTTAACATAAAGTGTAAAAAGTAACGGCCTAAGAATGGATTCCTGTGGAACTCCAGCCAGGACTCTAAGCAACGATGAAATATTGTTTCTTACAGCCGTACATTGCACTTGCATCTGTTTCAGGATAGATTTCTCAAAGACCTTTGATAAAAAAGGCAAAATTGCTGTAGGTCGGAATAATCTTAGCCCTTTTCCACGGAAGAGGATATTCACACGTGTTGTTAGAATTTTGTTAAAGATGTGAGTAATATATTTTAAGAGGAAAGGAAGTAGAACTTTGAGAAACTTGGGATTAATTATTAATCAAACTTAACTGACAGCAAAGCTTCAACTACGTCAACATCTGTTAAATGAATTAAATGAAAGAGTTCTATACTGTTGTCCTGATAAGTTTCATCAGGTTGAAAATAGAAGTTTGAGCAGTTGTTTTCATGTTGAGATTGTGATGCAATTGATACAAACTGAGAATTAAGCATATTGCAATCTACTTCAGAAGATGTGCAGCTTTTTTGCTTATCAACAGCCAACTTACAAAAGCTTCTGCAATAGAACTTTTCCAGACTGTGTTGCTGGATCTAGGAATTGTTCATAGTAACGTTGTTTTCCGATTTTTATATGTGTTACAACTGAATTTCGATGTACTCGGTAATTATTATAGAAAACTTCGAGCTTATATCGTTTTCAGCGAGCATGCCCGCTATCACGTTTTTGAATCAAGTCTTTTAGATCCCTACTAGACCATGGAGATGAACTTCTTGAAGCCGTTCTACACCATAGCGGGACATGTTGATCATATAGAAGCTTGAACCAATAGTTCCTGAGATTGGAGTGTTCAATCAAAAGAAACTGCAAACAAAAAAATAAGAACAGGAAAAATATTATTTATGTGATCAGTCGATAAGTGAAGCAATTGATTTTCATAATTGAAATACGTTTTCTGACTTTTTCTGGTGCGATGGTCATAGAGCTATTTTACGGTCATCCACTATAATTACTTCCGTATCCTATCCTTACTTACTTAACTGGCTCCCACAGAAGTTTTCCCTCGGGAACGGTCCCTCGCATGCAATTTCCTGTCGTCAAAACCAAGCGCTCTGGCATCCGGAGTTTCATGGTCTTTGTACCGGAGGTCTGTCTTCCCTGTATACTCGAACGTAGGCGCTGCAAAAAGAAGACTTTTTTGGCTTTAGCATTATCGGCTATCGCTTGATATGGCCTAGTCAATTTACTCGTCTTTTCTTGGCTTTCTGGACTAATTCCACATCTTGGTAAAGCTTGTTCAGTTTGCAGTTGAATCTTCTTCTACAATTGCCATCTCCATCACTAGTGACGTTTTACCCAATGCGGTGGACAGATGTTCTTTCTTATGTTCAAGACGAACTAGCTTTGCCTGTTCTTCATTCTCTATGAAGGTCTCAAGCACAGTAGCTAGTAGCTGTGTTGATTTGTTGAGGATAGTGGTTTGAGTGCTCACACCTACCTTCAACTGGACTGTGTTGAAGAAGTAACATGACAGAGCATCTCCTTGTCTAAACCCTGCACATGACGCATGTTTGAAACAACTGAGATGAGCTGATAACGAATTCAGACATTGCCAATATAAGCTAAACAAAGTACACCAACAAACAAAAGGACAAAACGTCACTGCCGATGGTGATGGCAATTGGGAAGAAGCCTCAACCTCGAACGGTACGAGCTGTAACAAGATGTGGATGTAGTCCAGAAAGTAAAGAAAACCCGCCTGCATTGGATTGGCCACATCCAGCAAATCGACGACAACGCCCCAGCCAAAAAATTCTTCTCTTTGCAGCCCTCCGATTCGCAACGACCAAGAAGACCGAACCTCCGGTACTAAGACTACTTTACTGCGGATGCCAGAGTGATCATTCTGATTTCCTATATGGATTGGGAGCTGGCTAAGTATGTGAGTGAGTTAATAGTGTTTCTCTTCCGATTTCTGCCTTCAAACATTTTCCTTTGACTTAAAGGGCTTCTTTTTTTCAATAATTAATTTGGCTTCGTTCTTCTTAAACTAAGAATTTGAATGCTTTATATGTACAATTTCGTTTTCGCAGTTAAAATAAGGAAATCTTAATGCGGAAAATATATAATATTATTATGTATTTGGAGTAAAAGTCAACTAAGCGATTCAATTTCAAAATTTTATTTAAAAAGAGAAAGGAATTCAGTTTTTAAGAACACATTCTTCCAGTTCTCGGACGTCAGGATTTTCCTCGTATATTTTTTTAGAATCCCTCAACATTTTTACGAAGCAAGTGTGGTTAGTTTTGTCAGATTCCTCAATGGCTTCCTTGAAATTCTCATACTTGTTATTGAACATGTCAAGTGACGTTAGTTTAATCCAGAACTACAATTAAAAAAAAGTTAAGAATAACAAAGTAATAAGAAACAAAAAATTATTTATAACTCACAGCATTTTCAAAACATTTTGCAAATCCAGGACTCTCTGGATGGTCAGCACAGTTCTTTGTATAGTCTTGAATACTTTGTAGGCTTGCAAGCACTTCGTCCACTGCCGGGTCTATCAAAAGGTCTCTGTATGACCATACTTTATGACCATTCATAAAACAATACAGGTTATCAGTGTATTCTATAAAATTAATATCCAATGCATTGAATCTTAAAAAGGAATACAAATCCTCAAGACAGGGATACTCTTCACTATACAGGAACCTTATAATTTCTTTCAGTTTTTTGAACGTTTTTTCGGATTTTATTGACATTTTCTGTTGCACGTCTGTTACTGAAGTATTTTCGCTAAACGATAATATCTTGTCCATGCACCAATGAGTATCAAGGTTCTTAGTAATTTGTCGACATTTCTTTAATTCACCTTCAATTTCTATTAAAATTTGAATCAATTTCTTATCTTTTTCGTAGTTTTCTTCCGAATCTTCGATTGATCTAAAGCCAAATTTAATACAACCTTCCATGTCAAATTTATATTCTGAATACTTTTGTTTCACTATATATTGCCGTAGGCAAGAGTTCTCAGCTAGATCGATATCGGTGATTTTCGTGAAGTAATCGGATGTATTGCCAAAAAACCGATCTTTTAAATAGCGCCCGATACTCATCGTCTCGTTAAGCTTATCATTCAACCTCTGTGCAAATAAAAAGAATTAAATAACGATCGATGATATTAAACATGGCTTACAGCATCTTCCCAACAAGTTTCAAAACTTTCAGTTGATAGGCAATCTTTCAAAGTCTCATACTTTTCCTTGACAATATCGAGTTTCTGCATAAAATCTTCCATATCTGTTGGTGAAGGGTGTTTATTTCGAATTTCCTCTCTTGGTTGATCATGCTCTTGCAAGCAAACATGAAGTTCGCTTTTAGCCCTAGCTGTTTCAAATTTGCTCTCGGCTGAAACACTAGCTAGACATTTTTGCTTTTTTTCTTTAATTATTGCAAAATTTTTCGAGAATACTTCCTTGACGATAGCAATTTCATTTATTAGTTTTCTGTTATCCTCGGCCTAAAGAAACCAAAGCATTTCATCAAGTAATTTTGAAAGTTATCTAATATTATGCTCACAATATTTTTGACACACGCGAAATAATCCCTTAAATTCGATTCCAAGGAGCACTTATCCGATAGTTTCTGCATCAGCTGAATTTTTTCATTAACTTTGAATCGTACATCAGCAGCATTTAAACACGATAAGGATCTTGCTTTGGTGTTATCAACTATTGATCTAACTTGGCTTGAAAAATCATTCAAACACTTTGATTGTCCTTTAAATAAGTCTTGAAAACTGCTTCCGGTAAGAGGTAAACACGATAAGAGAGACAGCTGCATTAAACAGCACAAAACGGACACTGCGTAACCGAAGGCCTTCATGACTTTCTTTTGAGGACTGAATGCTAAAACCAAACTGACAAGAATCTAGGTTTCGCTGAGAAAACCTACACTTGAATGTTTTTGATAAGCTATGTGTGGCCTCAAAGTTGTTGAACAAGATAGTGTTTCTGATTAGCAATAAACGAATATCAGAGTGTTCGAAATCAAAATCAAACAATTTATTGAATCAAGGGTAAAGAGATTGAGAAGTACAAAAATGCATCGAATGCAACCACACATTAATTTCGTTACGAGCAAAATTATACATAAAAAATATTGCATTGCTAACATAGCAAATATAAACCCTATGCGTAAAAAACAAGCATTGATAATAATGCACCAAAACGTGAGTCTATGCGTAAAAAATTGCATCAGCATAGAATAAGCATTGTATAAAAAATTACATTGCAAGCATGCAAAGGTGAAGATTATGAGATTACAATGGATTGCGTTAGGTATGCAAAATAAATAGGGCATTATTTGCTATGTTCGGAAATAAAGAACAAATAATAATAAAAACAAATGATCAATTAATTAAATAAAATAAGACAAGAAAAATAGATTCCTAATGGAGCCGACATAATCTATGTTTGTGTCATCCAGTTTCAACGGGTTTAAGACTGATATATCAAATACTTTGCGGTAGATGGGCAGCGTTTTCGACTTTACAGGATTTAAGTAGAGCTTATTTTTCCTAGACCAATTGAAGATACTAAGCAAGTCCTCGTTCATTAAAGAAACCATGTCGTTTTTTGCAAGGAATGGACGACTTATCAAAAGTTGTACTCATCTGCATATAGGTGAATTAGACAATTTTTAACAACCAGAGGAAGCTCGTTGATATAAAGCAAGAAAAGAATCGGTCCAAGCATAGATCCTTATGGCACCAGTTAAAACACTCTTAAAGCTGGATGTGCGATCATTTATGACAACGCGTTGTCGTCCACTAAGATACGAGAGTATGAAGTACAAGACTCGAAAGAAAATCCTTAGCTTTCTACATAGTATTGAATCGTTGACAGTGTCGAAAGCCTTACAGAAATCTAAGAGGGTTAGGAGTGTTAAGTGGTCACTGTCCATTCTACTTCGTATTTCGTCTGTCACTAAAAGTAATGCAGATTTACAACTGCGTTGTGGACAAAAACCAGACTGGCTATTGGACGAAATTCTTACACTGTACCTGAAGCTGTTTTGGGATAAGGGATAATTTTGGCTTTTTTCTATTCCAAGGGAAAATCCGAGGTTGTAGGCAGTAAGTATACGGAAGCTGAAGTCTTACAAATTTTGGGTTTATAAGGTCGAGTCCAATAGCATTTGATTTAATCGATAGGATTGCCTCAACAACATCTTCATCTTGTAGCCCAACAAAATTAAAAGTGCTACTGACATCAGTTTGGTCATCTTCACTAAGTTTGTAATTTGCGGTGAGTGTGGATGGTGGCATTGAAGTGAATTTCCTGTTGAGAGCATCACAATCAATGTCGTCAGATGGCGCCTTAGTTCGTTTACCAATACCGATTTTTTTCAGATTATTCCATACATTTTTATTTGAGGCTGTTCATAAAAATGCATTTTTGCTGATCTTTTCATCATTATGACTACTTGCTTTCGAAGTCTACGATAAGTTTGGTGAAAATGTTCTACCTCACTGTCTTTAGGCGGCATCTCGTCGTGACATCAGAGCTGAAATGTCGCCATTCAGCCAAGGTGGAGCCATATGCTTTACTGAACAGGTTATATTGGAGCATGTAGATTAAACTAAATGTTGACGTAACGTCCTAAAAAGGATACCTGTTCGTTTAAATTTTTCATCAGGTAAAGTGAGTTCCAGTCTATATCATTAAAGTCTCGCAACAATTCAAACAACTATGGCTTTCAACAACAACATAGTCGATGCCATCATCGGTCAAATTCAGTCTGATTTATGCGCCAAAATCAGTGAAAACTGGACCTTTTGAATGCGGGCCACCCAGAAAAGTCGCGTGGCCATTTGAACGATGTTTTATTTCACACATAATAACATTAAGAGGGTTTTCAAATAAAGATTAAACCTTATTGATATCTTGTTTTTTTTTTTTTAAATCGACCCGCCATTTTCCATCACAAAACGCCCGAGTTTCATATAGAAGAATAAAAAACAATAGAGCAAATGTCCTTGACCACTATTGACCTCCGGGCAATAGGTCGGGAAATATTCACGAAAAACTGAATTTCGCGACCACTATAACTCTTTTAGCCGTCACGATATCACTGTCGATTTTTCGTATCTTCATAAGAGCACCGTTATTAAGGTGTACACTAGCCCACTAGGAATTTTTCCGCTGATAAAACCTAAAATGACTGGAGTATTTAGTTTTGAAAACAAAATTAAGAAAATCGGCCAACCGGTTTGGCCGAATAGCGAACAAACACAAAAATAAGCTGTTCTTTTATATATATAGATAAGATTTAACTTTTTATATTCATATTTTTATATAGCGTTAGTATTTACAGTTTTCAAATAAATAAATAAATTAACAATTTCTTTGTCGTAATAAAAATGAGGATACAAAAAGCAAATTTATCTCTAAATTGTCATGAAATCTTAAGCGGAAAATATCTAGGTAATGTTAATATGTATTTAGAATAAAAGTCAACTTAGAGATTCAATTTCAAAATTTATTTAAAAAGGAAAAGAATTTAAATTTTGAGAACACATTCTTCTAGTTCTCGGAAGTCAGAATTTATCTCAAATATTTTTTGAAACTCCCTCAACATTTTTAAAAAGCAAGAGTGGTTAGTTTTGTCAGATTCCTCAATGGCTTCCTTGTACTCTTCACTATACAGGAACCTTATAATTTCTTTCAGTTTTTTTAAGTTTTTTTTCGGATTTAAATGACGTTTTGTGTTGCGCGTCTTTTAATGAAGTGCTTGCCGGCCGAAGACCATAACACGTCACTTATGCAAAAGTAAGTATTAAGGTCCTTGGTAATTTCTCGACATCTCTTTAATTCATCTTCAATTTCTATTAAAATTTGAATCAATTTCTTATCTTCTTCGTAATTTTCTTCCGAATCGTCGATTGAACGAAGGCCAAATTTAAAACAATCTTCCATGTCAAACTTTAAGCCTGGTCTCAGTTACTTCGTTATATATTGCCGTAGGCAAGATTTCTCAGCTAGATCGATATCGGTAATTTTCGTGAAATAATTTGAATTTTGCGAAATATGGTCATTTAAATACTCCCCGATACTCGTCTCGTTAAACTCATGACCATACAGACTCTGTTCCAAAGAAAGGAATTAAATAATGATAGATGAAATTAAGCATGGCTTACAGCATCTTCCCAACAAGTTTCAAAATTTTTAGTTGATAGACAATCTTTCAAAGTCTCATACTTTTCCTTGACAATATTGAGTTTCTGCATAAAATCTTCAATATCTGTTGGTGAAGGGTGTTTATTTCGAATTTCCTCTCTTGGTTGATCATGCTCTTGCAAGCAAAGATGAAGGTCGCTATTAGCCCTCGCTGTTTCAAATTTGCTCTCGACTGAAACACTGGCTAGACATTTTTGCTTTTTTTTCTTTAATTATTGCAAAATTTTTCGAAAAAATTTCCTTAACGATAGCAATTTCATTTAATAGTTTTCTGTTATCCTCAGCCTATAGAAACCAAAGAATTTCAGCAAGAAATTTTAAAAGTTATCTAATGTTATGCTCATAATATTTTTGACACACGCGAAATAATCCTTTAAATTCGATTCCAAGGAGCACTTATCCGATAGTTTCTGCATCAGCTGAATTTTTTCATTAACTTTGAATCGTACATCAGCAGCATTTAAACACGATAAGGATCTTGCTTTGGTGTTATCAACTATTGATCTAACTTGGCTTGAAAAATCATTCAAACACTTTGATTGTCCTTTAAATAAGTCTTGGAAATTGCTTCCGGTAAGAGGTAAACACGATAAGAGAGACAGCTGCATTAAATAACACAAAACGGACACAGCGTTACCGAAAGCCTTCATGATTGGCTTTTGAGGACCGAATGCTAATACCAAACTGATTGACTAAAAGCTAAGTTTCGCTAAAGAAACCCAAACCCTTGTGTGACCTCAAAGTCGTTGAGCAAGATAGTGTTTCAACACTGAACCAAATTTGGTTGAAGAAAAAGCAAGAAGATTTGAGGCTACCAACAGAGACGTTTTGTCCTAGGCGGTGGACAGTGGACACATGTTATCTTGCTTTGCCTATTCTTAAATCATTGTGAAGGCCAAAAGCACAGCTCCTTGAAAGCGACCGATGATGTTTATGCCGCCCGCATAACCGAGAAGCTGGAAGAATTTGTTGTTTTTTCCGTGCTTACACCAGGCTTGCACACCATCTGCTGCAATACTAGGCGTTTTTCTTTTTTAGCTCTAAGCAGGGTGTGGAGTAGAGCCTGAGCTCATCGAGCTCGGTCTGAGCAGAGCAAACTCAGACCTTTCCAAGTTAATAAAGAAACAAACCTGAGCACGGAACTGTCACACATTAAAAAAAAATTGACAATTTTCTAAAAATAATTTTTTATTTACCTTCATTCGGAGAACAGCTTGCTTCGCCCGCCATTTCTACCGTTTTAATTATTTTTTCGCGTCAATTCACTCATGATATGAACAAAATAAATGAAGTTGGCCGCGGGTAACTTTTTACTCCATCTACTCCATCATTCTTAACCGAGCTTGTAGATCGCGCTCTGACCACGGTCTGATCAAAAAAATAAACAAAAGTTGAGCGCTCAGATATGTCTGAGCTAAAAAAGAAATACTGTTTTTTTTTGACAGCTCCGTACCCTGCTCAGAGCTAAAAAAGAAAAACGCCTACTATGTTGAAGAAGTCACATGACAGGGCATCTCCTTGTCTAAGCCCTGCGCATGTTCGATACAACTCAAATCAGCTGTTACCCATTTGCTTAAAACGTTAAACTGGGATATACTTCGGTAGTTTTTGCATGACATATGATCGCTTTTTTGATAAATGGAGCTTATAGTCCAATCAGCGGGCATGCATTCTTCCTCCCATACTTAGTTGATGACCTGGTGTATGGAGTTCATCAAAACGCCTCCTCCATATTTAAAGAGCTCCGCAGGTATGCCGGATGGCATAGACGGTAGACTTTTAATTTTTAAGCTTTTGGAAGGCTCTTCTTCTATAGCTCTTTTGTGTTGGGGGCTGGGACTGGGTCTTCATTAACTGGCCTCGCTTCTTTTTCGTCATTGGCTCGCTCGCATTTAGAAGCTGCTACAATACCCTGTGACTAGATTTTCTTCATTTTTTCTTAGAGCCTGCGCTCCGGGTGTATTTCGGAAATTTGTAATGAGTCATTACAATTTGCAAGTGTGCATTTTCCTTTTCTCTCTTTTCAGTATCGCTCATTCATCGTCATACCACAAGTTCTTTTTTGGAGGTGGCTATTAACCCATGGTGTCCTCGGCTACATTTTTAATTATTTCCAAATATTCAAGGTATTGACGTCTGTGGCGTTTGGGGGCAAAGCGAAGAGTCTCTCACTCAGGCGTTCACTGCAGTCTCATGGCAGTCTCCGGGGTGCTAAGGCACGTGTTTTCTTCGAGCCTAAGCCTTGCCACTACCAGAAAGTGGTCAGAGTCAACATTTGCTCCTTGGAAAGTGCGCACTTTTAAAAGGTCAGACGGTTGTCCTGCGGCGATTATTATCGGTTCGATCATCCGAAGATCGCCAGATTGCCGTCTAGATCTCTCGTCTTGGAACCCTTGTGCTACTTATCACCGTATAACGAGCAGCAGCAAAATCGATAAGTCGGAAGCCGTTATCTATTTAAACTTCGTGGGCGCCATGCTTTCTAACTAACCCGCCAAAGATGTTTTCCTTTCCGATTTATGCATTGAGGACGATTTTGACTTCGTACTCTGGACGGGCTCCGTAGGCTTTATCCAGACATGCGAATTATCATAAGCAATCATTCCAACAAAAGTTATAATCTCACATTAATGGGCTGAAGAACAAAATCCCCAAACCCACACAGATCCAATGAAAATCAACGAGTCGCTAGTTTATTTTTGCTTTTATCGTGACATTAATTTTGCGATAAATGCATTCATTAAGTCAATTAAATGGAGGTTTCATGTGACAAGCGGATGAATGAATATACTTCGTCGCGATAGATAGTCGCAGCAGCGTTGGTTGGCAGCAAGCAACCATCTACGCACATCGCGTATTTTATCAAAAGGTAGCAGGTTGTTTGTTTAAATATACCTAAGGCCTGACACATAACACCGCCACCGCCACAGCCGTTGTCAGAGGTACAATCTAGGCGCCAATTGACAAGTGACAACTGACAAGTCGTGTGAGTTCCCACGTAAAGTAGGTTCTCCTTACTCAACAGTTTAATTTCTAACTACTGGATTATTATTGCTGTTTTTTTTTTTTGTATCCAGAGCAATTTTCTTAAGCCACATCATACACGCTCGACCGAACGAGCACTCAAATCATACATTATGATAATAATGTGTGAAAAATTGCATTGGATAACAGTTGGCGTTTGGAAAATTGCGAAAAGTAGGTTAAATTATAATTGTTTGTTTTGACATTTATTTCCGACATGAGAAATTTTTGACAGTTGGTTCTGCCTGAAGCAAGACATAAACAATCGTTCAACGAGGTATTCGTTGAAGAACACGAGATGTCGCTTTATTAAGAGAAAACGTATTTACAATTTAATTTTCATTTTTTCTTTGAAGTAAACTGCTTACTGAGGCATTTAAATGAGATGAGATTGCTTTTTTCTTTGCAAGTAACGTTAACGGTCTTAAATCCAATTTATTTGTTTGCAAACATAAATACTGAAATTAAGAATTTCACATTTTATTCGAGTGTAATTTTAATTGAGTTCACAATACGTGGGCGGGATTTTGACTTTGTACACGCTTTTGTACCTGGGTACCTGTCCTGCATGTGTGTCGACTTATGTGGGGAAGATATACGTTGTAATTTCTTTTTTTCACTTAAATATTTGCAATTATGAGTTGACATTTTTTTGGAAAAATAAATCAATACAAGGATAAGTAGGTAAGAACGAATGTTAATCTGACAATTCATATGAAATTTTGGAACACTGCAAATATTAACTTCCAACAAGAACAGCAGACTTCCCAAGGGACTGTTTATGCAGGGTTGATTAAAATCGATAGAGGGATCTTTGAGGATTCACAAAATAGGCAACTAAAAGACAACCGTCTTTTTCGACACTTCGTCATAAAAGGGTAATCCATTGAAAGCACTTCTATCCCGACATATCTAAATCTGGGTTTCGGGTATGTATTCACTATGAATATTAATGAACTGAAACAAGTAGTTGACTGACACTGTGAAACTGTTAATGGACTCGACAATTGTTTAGATTGCCAATCCATAGCTTACGCAACATAAGTTGTCCTAGAAATAAGTCATAAGACCAAGCTATTCTGAACGAGGACAATGTCTGTCTGATCGAATAAGTGGACCAGAATTTCCTGGACAGTTTAATGTAGATCAGTATCTCCATAACGACTGGACCGATTTCGATGAAACTATGTGTGTTAGCAGGTCATTCAATAGTAATGAAGAATTAGGATTTCGTGACAGGTTTAAATAAAGAGAAATATTTGACATTGACATTGACTTCACAGTACTTCGCACATAAATGTGACGAACTACAGTTACATAGCAGCACTGGTGACTGAGACCATCGGCTGGGACAGAACAAGACATACGACAGAGAGAGACAGATAGACATATAAAAGGGAAGAACACATAACATAAACCTACGTGGCACAGAGGAGGAGACACAGATTTTAATTGTCTCATATCATCGCACAGGTGGCTCAGATAAGCTGGCGATTTTTGTAGAAAAAGAATGCTGCCCAAGCTGGGGCATGAACCCGTAGCATTCGGCTTAGCAGTCAACTACTCTATCCTCTGTGCCATGGCCACCTGCTAGAGAAATATTTTTTTTTATAAAAACAATAGTAAGATGTCACGATCATACGAGTTTTGAGGTCTGCTAAAAATGTGGACTTATTGGAGTATTTTTAGTGCGAAATTGAATGATGTCGGCCAACGATCTTGATGGAATCTTAAAACTTGTTTCCGGCGACCAAGGCGTGATTCCGATCTTTTCTTTGATATTTGTTGATTATAATTTCAGCGTTTGGAACTATGATGTTCTTTACTAGAATTGCCGATTCAAAGCCGCTTGACTGTAGGGATATGTGAAGTCGCTAGTTAACGCCGAAAAGCCCGAAATTATCGGTAATTCTGAGTACAAAATTCGCCGCTCTACTGTCGAAATACGGCCACAAATATTGCAAAGAGTCATCGAAAATTGAACCTCCAGATGATCATACTACGCCCAAGCCAGCTGTAGGGGTCATTATTTCAAAAATCATATTTCAATTATAATATCAGAAAATTATCCTTGGAATAAAGAATAAAAAACATCGTCTATACTTTATTCCATTTCAGATTTCTATACCTCTAACAAAAACACCCTTTACCTGAACAATTGTATCATCCTTTTGACGCGTGTGAATAAAAAAATTAATATCACAATTTTCGGACTCACTATGTATACTACCAACAGCAGGTTGTCGGGTCCGCTACTTTTGTATACAAATTATTTCCTTTTTTCCACTAGTATACCTGTTCATCCATACAGAGGGCTCTAAGATGAATACTGGTGTAGGTGCAGGCTTCTATTCTGAATCTCTCAAGTTCACCGACTCGCTTAGGCTTCCACACTACAGTAGTGTCTTCCAAGCAGAGGTCATGGCAGTAATAACAGCTGCTAAAAAGGTATTAATGATGGCGATGTAACCTTTTCCATTGATAGCCAATAAAGCAAGCAATAAAAGCGATTACTGCAACTGAGGTGAAATCAAAGCTTGTTTCATGCTGCTGCGAAGAGCTTAAGGTTCTTCGCACAGCATAACATTAGACTTTGCTGAGTTCTAGGCCAAAACGGCGCAGCGGTATCCCAGGTAACGAGAAAGCCGATGAATTAACAAGATTAGGATCAACGCTTGACGTAAGCCAAGTCAGCACCCCACCTTGCCACTTTAAGCAGGAAATCCTAAATACAATTAGCTGTTACGGCCAATGAAAGATGAAATCTTCTTGACACCTGCAGCACTACAAGCAAGATTTGACCCTGCTTTAACAAACAAGGAACGGACAAAATTATGCAATTAAACAAGAGTGTACTTCGATCTACTGTAAGCATAATCGCACTGAAATCGTTATTACGGGCGATTTTAATGTACACAATTCTTCCTGGCTTCTCCATTTGAGCAAGACAACACCCAAAAAATTGTGTGCTGATATTTTTGCTGAGTTTTACCATCTTGCTCAGCTGGTCAACGAGCCCACTCGAATACCGGACATTGACGGCCAAGCAGAAAACACTATTGACTTGTTCCTTATCTCTGACCCTGATAAATACACTAGGCCGATGTAACCATTGTGTCAAAAAATACCAGTTAAAGAAAGAGATCCTAAAAGAACCGTTTGGCAGTATGAGAAAGCCGCCTGGGGGGGGGTCTCAATAATTTTTTCAGGATCTTTAACTGGTCACTATGCTTTCTCGATAGTGACGTAGAGTCCAGTGCGGATATACTCACAAGTTTAATTCTTCTGGGAATGAGAACTTTTATCCCGAATAAGGTTAATAGCATCAGACCCAAAGAGAACGCATGGTTTGATATGAGCTATAAAAAGTTATAAGGTTAAAGAGGTAAGTTTACTGAGGAAAACCGGAATAAGTTTAAACAAACCAGGAAGGCCTGCAATGTCCATATTCGACGGACCAAATTTTTATACGACCAAAACCTAAGGCAATAATTACTGCAATAACCCAAAGGCAGTCATTTGTAAAAAAATATGTTGAATTCTTCATCTTCCTCGGTCTCTACGCTCGTTGACAATGACATTCCAATTGTTAGCGAAAGCAGTTGGCTTCAATCTTGCTCTTTTACCGAAAATGCATGCTTTCGGTATCGATGTATCCCTCCTTCGTTGGACAAGAAATTTTCTTTCAAACCGTTCAATACAAGTTGACCTGGACGAATTCAAGTCTGAAACCCCCAAAAAATAAATGCAGCTGTGTCCTAGGGCTCCGTTTTATCTCCGACCCTCTTTCTCATTTTCATGAATGATCTCATTCATTGTTTCGCTGACGATAGTACCCTTAGCCTTTCATATTCATTCCCAGACTCACATCCCTCCTCTTGATGTGGAATTGCAACGGCTTAATATGATAAGCACATTAAACTATGACTTAAACAGCAACAGAAAAAGATGAGAATCAGTTCAGATGATCTATGCAGAGGATTGCGGTGACGAGGAGGTGCATGAAGACACTTCACACTTTCTATGTCACTGCCCAGCACTTTCCCACCAAAGTAAGAAATTTTTCGGCAATTATTTCTTCGGGAACTTAGAAGAACTCTCTAGTACTCCAGTTACTAACATTTTGAACTTCATCAATGCCTCCAAATGGCTTGATTAATTGAACACATAGGTTTTTATTAGCTTGAGTAGCAATGCTCACGGGTATAGCAATGGATCTATATTGGTTGAAGTGTTACGGTATCGACATCAACTGTCAGCCCCTTAACCTAACCTAAATCTGTTCATAGTTGCAAAATAAAGCGAACAAAACCTCGATACCTTAACTTCGTCAAGCCTTTAATTCAACTACTACCATCTCAATAAACGTGCCTAAACAACAACAAAAAAATTACTAGAAACAAAAAGAATAACAGACCATCTTTGGAACACAAATTACCACTCCAACAAAAGCAAATTGACAAGAATTCGTAAGTGAACAGATGTTTATCTATCCTTAAGCGATGTGGTTGCTTGGTTAAGTGTCGAAATCAATTAAACACGTTTTTGATGTTTTTTTTTTTTTTGCCTTTTGCAAATTCTTGCACCAATAATAGAAAACACGACAAAACAGTTGTCATGAAGTTACTTCTTTTGTAAAAAGAGTCGAAACCGAATGTCGTTCATTAAAATATGGAAATTCAGTCGTCCGTTCATGTTGAACGAAAATTCGTTCCATTAGTCTTTGTATTTGGTCTGTTGGCTTTAAAGTTGAGACTTTGAAATTGAAACTTCGTTAAAAGAATTGTCAATGGGTTAGCAAGCAATTGGTAACCTTTTTAAGACAAAGGAATTCAGGAGAAGCTAGGGCAATTTTCTTGAGATAAAATTGGTTCATTCATAAATTAACAGTTCGATGAGTTCGTTTGTGAACAATTTTGAAAGTAATACCTAAACAATGTGTTTCTCTTTTGTGCTAAGAAGTTGGATAAAATCAAACTTTTGTCAAAGTGGCAGGAGGTAATTGAACTATTGTTTCGTGGAATGCGATGGTGGCGTCTATTACTTTTGAAAACTCAAGTTCCTCCCTTCTGTTTTTGTTTTAATAACTATGTTACCACTCCTCAGTCCATTAAAAGTAGTGTTGAGTCCCTGCGAGA
Source organism: Sphaerophoria taeniata (assembly GCA_943590905.1). Lineage (NCBI taxonomy): Eukaryota > Metazoa > Arthropoda > Insecta > Diptera > Syrphidae > Sphaerophoria > Sphaerophoria taeniata. The sequence goes on from OX016540.1 coordinate 238,382,495, forward strand.
GCTCTCTGGACGCTCTTGGAACATAGATGCATGGAAAACAAGCAAACTTGATGAAATTTTTCAAAATTTTTAAAGAACTAAGCTGTTTGCTGAAGTAGAACTTCTGGTTTTGTGGTAATTGCTGACAACATCAGGATATGTTTTTGCAAAAGCAAACACAATTGAATTGTCAAAATTTAACAAATAAAATGACAAGAGATAATTTTGCGAGTGGACATTTTGCATCTCCCATGAAGCGTCTGTGTCCTTCCAGTCTCAAATTAAGTAGACTGGTGTGACACGAATTTTGTTTCGACCAATACTAGATGATGCGGTTTTCTCTGTGATGATGCTAAACGAATTAACAAAAACATGTACATTTGTCGAAATTTAAAACAAACTTACTTGTCGACGTGTATATACCTAGGTATTATGACATTCAAACTAACTTTCCCCTTGTTCGAATTGAATTTGGCTTTGAATTCACTTCAACAAGGGGATGAATTTTTGAACATTTGTAGTCCGTGAGGAATATTCAACCTCATTTTAATTTAACGAATTTTAAATGAACAATGTTGTGTGCGTTTCTTATTTCAATTCTGTTTGAAATCTCAGCTATTCGATGGGAACGAAAATTTAGTTGCAAGGGCATATTGCGTTGGTAATAAGTTTTCTTGATTTTAATGAAATTTTACAAAACGATGAAGGAAAAGTTTAAAATATTGGTTCCACTTTCCAAAGGAAGTTAGGTAAACAAAAACAAAGGAAATAGTTCAAAAATGTATTAAGGTCATTACTAAAATATTTTTTTTTTTTTCTAAATAAATACGAGGGTAGTCTGATCTGATCTGAGCGAAGAAAAAAGGTATCTTCCATAATAACGCGCAACGGCTCTTACCTCTGCACATCGCCACTGCTGTCGAATTGTACTACGAACTGCTGTCTCATTCATTGTATTCTCTAGATTTGGACGCTAGCGATTTTGTTTTGTTTCCAAGCTTGAAGAAGTCATTATACGGACAGAAATTGCAACGAAGGTCGTCGTGAGTTGTCCTTGAAAACAGGAAAGTTTCCTTCAATTTAGAAGAATTCTTTTGAAACTCCAGTATTTAAGAAGCGAGATAAAACTGTAAATCTATATCCAAACTGTCACGAGTTCCAAAGGTGTTTGAACAAGTTATTCGATCAGTTATCCCACGCGAATATAGGGTTCGAAGAGACCGGTTGTGCTTGGGCAGTGCTCCTCCAGTTTTGAACGTGAAAAATCTTTTTCCACACTCGTGCTGTGGCGAGAGTGTGGTACCCCCCGCTATTATTCTGAAGAGGTGTTCTTCCACCGACTGGCAAAATCCTTGCGTAAGCTTTTCCATCTATCCTATTCTTCTGGGCTCGTTGGAAAACAGCATTCGTCCAACCAATAAAAAAGGCGAATCTTCTTCTCCCTCCAATTATCGTTCGATTGCACTTACGCCCCTTCTTTCTAAAGTCATGGAAACGCCTATAAACAATCAGCTCAAGAAATTTCTCGAAGACCGAAAGCTTCTTAATGACCGGCAATACGGCTTTCACAGCAACAGGTCCACTGGTGATCTGACGGTTTATCTTACCGAACAGTGGAAGAAATCCTTAAATCGTTTTGGAGCAAGTAAGATTGTGGCACTTGATATTTCAAAGGCTTTTTTTAAAGTCTATCATCTTGCTCCTTTATCGAAAATGCGTGCTTTCGGTATCGATGTATCCCTCCTTCGTTGGATTAGAAACTTTCTTTCGAACTGTTCAATACAAGTTGTACTGGACGGATTCAAGTCTGATAACCACAAAATGCTGGTGTGCCCCAGGGCTCAGTTTTGTCTCCGACTCTTCTTGAAAACAGGTCTTATGAGGTGAAACTCAAGCGTGATATCTCTTACTTAAGTAATGTTAAACCTGGTGTCCCACAAGTTAGTCATTTAGGACCCCTTCTTTTTGTATTGTCTATTAACGATGTCCCGCTATGTGTTTAAAGCAGCGTAATTCTAATCTTTTCACATGTTATGGTAAAAATGTATGTTCAATGAATGACAGAATTCTTATGCAGGACGACATAATACGGTTTTTCATAGTGGTGTGTCAAAAATAGCTTGAATTTGAGTCCCATTTAATGTCAAACAATGACTTTTTCGAAGAAGCGAACACCGACTTCTTATGACTTTACAATGTCACCGCACATATTAACTTCTTTCACTGTAAAAGAACTCTTCATTGCATCAACAAACTTTGCAACATCCTACTAGTAGGTAGCTTAATGTCTCATCATACATTAGGAATGTATATTTCTGTATCTGTATGACGAACCTCATGTGTTTTGACTTAAGAAATGTCAGTAATCAATCACTCCGAGCAATCCTTTAAATTTCTCATTTTATCCGCAAAAGCAAATACAAACCGAAAATGTGCGTATCTGTCTGGTGTAATAATTTTTAATCATACATATGAGCCCAATGTTGTGTTATTTGTCAATGTGATGACATCTTTTGGTTCCACAAATGAAAAGCCACCGTCTGGGGTTGTCTAATCTTCATATAAAGAAAGCCATAAGACGGCTATAAAGTTCGGCCAACAGAATATAACGATTAATGAAATTACACACCATTGGGCAGCCATAGAACTTTCATTCCACAATTTTGGACTTTAATGTTGACAAAAGCAAATTTGTCATGTATCCTTGAGCCCAGACAAATTTCAGGATTTACTCAGAAAATCAATACCTATGACGAGAAGGCACCAAACGAACCACAGTAGAGGACTTATGTTGACAAAAGAGCAAAAAAAAGGATTTATTTGCGAAATTAATCAATTTATGTGTGTATGTGTTAAATTTATGTGGCTACACTGTGTTTAATGGCATAAAAGCCTTTTAGTTCTGATAATTGCAGAGCAAGAGGCATTCTGTGTCGATGTCCGCAAGTCAAAGGTGCTTATGTAACAACATTAATTAGCAAGGATTAATTAGGCTAGAAAATAATTAAATACAGAAAATGTGGTTTTTATGTCGCGTCGTTGTTGTTGGTCCTTCGACAAACGACGCGATGACGGCGAGTAATATCTACGATGTTGGAAAAATGTTTCTTTTGGGTATGCGCTAACAGACGCAATAAAAAGTTAACGGAGGGAACAAACGACACTTCTTTTATTCGCAATGACAAGGTTAGGAACTAATGAGGAAACTTTAAGCTTAATACAAAAGAGAGGAAGTTGGAACTTTACTTGCAAAAAATAACGAGGACTAGGCATCATGAAATAATTAAAAAGAGTTCTTCGGAAAAAACATATTGAATTAAAAGTTTGTCAGTTGTCACAGTTGGAAGTTGTCAATTTTGAACGCAATGCAACAGACGGGAATATTATTCTCCACATGAAGTTTTTCTTGTTATTGTGACAGCATTATTCTTTGAATGACATCGACGAGGTGGTTTATTTCAATTTGAACACCTTACCTCTGAAACTTGCAATCATTAAGTTTTCGATGACTGTGTCCAACTCACCGCCACTGACGGCTTTGTAAAGGGGCATTCATTAAGCACTTCTTCATTTTTGATTCTTGTGACAAATTAAGTAGTTTAACATGAGAAGATGTAGTCTGCAAAAAGGCCGAGTTCATGTAAGCGACGCGAAATCTCTCGCACAAACGACGCACGGGGTGGCGATATTTTTGGTAGATCTTGTTTTCGTCAACGAGCAGGTTTATTGGATAAATATTTATTGATCGAGTGGAAGAAAAGCGGGCTTACCGGAAGAATAAACCAGCCTTTTAGAACTCCTTAGCGATTAAATCCTACTCCGTGTACACTTTTTTTTTTTTGCACCAACTCAAGGTTTTTTTTTGATACCCTTATTATGCCAGAGACACAGTGAGTGCTTTAAAAAGGAAGAAAGGAGTTAGAAAGGAGGTGTCGTTGTACATTGGTTTTAAATTCATGAACATTGCAATGATCGGGAACGAAAGAGTGTGGAAGAGAGTTCCACATTCGCGTAGTACGACTATAGACAATGATTCCCTATACTTGAGAGTAGGTCCGAATTTGGGCTCAAGGGTAAATTGATAGGTAAATTGTTTGAGAGGAGGAATGCAACTGGCTATTTCTCTAGAGCCCTTACCGTACAAGTAACGTTAGAACAAAGAGAGACATGAAATATTACGACGGTGATCTAACGAAAGAAATACCGCAGTAATGTCCCTACATATCACCGATCATTCTTAGGACTCTTTTTTGAATTCCATTTAAGAGGCTTAAGTATGTAGCTGAAGCACCAGCCCAGAGATGAGTGTTGTACTCAAGCTTAGGACGTATATAGGTCTTATAGATAGTAGCCAGATTAGATGAGGAGAAGAATTTTTGCGGCATTTTTGACGACATCGCATATGTGCTCATTCCACAAAAGGTGGTCAGTGATGCACATACCGAGAATATCGAGATATTCGGTCTCTTTTGTGCAATTGCCACTCATTAACAGTGGCAAAAAGGGTATATCTAGCTTTAACGATACAAGACCGCATTGGGTTTTCGAAGCCTTAAACTCTACACGGTTTTTATTCCCCATTGAACAATGCTGTTTAAGTCAGAGTTTAATGCGCTTATCACATTTTGCCATTGCAGTTCCACATCCAAAGTGAGTCTGGGAATGAACAAGAAAAGCTATGGGTCAGGGAAACAATTTATTGGATTAGAAGTTACAGAAAAGTTATCATTTATAAAATGAGAAAGAGGGTCGGAGACAAAACTAGACCTGGACCACACCAGCGTTTATATTGTGGGTTTCAGACTTGATTCCGTCCAGTACAACTTGTATTGAACGGTTCGAAAGAAAGTTTCTAATCCATCGAAGGAGGGATACATCGATACCGAAAGCACGCATTTTCGATAAAAGAGCCAGATGCCACACTTTAAAAATGCCTTTGAAATATCAACCGAAACAATCTTAGTTTCTCCAAAACGATGTAAAGATTTGTTCCTATGTTCGGTATGATAAACCATCAGATCACCAGTGGACCTGTTGCTGCGAAAGCCGTACTGCCGGTCGTTAAAAAACTTTCGGTTTTCGAGATATTTCTTAAGCTGATAGTTTATCAGAGTTTCCATGACCATAGAAAGAAGGGACGTATATGCAATAATTGAAAGGAGAAGAAGATTCGCCTTTTTTTGGAATTGGCTGGACAAATATTGTTTTCCAACTGCTCGGGACGAGCCAAGAAGAATAGGATAGATTGAAAAGCTTACGCAAGGGTCTTGCCAGTGTGGAAGAACACCTCTTCGGAATAATAGCGGAGTACAATCCGGACCAGCGGATTTATGTTTGTTGAGATCCTTTAGGACTCTTGCCACAGTAAGAGTGCGGAAGAAGATTTGACCCATAGAATCATTGACGCGCTCAAGAACTGGGGGAGTCATGAAACTCTCTGGTACCGAAGAATTGGAGGCGAACTGCTTGATAAAAAGGTTAGCTTTCGCGAGAAAGCTAACAACTAGAGTGTCATTATCAACGAGCGTAGGGACCGAGGACGAAGAAGAATTCTTCATATTTTTTACAAGTGCACTCACCATGGAGCTGATTGGGCACGATGCAGGACCTCAAAAGTCATATGTCTGAACAACTTAAATATTTTAAATTCAATATTACGATTTAAATTACAAATTGAAAGTGAGTCCTTATAATGACAAAAAGGGTTCTGAAAAACCAAATCCCAGCCAAGTACCTTTCACTCTTCAATAATTCTTGTGGGCAGTGTGTGGACTGAATTGAGGTTACATACAATTTAGTGTGAGCAAAACCCACGGATAACTTGTGAAGCAGACATGAGACTTGGAAATATTTTTCAAAGCAATATCTTCATAGTCATAACAACAAAAATCCTTTTTCATTAAGATATGGACAAATCCTTGATTGATTTAAATTAAAAATAAACCAAGCCATTCAATTTCAAAATTTATTTAAAAAAGAAAAGAATTTAGTTTTTGAGAACACATTTTTCTACTTCTCGGAAGTCAGGATTTTTCTAAAATATTTTTTGAAACTCCCTCAACATTTTCACAAAGCAAGAGTGGTCAGATTCCTCAATGGCTTCCTTGTAATTTTCATACTTGTTGTTGAACTCGAAAAGTGATCCTTGTTCATTCACAACCTACAAATTTAAAATAAGTTGGAAATTCAACAAATTAATAAGAAACTACCAATTATTTAGAACTCACAGCATTTGAAAAACATTTTGCGAAACCGGGACTCTGCATTTTTAGCAATCTTGAATACTTTATAGGTTTGCAAGGACTTCTTCGATAGCCGGGTCTCTCAAACGGTCTCTGATGACCATTTTTTACGACCATTCATAAAACAATATCGCACATCACTGTCTTCTGTTAAAGTCTTATCCAATCCATGGAATCTTAACCAGGCAAACAAATCCTCAAGACAGGGATACTCTTCACTATACAGGAATCTTATAATTTCTTTCAGTTTTTTGAACGTTTTTTCGGATTTAATTGAGGTTTTTTGTTGTGCATCTATTAATGATGTGCTTGCCGACCACCATAATACATCTTCAATGCAAGAGTCAGTATCAAGATTCTTAGTAGTTTTTCGACATTTCTTCAATTCATCTTCAATTTCTATTAAATTTTGAATCAATTTCTTATCTTCTTCGTAATTTACTTCCGAACCTTCGATTGAACTAAAGCCAAATTTAATACAACCTTCCATGTCAAATTTAAACAGCGGTCTCAGACTTTTCGTTATATATTGCCGTAGGCAAGAGTTTTCAGCTAGATCGATGACGGTGACTTTCGTGAAGTAATCGGATGAATTGCCCAAAAACTGGTTATTTAAATAGTTCCCGATATTCATCGTCTCGTTAAGGCTATGTTCGTACAAACTCTGGGCAAACAAAAGAATTAAATATCGATAGATGAGATTAAACATGACTTACATCATTTTTCCAACAGGTTTCAAAATTTTCGGTTGATGCACAATCTTTTAAAGACTCATACTTTTCTTTGACAATGACGAGTTTCTGCATAAAATCTTCCATATCTGTTGGCGAAGGGTGTTTATGTAAAATTTCCTCACTTGTATGATCTTGCTCTTGCTGAGGTAGGTTATGCAAACAAAGATGAAGTTCAATTCCAGCCCTCGCTGTTTCAAATTTGCCCTCCGCTGAAACACTAGCTAAACATTCGTGTTTTTTTTGTTCAATAGTTGCAAAATTTTTCGAGAAAATTTCCTTAACGATAGCAATTTCATTTAATAGTTTTTTGTCATCCTCGGCCTATAGAAACCAAAGAATTTCAGCAAGTAATTTTAAAAGTTATCTAATCTTATGCTCACAATATTTTTAACACACTCGGAATAATCCTTGAAATTCGATTCCAAGGAGCACTTATCCGATAGTTTCTGCATGAGCTGAATTTTTTCATTAACGTGGAATCGTACATCAGCAGCGTTTAAACACGGTAGGGATCTTGCTTTGGTGTTATCAACTATTGATCTAATTTGTCTTGAAAAGTCATTCAAACACTTGGATTGTCCTTTAAATAAGTCTTGGAAATTGTTTCCCGTAAGAGGTAAACACGGTAAGAGAGACAGCTGCATTAAACAGCACAAAGCGGAAACTGCGCAACCGAATGCCTTCATGATTGGCTTTTGGGGACTGAATGACAAACTGATAGACAAGAATCTAAGTTTAGCTGAAGAAACCCACTATTTTATGATTTTTGATAAGCCTTGTGTGACCTCAAAGTTGTTGAGCATGATAATATTTCTAAGATTATATTCTTGCAAATTCAAAAAGTCTTCAAGTCAAAATAGAATGAAAATTTAAACAATACGGCCGCAGAGATCACAACAAATTTAAACAAAAAACAAAAGTTTAGATTTTCATATTTCTATTTAAATGCCTTTCGAGTCTGATTCGATTCATCATCAGCAATACACTTTAAGTTTTAAAGAGAAAACAAAACATTAAAACATAAATGTCATTAGAAAGAGACACTTTCGTATGCGTCAAATCTTTTTTAGGTTTGTCACTTGTTTTAGAATTTTGACATTCTCAAATTGTATGTCAAAGTGGTTGTTGTTTAGAGCGTGTGAAGCTACTGATGATAATTCAGCTCGGTTATATTTAATATGGCTGCAGTGCTCGTTGAAACGAACTCCCAATCTTCGTTTTGTTTGTCCGATGTACTTCATCTTGCAATCACCACACTTAACTTCGTAAATTCCGGATCTTTCTTTGAAATCGGTTTTGTGTTTTGTTGTGCCTAAAAGGTTCTTAATTTTTCCATCGCTGGAGAAAACACAGTCAATGTTTTTCTTTTTAAGTTTTTCTTTTAATTTGTTGGTTACATGTGGATTATACGTCATTGCTGCTCGATCAAAGTGATTGTTGTCATCTTGTTGTTTTTTCTGTGTAAATAAAGTTGATAAATTTGATTTTTCGATTTTGTTTTTGTGTTTTTCAATCAAAAAGTCCACCATTGAGCCGTGGTATCCTTTTAGAGTTGCGACTTTTTTAATGTGGTTGTATTCCTTTAGATAATCTGCTACCGATAAAGGTATTTTACATAAACGATGGATAATAAAGTGGAAAGCGGCCAATTTATATTGTACAGGAAAAAAGGAATCACTTGTAATGTATTGATGGGTTGAAGTAGATTTTCTATAGATCCAGAAAGTAAGTTTTTTGTTGGTTTTTGTTATAAGGGGATCGAAGAAAGCGAGTTTGTTGTCGTCTTCGCGTTAAAACGTGAAGTTGATGCTGTCAAATTGGGAACAAATAGTTTCCAAAACTTCGTTTAGTTTGTCTGCTTTAATGATAGCGAAGACGTGGGAGAAGACCTCTTCATTTGAGGTAAATCTCAAATTTGGCCACGAAAACTTCGGCAACAAAAGGAGAAAGTGGGTTTCCCATGCTTGTCCCAAAATCGATCTTGTAGAACTTTAACTCTAAATTGGAAGAAATTTTGTGACATACAAACCTCTGTTGCATCTATGTAAGTTTGTATTTTTTCTTTTTCAATTCCAATAATTGTTTCGAGGTGAGATCTTAAGATTTTTTGTTTTGTCAACTAAGTCAAAAGTTTTTTCACTGACAAGCTGAAAGGGAACTGTTTCATCTCGTTAACTAACTATTTAGCTTTTTTTACCGATGGAGAATTGATGTTGGAGACGATGTTTCGCATTTTTTCCCCTGGTTTATGAACTTTAGGTAAGGAATACAACTTTGGGACCTCAGGGTTTGAAACATTTAACTTCCAGTTTTTAACCGACCCTCTGATTATCCGTGGTTAAGGTGTTTTTGCTTAAAGCTTAAAACATCGATCGTTTATTGATTTCTAACCTCTTTGATCGTAGTCAGTTTTATTCATGATAACTACTTTGTTACCCTTATCAGCTTTCATAAAATAAACATCTTTCTTTTCAAGCTGTCGAATTAATTTATAAGTTCGGATCGTGGTGTTATCGGTAATGAATCGTGATTTAGCATCTTGTATTATTGGCTTGGCACTATCTCTAACATATTGTTTAGTTTCAGTTGTTTTGAACTAAATGCAAGTCTCCAGGTCGACAATTGTTTCCACGATTGGGAATTTTAAAGGTTTTGGTGTAAAATTGAGGCCCTTGTTCAAAATTTCCAGTTCTTCTGGTGTGAATTGTTCGTCGGAGAGGTTAACAACAACGCCGTCTATTGATTTCGGTTGGGCTACAGATAAGAAATGTTTATCAGTTGAAAGGTTTCTATTTCTTATCAGTTGCAGTTTCTTGTTTTGGGTGCATCGATTTTTCTTTCTTGGCTGGAGCGTTGTCGATGGGGCCGAGTCAATTTAGTGGTCTTTTCTTGGCTTTCTGGACTACATTCACATCTTGGTACAGTTCTTATAGTTCGCGGTTAAACCTTCTTCTCCAATCACAATCGTCGCATACAGGAGCGAAAATCCGTCGAAGAATTTTTCTATCGAATTTTTCTATGCCCAGTATAATTTCCGCTTTTTTACTTATCGTCCAGCACTGGGCTCCGCGCGCCGCCTGTTTAAATCTAAATTACGACTTAAATTACAAATTGTGAGTCAATGACCAAAAGGGTTGTGCGACAGTGCTGAAAATCCAAATCCCAGCTAAGTAGCTTTCACTCTTCAACAATTCTTGTGGGCAGTTTTGAGGTTACATACAATTTAGTGTGGGCCACAAACACAGCCCACAGATTGGTTATGAAGCAGACATGAGACTTCGAAGTAACAGCATTTTCTTCATAGTCATAACAACAAAAAACACTTTTTCATTAAAATATGGACAAATCCTTGATGGATTTAATTTAAAAGAACACATCTTATTTGAACAAGAACGCAACTTTAAAAAAAAAGAAAAGAAAAACAATAAATTAATAAAATTTACAATAATTGTTTTTGCTAAGTGTAGTGATAGAGACTTTAGATCAAGTACGCAACATGTCTACATATGAAAATTAAACCAAATAAAAGTGGGAGGAGATGAATAAACGAAACAAAACAACAAAAAAATCCAATAAAATCAACAGGGAGGCTCAATAACCCGGGGAGTTCGTACACAAAATTATCTATGCCAAAGAATATAAAGCACAAAGATGGGAGGCGATGATGTGAGATTTATGCAGTATGATTTCGTTAGCGTTACAAAAGCACACGCTAGATAGAGCAGCTTCTTGACAGACGGTTAAGAAATGAATACAACTGAACGATGACGCCGCCGATGCTCTACTTCTACTTTATTAGAATAGGAAAGGGGTGTTTCTTCGAACAAAAAAAAAAAAAAATTGAGAAGAAGAAAAACAAAAAAATGGTTCAAGGTTAAGCTGTACTTTATGTCATTGGCAATAACATACGACGAAGACGACATGATGACGAGTATTTAGAAGCGAGAGAAGAAGCAGGACTTTTGATATTTTGTTTTTGTTGCCATGGGAGTACTTTGCAAAGATGCTTTATGGAAATTATTGGCAAATACATTAGATTTTTTCGGCTGAGTGATTTTTATGACTGCGTAAGAATAAAAGACAAAAGATAAAAGTGATGGAAGAGTGTGGGTGTGGGTTGCTGATGCCAAGTTGGAGATGATAAACTCGAAAAAGTCATTCAATAAATTCTTCATATTTATTCCAGCCGAAGTTTTTGTTTTGAATTATTTGATATCTTAATGTATTTGTTTTGTTTTTTCATCTTGTCAGAGTTTTGGCAATTTGGCCAAGCTTTCACAAGTTTAAAAATTCAAAATGTCACCAAAATTCGATTGCTATATTTTGAAGGCATCTGGAGGCTCTTTAACTAGATTCTTTTATTGATTACAATTTTCCAAATTCAAGTTACTTATCTAATTATTATTTTTCTTTTCGTTTCAGGTAAGAACAAATGGGCTTAAATTATTGAATGTTATTGTTATCCATTAAAAAAGGTAAGTAATTCTATTTTCTGTCCAAATTTGAAGGCAGAGCAATATCCCGGTGTTTAAGTACCAGACTTGTTGTATTAAAGGTATTTTTCTCATAAATTTTAACAGACTGTGAATTCATTGTTGGGTGGGGCGCATGCTGTATCTTTTCCTACACACTAAGTTCGTCATCGGAGACCTCAATGCAAAAATCGGATTGGAAAAAATATTTGGCGGGTTAGTTGAAAAGCACGGCCTCCACCAAGTTGCAACAGATAACGGCTTCCGACTGATTGACTTTGCTGCAGCTCGTAATATGGTGATAAGAAGCACTAAGGTTCCAAGACAGAAGATCTACACAGCAATCTAGCGATCTCCGGATGGTCGAATCGAGAGCCAAATTGAAGACATTTTAGAAGTGCGCACTTTCCAAGGAGTAAATGGCAAAACTTAGAGCTCGATTATCAAACGAATAGAACACACCTGCCTTAGCACTCCAGAGAACGCCTGAGTGAGAGACTCTCTGCTTAACTCCCAAATGCCACCCCAGTGAAAATAGTATCGCGGGATAATAAAAAAATGTAGCCGATAGGCGATAGTGATAAAAGAGATGGAAAATGCAAATTTGCAGATTGTAATGACTAATGACTCATTAGTCATTATAAATTCTTCAGGGGACTTGTTGTGGTAGCCTTTAGATAATTCCATCGAATTGTCATCAAAATTTCTGGGACCGATTCCATTGACATTCCAGGATCTTGATCATGTTTCTTGACCAGGACCTCAACCCTGACTTCACTTAGGGCATAGGTGATGTTGGCAAACTAAGCCTTAATGCGGATTGTCATGGGCCAATTTTAAAAAACGGCTGCGAAAAGTGTAGTCCTGTGGAAGATGTTAGTATGATGTAAGTACTTCTTCCTAAAGTTTAAATATAAGAAGAAAGAGGTTGCTCACTAAGAGCAAGTAATACCAACATCCCTTTTAAGAATGAAGCCAAATGCAGATACCAACTTTGCTCTTGAAAGTATGCCTTCAACAAGAATTCCATACCAAAGGGAATACAAAAAAAAACAAGATTTTTGTTATGATTTGGTTTTCATAAAAGAAAATTTATTAAGTAAAGCAAAAGTTGTATTCCGAGCGGAATGAGATCAACAATAAACAACAACAAAACCCAAACTCACTTTAACAAGTTCCGTTCAAACTTTGTTTCGTTGTTTTTTTTCTTTGTTGGATTTTCTTGTTGGTGAAGAAAAGGAAGGGGAAAAAGCGGCTTTGAACAACTGCATACATTTGCAAAACAGCAACGAACGGAACACATAAAGAATAATGCAAAGTTAAGTGTTTTAAAATGGAGGATCAAACTTTATCCTGATAGTTAGTTCCGTTGTTCGAAAAAGGGTTTGACATTCCTTGGATTCATAATGCAATATACTATACTTTCTCTCAGGTGGCGAGTGGGTCTTGGCTGGTATATGGAAGTTGGGTATGTCTGTGTAGGTACTTGTGAAATAACAAAAAGTTTAAAAGTTCTGAATTAACATGTAGGTACCTGGTACATGGCAAAGTTTGCGAACTTTATGCTGGAATTTAAATGTGTTTCCTGCTTCAAAAGGTACAGAAAATGTTTGTTTTATAAAATTAAAATACTTGACATTAAACTTTGAGAACCAAGAATAGTCAGCTCAGGACTTACAGAACAATACCATTTACCATTTCGTCTACATTAAGAATCTACTGGTCGGACAAAATTAACATAGGCCAAAGTCTGTTAATTACCTTAAATCGCATGATTGGCCCATGCAAGGTTTGTCCGACCAGTAGATTCTTAATGTAGACATTCTAAGCTTTTATTTGATACCCCATTTGCCCACTCACCCGAAGAGGTACGACGACACCAAAAACACCGTTTTTTAAATGGTCGGACAAAGGGAAAGGCCCGCGTTATTTCTGTCCGACCAAATGATTTGGTATCTACGACGAAATGTCTATTGACTTCTACTTACTTTTTCCGCTCACCCCATGGTATAAGTTGCACCAAAAAACGCAACCGAAAGTGCAATTTAGCCGCCAAAAGGCCCAGGAAAAGTCTGTCCGACCACTTGTTTTGAAAATTTCATGTCATTTACCATTAGATGGTGGCTAAATTTTCCACTCTACTGATGAGGTAGGTAATCTTACGGTCGCCTCCCGGACTAATAGGAAAAATCATATTTTTGTTTTAAGCTGTTAAGAGGTTATCAGGGAAACAGAAGTAAAGTTCCGGTGTTTTAGAGCCAACCCAACTGATGAAAACCGGAACAAGTTTAAACAAGCCAGGAAGGCCTGCAATACCCATATTCTACGGAAAAAGTTTTTGCATGACCAAAAATTAAGGCAAAAAATACTGCAATGTCCCAAAGGCAGTAAGAATTTTTAGTCATTTGTAAAAAATATGAACAATTCTTCTTCTTCCTCGGTCCCTATGCTCGAGAGTGCTGTAGGGAGAGTCCTTCAAGATCTCAACATGCATAAATCCGCTGGTATCTCCGCTCATTATTCTGAAGACGTGTTCTTCCACGCTGAGCAGTTGGAAAACAGCATTTTCCCAGCCAATTCCGAAAAAGAAGAATCTTCTCCTCCCTCCAATTATTTATCGTCCGATTGCACTTACGTCCCGTCTTTCTGAGGTCATGGAAACGCTGATAAAATATCAGCTCAAGAAATATCTCGAAGACCGAAAGCTTCTGACCGGCAGTACGGCTTTCGCAGAAACAGGTCCACTGATGATCTGATGGTTTGTCTTACCGAACAGTGGAACAAACCCTTACATCGTTTTGGAGAAAGTAAGATTGTTACACTTGATATTTCAAAGGCATTTGATAAAGTCTGACATCCTGTTCTTATATCGAAAATGCGTGCTATCGATGAATCCTCACTTCGTTGGATTAGAAACATTCTTTCGAACCGCTTAACTTAAGTTGTACTGGGCGGATTCAAGTCTGAAACGTTATGTGCTTCACTGTCAAAGTGTCAACCCCTTGTGGAACGAACACATATGCAATGTCGCCAAAAATGCCACAAGATGTTTGGGTTTGGTAAGAAATTTGTCTCCCCGTCTGATCTGGCTATCAACTATAAGTCTTATATCCGTCCAAAGCTTGGGTACAATTCCCATCTCTGGGCTGGTGCTCCTTCGGATCACCATCGCAACGTTTCGTGTCTCTTTCTGTTCTTTTGTTATTTCTACGGTAAGTGCTCTAGTGAAATAGCCAGTTGCATTCCTCCATTTAAACAACTCGCCCGTAATACTCTAGAGGCCAACTTCGGACGTACACTCAAGTATAGAGAATCGTTCTTTAGCAGTACTACGCGAATGTGAAACTCTCTTCTTTTTCCCAATCACTGTAATGTTCAGGAATTTAAGACCAATGTACACTGACACTTCCTTTCTAACCCTTACCTTTCTCCCTAAAGCACTCAGTGTGTCTCTGGCATAATAAGGGATAATAATGAATTTTGTGCCTTCGTCTGCGCCAAAATCGGGATCCCTCCTCAATCAATCTTCTCAATCGTTGGACGACCATCCGATTCAGTTCAATTCAAAATTCAAATTCAAATAAATAGTCGAACTGTTGCTCCTGGTCGGAAAAATATAGGACTCTACCAAAGCGGAGCAGAAACTGAATTTCAATCACAGAAACACCTCTTACGCATTTTTTGGTTTTGGTACTGGATGTTAATTGTATTACACACAAACCAAAGCTTATCACATAATTTCGTTCTGTTGCATTCTCATGTTATGCTCAGAAGTTTCCAGGGCGGTGCGTGGTTTTACTTTTGCTTTTTTATGTGACGATTTTATTCACTAACGACATAAGATCTATCAATGTTTATATGCATTCTTTTAGCTTTATCGGAGAGTTTGACTTGGGTCTTAGGCAATTCGCCAGTAAAATATAACACAAGAGTCATCTTTGTTGTCCCCATTATGACATTTGACACATCGACACCATCCATATGTGGACAATGTTCAACCGATAATCCTTGGTCGTTCTTCATCACTTCCTTTTCAGTGGGCAATTTGCAGTCCGTTATTGTATTACGTCGAACTGTTTCTTTGGATTATACATCTTTAAATTATTTCTTGCTTTAGTAGAGCATATCTGTTCATCCACACAAAGATATTCCTCCATTGGAACTCCACTAAAAGCCTCGTTCAATTTTTCCATGATGAGTCTAATTTGGAAAAGACTGTCATATTTGCGATATTTGAAGTCAATAAATGGCCTCATTTTTTCAACCTTTTGCTTCTGCATTGTTCCTTGGATAATAGGAGTATTAAATGACTAGTGACTCTCGATAGTAGAATCACTATCACAATAGGTCGTATAAGTTTTTCGCTACAATAACACAATTTTGTTCACTGTTTCTATTTTTCACTCTTAACGAAAATGGATGCTCACTTTCGCACACCGAAAAATTCAAACTAGCAGAAGTCAAGGGCAAAGTCTACTGAGATTTTTGCTTGAAGAACTATATGTAACAGTTATGACACATCGATTCAAATAAACTTGAGGTTTGTTACAGAATTGTCGCAGTTTTAAATTATTAACGCTTCGTTAGAAGTTTGAACTTCGGTCAATATCGAACATCTAAAATGAGGTATGCACCTGTGTCACTAGAGACAGTAGCATAGTGTATTAAAGAGAAGTAAGAAAAGAAACGTTACGTCCTTTGAAGCTTGACTCAGTTACTGAAGCGACATGACAGAAATGGAAGTTATACAAAGTCAAATGTCTTGTTGTACAAGCTTTTCAGCAGTCCATTACTATCACATTGTTATAAATTTCCCATTGACAGCGCTCGATCTTATCACCGTTGTTCAAGTTAGTTTCAGGTTCCTTGTACATATGACACTTTGATAACATTTTACAGTTAAGACCGTCATTCAAAAAAGTTCATATCAGACGTCTAGATATTGAACAGCTTTCGTAATTCATCACTTCGCACCAGTTTCCAGCACGCCAAGTGTTCCCAATCTTTGTAGCTCGTTAACAAGTCCAAAATGCTATCAATCAAAGCATACATGATTCTCTCAATCGATTAACGACAACATCAAAAAAAGAGAACCAAACCAAAAACAAACACCAACAAAGAACCCATTAACACCCCAGTCAGTGTTGACAATTTAGACATGACACAAGAGTTTCGGGTTCTTGTTTTAATCGCAAGCTCATAATATTTAAGGCAATACCGATTTTAGCACTTTGCTCACAAATTGCCATCGCCAAAGCCCAATCGGATAATTTATATTTTATGAATGACTTAAAACCATCGACAGAACCATTTGCTTACCATAAGTGTATTAGCTACTAATCGAAGATCGATAATTTTTGGACAACAATGCCATTTGGAAAAAATTGAGTGCTATAAACATTTGTTGTTGAACAACTAAATATGACGAACGACGACGCAAGACGCCAACAACGACGGACGGACACACGACAACGTGTAAATTGAGCATGAAGAATTGGAAAGGTTCATCTGGTTCTAACACCATGTGGTTGGTATAGTGTTGTGCGAGTCGTCGTCGTCGAATTGCGGACTCCGATTAAATGTAGTCGGAGACTCATTTGTTTGTAGAATATTGTGGATACGTGATGTTGGGTTTTTAATTATCGTGCTAATCGTGCCTCGGGAGCTTGGAGTGAAACGACACTATTACAATCAAAATGAGTCGCGTTGCAACAGCAGAAATGAGAATAAAGCGCTCTGGGTGTCTTGATAAGGCTCTTGAAGGCAAGTTATGAACATTTTGAGTTAGGTTTGTAAGCAGCCTTTGGTACTTGAAAAGGGTTTCTCATTAAGGGCAGGTCGTTTTAAAATTGCATAAAAATAATGTGAACAATAATAAAAGTTTACTCTTTAATTGAGAGCCATATCAACAATTTCAACAATGGGCCGTGTCTTCGCTGGGTAGCGCGAATTGAAACGGTCTTGTTTTCGATTACATTGCCGCACAAATCAGGCTGAATTTGGCCAATGACATCGATTATGTTGTTTGTGAAGGTTGCGGCTCTTTCGCCTAGACATGCGACCTAAATATCGAAAATGTCTAAAAGAGTCAAAAAACAGATCCTCATGGCATGAAACCGCTCATACAGACTATTGATTGCGTCTTGAGCCTTGTGACATGTAGCGCCACCCTGTTGAAATTATATTTCTTCAATGTCCATATAATCCTATTCAGGCCAAAAGAAATTGGTGATCATCGATCTATAGCGATCGCTGTTGAATGTGATAGCCTGGCCAGCATCATTTTCGATGAAGTTCAGACCGATTACCCACTCAGCCCAAATACACACTTAACTAACTTTATTTTGATGCATTGGCACCTCGTGAATCTCGCGTGGATTTGCAAATCTGGTAATTTTGCTTATTCACGCAGCCATTTATCCTAAGCATTCGGCCTAAGCCCTTAAGATGATTTTTCAGCCAAAATTTGGATCAATTTCCAGCTGCTCCAAAACCCAATTAGCGAACACACGACGCTGCGTATGATCGTTTGGTTGGAGTTCGTGGTTCAGTTGTTGTAGGCGTCACGGAATTGACTTCCTCGAATTTTGCTGCACACTTTCAGGAACAGTGACAGTGATGATGTTTTCGGCAGATCTTCTATTTCGTTGACGTAAGGGTGTTAGCTGATTGTACATTGAGGTTGACTCGAATTCGGCCACCAAACGTTGAGTAGTCGATTTTGAAGGACGACCATGTTCCAAAAAAAAGGGCGTAACGCGTGTTGCGTGTGTCTATTTTCCCGCTGTCCTCCTTAACTACGCTCAAGGCTAATAGTGACGCTCAATAAAGAAGGCTGAAACACTTAAGCCAATTTTTGAAACAAATGTTCCTACTCAGTAGCTCTGCTTCGTCTTCCATGCCCTTTACATTTGCGAAGAACTCTAGAGGGAGGGTAATACTTATCGTGTAAAAGTGTTTCTCATTGTAGCCGGATAGTGCAATGACTCATTACAAATTCCCGCCATACACCTATTTTCTTACACTTCATCAAATATAAGTCAAATAATGTACCTCCCGTTCGTGGTATAAACAAACCGTGAAAATCGCAATAATCACCAGTTGCCGACCGATCACCGGCCAGTAAACATCGGTTGCTGACCGATCACCTACCGATTACCGACCAATCAGCTACCTACGGAGTGGTAGGTATAAAACCAGACTAACCGGACAAAGATTTCCCCCCGCCAGTGGTAAGGGGTCTTGTCGCACATACTAACTCCGTAGCCAGAATTCGTTCTGTTGATTTACCGGATTCATCTGCTATTTACCGGATTCGTCAGTGATTTACCAGATTTGTCTGCGATTTACCGGATTCGTCCGTGATTTACCGAATTCGTGTGCGATTTACCGTATTCGTCCGTGATTTACCAGATTTGTCTGCAGTTAACTGGATTCGTCCGTGATTTACCGGATTCGTCTTCGATTTACCGGATTCGTACGTGATTTACCGGATTTACCGGATTCTTCCGCGATTTACCAGATTGGTCCGTGATTTACCAGATTTGTCTGCAATTTACCGGATTCGTCTGCGATTTACCGCATTCGTCCGTTATTAATCGGATTCGTCTGTGATTTACCGGATTCGTCCGTGATTTTTTACTAACCGGATATAGACCCCCCACCAGTGTTAAGGGGTCTTGTCACACATACTTTTCCCGTACGCATTAATTGTTCCATTGGTCACACGTCTCCACCCTTTATACTACCCTAAATATACAGTGAAGGAGGTGACATATCTAGCAGCATACCTTCCAAAAGGAGACGGATAAGAGCAAGAAATCAAGCAAGAAAATGTTAGCTTAATAAATATTACTGTATCAATTGATGAGAAGTTAATAAAACTTGACGATGTATGTATTAAAGTTAATGGTACTCTTTAATTCCAACCCTGGAAAGACCGGTGACCTTACCTGAACGTTAGAACAAAAATACCTCACAATAGCATGTCAAGGAACCCTCTGATGTTTGATATTCTATGCGTTAGTACCACATTGTATCAAAAACCATGGTCCACTGATCGACCCCTTTGACATGCAATACTATTTGGCAAAAACATAATGTGAATTATAAAATGAATGATTGAAGTCTTGCAGGCACTTTGTCTGACGATGTTAGTTATGTAACGATTTCAGTAGTATTCATTCGATATACATATGTATAGTAACGTTGAGTAGAGCTGACGGAAGAAATGCCTAAAAACCAAAGTGCTGAAGTCCATTTCAAAATTCATTTGTATGCTTTTGGATTCCGAAAAACTCCCTAACCAAGTAGCCCGGAGTGTGTGGTCCAAACATATTCAAGCATAAAGCGCTATAATTTGGCGGGCGTGTACCGCCGCCTCTGATAGGATTATTTTACTACATCAATTCATCGATTGATTTTCAATCAAATTGATTGACTATTCCATTGCATTGCATTTCGCATTGCCATGCATAGGCCATTCGACTAATGAATTTATTCGATGAATTAAAACCAATGAGGTCTGTTTGATTTAATCTACCTAGGAATCCGAGAAACGCGAGCAGCGAATAAGGCCCATATGACTTGCACTACCTATGTTTGTACGTTTGTTTATAAATATTTGCCAATTCAGTGCAACCGAAATACTTGTGTGAACTCAAACGCAACAACTTTGTCGCTTTGTCGTGCAGAAAATATTATTAAATGTGAATTTGCTATGCATAACGTTGACGTTTGTTTTTCGAATTCTTTTTTGTTCGTATCTGTCAAATGCCTGATTTGGACAGTTAATATTGATCACGTTTGATACACAAGATACGAGATATGTTGGTACGTTTATTGTTGTTGTTCAACATAACACAGACAACACAGCCGTTGGTGGTTAGTTTTTGCTCTTTAGCTTAACGCAAAATTGATGAGAAAGCTATTAGTTTGATTGATTAGGTTTGATTAAATTGATTTTTATTGGAGTTGTGAGCGTTTTGACTCTTGAAAATTATTGCTAGATGTTTGTATGACATTTTACTTACTAAGAGCGCTACGGGAAAGTTCTGGTATCACTGTTGTCGAAGAAAAACAAAGAGGCTGGCCAATCTATCTAGAAGACTTTCGTTTCGATTTCATAAGAAAAAATTAATTGAGCAAAATGCACATCACGCTGTGGTCGTTGAGAATTCTAAATATGTTTCTATAACCTCGGTAGCTGAACCTCATTACCTTCAACTTTTGTTACTGGTTTATAAATTTTTAAACACCCCCAGTGAAAAAATCAACACAATTCCTTTTCAGTGTATCAAACTAAGCCGAATGGGATATGTGTCATTATCCCTGAAAAGTTTCACCTTTTAATTACAAAGATTTACACTCACTCAACACATCGGTTGTTCTCTTCCATTCATCGATCCATTCAAGCGATTACTTACCGCCCCATCCATTTATTACATCACTTACCATCAAACAGAAATACTCGCCATAAATAAATTTTTAAATTTTTCATCCATTCGGAACATTGCTTCCGGGTGGAACATCAACACCCAGATAGCCATGGATTTCCTCCATCACATCGAAACACCATCATCGTGCATTTTCCTTAACCGTTATCGCACGTTATAACCATAATACCGATAGAGTAATTTGTTATTGCTACTCATAGCACTTAAGCCTGTGGCATGATGGCGCTGCACATCGGATACAAAATACCCCAGATGATTCACATGCATGATGTATGGCAATCGGACTAATGTTCTTGTTGTTTGTCACTGGACGGCATGGCATGGCGGTACCATGGAATCGCTTATCATCATTAACATCGCTACACATCGTTGGTCTTTCACAGAGAATAGAACACAAAGATGGTATCGTATATCGTCAGATACATTTATTGTCATTATACAATAATGATAGCCTCACAACAGCAACAAGATGGAAATGGGTGGAATACTTTATGCGCCAAGCTGATAGCAGATTTATCTTAATTTTTTTTTCTTTTTTTGTTTAGTCTGTTCTTTTTGACACACAAAACCAAAAACCAAATCCTATTGGATTTTCATGGTCATTAATGCTTTCATACGCTATTAATTTTTCAAATAGGGTGAGTGAGATTTGTTTGGCTTATTTGTTTAACAACTGGAAGTAAGGGTTCGTGAGAAATGTTAACAGGGATTTGGATTGATGTTGATGTCAGTTCAAAAATACTTTGACTTTGAGCAAAAGACCGTTTTTAAGACTTGTTACACTTTTAAATGTCCTAAATTCTTAAGCTAGCACACAATCGATAACAGCTGACTGCATGATGTTTAATGAATCAAAAATATGTTTGGAAGTCTGCCTTCACTTAAAGCAACATGCCTCTAATTGTCCGGCGACAATAGTGCTTGGCAGAAATTTAGTTCCAGCCACAGTTGGAAATGTTAATGCTTATAGGTACTCTTAAGGCGCCATTTTTTGCTTCAGATCAGGATTCAGGGCCTCACCTAACAAATTTCTTAAATGAGAGATCGGTCCTTAGCTTGCTAACTCCGGCTCTGAGTTCCTCTTCCCTGAGTAACACCAGAGGTCTTAAATAAACCTGCTGATCGACCAGAGCTATTGCCTGCCGTGGAACCAGGAGCCTTAAATAAACCTGCTGATCCACCAAAGCTATTGCCTGTCGTGCTGAGTGTCAGCAGGGTACTTAAGTAAACCTGCCGATCCACCAAAGCTATTTCCTACCGTGTAGCTGCACCAGGGGCCTTAAATAGACCTGCTGATCGACCAGAGCTATTGCCTGACGTGCTGAGTGCCACCAGAGGCCTTAAATAAACCTGCTGATCGACCAGAGCTATTACCTGACGTGCTGAGTGGCACCAGGGGCCTTAAATAAACCTTTTGATTCACCAGAGCTATTGTCTGCCATGCTGGTTGCCACCAAAGGCCTCAAATAAACCTGCTGATGGACCAGAGTTATTGCCTGCTGTGCTGAGTGCCACCAGAGACCTTAACTAAACCTGCTGATCGACCAGAGCTATTACCTATCGTGTTGAGTGGCAACAGGGGCCTTAAATAGACCTGCTGATCGACCAGAGTTATTACCTGTCGTGCTGAGTGGCACCAGGGGCCTTAAATAAACCTGCTGATCGACCAGAGCTATTACCAGTCGTGCACTCGTGCTGAGTGCCACCAAACGCCTTAAATAAACCTGTTGATCCACCAGAGCTGTTGTCTGATGTGCTGAGTGCCACCAGGGGCCTTAAATAAACCTGCTGATCGACCATAACTATTGCATGTCGTGCTGAGTGGCACCAGGCATCTTAAATAAACCTCCTTATCGACCAGAGTTATTGTCCGGCATGCTGAGTGCCTTTCATTAACTTGCCGATCTACCAGAGCTTTTGCCTGCTATGTAAGGCCAGGAGGCGAGAACAAATGGCACATCACATTCACAACCCTCGCTCAACTCGAGTTGCCCTCATAAAAGTAGTTACAATTTGATTCTTCTTAAAGCAAGTGGCCAAGTTTTTTTTAGCGATGTTCGGCGTTCGTTTTGTTAACCCCGACCTTTAATTCGGTTGTTGGCGCATCCCAGTTTGAAGACTTATGAAAGACTTCTTCTTTGGTGTTGACGTATAGAACTCTTGCACTAATATCTAAGTCAATGCTTTTCTTACAACTGTGCAGATTTTAAGATTTTATCCAAAACAAGACATTTTGTCAGACCGACTGTCTATCTCTTCAATATGCACAACAATGAAACAAAATTTGACAAAGACCAAACGCCGAAAAACAACCTCGAACAGCGATCAATTTCCCACATTTTATCTCCCCTCTAACTTGGGAAATGGAATTTTCTTATAAAAATCCATGTCTGCCATTTATCAAGTTAAGTATCTTAACTTAATCCGGACTAACCGACAATTTCCATGTCCGTTCTTGTGTAATATCCGGCGCAGCTAACTTGTTCAATTTCTCTGATTGAAATGCCAATAAAACGCTCGACATACTTAACAACAACAACAAGACGGAAGAATGAACGCCCTTCCAATCGCCACCACAGCAGCAGCCAATGTCGACCAAGGCTTTCAACTTTTACTCAAGAAAAACATAGAAGCCGTTTTTTTCTGTTATATACCTTTGCTCAATGACGAGACAAAGATAAAGGATTACTCTTAATATCCTGACAATAAAATTGATTCTCTAGCTGTCATCGGAGGAGATGGAGGCTTGGCCCTCAGGCAGTGATGTCGGTACACTGTCTTCCTTGTTACTAAGCTAACTCATTTAATGCCGTCCGTCGTAAAGATTTACGTTCAATGAACACATAAAATATTCCATACCCAAGCATGGATATCCGACAGAGTCTGCAGATAACTTCAACAGAAATTCTGCCAAATCTCTTCCTCCTTGCTGTCGTTGAAGTTCGACAAACAAATTAATCAATATAAAGAACGAAAACGAACCTAACCACACCGGGTCGATGCAAACCCATATAATCAACAGCGACAAGAAAAAAAGGACCAAAAGGAGCCCTTCTTTTGATGATGGTTTTAGCTGCAACTGCCAAGAAGTTCAATGACTTCCCTAATGACTCGTTAAAGTTTAGTACTCTTCTAAATAAATAGATCTCTCATCGCACTATCGGCCCTTGACACTACCGTTTTTGAGCTCTAATTATCTCCACCAATACACACACATACACTAGTACTCGATAGCAGCACTTGAAACAAAACCATTCCTTATTCAATAGACCGACGTACAACGCGACGCGACGTTATCCATCGATTTATAAAAGAAGTTCGTTTTTCTCCTTACGAGTATATTCATGCCCGACTCACAGCTCATTAATTTAAACCCCTTCTCATCCTTCCTGGCTCCTCATAGCTCGTACGCGACTTTGAACAAACTTTATGGGAACTTTTTCCTTTTGGGATTTTATTCTCGGAAGGATTCCTTGCTGAATGTCTTATTTTAGCGGGAACTTCTGTTTTTTTTTTTGGTTTAAGAGAATCCTTGAAGTGAAAATGTGTGTACACATTGAAGATATACGTACCTGTCACAAGGACGAGAATATTAAGAGCCTCATCCTTCTTAAAACGTTAATAAAAACTTTTTGATTTCACGCAAGGACGATTCTCTTTAACTTTGTACGAGGAATATTTGAAAATAGTCAAGAACACGTTCGATAGTTGAAGGTGGAGGCGCGACGTTTTTAGTGTGGCCAGCTCCTATGTGTTCTTAAAATTTACTATGATAATATTTTTGCATTATTTATTTGGAAATTTATGAGATTTGAATTGAAGCATCACAATAGTTATAATATAACTTCCAGCATGAGGAGTTTTACTACCACTAGATCGGTGAATTGAGGTGCCCCCCCAAGGTGGGGTCCTTTCGCCTCTTTTATAGAACATGGTAGTTAACAAACAGCCTCCCAACATCAATGGAAGCACATGGTTTCTAGGTGGTTGCCTATGCCGACGACACGTTGCAATATCATTTGTCAAAACAATCTTTATCTGGGAAACACCTCGGAACTCCTACAAATTTCCTTAAACAGGCTAACCAATTGGGCAAAGAAATGTGGCTTGGATGTAAACCCACATAAAACGGAACTAGTACTCTTTACGAGAAGGTACAAAATACCTCAAATTTGCCCACCCCTTAGCTTTTCCGACCAAGCCAAATATTTAAGCCTCATTTTAGAAAAAAAACTAAATTGGAAGGCAAATATTGATGAAAGAGTAAAGAAGGTAGCACTCCTTACTTGTAAAAAGGCCATAGGCTCAGAATGGGACTGCTCCCCAAAAATAACCCTGGCTATACATTTCGGTAATCATTTATGGAGTTGTCGTATGGTGGACCGCACTGGACAAGATGGTAAATTTTAATAAACTCATTAAAGTCCAGCGGTCAGCAGTTCGCTCAACACCAACAGCAGCTTTAGAGGTACTTCTAAACCTAACACTTCTTGACACCTGTTTCAAAATGGTGGCAGCCAACTCATGCGTGAGCGACCTCTCAATGGATCAGATTGCTTAGACTAAACAACCTCAAAAATGGTATTCGATATTAACTTCCATATTTCCATCTCTTAAAGATCTTTTTGAGATGAAGGAGGACCTCTGGAAGAAAACACGATACACTTCTATACCGACGGTTCAAAGACCGACTACGGGGTTGGAAGTGGTATCTACTCGAAAAAACTGAATCTCAGTCAATCATATAGACTTGCCAATCAATGTAGTGTGTTCCAGGCAGAAGCAGTGGCGTTCAAGAGGCACTATACTGGCTCAGAATATACGTGTCTTCTCGGACAGCCAAGCCGCTCTCAAATCTATCGCGTCTGTCTCCACAAACTCTCTTATAGTCCACGACTGTCGATCATCTCTGAAAGAGGTGACAGAACAGTTTACCATTCACCTCATTTGTGTGCCGGGCCACAGAGACATTCCAGGAAATTGTAAAGCAGATGAGCTAACCAAAACCTGAACATTTCTGCCCACTCTTAGACAGATACACAACATAGGAACAACACTTGCAACATGCAAACATCTTCTCAAGCAATATGCTCTAGAATCACCAAATGCTAGATGGTCACAGGAACCACCTGCCTAGCAAATCAATAAATATGGCCAAGCATAGACCTGAAGCGGTCAAAAGACTTGATTTCCCTCCATAATTGGAGTTATAATAGGGCACTAGTCTCATAGGTAGACATGCTATGAGACTGGGTCTACACTAATGACTTCTGTAGAAGCTGCTTGGACGAGGAGGAAGAGGAAACAGTCCAACACCTTCTATGTACATTTCCGGCACTCTCGAATAGAAGGAATAACTATCTCGGTAACCCCTTCTTATCTTATCTCTTATTTCATTAAAAGTACAAAACGGTTTGTTTAAGTTCATTACTCTCTCATGAGTAACTTCTTTAGTGGTATCGCAATGGACCCTTGAGGTCTAAGTCAGTCATTAATATCTAGACAGCCACTCTAACCTAACCCTAACCTATCACAATAATTATAAAAAAATATATCAATAAAATCTGCACATTACCATGCCCACTTTTATTAAATCCCAATGACCTTAGAACATTTCGACTGGTTGGGGATAATATTAAGTATCATTCTTTTCAGGGAATAATTTGTTTGTTATACTCGTTTGCAGAATCAATTCACTGCCACGCCCATTTTTTGCTAAACACAGGTTACTCAAAAACTGAATTGGGAAATCAAATAAAAGTGTTGTTTGCTTAAACCAAACAAATACTTAAAACCTTTTATTTCACTTTCACCCACCGACACGCCTACTTTTCTTGAGAGCGATTTTAATACATATTTAATTTACTTAATTTACATAATTCCAAAAATTTTGAAGTTATTTATGAAGGAATTGAATTTGTTCCGCATGCCAATATAGGCTAAGCAATTTAGGTAAAGTCGTTGCATTTCTTAAATTTCCTTTAGAACAAAGTATTGTGGGCCCGCTAGTAAGTACTAATGATTTGTAAGTTCATCAGAATAAAGATACCTACAAAATGTCACTAACACCGTTTATGAACCGCGCCTGTCTTAGCTTCAATTTTTTTTTCTCAAAAGAACGTCTCTCGGGTCCGCTAGTGTGCTCCGAAAACATTTTTTTTGTATACAACTTGACTGGTTTGGAAAGTAGACACGATGACAATGGAGAGTTCCACTATTGTTCTTATCCAAGTTTTAGGTTGACAAAACTTGGTATGGCGAAGGTCCCCAAAAGCTCTAAATTAAATCTTTTCACTTTTCGAGTGTCACTTGATGCCTCGAAAAAAAAACTGATTAAACGAAAAATCAATTCCAATGTTTGATGAAAGAAAAAAAAATTGCATTTTCTGTTTGTCAATTCCAACAGACAAACATGATTCTAACAAATGTTTCATTTGGACACACAACACTGACATGTTTCATTTCTAATTTATTTTGCGACCTCGTTTTGTTTTTCTTTTTTTCTTGTCAACTTTTAAGCAAGTCGGTGTATGGCGGTTATCCCCATAAAATAAATATTATTATCTTCAAAGTCCAGCTTGTTTTCAAGTTTTTCTCCATGTTTCTTTTTTCTTCAAAAGTTATTTGACATCTTAAGCCGACAGACATTAATATACACGCTATGTCCAAAAATCATAGAAAAAAATTGAGAAAAAAAAAAAGAAACAAGACAACGCTCTTTTTTGCCACACTTAGTGTGCGCGCGAAGTCAATAAACAAAATGGCTAGTTAGTTCTTATTGCGTATTTTTGTCACGTGTCAACCTCAAATAGATATCACAGTTTAGAAACGAAAATGACAAGTTGCCATAGACTGTAATGTGCCAAGTTGCTGCAAGTTGAGACAAAAATTGCAACAATCTGCCTTTAAAGCCGATGCGTCGCCGAGTCGTCAAGTCACTGATGTAACTCAGAACTAGATGCGTACGTGAATTTAGATGCGTTAATGCGTGTGAAATCATCTCCCATTGCGTTCTTAGAGGTCTTAAGGTAAACATGGACAGTGTTGTACTCAATCCATGTAACGCCGCACTGCCAATATTTATTTCCAGCATCAAATCCCTCATAGTTCTGTCTCTTAAATCGACATCAATTTTCGGATTCTTTTCAAACTCGGCTGCATCGGGCTGTTGGGTATTTACGGTTCGCCTATTAAGACACTTCCAGTATCAAAAATTCTGTTCAGCTGGCACTCGAGACGATATACCTTTAAATCCGCAAACAACCAAGTGTCAACAGTTTTTAAAGAACCAAATTCCAATCAAATTTTAGATGACTCAAACGGATGAACAGACGACTGATTTTATAACATCCATCAAGCGACCAACAAAGCTATCCTTGACTGCTTGAAAGTTTCAGGTCAGACGAAAAACGAGACTCAAAAGGAAAATCAAAAAAAAAATTGTCGAACATTTCCATTCCACAAACAAATCACGTCCGCTTTCTAAGCAAACATAAAAAATTGTATTTACCCAAGTATTCCCTCATTGAGAAATGCATCAACATTGTGTACACGAACGAGCAACCATAAAGCAAAATAAAATCATCGGTTCCGTATCAAAAAACAAATTTTAGTCGAGCAAGGACAAGGATAACAGTTTGGAAAATTTATGTTTCAAGGCCTTTTTTGCAAAATTAAAACAGCAAGCAGTTGTGGGCACTCACCTGAGTGGCGCATTTTTTATGATGAATATCTTGGGGTGACCATACCAAATTATTTTTTTTCTTCTCAAATTGTCTGGTTTTTCTCTGGTAGTGGCCTTACCGCAGTTTATTTATTTTTTTTTTGGAGACTCGAAAAGATGAGAATCATGGAGAACAAAGTAAATTAATTCTTCGTTCAATATTTTTTTTTACTTGTGACTGATTTGACATTAAGATGGAGAGACGTCAAAAAAAATAAGTCCGGTGTTTCCGTTCGTCTCTATGTAATGTAAAATTTATTCCATAATAAAGCTGATACTTTGCTTTTTAGTGTAAAAAAAAACAATACTATTCACATGATCGCCTAGAGGGTTTTCGCAACATGCGATTCTTTTGAATTTTTCAGGATTTTTTACCACTTTTTCGCATATATCGGGCGGTATCTCGGTGAACCTTGTCTAATCACTTTTCCTGGATGCAATGGCACCTCTTCGATCACTTGTGGGTGAGCCCTATATATGGTAATTTCGTTTGTTTATGCACCCACCGAGTGAGAAATGTGCCTCATCGCTAAAGAAAATCTTGTTAGAAAAATCGGTGTTTATCGTCTGTTCGATTGTTAAGCGATCCATTATCGTAAATGGCAAAATTTCAACTAATATTATGACACTTTAGATGACAGTTAAGAATATGACACATAACAAATGCCGGCGCAACCAACTTGACACCACGAAAGAATAGAAAGAGTTATACTCAAGCTATAACGTAAGTACATTTTGCAGATGAAAGTCAGATCAAAAGGGCAACAAATTTTCATTTTTTGCATCGTCTTAAAAAACATAGACATCTTGCGGCATTTTTGGCGAATCGTATATGTGATCATTCCACAAGAGGTGGTCAGTGATGCACATACCGAGAGCCTCGAGATGTTGGGTCTCATTGATGCAAGTGCCACTCACGGACATTGGCAAGGGGGTATATCTTGCTTTAACGATACAAAATAGCATTGAGTTCGAAGCATTAAACGCTTCGCGATTTTTATTCCCCATTGTTCAATGCTGTTTAAGTCAGAGTTTAATGAGCTTATCATATTTTGCCGTTGCAGTTCCACATCCGAAAAGGAGGGATGCTAGTCTGGAAACGAATATGAAAAGCTAAGGGTTCTATCATCTCATGAAAATGAGAAAGAGGGCCGGAGACAAAACGGATACCTGGGGCACACCAGCATTTATTAAATTACATTACATTTCACAGTACTTCGCACATAAATGTAACGAACTACAGACACATAGCAGCACTGGTGACTGAGACCATCGGCTGGGACAGAACAAGACATACAACAGAGAGAGACAGATAGACACATAGAATGAAAGCACACATAACAGAAACCTACGTGGCTCAGAGGAGGAGACTTAGATTTGTATTGTCTCATGTTATCGCACAGGTGGCCTCAGATAAGCTGGCGATTTTTGTTGAAAAAGAATGCTGCTGAAGCTGGGGTTTGAACCCGTAGCGTTCGGCTTAGCAATCCACTACTCTGTCCTCTGAACCATGGCCACCTGCACTTATATTGTGGGTTTCAGACTTGAATCCGTCCATTACAAATGGTATAGAACGGATTGAAAGAAAGTTTCCAATCCAACGAAGGAGAGATTCATCGATACCGAAAGCACGCATTTTCGATAAAAGAGCAAGATGCCAGACTTTATCAAATGCCTTTGAAATATCAAGGGCAACAATCTTACTTTCTCCAAAACTATGTTCCACTGTTCGGTGAGATAAACCATCAGATCACCAGTGGACCTGTTGCTGCGAAAGCCGTACTGCCGGTCATTATGAAGCTTTCGTTCTTCAAGCTGTTTCTTAAGCAGATAATTTATCAGCGTTTTTCCATGACCTTAGAAAGAAGGGACGTTAGTGCAATTTTACGATAATTAGAGGGAGAGGAGGATTAGCTTTTTGTCGGTATAGGCTGGACAAATGCTGTTTTGAATGCTCGGAACGAGCCCAGAAGAATAGGATAGATGGAAAAGCTTACGCAAGGATTTTTCCAGTGTGGAAGAACAGTTCTTCAGAATAATAGCGGAGATACCATCCGGACCAGCGGATTAATGTATGTTGAGATCCTTTAGGACTCTCGCCACAGCACGAGTGCGAAAGGAGATTTGTCCCATGGAATCATTCAAGAATTGGAGGAGTCATGACATTCTTTGGCAGCGATGAGTTGGAGGCGAACTGCCTAGCGAAAAGGTTAACTTTCGCAAGGGAGCTAACAACTGGAGTGTCATTGCCAAGAGCGTAGGGACCGAGGAAGAAGAAAAATTCTTCATATTTCTCACAAATGACCAAAAATTCTTACTGCCTTTGGGACATTGCAGTATTTTTTGCCTTAATTTTTGGTCATGTAAAAACTTTGTCCGTAGAATATGGGCATTGCAGGCCTTCCTGGCTTGTTTGAACTTTTTCCAGTTTTCCTCAGTTGGAGGCTCTAAAACACCGGAACCTTACTTCTTTTTCTCTGATAACCTCCTTACAGCTTGAATCAAACTGATTTTTCTTTGGGTTTAATGCTTTTAACCCTATTCGGGACAAAAGTTTTCATTCCCAAAATAGTCATATTAGTAATCAAATCTGCGCTGGAGTCTACGTCACTATCGAGAAAGCATAGTGACAAATTAAAGATCCGGAAGAAGTTATTGAGACTGTCCCAGTTGGCTTTCTCGTATTGCCACACGGTTCTCTTCAGAGCTCTTTTCTCAACTGGATTAGTTTGATGAGAGCTTAGCTTCGATTATACATTTATAGTGTATTTATCAGGGGCAGACGTGATCAACAAGTCAAGGGTATTTATAGCTTTGCCATTAATGTCCGATATTCGAGTAGGCTCAGTGTAAGGTGGTTGTCGGGCCCGAATGGTGAAGCCACGAAGAACTTTGTACATTGAAATCGCCCGTAAGAACGATTTCAGTGTGAGGGTACAAGGATACAATTCTTTGTATCGATTCAGACAAATCGTCAAATTCACGAGAAGTTGAAGCTGCGGGCTACGACAGAGAAAACAGTCTGGCCCAAAATTAAAGACATAGTAAAAGGCATAGTTTCATCTCTTTGAGGAAAATGGGGTATCCACATTTTTGGCCATATCTCATGAACGGCTTGTCTGATTTTGTAAAAACCCCATCTACACTACTACCCGAACTCAAAATTTGGTTCCAAATAGTCCACTGGTACAAAAGTAGTGCATCCTCAACGGACTTGCATTAGATACTTTTTATAGATTTGGTACAATTTAAGTCTGGTCTGAATTTTTCCTGGCTGAAAGCGCGTGGTTGCTCTTTCGTTGCCGTATATCGATCCTGAATGAAAAGCAGGTATGATGCAGTAATAGGTTCGATGTCCAAAGTTGCAGCAGATCAGCAGGTACAATGCCCATGGAAGCAGTCAAACGGTAGTCCGCACCTTTATAGTACAAACCATGGATAAACACTTTAACATGGTACCAAAGCCCCTAGTGGTCATTAGCATGAAAATTCTTCAAAACAACGAATTGTATAAACTAAAAGAAAGGAAGTACCTTCCTCAGTACTTTTTTTAAGGACGAATCATTATTCCTTTTTTTTTACTGCATTATGCACATATTTAAATTGTTTAAATTTATGCAGGTAGTTTACAATTCTCATATATTTTTCTCTTATTTATTTTCAGGAGGATCTGACAGCAACAAAGGAAAGAGTAAAAAATGGCGCAAAATATTACAATTTCCGCACATATCGCAGTGTATACACCTCAAAGACAAATTAGGTAAGTCACTCTTAACGCTTTGTCACATTATTGTTTCTCCCCAAATGGCGCCCAACACAGGATCGATACAAATTTCCATTCTATTTGTTTAGATATAAGTTATGGTTACGTCATAGACCAACAACCCATCGGACGAATACTGTTTCGGCAATTCTGTGAGAACAAACGTCCCATTTACTACAGATACATTTCGTTCCTCGACCAGGTGCAAAGGTGAGTTATCGTTTTTTTCCAGCGCGTTCATTAGTGATGATTGAATGAAGTAACCGTATTATTTCCAGATACGAAGTCGAATACGATGAACATCGTATTGCTATTGCCAAAGAAATCGGACGACGTTTTCTTGTTATCGATGTGACATCAGCGGATACAATTGATGGCAATACAAATGCCAATGCTAACACAACAAATGCATCACCCACAACTCATCAAGAACCACCCCAAACAGAGACTGATAGCAATCATCATAAACGTCAAAAGCAACATCAAATCGATGCTTCTGACACCTGCAATCATAACGGCGAAGAGCACAATGGCGTTGCCACTGACGATGGTGGTGGCGGTGGCGGTTGTGATAGTGGCGGTGGCGGTGCTGGTGGCGATGGGGCTGCCACTCCTGTCATCCAAGACAAAAACAACATCTCATATTGGGAGAGCAACAAAGAGAACTACAATGACTGTCATAAAAACTCCGCAACAATGATGTCGAATAGCAAGGCTGGCTTCCGTTATGGAAATGACGATCATGTCCTCGATGTGCTCAATGACGATCTAATTGCCAGAGTGCGGGATAAGATAACAAGTCGGTTTTTATTTTGTTTGAATCAATTTTGACAGTTTTTTTCATGCTCTCGCAAAATTTTCTTTCGTTTTGTATCATTTTCTACCTTAGGTGGCAGTAAGGAACTGTTCGAGCCATGTGTCACTGCTGTCAAATCGTTTTTAGCTGGCGAACCATTCCGAGAATTTGAGACTTCCATGTATTTTCATCGGTAAGTTGAAAAATTATTGCTATCATGTGTCAAATAATCTTTGACAGCTGAGACATCTGTTTTCCAATGCCCCGCCACCATTCCACTTTTGCGTGTTCTGTCAGATGCGATTAATGTCATTTTTAACATCGGTGAAGTTATGTATGCTCATTGTTAATTGAACGTAGTTGATACATTACCCATAGAGTGCCGTCACGGTGAAGAATTGTTTATGTTAGAAAATTGTAATAGAGATATTGTGGGTAGATGGATTTGGGGTGGTGCTTGTTGGCATATTCAAATTGACGGGCTGTCTTCTTGCGAATTGAATAAATTATTTATTTATGAGGAAGCAAATGGCAGCATGAAATTACACTATGCTTCGGTGGGTTTCGGCGGAATTCGAGATGTGTGTAGGGTGGGGTTTGTTTTTGATGAGAAATGTGTAATGAAGTGATTTTTGAGGAATTGCTTTGACAGCTTCTTGATAAAGAGAGAATTTTTTTATTCATATGCCATTCAGAAGTAGGGACAAAAATAGGTAGAAACAAGAGGCAGATGAAAAATAATGATTGCGGTTGACAAGTGACTGTCAAGGGGAGTATATGGACTTGGTTCATCATTTGTAAAATAGAATAAAAAACCAAGAAAATATTAATGTATGCAGCCGACACATAGTCGATTTTTGATACTCAGATTTGAGTCTTCATATTTGTTGTGAGTATTGCCGGTTCAGTGAGACAACGGGTTGGTCGAAGTGTCGAAAATTTCGCTGCCGTTCGTATCAAGTGCCTGGTACCCCAGTACGTAGAATGTTAGGTTCTTTAATAGACCGC
Source organism: Sphaerophoria taeniata (assembly GCA_943590905.1). Classification (NCBI taxonomy): domain Eukaryota; kingdom Metazoa; phylum Arthropoda; class Insecta; order Diptera; family Syrphidae; genus Sphaerophoria; species Sphaerophoria taeniata. The sequence continues at coordinate 238,416,667 of OX016540.1, forward strand.
GTGCTGCTGACCAATTAGCCAAAGCTCTCAACTGTTACAAAGCAGACCTTACAGCTATCTAGGATATGCGATGGGATGGACCGGTCAATGCACGGATTCGTCATTGGAAGCAGACTTAGGCAAAAATTCTTGAGCTTCAAATGTGTAAGCGAACGCATCATGAAGATTCGAATCGACGCGAAATTCGCCAATATCAGCCTGATAAGCGCGCATGTTCTAACATAAGAGAAAAAAGACGACACCAAAGACGAGTTCTACGAGCTCTTTGACAAAACATATGAGCAATGTTCTAGCTATGACATTAAAATGTTGTCCTTGGCGATTTTGATGCAAAGATTGGAAGAAGGGAACATTTTTGGAGGCACAGTCGGAAAGAACAGCCTGCACGAGAATACTTCCGACAATGTGTTCGACTTTGCTGCGGGGCGAATATCAAAAAAGGAATATTGAGATCTCTCGACCAATCAGCCAATCAGATTGATCACATTATGACCGTCGGAAAGCACTTGTCCAGCATACTAGATGGTTGAACTTTCCGAGGAGCCAATATCGATGTTGAGAGAGCCAACAGCAGGATAAAGTTCGGAAGTTTTACCGGAGGTAAAACAGCTGGCTGAAGGCTATCGAGCAAGAATTGATGCTTGTAGAACTAGGAACATTATAGTAGAATCGTAGTCGATCTGTAGACTGCAGAACGACAACGATGAGCAGAATGAAGAATCCCGCTTTAGGCAGAAGAAATTCATTGAACAAGATGAAAACCAACAATTCCATGAACTCGACCTAGACAAATTGAAAAGGGCAACATCACGGCTGAAAGCAGAAGACGACGAAATGCACCAAATCATTATGTAAGATATGGTCGGAAGAATGCATGCCCGAAGAATGAAACCTCAGCAATCTTTGCCCGATCCTAATAAGCCTTGTTAACATCGCTTATCAGATCCTCTCTGCCGTAATATTGGAACGTCAGTCTTTGTCAACAATCTGATTGGTCCTTATCAATGTGGATTCATACCATGAAAGTCAACCATCGACCAAATTTTCATTTTGCGGCAGATCCTGGAAAAAAAACAATGAACTTCAAATCGATATCCGCACTTTTTTTTATCGATTTCAAGGCCGCGTGTAACAGCATCTAAGCAGACGCACTTTGTAAAGCTAAGTCTAGTTTTTACATCCCTGCCAAGGTCGTTTGCCTGTTCAAAATGACGATGGAAAACTCAAGCTTCTACATCAAGGTTGGCAAGAGCTTCCGGAATGTTTCTTCGGGCTACGTATGGCGCCGCCGTGTGCATTGATGGAGAATGGAGAAGAAGATTCGACAGTAAACTTTACGGGCTGAAGAACGACACGTTTTTGCAACAAGGGCCAAGGTCCAGCGACTCAGATGGCTCGGTTATATAGAGTGGATATAAACCAATGCTAAGGCTCGGAAAGCCTTCTACACCATTTCAGAGCAACGAAGAACAAATAGAGGAGGACCGCGATTCAGGGGGCGCATAGTAGTGGAAAAGGACCTCAATCCACTTGGAGTGCAAAACTGGTGGCAGCTAGTTAGGGTCAGAGCTGGCCTGCAAAGAAGATTGCTTAACACCCAAGTCCACAACGGACTGCAACGCCACCTTAAGTAAGTAAGTTTTGGTATCAACCTGACTCAAGAAGATGGACTGTTTAGCTCTAAAAAGGATGCGCCAAAATGATGAATTTTATCGCGAAGTCATCATCAGTGACAAAGCTCAGTTTTGGCTCAATGGGTTCGTCAATAAGCGAAAATATGCGTTACTGTCGGTGAAATATCCATATTTGCTTCATCATGGCGTAAATCATTGGTTTGTGCCAAAAAGCCTATGACGGACCGCGACGCTGAAAGAGCTCCCAACACTGAATGCGACATACCTGCTGTTTCGACCGATAAAAATAAAAAAAAAGTTGTTAAGTTCTTTTTGGAAAACTTTTTATGTTCCGAATTGATCAGGGATAATATCGTGATAGTTTTTGGATGACGTATTTCCTAGTAGATGGGGATAATGGAGCAAATAGCCGGTTGATGATCATTTCTTTAGCTTTACCGGTTTTCGATGGGTCTGTCCATCTCTGGGAGCAAGCGCGTCTTCAGTGATATTTCTCTATTCTCTCTTAAGCTATTACAGGAAGTATTGTCTATCGCATTTGACCAGTTTCCTGTTTTACTACTTTTCCTTCCTACAATCCTCAGCTTCATCAATAGGTTATAATTTCCTCCATCGACAAGAAAAAAATGTTCCTAGCAATTGTTTCTTTCCTATGAACATCCCCATCCCAAATATTTCAAAACCTAATTCCATGGAGTGCATGCATATTGCATATCCTCCCCCACTGTCGAATTCTTCTAACAATTTAACAATAAATTTAATATTCCCTCCGCAGATATTTACAATGGAAATGGTTGGAAGCACAACCCGTTACGTATAAAACATTTCGCATGTATCGTGTCCTCGGCAAGGGAGGATTCGGTGAAGTCTGTGCATGTCAGGTATGTTTGCTTTTAATTTTTCCAAATAATTCTCTCAACATATTTTTGTTCATTTGAATTTTTGTTTATTTCTAATTTCACAGGTACGTGCAACAGGCAAAATGTATGCATGCAAAAAACTGGAAAAGAAACGTATCAAAAAACGAAAAGGAGAGTCGATGGTTTTAATTGAAAAACAAATTCTGCAAAAAATCAATTCACGTTTTGTTGTTAACCTGGCGTATGCTTATGAAACAAAGGATGCTTTGTGTTTAGTTTTAACAATTATGAACGGTGAGTTATGTTTTTTTTTTGTTTTTTTTTAATTATTTTCATATTTTCACAAGGCTATAATCTACTATAGCAATTTTGGTTAAAATTTTAGTATGAAAAATGTGAATTCTCCAGGATAACCGCGATAGAGGCCAGTTATATCACATTTCAATAAAAACTCAAAAACGTTTTTAAATTGGTTTTAAATGTTGGCTTCTGCTGCATAAATCAATAAGCTTAAAATATTTTTTAGTCAATTGCATTGCGAATTGCTTTCGATATTGAATTTAGGTTTGACATTTCTTATAAAGGGTGTTTTTTTTTAGGTATAGAACTTTAAATTGCAATAAAACGACGATGGAATATTCGATTGACATGTTTTTTTATTTTTTCGAAAGATAATCTTGTGGCATTACATTTTAAATACGATTTATGGCATATGACTGCCACGGCTGCCTCGGATGTAGTCCAATCTGGACGTCCAATTTTCGATGACTTTTTCCAACATTTGTGGCCGTATATCGGCAATAACACGGCGAATGTTGTTTTCCAAATGGTCAAGCGTTTGTGGCTTATCCGCATAGACCAATGACTTTAAATAACCCCACAGCCTAGCGGTGTTAAATCACAAGATCTTGGATGCCAATTCACAGGTCCAAAACGTGAAATTAGACGGTCACCAAACGTGTATATCAATAAATCTATTGTGGCATGAGCTGTGTGCCATGTTACGCCGTCTTGTTGGAACCACAGCTCTTGGACATCATTATTGTTCAATTCAGGAATGAAAAAGTTAGTAATCATGGCTCTATACCGATCATCATTGAACCATTGACTGTAACGTTGTGGCCGTCATCGTTTTTGAAGAAGTACGGACCAATGATTCCACCAACCCATAAAGCGCACCAAACAGTCAGTTTTTCTGGATGTAACGGTAGTCGTGTTTTTTTCACTACTCAGAAGCCAAGCCAGTACAGTAATCAAGTGCGAATAAAACGCTCCAACTCACTTTATCTGTCAAATTCAATTTTTATGGCAATTGTTACATAAAACGTCGCAAGATGAACCTGAGGGTTACGTTTTGGATTAAAAAAATTAGCAAATACTTCAACCCAAGTGAGTTCATAACTCAGGTAAGCTCAGATCATTAGATTTGCGTAGCAAAATAATCCTTCTTAACGCCATCAGCGCTGTCTTCATTTCAATAATTGAAAGTTCTATCGCCGGCACAACTGTCATTTTTTTGCTGGCCTTTTTATCGACTGCAATCCAAATTGTTGTTGTTTGCCAAGGGAAATTTTGCTGTGCTGGCTACTGAGTAGTGAAAAAAACACGGTTGGTGTTTCGACATACACTTGAGGATTAGCTTCACTCCAAATGCAGTAGTTTTGTTTTTTGATGTAGCCATTCAACCAGAAGTGCACTTAATCGCTAAACAAAATTCGCTTGTGAAAATCGGGATCGGGAACAACGTCCATCTCGTTTTGGGCCCATTCGACGAATCTAGGCCTTGCTTGATGATCGTTTGGCTTCATTTCTTGTACAAGTTGGACGCAAACCAAGATCCTTCCGCAAAATCTTCCATAAAGTGGATGGACACGGATCCAATTCCTGTGCTCGATGGCGGATGAACTCATTCGGGTCTTCCTCAATGCTACGCTCTACAGTAGCAATAGCTTCTTCTGTACGCACCGTACGGCCGGCGGCGTCTCTGGGGATGCGAGTTATCAATTAGAGTGAACGTGGTGCGAAAACGTTCCATGGTTAATCGAATTAACTGCTCTGATGGACGATTTTTTCGACGATAAAATGGACGTAGTGCGCGATACGTATTCCGCACAGAACCATTATTTTCGAAATAAAATTGCACAATTTGCAAGCGTTGTTCAGGCGTGAGTCTATTCATGATGAATTGTCAAACCAAACTGAGAATAAATCACTTGACAGCTGTTAAATCGTTCGCCGTCTTGAAAAGTAATGCCAACTTAAAGTTCTATTTCTCCAAAAAAAAAAACACTAGTTATTAACAACAACAAAAAATCCCAAAGGTATATTTGGGTAAACGTCACTTAACTGTTCTGGAAACAAAATATTTTGTTAAAGAAAAATGTTTACCTCTGGATTAACTCTTATTTTATGGGTGAGTTAACCTGTGAAATAAGAGTGGAACAGGCGTCTTTTTTTACTATGGCAGATTGTGTTTAAGAGTTGGTTTTTTTGTTGGACAAAAACTGTAAAACGAACAATTCGAAGATTTATTTCAAACAAAGTTGACCTAAAAGTGAAGGTCTATGCGCTCAATTTTCTGACACTGTTCCTCGAAATCGAAAAAGAAATCGATAAATTCTAAAAAAAAGTCAAACATGCTTATCAACTGTAAATGCAGTCCTGCATTTGAAATTAAATTGTTAACCAAAAATTGAAAAACTTTCAACTTCAAATCAGAAACTGGGTTTGTTTTTCCTAGAAAACTATCAATTTTACCTTTCACTCTCAGATCAAAATAACAAAAGCCAGAGATTCCAACAAAATTACTGAATTTCGAATTCGACACTCGAGTTCATTGTTTCAAAATATAACAAATTTCAATGGATATCAAATCGAAAGCATTCATTATCCAAAAGTTGAAGCATTTCCACAACTCGAACTCATCATCGAACGAGGAGCTGGCGAGGGCAAGAGGCCCTCCCAATATAAAAAAAAAAACATCATAACCGGAGTGCAAATATAAACCGTTTCATCTGACATACGGTTGTTATAATGTTGAATGAAAAATGTGGTTAAGCGCCTCTCGTTGGTCGTTCATGTATTTGAGGTTTATTATATCCCCCTCTGCCCCCGCTCTCCTACATTCGACTCCGCACCGAATCTGCTGGTAGAATTTATTCGTCCTGGCTTTTGATGTATATGGAGTGAATCTCTCGCACACTGGCGTCTATTTACCAAACAATACATCCCCCCCCCACACACACACACACACTCACATAAAAGAAGAGTACCTCAATTACTATGCATTAGTTTTGCCAGGCCAATTGCCTTTTGAAATCACCAAAATCACTCATCCCAATCCATTATGCCATTCCCCATAGGTGGTGATTTGAAATTTCACATTTACAACATGGGAGGCGATCCGGGCTTTGAATTACTGCGAGCCAGATTCTATGCAGCCGAAGTGGTTTGCGGATTGGAGCACCTCCATCAACAGGGCATTGTCTATAGAGATTGCAAGCCAGAGAATATTCTGCTGGACGACCATGGTCATGTGAGGATATCCGATCTGGGCTTGGCAGTTGAAATACCAGAAGGCGAGATGGTTCGAGGACGTGTTGGGACTGTGGGTAAGTGCTGTGTTTTTTTATCTTTCCAGTTTTATTTGTAATTGTGACCTGACCAACCGACCGACCCTCTTTAGAATTTTCCATTCAATTTTTCTAAAGAATAAATTGAATTGATTTAGGACATCGAGAGTGTTCTCGGGATATGTCAGAATGGGTCACGGTTTTTGATTTTGATGTTTGCATTTGGTGTTGTCCTCGATTTTTGAAGAGGTTGATTGAAGAAGGACATTGTAAACATTTGCTTTGTTGGTTCTCAGCTCTAACAATTGATTAATGTTCGATTTTCTTCTCTCTTTTTCTTTTTATATGAAAAAAAGGATATATGGCGCCTGAAGTTATTGATAATGATAAATACTCATTCTCGCCAGATTGGTTCAGCTTTGGATGTTTGTTGTTTGAAATGATCGAGGGACAAGCACCTTTTCGAATGCGAAAGGAGAAAGTTAAGCGAGAGGAAGTGGACCGGCGAGTTAAGGTAAATATTGTTATTAATGACTTTTTTTTTAAGTTTTTCCTTGTCAGAAGCTTGCTTGCTCTTGTGAACTTAATGGATTAAGGGTTCTATTTTCTATTCATACTTTTTCGAGGTTATTTATTATTTTGCTTTTTTTTATTTGCTTTTTTTAACCTATGCGATTGAAAAATGAATAATGAACTGTATTGATTTTCGAAAATTTAGGGGCTTTATTTTATTAACAGAAGAACTCGCTGACATTCTTACTTCTAGCGATATGTGAAAAGATATATCCAACCACCTCAGCCATGATAATGATTCAACTTTCCTGGTCTTTTTCAAAACCACTATTTCTAGACAACTCAGAACGTTATTCCTCTATTGTAACGTTGTATGAGAGTTGCCGTGATGCAATCAATTCTCTTTACGGATTTATGAAAACTGTACAAGAAGAGAACAAACAGTGTGAAATACAGTGAATGCCATAATTAATAGAATTCTTAATTATAAAATTCAACAACTCCTCCGTTCATATATAACTCTTGCTTCTGACACTTTTCTGACTCTTTCTAACAAGAGTCAGTTGCTGTCTAGATGTTATTGACTGCCTTCGAACTCAGGGGTCCAGTTTTTCAATTGAGAGTAATGAACTTAAACAAACCCTTTTGTACTTTCAATGAAATTAGAGAGACATCTTGTGTCGATCGTTACCAGTTCACTGGAAGGGATTACCGAGATAGTTATTCCTTCTTTTGGAGCGTGTCGGATATGTACATAGAAGGTGTTGGGACTGTTTTCTCTTCTTCCTCGTCCAGGCAGCTTCTACAGAAGTCATTTGTGTGGACCCTTAGCCTCAAAGCATGCCTCGATATATATTCACTGGGATGAATATAAAAACTCCGTTAAAAGAAATCAAGAAAAGCCAAACGAAACTGCTATAGATCCTTCGATCCTTCTGTGAATCTATAGAGGAATCCTCCAATGCGTCTAGGCTACGAAAAATTCTATCAACCAAGCCAGTGATGCCCACTTATCTGAAAAATAATGATGGCTTCTGGACAAACTCCTGCTGAATCTGCTAATAGCCAAGAACTTCCCTGATAGCTTAATAACGTCTGATTGTATAGACTCTACAAATACATATTAACTTTTCTGCAAGATCTTATAACTAGGTAAAAACTTTGCTTGACTCTGAACAGCTTTGAACTATACAAATCTGCGGGACCAGACAATTTAATTACTGCAGAGCTGCAAAAAAATAGAAGACGTCATTATTCCGATATTAGAGATGATCGTCCACAGTTGTCTGTAAATGGTTCATTGTCCGCAAGAATGGCGAGAAGTAAAAGCTGTCTTAATCCCCAAAGCAGACAGGTCCTTCCACGTTAATCCAAAAGATTTAAGACCTATTAGTCTATCATCCTTCATTCTAAAATTTTTAGAAAGACTGATTGATATCCATATTAGCAGCTGCATTGATACAAAGTACCCGTGGCTTAGTGGTTACGTGCGTTAACTACCAAGCAGAACGTCGTAGGTTCGAGTCCTACTCGTGACTATTAAGTTTTTATTTCATACTTCACGGGTCCTGCCTCTTGCGAAGAACTGAAAAAACTTCAAAGAGTATCAATCTGTCATGAAAAAGTGCTTCTCAACTTTGCCGTTCGGAATCGGCGTTAAATTGTTGGTCCCCTCAATTCTTCACACGCACTCAGAGAATTGTTGATGACTGTAAGCCACTTAGGCCTTGGCTCTTCAAGAGCTGTCGCGCCACTCTATTTATTTATTTATTTATTGATACAAAGTTCTATCCACATCGCAACATGCATACTGCAACAGGAAATCGTTAGAAACGGCTCTTCTCTCGTGAGAAGCATCGAATATTCCCTGCAACAAAAGGAGTACACAATGGTAGCCTAGAAGTAGAAGGTGCTTAAAACAATGTCGACACGTCACATCAGCAATTATAACCGCTCCAAGCAGTCTTGACGTGGAAAACTTACTTGTAGTCCAGTCATTTGGTAAAAAAAAGGGTTACCTGGAAAGTTTTCCGGGAGTTTTGAAAACTGGTTAATTTATAGATTTGGGTATGCCCTTTTCGAATTTCAACTTTGCCACCTCGTACCCCCGCCGCTCGCGCCGCCATCTTGAAAAAATGGCGTCTAAAAACGGTTTTTTATGAATATATCCTTTCCGACGCACTTTATGAAAAAAATATTTATGTACAAAATCAAACTAGAAAAAATTTCCTACAATTTATGTATCAATAATTTTTTTCATAAAATCAATAGTTTTTGGCGTACGAGCGCCACAAAGTATCATTCATCATATTACGAGAAATATTACGAGCTATATTACGAGAAATATTTAGTTGAGCCTGAGTCATCAGTATACGTTTATCGTCGTAGAGTGTTGTTTGTGTTCTTAGAGCTATGGCTTCTAATACAGAAAATTGTTTTATTTGTGACAATCCACTCTTAGAAAATGAAACAGTTGAAGTGAAAGAAAAAGGATTGGAGACTTCGTAAGTCAAGTGTTAAAAGCAATGATAATAAAGTTAAACTTTTGGCGGGACTCAAATCGATAGTGGTTCATGATGTGTGTCGAAAACGATACAATAATGAGAAGTTAATCGTTGCATCATTGCGTAGAGTAAGTGATGCCACGAAACCTCAGCCACAACTGCGATCCTCGCACCCAGTATGCTCTTTTAAAAATCATTGTTTTTTATGTGCTGAAGAGCTAACAGCAGAATTTATAGCTAAACAAAAACAGACGCGGCTGTGCAAGCGTAATGTAGTGTATAGTGTGAGGAAATTGTCAATGAAAGACAGTATCTCAAATCTTTGTAGAAATCGTAATGATGATTGGGGTCGAGCAATTGTTGAGCGTCTTGAGCATGTGAATGATTTGGTCGCAGCCGATGCACAAGCACCACCAGCTGAAGATATAAAAAAAAGGTTCGTATGCCACTGAGATAGATACTGCGATGCAGTTCATTTATTCTTATCTTGAGCAGAATTCCGAGGAGTGTCAGTTTTCCTTGGAAGAATTGATGGCCAAAATTGAAGGTGATTACCGCCCCCCACATAAAAACAGTAAAAGCGCAACTACTTAAAAAATACGGTAATGATATTTTAATTGCCGTCACTGCCAATAAAGCTCCAGTCTTTTGTTTTCGAAGTACAGGATTTAAGTTATTAACAGAAGCCTGGTATAATCAAAAGAGTGATGACAATGCAGAAGAACGTAGGCGTATTGTAAAGACTGCAGCAGAAATTGTTATACAGACATTCAAATTATCCTCCATCAGATAATTTTTTTCAAGACTCTGAGTCTGATCTACCTGAAACGTTACGTTTTTTTCTAGATGGCGTAATTTTAAAAAACAAACGAGCGTCCCTTCAAAAATGGAAGAAAAAAAATATTGCTCTCGCTCATTCTATAATTGCAGCAGCAAGGCCGAAATCTTTTATGTCAACAGTGCAGATTGGATAAGCTACATTTTTGTTTCACAAATATGGATCTCGGCGACTAATAGATGTATTATCATCTCTTGGATTTTGCTCTTCATACACCGAAGCAACGCTGTTCGAAGTTTCAGCTATTATGCGTGTACCGTTGAGTATCGATGATAACGCATTTTCTCAATTTGTTTTTGACAATGCTGATTTTAATACGCAGACATTAGATGGTAATAATACTTTCCATGCCATGGGCGGTCAAATTTATTCCACGATTAAAGCAAATGCCATCTGCATTAAAAGCATTTGTGAAAAAAAAAACGATACCGGCTTAAAAACCATAAAGATTCAAAACCTCGGTAGCATTCGTGAGGTTTCGGAATTATTGTGGCTCTATGGAAAATGGGCCGACCTGCCTAACATACCTGGATGGAGCGGATTCATGGAACAAGTGACTGCGGAACTCCATTTCCAAGAATCATTTGCAGGATGCTTGCCCTTCATTTCGATGAAATCGAAAATGAAGAGACGTGTGATGAATCTGATAGTCACATCGCAGATGATGCGAACGAAATTTCGGCCCTAGATGTTTCGATTGATGCTCAGAACGAAGTCATAACACCCGGTCCATCAGGAACAGCAAAGCGAAAAAGATTGCGCTAAATTTCAAAATAAAATTTATCACAAGTGGATAAGGGGAAACCACAATAAAAAAAACCCGCCGCTTACTCTACCTCTAGGTGGTGTGGAAATGAGTTTTTTTTTTTTTTTAACTTGAATTGAAATGGAAGTTGTGGCGCTCGTACGTCGTACGCCAAAAACTATTGATTTTATGAAAAAAATTATTGATAGGTACATAAATTGTAGGAAAGTTTTTCTAGTTTAATTTTTTACATAAGTATTTTTTTAAGTAAAATGCGTCGAAAAGGAGATATTCCCAAAAAGCCGTTTTTAGGCGCCATTTTTTCAATATGGTGGCGCGAGCGGCCGGCGGGGGTACGAGGTGGCAAAGTTGAAATTCGAAAAGGGCATACCCAAATCTATAAATTAACCAATTTTCAAAACTCCCGGAAAACTTTCCAGGTAAAACTACCAAATGACTGGACCATTGGTGAATCTAACGCTAAATAGCAGGATTATTAATTGAACGAAAAAATTTGTCAAAAGAGGGATTGCTCAGGGCGGAGTCCTCTCTCCTCTTCTGGAATCTGGTGGTCAATGAACTGCTCATTTCATTGGAGAGAAGGAGTGTTACAAGAAAGTTGCCTATGCGGATGACGTTACTATTGCCGTCACAAGAAAGCCATCTAATTCCCTTAGAAACGTCCTACAAAATGCACTGAATATGCTCACTAGATGTGCTGATCATTGTTTTAACCCCAAGAAAAGGGATCTAGTCCTTATCACAAAAGATGCAATTGATCGAGTGAGTGCCTTTCCACACGACTGCGTTGGTGTTATTGCATGTGTCAATAGCGGAGCCTTAATAAGCAAACTCATCTACTATCTCGAAGTTATATGCGTCTATTGGTCCGAGCCATCGGTGTTGGATGCCCTCCCTCAAAGACAGCATGTACTTCTTTTTGCCCTCATTTACCGCTAAAGCTCTGTCTCAATTTTTACAAAAGTTATTGACATCACGCTGTGTTCTTGCCATTATGTCAATATCATCGGCGTACGCGAGAAGTTGAACAGACTTTTGGAAGATAGTGATTTTGTTAGCTCTAAACAGCTGGATCGATTTTGATAACTTCTTTTGGTGTTCTAGTGAACTTACTAGCGGACCCGACAGACGTTATTTTATGGAAAACTCTAATTAATGCTATGAAAAATGCAAATTTGCTCTTTAGTGGTTTTTCTTGTGTTGATAAAATTTTGTATTTGTACATTAAAAAATGCTTTAGGCTTAGGTATTAGCGGTCCCTAAAGACATCGCATCGTCTTAAAAATAGAAAATTGACAGTTCTTCCTACAAGGCTTAACCGATGTTGAAGAAATTGGCATTCGTTCAAATTAATTAAAAAATGATTCCATGATTTAGCTTACCAGCGGACCCGATAGTTGTTGTCTCATGGAATATTCTTCGGTTTTTCTAGAAGATATTTCGAAATGGAGCAGTATATCGCTAAGCTTTGTTGACTTGAATTTGCCGGTCTTTCATGACTTTTAGATCATATTCTATCTCTGAATAGTCATTGTTTTATCCTTTTGATTCAATAATTTCAGTTTGCTCATCATCCAAACAAACCAATGATCTCATATTTTTGTTTTTGAATTAATTTAACAGGAAGACCCCGAAAAGTACTCCACAAAATTCAACGATGAAGCCAAATCCCTCTGCCAACAACTGCTCGCCAAATCCATAAAACTTCGACTTGGTTGTCGAAATGGCCGACAAGGGGCACGTGAAATAAAATTGCATCCATTCTTCAATATTATCAACTGGAAACGTCTCGAAGCTGGAATGGTTGAACCACCATTTGTTCCCGATGTAAGATTTTATTTCAAATTATTGGAAACCCAAATTAATTCAAATTGTTCTTCGTTTTTAAAGCCCCATGCCGTTTATGCCAAAGATGTCCTCGACATTGAACAATTCTCGACTGTCAAAGGTGTCAACATAGACGATACCGATTCGAATTTCTACACGAAGTTCAACACCGGCTCGGTATCGATATCATGGCAAACCGAAATGATCGAAACCGAGTGTTTCCGTGAGTTGAACGTTTTCGGCATTGATGAATGCCCCACACCCGATTTGCTAATAAATGCCACACCAGTTATTGAGAAAGCCGGTTGTTTTCCATTTAGAAGAAAGGTTTGTTTTCTTTTGAATTTTTATTTTGAAAATCAAATAATTTTATTGGTTTTTAGAAGAAGCAGCCAGCTAGAACCCAGCCCATACCCATTCCCGAACATTTACTAACAACTAGTCACAGTGTTTCGTCGGCGACCGTTGAAAGCTGATAGAAATTAACCAGACTCACTTCGATGTTGTATCATTTGTACTAAAAATCGAAAATCAATTTTTTTTCAAAAAGAGAAAAAACACATTTTGCATATTCAAAAAACTGAAAAAAGGTTTAAAACATAAAAATTTATGAAAACAAAAGACTTTTGGCTGCCAGGACAAAGGGAGGAATGCTTTTAAATCAAGCTCAACTAGATCCTGCAGAAAAATGTGTTCTACAAGTCTATATATATGTAAAAAACAATAAAAACATAAAAAACAGCAATTATAAGTGGTAAGAATATTTGAAAAAAAAAATAATAAAATAAGTTTAAACTTTCTATGTGTCGAAAAAAATGAAATATTGTAAAACAAACACATTCAATGTATTTTTAATCAAATAGGACTTATTGTAAAATTAACTCACAAACAAAACTACACGCATAAACTACAATATTTAGTAACAAACAAAAAATATGCAATTTTAAAATACGCGCAATTTTTTTTCTTATTTTTCTCTCCGAAAAGAGATCTAAAAGAATTTATAAACATTTATTTAATTTTTTAACTTTTGTTTATAAATATTTGAAATTTATTTAGTGAATTTTATTTTAAAACTATATTTTTAAGCTAGAGGAAAGAGTGTATTTAATTTTTTGAATTTAACATCGAATTTTTGTTCTTTTCTCTTTTGTATTGTAAATTTTAATTATTTTATTTAAGTTGACTATTAAAATTAAACAAAAACACTTTTAGTATAAATTTAGTTTTATACATTTACTGTTATGAATGGTTAAACAATTATTTTCTTATTTTTGTTTGTTTTTAAACATTTTTTAATAAAATGAATTGTTTATAGTTTATAGATATATGAAGATTGAGAATTGAGAAACAAAAAAATGGAAAAAACATTAAAGAATTTAAATTAGATATAATATACTCGTAAACAATTAATTAACAGTAAAAGAAAAGCTAATGAATTTGTATGCAAAAGCAAAACTGATGATAGAAAATAGTGTAAACGAAGTAAATAATTAATTAATGGACGAAATAATTTTTGTTTTTATTTTAATTTTCATTTTGATTCTTTTTGGTTCTGATGCTTTAGTTTTGCTGCTTGTAATTTTTGACAATCGAACTTATATCCCAACGTTATTGAAAAGCTGTCTCAATGTCAAGTCATTGAAGGGCCTATTATGGATCACAACTCAACTTAGTTGAGTTGTAGGTAATCAAGACAACTCAATTTGAAGGCAACTGCAAAAAAAACTCGTATTATGGGAGGCAACTTTTTTCAGTTGAGTAGGCCAAATACGTTGCCTACTTTTCTGTGCTTGTTTTGTGTCAAAATCAGCTGTGTAAAGTAAAATACGTATTTCAGTGTTTTGAATTCAGTGCTAAATTTTATTAAAAAGACAAAATAATACCAATTGGAGAGTTCTATTGATTTGTTTTTTATAAATTCGGAAGAAGAAAATCCCCTCAATGTTGCGCTGATGAGAAAAAATATTCGAGATCACTCCATTCCATTGGAACTTCCAAACAAAAAGTATTATTTGTAAACAAATTCTTAGATGAGAAGTGTTGATTTAATGTCTCCGTTTTGTTGCAGATTTATAAGTTATTTTTAACTCAACAAAGACGCATTTGTTTATGTGCTAAATGAAATCAAAGATTATTTGAAACAACCACAGCGTTCCTCCGCAGTCCCACCAATTCTCAAACTCTGCACTGCCGTACGTATCATGGCAGAAGGAAGTTACCAAAAACGCAGCGGTAATGATTTTAATCTAGGCCTTGCTCAGCCAACAGATTAGAATACTTTTATTTTGGGAGGTTCTGGATATCCTTTAGACTTTTAAGGAAACATTTAATGACTCCATTTCGATTGGCTGAAAGTGGGAGTCCAGAATCACGTCTCAATCTCTCAATACCATACATGCACAAACAAGAAACATTATTGAAAGAATGATTGGCGTGATCAAAAGTAAATTCGGATGCCTTCTACCTGCTTTTTGGTTTGGTTTCAATCAACCTCTCGAATTGGGAAGGTTTTGTAATTTTTAGACTTAAAAAATTATTTGCTTGCAAATGTTTTGATTATGGCTGAGTTCGTAATTGCAGGCTTTGTTGCCCATGCCCTGCCTAAAATATGCTCAAAGACTTTTATGAACTCAATTACAACTGCATGTGTGCAGGCATCATACTTTATTTAAAATGAATTCACAAAAGCAAACGTTGACAAAACTAGAAACAAAGTTTATTTGTTCTTGATTTGATTTGTAGTTCATTCATTTAAAAAATGGCTTTCAACTAAAATATTTTAAAACGCATTGTTCTAAGCTTTGTGGAAGAAACCGGTTTCGAAAACATGGTACAAAAACTTGCGGAAATAAGAAAACTGAAAAGTTAAGTAACAGGAAACCCCTTGGACTTTTCGTTTGATATTTTGTATGATATTCAACGTAATATTTCAAAATTTGAATGTTGTATTTTGTTTATCAAGAATGACGTAACATCCACACAAACTTTTGCCAACTATTTCAACCGCTTGCAAACTTTGAATCCCCTTTTTTTAAAATTACTGTCTCTGTAACTGTAATAATTTTTATTTCAATCGGTTCAGCAGTTGAGGCGTTATAAAGAATCGAACAAACAGACAGAGCTATTTACATTCGTAAATCGTGAGCATGCTGCATTTTCGTTACGAGAAATCATTGTTATCTAATGATTTAATAAAATTTAAAAATGTTTTCACTTCAGTAATATTACGATTATAAACAAACTAAAACTAGTTATACCCGCGGTGTTACTAGCGATAAACGGGTTAAAAGTATCCTTTGTCATTTTCTGACCCCTAAACCACCACTACCTATTCAGAAAATCATGTCAATCACATATGCTCTTTGTATACTTAAAACAATTTTTTCCCACGGGCACCATAGATTTTAACGGGATATAAAGTAACCTATGTGATATTCTAGACTATAATCTGTCTGTATGCTAAATTTCATCCTGATCCGCTTAGTACTTCTGGAGTTATTGAGCAACAAACATCACATTTGTTCCTTCCATTTTCCTGCAAATTCAGCAACAATATAAAAACAAATGCCGACTCGACCGCAAAATGACAGTCGTTATACTTTTATGAACACAATTGTTGCCATGCTCATGCAGAACTATTGCTGTTTGTTTACATTTACGAACACAATTTTGGCAGTACTGCGGAAGTTTTTCAATTACGACAGCCTATTTTTTGTAAAACTTACATTTTTTATATTGAAGTCTCAAAGCAGACTTAATATTAGCTCTCTGATAGGTGTCCTTACGGGACACTGTCTTATAGGCAGACACGCAATACGACTTGGTGTAGCCTCAAATGACTTCTGCAGGAGCTGTATGGATGAGGAAGAAGAGGAAACAATCTCTCACCTTCTCTGCACTTGCCCTGCTCTTTCACTAAGACGCAAACTTCATCTGGGAGAGTACTTTTATGATAACCCCAGTGAACTAGCTAATAAGGATATCAAATATCTTCTTCGCTTTATAAAAAGCTCAAAATGGTTCGACTAGTAAGAAGTAATTCTCTAGATTCATGTGGTATCACAATGGGCCTTTTCTTTTGGCCTAAGTGTGAGGATTCTGAATCCGCAGCCACTGTAACCTAACCTAACCTAACCTAACCTACATTTTTTTCTCAATTCTCTCAATAAAATTGCTTTTGCATTCGTTGTTGATGCATTCCGGAAGACATTTGGTAATCAGGTTTAAGCTTAACTAACAAAGAACGTTTTTGTATTTTGTAGAGTTGAATCAAGGTTTCAATGCAGACTTAAAAGTTTCAATATCGGTCTGATATTTATACTCTTAAGATTTTCCTTGAGCACACAGCAACGCGGGCGTTATTTTTTTCAGTCGAAAACATTTTACACAGATTTTTGGTTTCAGTTTAAAAATCTCTGAGATCTCAAGGGCCCGAATTATAGAATCCCTCAATCCGGCAGCGTCGACGTATACGTTGTTACCAACGTATTTACCGGATGGCACCGTGTCCCATAGAATGCGTTGTATACTTTGACAGTTTCAATTGCTTGGTGCAAAAATTATTCACAAAACCGCAAACCTGAACAAACAATTTTAAACTAAAATATCCAAATTGTGTCGAAATGATACTTTTGGACAAAATGTTGATGATTCATTGCTTTTCCTTGTTGCTGTGCGAACACATTGACTTGACTCGTTAAATTTATTTGTCGACGGATTAACGGACGCAAAAATCAGAAAGTTAACTTACTCTATCCGTCGTGCGTCAGTTGAAAACGTCAACGCTGACGGACTGACGTATCCTATGGGTCGGCCCCTTCAATGAGGTATTGTTAGGTGGAATTGGCGTATTGCAATGCTATAACCTATAAACTGTATACGTCAACGTTAATTACTTTTTGAAATAAACCCAACCAACGCCATTTGTAACGTGGCAAAAGGGGGTTAGGTATGGGATTGGAAAAACGGGATAAGGAAATAAGGATGATTGAGCACCATCAACTCTAGGCGTTGACACGGGGCGTCGTCCAGGGACTCGAATGCTTAGCAAAAGAGGCATTGGCATGCTTGCTGGCTTAGCACGGCTAAGCTCGCCGGAATGAGGGGGGGGGGATCTTGCCACTCTGCTAAGCCGCACCTCCGAAAAAAAAATATTATCATGCCATCTCTACAATCTCAATCTGAAAATAACACCAAAAACAACCGACACAATCAATCACGCCAAACACTCGGTTGTCACCATCGAAGAACCTACTGATATTGTAGGCCGGACTACCCGCTCCACTCCTTGGAGCCTGCGGGTCCACAATGTTAAAGCAGACCCCCCTTATGCTAACCCCGGCTGTGTACTAACGTCATTGGCTCAGACCATTCGTCGTCCACGCACGCAACGCACAAAACCACGGGCACTTGCTATTAAAATAATGAGAAATATGATGAAGATCCAATTTTTTGGTGGGTATGCGTATGACTGGAGTAATGGAATGAAATGGCAATGTGTGGGAAACATATCATATATTCCTTCATTTTTGTGTAATCTTTGTCGTTGAAAGCTGTTGTTTTTTTTCCTGAAATAAATATTTGCATGAATTATGAACATTGTTCGAGAGAAATAAGGATCCTCGTTTTGTCCCTGGGAAAGTCTTTTTTGAGGCAGATGATCGAAGAAATAAGCTAGCTCCAAAATTTACTAAACATGTAGTTGTTAAAACTAACAAGATTACATTGATGCAAAAAAAATCAAAGGTTCAAAGAAAATAAATAAAAATAAACATCAAATAAAAGAATCTATTAAAAAATACGTATACGCCCGAGTGTATATGATAGTGTGTAGCTTACTCAACATGATTTATTAACGTTAGTTTCAACAACTCAAAGTTTCCCAAATTTTGGAGGTTAGCTACCATAATTCTGTTGGAAATCAATCCCTTCTGATTTTGCTACTGTTTTCCAATGTAAAATGGCGGAAAGAAAATCTACACATGACAATTTTTATTGATCTAAGTAGTAGATATATTTTTTTGAGGTCCATGTGTGTGTTCCAATAGAAAAAAAATTATTTAGGTGTCGAACAGACTTCACAACGTATGCTGACGCTGAGTTCTCATTCGTCGGACATGCTCTCTTCAGACTCAATCTTACATATTACCTGGAATATTCCAGTGAACATAATTATCACACATGTCCTTGTTCAGTTTGGCAGCCAATATCAATAATGGTCCAGGAGGTTTGCTAAGTAAACGTAAACGGGAATATCCCAATCCCACTTCATTTAGCTCGAGTTTGCAGGCTTTGGTTCCTAATCCGTATCGCCATCGCCTTTATATTGTTCGTCGAAATGTCCACTGTGGTTCTACTTCGCTGTCTGGTCTGTTTACATGATTCTGTAAGGTGTCTGTCTTTTGATGAATTGTTTATCTTTTAGTTGAAATTGTCGCAACCGACAACCGTCTCTCTTTGATCGCGCTTGTTTCACAAATCCAAGTCAAGAGAACTAAGAGTGGAACATTTGTGTTCCGCTATTCAGACACAGACAATCACGGTCCGGGAACAGTAGACATCTTTTTTTTATCTCAGAAAAAATTGGGATCATTCATCATCCTTCTTCTACTTGTGGATTTCGCGAAGCTGTGGTTCCACTGAGGTATCCTTTAAGATCCACGATACTATGCACGGATTCACTAAAAAGAAAAACAAAACAATCGGAGAAGGTATTTTTTAAAGAAACAAGAGAGCAGTTACTGCTGACTGGAGGATATCGAGATCCTTTTGAAGAATTTGAGTTTTGTAACAACGAAAAACTTTAAAAATCCGAATTTGGAGATAATTGTGCAGTGCCGTCCATCAGTTGAGACTCTAAAATGCAGTGCACTTACAAGGCCGTTTTGCCTTTTATAAACATGAATTTTGGTTTCAATTTAAAACGGGTTTAGTAGAAATTATGCTTGATCTATGTAAGATAAGTAATGTGAATACAGATTAGTTGAACACTTCCGTAAGTAAGAGTAGATTCTTGATAGTCCTAGAAGGTGCATGTATAAACCTATGAAGTCCCAAACAAGTATTTGAGTTGATAATCATCACTTGACAATGAGAAGAAAAACATTAAGTTCCGAGTCGTTCGAAAAGGTGAGTAAAAAATTTACGTAATTTGATTTTGTCTTTTTCCTAAATTTAATTTTTAATATTAATTTTTAAAAAAAATTATGATTTTTTCCATTTATTTTTATATTTAAAATTTTTGTTTTTATACTAGGTACCCAAGAAAATTTATTAAAAATATAAACAACTGATATGAAACTGAATGCAACAAAAACATGGAAATAAATTTGATAAATTTGTAGTTAGATTGCAATAATGCAGAGCTCGAATAATAAAAAGAATTTTTATAAAATGAATTTTCTTTCCATTTGAAAAAAAAAATGTTTTTTTGTACAAAAACTTAAAGATGAACAAAATTTTCAATCCACATAAAGAAAATAACATAACGATAACTTCATGGTAGATTTATATAAGATTCATAAAAAAAAACTGAACCTTAGATGCTTCATGTGTCTTAAAGGCAGGCATTAGTTGTGCAATATTAAATTAAAAAAGAAAAATCATTAATGATTCTTTTTTTGTAATCTTGTAGAATTCAGTTGGTGTAATAAAATTTACTGACTAAAAATAGCAACATAAATCTATTTTAAGGACATTCATACTTGAAAAACAAATAAATGTATCTCAACATAAATCGTAAACTGAAGAACACATTCAATGCTAAGCAAACTCTTTTAACAACAAACTGATAAATTATTAATTTTATAATGTAGAATATCAAGCATAAGCATGCGGCATAACATAAGAAAATACAGAAAAATAAATAAGACAACCGACAAAATGTAAGCATTAAAAACATTTGAAAAATAAAAACAAAATTATTCTTAAATATAGCCAAATGTGTTTTTATTTAAACTTGATATTTATGAACAACACACGAAAATACAGTCAAGTACCTAAAGCTACGATTTATGCAATTACATAAGAGAGAGATCACTTCGATCTATTGTAAGCATAATCACCGGACGTAATCTGTAAAAAGATGAGAATCAATTCAGATGATCTATGCAGAGGATGCGGTGACGAGGAGGTGCATGAAGACACTTCGCACTTTCTATGTCACTGCCCCGCATTTTCCCACCAAAGGAATAAATTGCTCGGCAATTATTTCTTCGGGGACTTAGAAGAACTCTCTAGTACTCCAGTTACTAACATTTTGAACTTCATCAAATGGCTTGATAAACTGATACATAGGTTTTTATTAGCTTGAGTAGCAATACTCACCAGTATGACAATGGATCTGTATTGATCTAAGTGTGACGGTAATGACATCAGCTCCCCTCAACCTAACTAAACCTACATTCTTTTACAATGAAAATTTATATCCCGAACAGGATAACGAGCATCAAACCGAAGAGAAATCGTGGTTTGATTCAAGCTGAAAGAAGGTTAATAGGGAAAAGAGGTAAGATTTTGAGGTTTGGAGCCAACCCAACTGAGCAAAACCGGAACAAATTTAAGCATAACCCAAAAGTAAAGCACAGCTGTAAAAAAACAAGCTATCTCAAAAACCTGAACAAGGTTCCTGTAGAGGTATGACAGGGGTACAGAGATCAACGCTACAAGCAGAGTTTGAAATGATTCTAGGCCTCCCAGTCTTGGACGAGTTTATAAAATGCACAGCAGCCAAAAGTGCACTTCGGTTAAAAGAACCAGGCTTTTAGAAGCTGATGTGTATGCGAAAAAGAAACAAGACCCGTAAATTAGGAAAAGTATTTATTTTCTGACTTCTAAATCAAGGTTGACGATACAATGATATTGATTTGATTTCATAAACAAGTAACAGCTACAAGGTGTGTTCAATTTGTTGTGAACCCAACATCTCCCCCTTAAGATTGCTATACGTATGTATGTTCGTCAAATCCAAATCTTTTCGGAGGAATTCGGTTTCGCCTTGGACGCTGAACCTCATTAGGACCTGGTTGACTTTGTTGAGCTTCTGTGTGTGAGTGTTGCTTCGAAGAACTATTGGAGTTGGCACAATTTTCTTGCAATGCAGACTTTTGATCAGTTTGTGGCGGGATGGTTGAGTTACCTTCTTCTTGAGATGGGTTTTGCTGGGAACCCGCCATGAGACTTTCCTGGAAGTTTAAAAGGAAGTTAGAGTTAGATTTTTGATGTGCCGAATATCTGGGCTTTAGTTGGTTCAAGTGCCGTCTCCAGGTTTTGTTGCCTACTTGCACCGCATACATAACAGTTCCAATGCGAGTAAGTATAATTCCTGGTAGCCATGGACTTTGGTTTCTGTTGTAGTTTCTAGCAAAAATTAATTCATCCGGTTGAAACTGCTTCCGTTTAACTCCGTGTTTTAAGTTGAACTGCTTTTCCATCTTGACATTTCTCTGAACAGCTTCAAAGGATGATGGCTTGAGCAGGTCGAGTTGTATTTTCATCTTACGTCCAAGCATAACTTCAGCTGGTGTGATGTTGTTGGGAAGTTGAGCGTTTGGAGTTGACCTATAGCTTTGAAGAAAAGTTTGAAGTGCAATGCCGGTGATCTCCTCCCCTTCTAACTTCTTCATCGTCCGCTTGAACGTGTCGACGAACTTCTCTGCTTGTCCATTCGACTGCGGATGAAATGGCGCCGTTCGGATGTGCTGTATACCACCACTGTCACAAAACTCTTTGAAACTTCCCGACGAAAACTGCGTTCCATTGTCTGAAACGATTATGTCTGGAAGTCCGAACCTCGCAAAAACTTCTCGGAGAACAGCAATGGTTGCAGATGTTGTTGTCGACTGCATACGAAAAATTTCAGGCCACTTCGAGTAGGAATCCACTATGATGAGGAACATAGAATTCCGGAATGGACCTGCGTAGTCAAGATGAATTCTTGACCAAGGTGTAACTGACACTGGCCATGACGATAATGGAACCTTGATAGGTGCTGGAGCTGATGTTGCACACGAAGAACATTCCTTCACCACTTGCATGATGTCTTTGTCGATGTTAGGCCAGTACACATAACTGCGAGCAAGGGCCTTCATGCGAACAATCCCTGGATGCCCAGAATGCAACTGCTTTAGTATTTGCTTCTGCAATGAAACCGGAATAACAATTTTATTTTGTAATAATATACAACCTTTTGCTTCGCTTAAAGCTTCTCGGCGAAAATAAAATAATTTCAAGTTTGCATCCTGTATTTCATTTGGCCATGAAGTAAGGAGAAACTGTCGAACTTGCTTCAAAATTGGATCAGTTGCAGTTTGTTTTTGTATATCATCGAATTTGACAGGTAAGTTTTGGATTGAATCGGCCAAAACTCTGTTGACTTCGTCTTCGATTTGAATTGCAGCGATTACGAAGTCCTCTTCTTTATCAACAGCTTGACGATTTATCAATCGGGATAACGCATCGGCGTATCCAAATTTTAATGTATTGATGTATTCAATTTTGAAGTCATACAAGAGCAGTGTTAGAGCCCACCTCTGCAATCGATGAGCGGTGTAAACTGGAACTCCTTTTTTTGATCCGAAGACGGCTAAAAGTGGTTGATGATCCGTCTGCAGGATAAATTTCCTTCCATAAATCCATCTGTGGAACTTCTTCACACAAAATACCAGTGATAGCGCTTCTTTTTCGGACTGACTGTAATTTTGCTCTGTCTTGGTCAAGGCCCTTGAAACATGCATCACCGGCTTTTTCGAACCATCAGGAAATTTATGTAGCATAACACCACCAATGCCATCTTTTGATGCATCTCCTGCGACTATAATGTCCTTGGCTGGGTCGAAATGAACTAGGAGTAACTCAGACTGGAGCGCTTCTTTTGCTTTGTTGAAGGCAATGCGGCATTCATCAGACCACAGAAACTTGACATCCTTCTTGAGCAAGTTATCCATGGGGGCACGTATTTCACGTACATTGCCGATAAACTGGGAATAAAAATTGAGCATACCCAAAAATGAACGTACCTCAGTAGCATTTTTGGGCTCCGGCATGTCTGCAATTGCTGTTATGCGGCTTGGATCAGGCCTACGCCCGGCTTTGTCAATCACAAACCCAAGAAACCTCACCTGGGATTGAAAAAATCGACATTTATCGTAGTTGAGCTTGAATCCCCACTCCTGGATACGTTGCAGGACAAGCTCAAGGATGTGCCTATGCTGTTCAATAGACTCTGCAGCTATAATGATGTCGTCAATAAATGGCACAACCCCCTTCAACCCGGACAACATCGTACTTGTTATTTGTTGAAATGTACCTGGTCCGGTCTTCACTCCGAAAGGTAATCTTTGATACTGCAACAATCCTTGATGAGTATTGACTGTCAACAGCTTTTGGGAGTCCTCACTCACTTTAACCTGTAAGTATGCATCTGACAGATCAATTGTTGAAAAATATTTACCTCCCTGCAGGGTAATGAAAATTTCTTCCGGCAACGGTAGTGGAAATTGATGTGGCTCCAACGCATCGTTGAGCCCTGTAGAAAAATCTGCACAGATTCTCACACCACCACTTGCCTTCTTCACAACAACAATCGGCGCAGCCCATTGGGAAAAATCGACACGTTTTACAACACCTAATTTTTCAAGACGATCGATTTCATCATCTACCAGTGGAATTGATGCGAAGGGTACCGGTCTCTTTTGACGAAAACATGGAACAGCTTCTGGTCGGAGTTGCAAAACTGCTTCTGCCTTAGTGCATAACCCCATGGAACCATCGAACAAAGTTGCATACTTCTCTTTTATAGCACTGACTTCTTGCTGAACGACATCATCTTGTGCAACTTGCGGTTTACTGGTTGTGCATACCACTTGATTGCAAACAGAGTTAATGGGAACGTCAAATAATTTCAACGGATCAATCCAGTCTATTCCCAAAATGTTCAACTGCGGAACACTTGTTATATAAGCAACGCCTTCAAATGTTGTGTCTTTGAATAAGACCTGACACTGCAACTCTCCAGTCAAAATCAGAGTTTGTCCACTAGCATTCCTAGCACAATGCTTTGTTGACTGAACACTCGGACTTCCAATACTTTTCCATGTGTCTTCAGAAAGTATGGTTATGTCCGAGGCTGTGTCGATCTGCAGTTGAACTGGATGGCCATTTATATGCAAACATAAATTTTCGTCTGCTTGCATGATCCACTTTGGAAACTGAAAAGATACTTTTAGATTCAAAGTTAGTTTTTGTTTGCTTCGAAAATTTATTTTTATTTCGTGTTTTTTTCTTGAAACTCTTATTATCACTTTCACAGAATCCTTCCTTATGACCTTGACGTCCACAATCAGTGCATTTATGTGATTTGTACCAGCATTTCTCGGCATAATGCATGCCGCCGCAGAACCAGCATGAGCTCTTCGGTGGAGTTTTGACCTTCATCTGTCCTTGGTGTACTGCTTTGACTTGACTGTCCTCGAACCGACCTTCAACAAGTGCAACATCATGCTTCAGCATAATTATTCTTTCGCATTCGTTAGCCAAATCTGAAAGTATCAACTTCGAACTACTTTCATCTTGCTCCAGCTTCGCCAGCAACCGTGTTCTGATGTCCACCTCGTTCGCACTCGTTAGACCACACACAAACATAAGGCATTTAAACACATCTGGGGTAATTGATGAGAGCTTGAATTCTTCACATTTCTTGTTAATAATGCCAGCATATGTTTGATAATCGTCGCATGAGCTTTTTTCTATCTTCAGACAGTTATAACGGAGTGCAAAAAGAGAAGTCTTGCGGGGAAAAATCTCCGTTAACCTTCTTACCGTTTCACTAAAATCCAAGTCACGTGATTTCTTAGGTAAAATCAGATTGGAGTATCGATTGTACGTTGTCTCATCTAGTTTCCTTAGCAGCAACCTCACCTTTGATGCATCGTCCAAATCCTTAGCATCCACGTTGAAGACATCTTCATGACGACCAAACCATTCAGAAAATGTTACTCCGTTCTCGGGGTCGTAAATGAACTTTGTTAAGCTATTTGCCAGTGTCTCCATAATCCTCTCTGCAGATGATTTAATTGTTGTGGAAGTTCCAGCTAGGTTGCTGTTGAACGATCCATCCAAAAGGGACTTCATAAGCTCCTGTTGCTTTTCTAAAATCTCCCTTTGGTGTCTTAAAAATAATCCAAATTGTTCGTTATCCATTTCGCAGTGAGTTCGGTTTCTATATATATGTCTATATATATAAAAAAAAAATACCTCGTCGCCAAATATGATGTGTATGCGAAAAAGAAACAAGACCCGTAAATTAGGAAAAGTATTTATTTTCTGACTTCTAAATCAAGGTTGACGATACAATGATATTGATTTGATTTCATAAACAAGTAACAGCTACAAGGTGTGTTCAATTTGTTGTGAACCCAACAGAAGCACAGCATCTTTGGGCATATCATGCAAAGATATGACACAGTTTCAAGTTTGAAAGAGATCACCTACTACATTCCACCACAAAGATTTCAAAAACATTCAACCCAATCGGGGTAGCCGTCGGAGCGGAATTTTCTCCGATTTCCTCCGAATTTTGCTTCGAGGTAGTTCTCCGACAAGCAAAATGCCTTCGATTTGGAGGAAATCGGAAAAAATTCCGCTCCGACGCGACGGTTACCTCGGTTGGGCCGATTATTATCAGAGAGGAGGGTTTTACAACTATGCATGTCTCAAGAATGGAATAAGCTGCAGGAGCTGGGGTGTTTTGCCAGTCTCTCAATATTAGAGAGTAATAAAAACTCCCAGACGAATAAAGTGTCTTTCAGGCTGCTATTGAAAAAGCAGCGGAATTGGTACACTCCTTGGAGATACATTTCTCGTGAACAGCCAATCTGCTATCAAAGCCTTATCTAGTGATACTATAAGATCAAAAGCGGTCTTAAACTGCAGACAAAAACAGAATAGCATTTGCACACTAACCAATTTAAACTCTGCTGGGTGCCTGGGCTTTATAATGTAGAAAGAAAATGAAACAGAATAGGAATGGTAGACCTTACAGCAAAAGATTAAATCAATAACTCTTTGGAGTCCAGAAACGACTGTGTTATCTTTAGAAGCTTATGGCCTAAAATTAATGTAAAGGAAACTCGGTATAACTTATCGCAGAGTAAAAAGAACATCAAAATCTTAATAAGTGTACTAACAGGCATGATGGCCAATAGAATAGGTGCATTTCCACCAGATTTCTGTAGGAGCTGTCAGGATGAAGAGGAAGCAAAAACCATTAAACACCTGCTCTGTGAATGTCCAAACATATGTAGGTACAATCTAATCGAATCTGCTATTTCGAAAACAGATGCTTTGAAGAACTGGGAACTGCACAAGGGTCCCAATGCTAAACATGAGGAAATTCAGTGATAGCGCAGGCTGGTTCGTTAGTGAACCAGTCTATGTTAACCAATAGCTAAGGAGCAACGATGCTATCTTTTTTGATGTAAGAGTTCAGTGCTGTGCACACCCCTCCTAACATAACCTAATCTAAGGCAAAAGAAATACTGCAATGTTCCAAGGGAAGTAAAAAATATAAAGAATTCTTTCTTTTCCGCTCGGGTACAATGACACCATAGTTGTAACCTCTCTCGCGGAAGCCAACCTAAAACCAAGCAGTTTGCCCCAAAGTTTACGTTGCTAGCGAGTGTTATGACTCCCCCAGCGCGTCGTTGATTCCATGGACAAATCTTCTTTCGCACACGTATGCTGTGGCGAGATCTCAACATACATAAATCCGCTGGTCCGGATAGTATTCCCGCTGTTATTCTAAAGAGGTGTTCCTCCACGCTGGCCATCTATGATATTCTATTTGCCTTGTTCCGTGTAGTTGCAAAACCAGCATTTGTCTATCCAATTCCAACAAAGGCGGATCTTGTTCACCCTCCAATTTATCAGCCGCCGATAACCTGTACTTATTAAAGGTGGCGCTACAGTGTGTTGTGGACTTGGGCCTCAACCAATAGTCTCCACCAGCCATCTCGGTTGCTAGCTAACTGCCTCCAGTTTTGACCCCCAATTGATTGAGTTCCCCTTCCACTTGGGTACCCCACCTGAGTCACGGTCTTTTTCTACTTCTTCGTCCCTCGGGAATGGTATAGAAGGTTTTCCGGGCCGGAGCATTGCTATCCATTCGCTCCATATTACCTGAGTCGCTGGGCCTCTACTCTTTTAGCAAGATCCGTAAAGCTCGCTTTTGAATTTCTACTCCATTTTACATCAATGCATTCGGGGTCACGCAGTGGCATATTATCCTTAAGGCAAACTAGGCACGTGCCTAGGGGCGCGGCAACAAAGGGGCGCGCGGGCGCAGTAATTCTTACAAGTGGCAAATAATGCGAGTTCATACGTGATTGTAAAAGTAAGAAATTTGTAAACTCGAATTGCACTTGCATCTTTTGTTGAAATAAAAATCGGTCCTGAGCAATTCCTCTTACAGTACAGAGTCAATACGGTTTGCCAACACGGATATCGAGTTAGCTTTCTTCTAATTTTGTAAGCGTTTTTGAATAGGTAGGTATTGAATTTACTTATTGTAGGGGCAAATAACCTAATGGTCGAAGTTCATGAACGGATGGCAAAGATTTCAACGCATTTAAAACCTAATTTTTTTAGCTTTTTAAGATCTTTCTCGATTGATTTTCGGTCCAATCCGATTTGAGAACCGAGTTGCCACTCGTTTTGCATGACAACCAACTCAAGTTCACTTGGTTTACAAAATGTACCGTTCGGCAGATCATTAATTAACCAAATTCGTAAGATCTTTCGGACAATACTAATAGATCTCATGTTAAGTCTCTTTTACTTGGCCCCTATTTCAACGCATTTTCTTTAGGCGCGGTGCAGCGATTTCGGTCAAAGTATTGTACGAGATATTTCTATATAGGGACGCCAGTGAGATGCTTGCCTATGGCGCCCTCAACGTTTAATCCGCCACTGGGGTCACGCATATAACCCGAAGAACTTTCCTCTCTAAAAAGTGTTGAGTGTCCTTCCTCATTTACCGCTGAATCCATTTTTGCCGCTTCTGTCTAAATTCTCACAAAGGTGAGGTGCCATTATATCAATATCATCGGCGTACGCGAGAAGATGAACACACTTCTGATGTTGACGATGGCATTTTGGACTATCTTCTCAAGAAATCGCTTGACAGCGCATCCCTTGTCTGAATCCTTTTCTGACATCGAATGATTCCGTAAGCTCGTTGCCAACCTTGATGGAGCAGAGTGAGTTCTCCATCGTTATTTTGCATAAGTAAACGAGCTTGGCAGGGATGTCAAACTAAACATAGCTATCAACAGTTCGTTTCTTTAGATGCTGTCATATATGCGGCCTTAAAATCGATGAAAAGGTGGTGGGTGTCGATTTGGAGTTCACACGGGTTTTTTCCAGCATCTGCCGCAAAGTGAAAAATTTGACTTTCTCGGTCTGAAGCCACATTGATAAAGAATAATCAGATAGTTGTCGAAAGGCTTCAGACGTTAACGTATTACGGCAGAGAGAATCTTAAAAGCTTTTAAGTAGGCTGATTCTTCTGTTGTTCCTTGATGACCAGTATAACAGCTTTCGCAGCAACAGGTCCACTGGTGATTATCTTACCATACATAGGAGCAAATCCTTACATCATTTTGGAGAAAGTTAAATTATTGCGCTTGGTTTGATCTTTTGAACCGTTCTATAGGTACATATTGTAGTGGATGGATTAAAGTCTGAAACTCACAACATAAATGCTGGTGTGCCTCAGGGCTCTCTACTGTCTCCGACCCTCTTTCTCATTTTCAGAGCGGATGAATGCCGGCTCGAATCAGTCTTGCGAAGAACCAACCCGTCCAAGAATATAAATCTGTTATGAGTAGTTCTCCAAAAAGCCGTTCGGAATCGGCATTAAATTGTTGCTGTTTAATCTTCTGCAAAACACTGAAGTTGTTTTTAATGTTTGTTGTTGAAATAAAACCCGCCAAAAAAATGTGATGTGAATGTTTGTTTTATTGTACAAAACTTTGAAAAATAACCAAAAAAGAACAGTTTATGGTCGTGTAAGGTGACAATCATAAACCCTTGCATACGATTCAGTGTACATGAGTTTGCACACAGCCGCATTATTATCGAAGGACATTTCTGAAACCTTGAACTCAGGATTCACAGAAATCTTCATGACATAATCACCAACTTCCATTTCACTGATGTCAACCCATTGGCAGTCGATGTTGTAGCGATAGACGTCCGAACAGTTTACAGAAATTCCTTTAAAAAAGTCGTTTAGAAATTTAAACACTAATCAAAACGAAAATATCAAACCTTGATCTCCAAAATTGGCGCAGGCATATTTAGGCTTCGCTCCTGGCAGGCATTGATTGTCCTCCAGACAGAAAGACGCCTTGTGGCCCTGGGCCACTTTATTGCCATGCAGATCGAAAATGTCGAAAACGGCAAATACTTCCATACTGTGGTAGTGCCTGTGAAAGAAAAATTCCAAAATTTCAAGATCAACAATGAGCCCAGATAAAAATTTAA
Source organism: Sphaerophoria taeniata (assembly GCA_943590905.1). Lineage (NCBI taxonomy): Eukaryota > Metazoa > Arthropoda > Insecta > Diptera > Syrphidae > Sphaerophoria > Sphaerophoria taeniata. The sequence goes on from OX016540.1 coordinate 238,446,725, forward strand.
GTTACATGTGACACATATGCCACTCCCACAAGTGCTTCGGAATCGATGGTCTGAAATCGGTGTTACCGGCATTCAGCACACTGGCCGTGAACTTCAGCAATCTTCTCGTGATCAAGTGCCAGTCGGGATTGGCTTTTTGAATTTCGTAGGCCTCGGCAGCTACACAGTTTTCCTCCATGGCACATTGCAGGAAGAACATCGGTCGATCCTCCAAGTGGGCAGTTTGTTCCAGCTCGAGGTAATTGAACACCAAATCTGGAGCCAGATGATTGCACGTAACAGCTGCTACATGGTTCCATGGCCCGTGGCAGTGGTTGTATCCACTCAAGTGGTCATGGTGCAAGCAATCAGCCAATGAGGTCTCATTGCCATAACACTCGGTTCCACTGAGTATCGTCGTCGATACATTCGCTCCCCCAAAGAAGTCCGTCTGGAATGCTCCCTCAGCATAGCCGAGATTCAATTGTCGACAGACGACATTTGCTTCCAGCAAAGACCATCCGTCTGAGCAAATAGTTCCCCACTCGCCACTGTTGATTCGAACTTCAATTCGTCCCTCTGTCGGGGTGCGACCACCCCTGAGCCTCACATCCATTCGATGTGAATAGTGAAGGCGTTGCTTTGGCACTCTTTCGTAAGGTGCTGGCGTGACAACTGCATATTTGGCCGAAACCGGAGGCTTGCATACAACCCCTGCCGCTTCGGATGACTCACAATCACTTTTACCCCAGCCGTCAAAACGACAATCAGTTAGTTCCTTTTCGTTTCCAGTGCAGATGAGATTGTCCATCCAGAAACGTCCTGCAGAGAAAAATTAATGAAATTGTTTTCCCAAACAAGAATTTCTGTTTATTGTCTTACGTCTTGCTGGCCCATATTTGCCGCTGTGGGTGAATTTTCTGAATCCAGGGAATCCCAGCTGCTGGCATACGACTTTGGCTTCTGAATCGTCCCATTCGTCGTCACAAACAGAACCCCATTTGTTATTGTGAAGAATTTCAATATTACCTGTGGGAGAAAGTAGAAAGAGAAACTTCTGTTTTAGATATTTCAATTTCATGGGAAAAAGGTTTCTTTGAGGAAATGAACTATTTATAGCCGAGGATTTTCAATACCTCTGTTTTGAGAGATTATAAGGAAGGAAAAAAGCTTGTCAAGGGGATGCCCACCCACTTATAAAATTTAATGTTTGGTACCAAGTGATGGAAAATGAAATGAATTGAAATTTTGAAGTTAAACTTAAACTTGAGAGAGCGATTTTGATAAAGAGCACAACCTTTTGCTTTGCAGACTTCAATATATGCGAAAGGACATTATTTTTGGTGGTGTCACGTTGCGTTAGATTTTTGATTTCAAAGATGCACCTGCGACTCATTGTATTTAGCCGAAAACAACTTCTCTTTTAGAGTTTTTCTTTCACTTCGCTTCGGTATCAAAAGATTGACGTCATCATTAGTGTAGCCGATCTGATTGTAAGCCGACGGACGCTATCCAACTTCGCATCCAAAGGCTTCAGATCTACGCACAGTCTCCGATCATCGTACTCGTTTATTTGAAATCCCGAACCCTCCCTCAGCTAGCAATCTATAGAAAGCAGTCTTCCCAGTCTTGTCCGAATTGGCTTGTACGGATATATTGAAAAACATTTTAAGGTGGAGCTTGTTCCTGCTTGGCACCGTGTTTAGATCTCGCTAGAGAAGGTTCCTCTCGTTAGTCACTGGTTCCGCCGGTTTCAATATTACCTTCTTCTTAAGAGATTTTTCGACAACAGGTAGTTTCAAGATTGCTGGTTGTTAGGGAAGAGAGAATTTTCTGAAATGTCAAATAACTCGGCCGAAAAGAAAGTAGCTTTTAACGACGAACATACTCGCTCAGCATGCTCGTTTGCGTTACTAAACGGCGAACACAAAATTGACGAACATCATTTCGTGTTGATTCTTCAAAGTGTAAGGATGTGTCAAAAGAGGAAAAAGCTGAAATCGGCACATTGAATCTCGGATGAATTCAAACCGCACTAAATCAACCTTCGTCATCAGATGAAGTAACGGGACACCAGTTTCGACCTGAGACTTAGACGAATTTTCGGAAAGCCACGGAAGTGACGGTAATGATTGAAAATAGCTCACCCGAATTTTCACCGCGAACGGGGGGTCTTCGTAGCCTCATTATCGTTGCCCATGATTGGCCTAGCCCCCCAGACGAAGTGACACAACTCCTAAAAGTCACCAAATCTAAAGTGAGCTTCTGCTAGGTTGCGACGCCAATGCCCGGCACACAATATGGGGCAGTTCGTGCACAAATGAAAGAGATGAGTCTTTATTTGACTTTATTATCGAACATAACTTAGCTATCCTTAATAAAGGCAATACCCCAATGCCCAATATTCATCTGTCCAAGCTCTGATAATTTTGAGGGGTGGGAAGACATGTTAGACATAACTCTAACAAACAAAGAGAATAAGGTTAGAGTAGAAAATTGGAATACTTTTCAATCTAGGTCTCGCAATAGAGCCCTCGACACCTTTTAGAAATCCAAAAAGAACTGACTGGACCAAATTTGGTCATATAGTCAAGTCCAAAGTAGAAAAGGTTCCTAGATTGGAACTCAACTCTACGACTTTCGAAAGGCATTACACACGGCTTATAAAGCCCCATTAGGCGCAGTAAGACAACACTCCCATCATGGTAGAATAAACAACTTTCGAATCTCAGACACATTGCGAGAACCTCTTTCAATGCTTGCTATGTTAGCAAACAATAGCTAGGTACTTTATAAAGAGTGTCTAAGGAAATACAAAAAAGCCATCTCTTTAGCCAAAAAAGAGAAATGGAAAAACTACTGTGAATCCATTGATAGCATTAAAGAATCATCAAGGATATGTAAAATCCTATCAAAAGACCACTCCCGTCCTTCAGTCCTAAAGAAGGAAGATGGTACTTTGGAGAAGGGTCAAGGTGGTCTTCATTCCCAAGATTGGTGAAAGAGGCCATGAAACGCCCAAGGATTTCAGACCAATTAGTCTCTCTTCCTTTGTGCTCAAAGCATTGGAAAGACTTTTGGAGGAGTATATCAGACCTAATCTTCTTAATAATCCTCTATCTGAATCTGAACATGCCAAAGGCAAATCCACGGACATGGCACTCCACGAGTTAGTACGTACAGTGGAGAGATCTCTAGAGTATAAAGAGTAAGAATATACCCCCGCCACCTTTATTGACGTAGAAGAAGCTTTCAATAATGTGCTTGCAGAAGCTATCAGGGAAGCACTATCCAAATTAGATTTGGAAGAGCATATTATAAGCTGGATTGTCTTCATGCTCCGAAACACAGTCATTCAAGGATCTATGGGTAACAGCCAACTCACTAGGTTTGCCGAAAGAGGAACACCCCAAAGCGGGATGTGAAACGAAAATCCTATGCAATCTTGTAAACAATGGAGTTTAGCTAGTAGCGTATGCCGTCGATCTGGTGCCGATGCCCTCGAAGATTTGTCCGACGACGCCGACGGTACTCAGTGAAAACATGGAAACAGCTCTTAAAAAAGTTAGCAAATGAACCACTAGATGTGGACCTGGAATTAACGAATACAAGACTGAACTGACGTTATTCACTACCAGATAAAAAATACCCTCCTTTCCTCTACCAAAATTAAATGGGCAACCACTTGCTTTATCCAAAAAAGCTAATTACCTCGGAGTTATCCTAGACTCCAAGTTGAATTGGAGAAGTAACATAGAAGAAAGAGTAAAGAAAGCTAGTATAGCCTTCTACTCTCTTACGGCGACATATGGATCAATTGCTTGGTGGCCTGTCCTAGACAAAAAATATAATATCGATAAGCTAAAAAGAGTTAAAACAAAACTTCCTGCATTGGAACTACGGGAACAATTAGATCTTACCCCACTGATGCACTCACAGTCTGAATCTTTTTCCCATAGACCTTCACATTCATGAACCCTCTGACTACACGTTACTAACCTTAAGCTTTGATAAGCAATTTAAGGTTGATATCCCAACTAGGCAAAATTGGAAAATTAATCGCCCTACAAAGGATTTTGACATCACAGTATACGATGGTTCCAAGATGGAACTCGGTGTTGGAGCTGGTGTCTTCTCCGAAGAACTGGGTAGGTATTAGACTTTAGACTGCCTGATAGATGTAGCGTATTTTAAGCTGAAGTTCTAGAGCTACTAGAAAAGCATGTAGGATTTTAAAACAAGCAGTCAAATCTGACGAAATTATAAAAAAGGTCGCAATCTTTATTGATATCACGGCTATAAACAGCAGCCTGACTAAATCCAGAATCGTTAGAGATTGCAAGAAAGAGTTCGCAAGTTTCAACGACAATATAAAAATGAATCTAGTCTGGGTGCCGGGACACAGTGAATTTCAAGGTAATGAAATCGCTGATAAAATTGCCAGGACTAAGAGTCATGAAAACGGATATTCAAACCCATTTTCTTAAAAAATCCAACGTTAGGTCAGGTAAGGTGAAAGTGGCTGCGGATACAGGATCCACACTTTGGCCAAAATAAAAGGCCCATTGTGATACCACATGAATCTAGAGAATTACTTCTTACTAGTCGAACCATTTTGAGCTTTTTATAAAGCGAAGAAGATATTTGATATCCTTATTAGCTAGTTTACTGGGATTATCATAAAAGTATTCTCCCAGGAGATGAAGTTTGCGTCTTAGTGAAAGAGCAGGGCATGTGCAGAGAAAATGAGAGGTTGTTTCCTCTTCTTCCTCGTCCATACAGCTCCTGCAGAAGTCATTTGAGGCTACACCAAGTCGTATTGCATGTGTGCCTATAAGACAGTGTCCCGTAAAGACACCTATTAGGAAGCTAATATGAAATCTGCATAATATATATAAATATAGTAATAATATAACAAGTCTTTAGAGCGCTTTAGGTTAAGTGACGGCCATATGAGCTTTGTGGCTGCGCACGTAGGTAAATTGTAACACCTAGACCTTGTTATCTTAAGGCTGTTTCTTTTAGCAAAAATTTGCATGTAGCTATCGGTATACCTATCTTTTCCCTTTCAGGTGAGATAGGTATAACGGCTCCATTTTTAGTGAGTTCATCGGCTCTACAATTTCCCGTGATGTCTCTGTGGCCCGGCACCCAGCAGAGGTGAATATTAAATTGCTGTGACATCTCCGTAAGAGATCGACAATCGAGGGCCGTTTGAGAGTTGGTTGAGACACCGTCGAGAGATTTAATAGCAGCCTGACTGTCAGAGAAGATGCGGATATCAGAAGTTGATATCACGGAGAGAAACTCTTTGATCGCTAAAATTTCCGCTTGGAAGACGATACAATGATTAGGGAGGCGGAATGAGAGGCTTAGATTAAGCTTTTCTGAGTACACAGCACTATACCAACCTGGAAGTTTTTCCCAAATTGGGGTTTTGGAATGGTGAAGTCTATGAACTTTGGTATGGAACCGAAGAAGTTCAAAATGATGGAATCAGACCAAGATATTAGGCTTCATTGGTAAAAATTAGTGGTACACCTTTTATTGAAGGAGGTACAATTACCTACTCGGATTTTGTATTTCCTTTTAAAAAAGACGAGGGGTTTTTTGAGGATTAATATTAAATCCACAGTGATCAGCTCATCTAGTGAGCATATTTAGTGCGTTTTGGAGGAGGTCTCTCAGGGTATAAGGATGTTTTCCTGTGATGGCGATAGCAATATCATCAGCATACGCAATCACTTTGTAGCCTTCCTTCTCGAGGGATATTCGTTAACTACTACGTTCCACAGGAGAGAGGACACAACACCACCTTGCGGAGTGCTTCTGCTGACAGACCTTTTCGTACAAAAATCCTCCATCTTAGAATTGATGATCTTGCTTTTTAGCAGTGAGTATTCGACGTTTAGGGTCGTCATAGCAGAAGTGATAGCAGATGTGTCAATGTTGTTGAAAGCGCCATCAATATCCAGGAAGGCAACCATAGTATATTCCTTTTACTCTAGGGAGTATTCGATAGTTCTAACCAGAGTATGCAAGGCTGTTTCTACCGATTTCCCTTTGCAGTAAGCATGCTGAGACAGAAAGTCCACCGTAAGATGGAAAAATCTAACCAACTGCACTATCTCGAGACAGCTATGGCCCACTTACGACCAGAAACGTACCAAGGAACTCCTGAATATACTTAGGTCAGACATTGGCAGGATAGTTTCCATTTGCACTGGCCACTGGCTAGTCGGACAACATGCCATGACACTTGGTATTACCCACAACGAATTTTGTCGAAACTGAAGAGATACGCGGCAAAGGGAAACAATCCAGCAGTTTTTTGTGTGAGTGCCCTGCTCTTCTAAATGCCAGAAAAATGCCAAGATTAATTAATATAACAGAAGAATAATTGTTTTGGCATTCTGAAGAATTCACGTTGTTTATTTTAGAGTGGAATGATAAGTGGACTTTGTTTTCATGAAAAAAAAAGGTTTATTTTCATAAGATTAATTTCTGTTGTTTGTATAGCATTAAAAAAGATTAAGCGGCGCGGCGCCGCGCCGGCCTAGCCGGCTAATTGCCTAAAAATGACACCTAACACCGAACAATTGTCCGATCAAATTAATCATTTGAATGTTTTTTTTTTACGCTTTATCCATCCACGGCGCACAGTGGCCCGTTTAGGCTAAAGTCATTCCAAAATTCATTTTTTTCGTTGTTCCAGAATTCAAAATGTGTTGTTTCGCTGAATTAACAAATATTTGAAGTTCTTGAAACCGAAGTTTTTTTTTAATTTTCCCAACGGTTTGGTTTTGAGAGGGGGTCAAAGTTGAACTTTTTTTTCAGTTTTAATAACAAACAATTTTTTTTTCTTTTTCTTGACTTTGAGAAGCTATATTACGAACGTGGGGAAAGAATTTTTGTTTTTTCTTTCTGAAATTAACAAATACGGTAAAATATATGTTTGGAAAAAATATTACAAAAAAAAAAATGTCTATATATATATATTTTTTTTTTTTGGACACCACTTTTTGTACCTTTTTCTGACTTTACATTGCATGGAAAAAAAAGCTTCAAAAAGCATTAAGCAAAACTCAACGCATAATGAAAGCTGAAGTATTTCTTAATATAATCCTGAAGAAATAATTTGCGCCAACTTGCGCCCAACTGAGCTAGAGCGATTTTATTAATCGATGGCAGGCACTTTTTTTCAATTTTCTGGGTTTTCAATGGCAAATTAATAAAATGTTTAATACTGTAACTTTTGAACTAGTTGAGATATCACCACAATTTTTTTTTTTAATTCGAAGAAAATGTTCACGGCTAACAATATGATGAGTTTTAAATTTATTACATTTGCAGGGTGTTCCAGAATTTTCGAACAAAAATTTTTTTTTTTCAAATTCAAAAAATTATCTGAAATGGGGAATGAATTCACCACAATTTTGTTTTTGATGACGGAAATATTTTAAAATACGATATGTCATAAATATTACATAAATCGGAGGCAATAAAAAAATTAAATTGAAGGGTTTATATTATATCCATAATAAAATATTAGCAGTTACTTTTGACTTAAGGAGATTAAATGTTCAGTGATTATTTATGTAGGTATTAATTTTTAATCGGATTAAATGTTTATTTTTATTGCTCGATGTCATAAAATTTTAGATTGACGGAAAAGTTTTAAATGAACTTACAGAAACAAAATCAACGCGGTCATGCCCAATATGCAAAAGGACACAAAAAAGTTTCAATAGCCAAGATGAATCCAATGCAAACATTGACGAACATAACTACCAATATGGAATATCTCCACTGCATGGTAGAATCAGATGCATGGAATTTATATTAAAACTTGCATATACACTTCGACAGGATGGAGAGGATTTCGGTGAATCGATTGGGATCAAAGAAGCACAAAAAAGAAGAAAGGAAAGGATACAAACGTGTTTCCGTGATCAGCTTGGACTCGATGTAGACAAACCAAAGCAGGGATTCGGAAATACTAATGATGGGAACACTTCGAGAAGATTTTTCGAGCAATCGGAGATAACAGCTCAAATAACTGGAGTAAACATAGAGGTTATTTCCAGGCTGAAAATAATACTTGATGTTTTGAACTGCAGGGAAGTTGTGAACGCAGTTAAATTTGGGGAGTATACTAAAGCAACAGCAGCTCTGTTGACTCAAAAGTATCCTGAAAAACAACTGACACCTACTCTTCACAAAATTTTGGCTCACAGTCAAGATATTATATCTTGAATTATCTGAAGAAGCCCAGGAATCCAAAAATAAGGACTACAAAAGGTATAGATATCAAAATACCTGCAAAGTTTCGAGAATAAGGCAGAATGAAGACTTATGCAACATGCTTGCAGCCTCATCTGATCCGCTTATTTCTTCTCTGAGGCACGTAAGGACCCAAAACGATATGAAAGCACTTTATTCTCCGGAAATGTTGAGTTTATTGAATATTACCACGGACCAAGATGATAGTTTTCAAGAAATCTAATGTTTATACGTACATTTCAACTGTTTTTATTGTATAATTTGCTGTTCAATTTGTTATTTATTATTATTCTAATGTCAATTTACAAAAAAAAAAAAAAATAAAAAAAACTTTTTTCGCCACTGTTCCTCTAAAATCGGTGTTTTACTTTTTGCGCTACTGTTAAACGTCAATTCCTTTTGTTTTACGCCAGAAAATGAATTTTCTTGTTTGTTTAATTCACATTTAATCATTTTTATCTCACTTAATATAACTAAGCTTTTTGACAGCTATTTCCGAAACACCCTGTAATGTTTTTATTTTGAAATTCACCAATTTCATAGCGTTGGGTGTAACCTTCAAAATAAAAAAAAAATTGTGGAAATATCTCAACTCGTTTAGGAGCTATGATTTTTGGAACCAAAAAAGCCGAAACGGGCCACTGTGCGGCGGCGATTCGGTTAAACAGAAGGAATAAATGAAAAACAATTTCATATTTGAATTTGAATTTTTAATTTCCTTTCTGTGTATGTAGACCAGGGTAGATAATTTTTGAAAACGAAAAAAATCGCAGTAGAATAAAACAAATTAGAAATGGTGGGGGATGCGATGAAAATGAAAGGAAAAATAAATTACGGGCCATCCGAGTTCGGGAAGTGGGTGGGGGGCGGGTATTAAGGGGAAAAAATGGTCTATCTTGATTTCCGGCAAAACTAGAGGTCCTATGGAAAAATGTTAAATAGCAAAGTTGTAGGTAACAAAGAGATCTATAACTTTTGTTCAGACAACTTTTTCACATAACCTCAAAATATATATGAAAAATTCAAAAAACCAAGTTTTCGGTTTTTTATTTTTATCTTTTTAAAACAAAAAGATTTTTCTACGAAATTTGGTGAAAACTTCCCTTATTATATCCCAGATACACAGTAATTTATTTGGTTAAAAATATTTATTTTTTCCTCTTATATTGACATAATATCAAAAAAATACCCTAATTTTGAATCGAAAATTCACGTGTCAAAATTTCGCCTTTTCTTAAAAAGTCGGCATGCTATTTATTTGTTCAAACCTCTACTTTCCGATGGTGTAAAAAAAATATACATTACCATAGTAAATATTCTCAGAAAATGCAAAAAATTGAAAAAACTCGAATTCGATTTTTTTTTAATCATGATTTTTTTTTCTATACAGTATATGTAAGTAGAATGACTACATTTAACAAACACAAAAACAACCTTAGTTAAAGCCAAAAATATGGGCACTTACACTTTTTGAATTCAATTTAAAATCATTGCATTTTTATGAAAAGACTTAAGGTTAGACTTAGACTAAAAAAAATTTAAAGTAACTAATTTTTATTCGGTCAAAGAATTACGTTATGAAAAGTAAAGTGTACGACAAGAAAAGTCAAGCTAAGAAAAGTAAAAGTCTAGTGAAAGTCAAATCGAAGATCCAATTTAAATTACCTGTTTTTCTATATTTTTTATATTTAACATTAATTAATTACAATGAAAACATTATTTAAAATCTTTATAATTGAACAAAAACTTTATTAAAACTAAAATCTAGTGTTCTTGCTTAAATCCTTTCCTTTCTTTTCCTCTACATATAACAATATACATACATATAAGTTAAAAAGCTGATTCTGATTGCATTTCTTCATCGTAGGATGTGACAGACCTTTCCAACTGCTTCGAAATCTTCAAGACCACCACCTTCCTCGTCTCCAATGATATTTTCCGTCTGCATTGGTTCTTCATCCAAAATTTCCTCATTTACTTCCTCGTGAGTTTTTTCTTCCATATTTGAGCAATTTTCGGAACCATGACAATTCGTGGGTAGATTTGAACATTTTAAATCATGTTTTAGACAGCCGCATTTTAAACTGTTACATCCACTTCCACAGCTGCAGCAAATAGTTTTAAGAAAAACTTCCGGAATTAATTCCTTTTCTGTAAATTTGGGCATAATGCCACCTTGGTGTTGCTTCCAGCCCCAATCTATTGCTCTCAATTCGTTACTTTTCTTAGCTTGACATTTCTTGTCGTACACTTTACTTTTCATAACGTAATTCTTTGACCGAATAAAAATTAGTTACTTTAAATTTTTTTTAGTCTAAGTCTAACCTTAAGTCTTTTCATAAAAATGCAATGATTTTAAATTGAATTCAAAAAGTGTAAGTGCCCATATGTTTGGCTTTAACTAAGGTTGTTTTTGTGTTTGTTAAATGTAGTCATTCTACTTACATATACTGTATAGAAAAAAAAATCATGATTAAAAAAAATCGAATTCGAGTTTTTTCAATTTTTTGCATTTTCTGAGAATATTTACTATGGTAATGTATATTTTTTTTACACCATCGGAAAGTAGAGGTTTGAACAAATAAATAGCATGCCGACTTTTTAAGAAAAGGCGAAATTTTGACACGTGAATTTTCGATTCAAAATTAGGGTATTTTTTTGATATTATGTCAATATAAGAGGAAAAAATAAATATTTTTAACCAAATAAATTACTGTGTATCTGGGATATAATAAGGGAAGTTTTCACCAAATTTCGTAGAAAAATCTTTTTGTTTTAAAAAGATAAAAATAAAAAACCGAAAACTTAGTTTTTTGAATTTTTCATATATATTTTGAGGTTATGTGAAAAAGTTGTCTGAACAAAAGTTATAGATCTCTTTGTTACCTACAACTTTGCTATTTAACATTTTTCCATAGGACCTCTAGTTTTGCCGGAAATCAAGATAAACCATTTTTTCCCCTTAATACCCGCCCCCCACCCACTTCCCGAACTCGGATGGCCCGTAATTTATTTTTCCTTTAATTTTTATCGCATCCCCCACCATTTCTAATTTGTTTTATTCTACTGCGATTTTTTTCGTTTTTTTCCCATTTTTGAAGCTATCGGCACTAGTCTAATGAGAAAGTGAACCTAAAAATTTATTTTTCTTGGAAATATTTTTAGGAGACTTAGGCTAAAAACACACCAAATCTGACAAGACGTCTTTTAGTCTTTCGACAAAAAATCGTGGACACAAGTCCATTGCTCTTACGAGGCAACACACACCGAAAAAGACACGACACGATAAAAAATCTTGTCCGCTAGTCGGTTGCAGTAAATACATGGGGTTGTATAGGAGCAAAACACACCAAAGAAGACAAAAAGTCTGGGACAAAATGTCACCGCCTAAAAGTACACACCTTCTTATGAAGTAACACACACCAAAGTGAACAAGACAAACAAACAGAAACCGACAAAAAATCGAATCAGTTGTATAGGTTGTACAGGAGCAACACACACCGAAGCGGACAAAGACAAGACATTTTGTCTTTGTCGTCCTCGGTGTGGGTTAGAATCCGACACTATTTTTTGTCTTTAGATTTTTGTCTTTCAACAAAAAGACGTCTTGTCTGATTTGGTGTGTTTTAAGCCTTATGTCACTTTTCCCCTGGACTTTTTATTTTTAAATAATTGAAATATCGAACTACGAAACACGTTTTCACCGAAAACAAGTAATGTTGCATCCAAAAACTATTCAACTTAGAACTTTCAAATATGTGTTGCGATTTTTCATTGCCAATGTACGGCGATTTCAAAGTTGTCATTCGGTAAAATGTAAATACTTTTCTCAACGAACTAGAAAAGTGTGAAACTTGCCATCACTAGGTACCTATCTGTCTAGCAAACTTTTTACTTCAACTTTCTCAAATAACTTGCTCACCCTCATACTCATTTGGTCCTCCGACTAATCGAATTGCACCTTCTTCCTTTTTCAACGTTTTTATATACTTCTGGACCAATCGATTGCGTTCACTACGAGCATCCTCCAATGTCCTATGAGTGGTGGCAGTACATAATCCAATCAACACACAAAGCACTCCGAGTATCCCAAGAATCGTCCTTGAGACAAACATATCTCCCAAACTATTAAACTAAAACACTTTCAAGACCGACACAAATAAGAACAATAATCTCTAACCCGCACTCAATCGCAGCATACCGTCCGAATCACAACTGTCCTTAATTTCAAACTGAACTTGCATTTAAACCCCATCCAATAGCAGAAGTCGAGTAATGATCGAGAGACAAATCACATTATTCTCTGGCTTCATTCTGACGCCATAGCTTTTTGACAGTGTTGCTAGTTGCAAAAAATATGGTTTCTATATGTCAGCCACGGGCGAAAAGATTTACGATGCCTTTGGGAAGGGAACAGATGCTTCCAGATGTCTATGATTTATTTTGATTATCAATCGAATAGAGTTGAAACGTTGTACAAGCTCCACAGGGTGGGAGAACCTTCTTTAACAATTCCAATTTCGGTAAGGGTTCAAGAGATCACTCATAGATCTTTCGGAACTTTATAAGAAAAATGTTGCCAGATCATTGTTGATAACATTTGTTTGGCTGTAGGGAGTTTACTTCTACATCAACAAAATCATAGCAACATGTTGCACATTTTAGTACTTTTTTATTGCAGTAACCATTTATAAACGAAGCACCCTGTTCACAAGAAGGGTGGCGATCTTGTGACTTAGGGTCGGTCATGATTCTATGAAGACACTTGTATCGATACATCAACATTCTAAACAGACAAAACAGATGTTGGATACATTTAGCTATGTGTTCCATATTCACGATAGCGTTGATAAATTTAGATATTTCAATGTTACACATGTGACATTGATTGCTTTAAGCTAAGATCACTGTGTCACACAGATAAAGGGGGTAAATCGAAATGAAAGTAACGGCCGGATAGATTTGCAGCAACAACAACAGTCAGCCACTTGTTTATATTGACAATTCATTGGTGCGTGAATTTGACGTAAAATGCTGTAACAACTACTATTTGTTGAACAGAGATCATGGAAACGGTTGATCGGGAATACAATTATTGTTATTATGTGATTTCAAATGGGATAAGATCGATTACTATGAAGCTGTCAATTAGAGAGTTAATGAAACCTCGTAACCTTGATAGTTGGTGCATAACCGCATCATGTTATTTATGTTGACAAATGTGAAGTTCAAGGTGCTTTAAGATAAACAAGCCCTATTGGAGGCTGAGATCAGCAAGATGCTAGAAAGTAAGATCTTTAGAAATTTCGTCGAAAGCGACTTCAACAGTTGACAGTACCATTGTCGCTACCTCACTGATATTTGAGAATTTTGTTTCACCAAGTAATATTGCCCCATTTAATGTGACATTGAGAATCAGAGAGATTCTTGCCGCAGTTGGAACTGACCTAATGTTGGTGTTTGCCAAAAAAACGCTTCAAAGTTATCGAAATACGTCGCGTCAGGAGCAGCCGGCCGGCCGGGTCGGAGATACATATATTGTGTCTAAAATAGCGTTTTTGCTTATGGACGTAAACTGCTCTGCTTTTCGCTTTTTAAGAGCTGAACAGAATGCATTCGCCAGTCGCCCGACGACGAAAATGACAGCTGAAATTTGTATGGAAATGTCAAACTTCTTACGCTACAAAGTTGAAAAAAGTTCGACTTTGTCGAACGAATCCGTACAAATTCACCTGTCATTTTCTTCGTCAGCCGACTGCATCCTGTTCAGCTCTTTAAGGCAAAACTATAATAAACGGAGTCACATATTGTACCCTAAAAGGCGAATTCTGTCTCGTCAAATTTTCGATCAGGACGAAAATTTCCTTAAATTTGCAAGAAAAGTAGGCTTGGCCTGCTCTTCTTGAAGCTGTCAAATTCACTTAAGCAATGACAGAATGAAATCGCTCTAGTAAAAATTGAACAAAAAGTTAACGAACATAGCTTAATTACATTATGGTTTGCTCAAAGGGTTCGTGTGTGTTCACTGATTCACTTAAGCGTGCTTGCGTGAGCAAAATTGCATTTTAATTCAGCCTTAATGCCTTTCTCTTTTTACGGGCGAAAATTTGACAGCTGACTGGGTAAGCCTTGACGTGGCGGTTCGGTTAGGGTGACTACTACTATGAACCTAAGAGCTATGCGATCGTGAAACTTGTTTTCGCAGAAGGGCCTCCCATGGTCGACAGGTCGAAGCGGAGTAAGCTGTTACTACTAATTACCCCACAACGAAGGAGTGTTCCCACCAAGGCACTCCCAACGAGCGACGGCAGCGAATGAATTTCTTTTTTTGGAATCAACGATAGCGTCTTCAGTTCCAGTTAGGCTGAACTACTTGGTGAACACCTTTACAGGCTACTTCGACTTATTTGAAGCCCAGGCCGTAAAGGAGTGGTTTTTCCGGCTCTTGCACTTGGAGTACTATCAAGTGCCTGGTACTCCAGGTTGGAGGTTGTTCGTCGGGGTGACTTCCCGACTACGTAGAAAAACATTTAGTTGCGAAGCAAGAACAGGGCCAAGAAACGGACGGATACACTGATGACGACCCAAGCAAATGTATTAAGGACAACGAATTTCGGATATGCACGTTTAATGTAAGGTCTTGAGCTTCAAATGTGTAAGCGAACGCATCACGAATTAACGTCCGACAACGGATTCACGCTGATCGATTTTGATGCGGGGCGAAATGTTGTGGTAGCAAGCACATGGTCCCCACATCTCAACATCCATAAAGGAACATGGAGATCTCCTAATCAATCAACTGTCAACCAGATTGATCACATTGCGATCGACGGAAGGCACTTGTCCAGCATCCTAGATGTTCGAACTTTCCGAGGAGCCAACATGGACTCGGATCACTACCTCGTCGTAGCCAAGGTAGTGCTACGAATATCCCGACAACAGCCAAAACCAGGAAATGCTGCAAGAAAATTCGAATTCGGACGACTACAATAGCAAGAGATCGCCAGATGGTTCTCTGAGAGAGTGTCAAGTAACCCCTTAAGGAGTCCTATGCCGCCAACATCAAGTATCGAAGACCAGTGGAGCAAAAGAAGAGAGAGGAACTCCGGCTTCTCAGGAGAAAAATGAGGATTTTGAGAGAGCCAACAGCAGGAATGAAGTTCGGAGGTTCTACCGGAAGGTAAAACAGCTGGCTCCAGGTAGTCGAGCAAGAACCGATGTATACAGAGGTAAACAAGGGAACATCATAGTAGAATCGCAGTCAATGCTGGGGATTTGGAAAGACCACTTCTGTAGACTGTAAACGGCGACGACGAAAAAAATCCCGCCGCCAGGCAGGAGCCTTCCATCGGACACGATGATTTTCAACAATTCCGTGCACCCGACCTAAATAGAAGAAGTGAAAACAGCAATATCACGGCTGAAATCCAACAAAGCCCCTGGAGGAGATGGTCTAGAACTAGATCCTCTAAACTGCGCCAACTACAGAGGAATCAGCCTACTTAACATCGCCTACAAGATCCTCTCTGCTGCAATATGTGAGTCTGAAGCCTTTCGTCAAAAATCTGATTGGTCCTTATCAATGTGGCTTCAGACCAGGAAAGTCAACCAACGACCAAATTTTTACTTTTCGGCAGATCCTGGAAGAAACCTATGAACTACAAATCTATACCACCACCTCCTCATCGATTTTAAGGCCGCGTATAACAGAATCTACAGAGACGAACAGTATAAAGCAATGTCTTGTTTCGGCCACCCTGCCAAGCTCGTTCGCTTGTGCAAAATGACGATGGAGAACTCATGCTGCGCCATCAAGGTTGGCAACGAGCTTACGGAATCTTTCGATGTCAAAAAAGGATTCAGACAAGGCACTGTCATGCGAATTGTTGGACTAGGAAAACAATTGAGTGGTAACGCCATCTCTCGATCAATTAAAGTAAAACTGCAGAATCATGGACCCTGATAAAATCGGATGAATGTGCCTTAGGCTGTTTCGCTAGGAAAGTTCTTCGGATCATCTGTGGCCCTGAGTGCATTGATGGGGTATACTTACTTACTTAAGGTGGCACTATAGTCTGGGGTTGACTTGGGCCTCAACCAATAAACCTCTCCGGCCTGCTCGGTCCCTAGCTAGCTGTCTCCAGTTTCTCACGCCGAGTTGGTTGAGGTCGTCTTCAACTTGCGCGCGCCATCTGAGACTTGTTGTTCCTCTACTGCGCCTTCCCTCTGGGGTGGATTCGAAGAAATTACGGGTCGTAGTATTGGTGTCCATCCTCTCCACGTGACCAAGCCATCTGAGTCTTTGGACCTTCACTCTTTTAGCTAGGTCAGTGTCGCTGTACAGTCCGTACAGTTCGTCATTAAATCTTCTCCTCCATTCACCGTTTATGCAGACAGGACCATAGATCTTCCGTAGAACCTTTCTCTCGAACCGGCCTAGGGCGCTCTCATCCGTTTTTGACAGGGTCCATGCTTCTGCAACATATAGCAGGACGGGGATGATGAGGGTCTTATAGAGCGTCACCTTAGTTGTTCGGGATGATGTTGCTTAGATGTTGCTATCTTCACTTCTCCAAGTTCGGTAGACGGAAATCTTGGCTTGCGTCGTCTTCATTGAATGGTTCATTCTGCCTGACAGCGGAATTTGGTTCGTCATCGCCGTAGTACAGTCTGCAGAAGTGGTCCTTCTTTATCCTCAGCATTGACTGTGACTCTACTACGATATTTCCCTGTTGGTCTTTGCAGGCCTCAGTTCGTGCTCGGTAACCTTGAGTCATTCGTTTTACCTCTTGGTAAAACTTCCGAACATCATTCCTGTTTTTTAGTATCTCAACATCCTCGATCGATCGCTTTTCATGCTCTCTCTTTTTCTTTCTGAAAAGCTTGTGTTCTTCTCTCCTCTCCTACTCGTAGAGCTCCCGAGCTGATCTCGTCCTCCTGCGCAGCGCTGCTTTGTATGCTTCTTGCTTGGCTGCATGTACCTTCCTGCATTCTTCATCAAACCATTGATTCCGTTTTGGTGGCCGCGTGAAACCCAGCACATCAGAGGCAACATCCCTAATGGCTTTCTGGCAATTCTGCCACTGGTTCTCAATACTTGATGCTGGCTGTAGCGGACTTCTCCTGAGGTTACTTGACACTCGGTAGGAAAAAGATCTGGCGATCTCTTGCGTAATAGCCGTCCGACTTCTAGCACTTCCTGTTTTTGGCTTTGGTCGAGATATCCGCTGCACTACCTTGGCTACAACGAGGTAGTGGTCCGAATTCTGAATTCCACCAGGATGGGGTATGGAAGAAAATACAACAGCGAACTTTACGGGTTGTACAACGACGTGGACCTAGCCATAAGGGTCAAGGTCCAGAGACTCAGATGGCTCGGTCATTTATAGCGGATGGACCAATGCTCGTGTGGTCGCCGGGTATCGAAAATGAAAAACAGATTGACAGATACTCCCGTACACATCCGTAATGTAATGGGTAACGTGTTCACTTGACAGTTCGGAAGAGACCGTTTCGTTCGGTTCTGACACTAACTTCCGCTTGCTTCTGTTAATTATAAAAAAAGAGTCATGTGCGTTAAAAACACTACGAGTCATTCGTGTCAAAAAAGTAAGACATCGGAATATCCAAAAAAAAACAACGTCGCTGTTTGTTCTCCTACATCTACCGCTAAAGCATACACAACAGGAAATAATACAAACAGGATACACTTTCTTGCATATCCTGCCAAACTGTCATTAGATGATTGCAATAGAGGACAATTTTTAATTCCATTTATCTGTTCAGCTTTACAAGTGTTTTCATTTTTTTAACTCTTTTTGAATAAATATCCTAAGTGCGAATTTGTTTCGAAATTTCAATTCATAACGTAAACAGCATTCATATTTGAATGTTTGTTCCTCGGCGGAAATGATTTTCTTTAGCGTCAGCACAAATAAATTGCTTGCCACCTGCTTGTCAGCTAAAGAACTTGTGACTTTGGTTCAAGTACTACATAATGTTCAAAGTGTTATAAACTTGAAATTTTGTTTTCAGTCATCTAACTGAACTTAAGCAGCTTTATTGATAAAATAAATTGAACACGATAAAAAATGATCATCTCAATTTTCTTAACTTATTCAACAAACAATTTTAATTGCATTTGTCCTTTAAATTCCCTTTTGAAAATTCAAATTCCCAAACCCTCACACTGTTATACGCAATTATACCACTTCAGCCAAACGTCAAACTCCCCAAACCTGAGAAAAACATTTTTATTCGTGAAATGGTCAAGTGAAGGAAAACGTGTCATTCGATTTGGTGTGCGATTTTGTGCTCAAAAATAGTGTTTCAATAAATTAAACAGCAATTCAAACGCCATAATTATGTTCTTTAGTGAGTAAATTTATGAAAATAATAACCTTTTCTGATCCTAACCTCAATCCATCAAAATAACCAACAAAATTATTACAAAATTGCCATCGAAAAAAATTCCAATTGATGGAAGGAAAAATATTTTTTCTCGTTCGCCACCAAAAATGGCGATTTTCAAGTAAAATCTGTGATGTAATCGAAGTGCTGCACTGCATGGTGATTCTCGGTGCTGAATTTTGTGAATGAATTTGGAGTTGAAGTGATAATTTTGTTGTTGATTGGGTTTGTTTTGGAGGTGGGAGTTTTGCAAATATTTATAAATAATAAACATCCTTAACCTCATTTGGCCATAACCTCGTTTTGCGGCTCGGAAAAATTAATTTCTGTGGAATTTCTTGTCGTTTGGGTATTTTTTTTTGTCGTTCTCCCGTGTGGTAGCCATTTGTGAGGATAGTTGGTGTGAAAGAGATGGATATATGAGTGAGTTTGGATGAAGAAAACTGTCAAGTGGATGTCATTTTTATATTAGTACAGGCGCGTAGGTTTAATTTGTTATGAAGGAGGTGTTTTGGGGGTTCATGATGGAATTCCTAATTAGTTGGTCTCAATCTCTCCCGGATTTAATTTTCTTCAATAAAAAAAAGATTCCTCTTCCTTTCAGACCCAGAAAAACAAAACTAAAAAACAAGAATGGACACCCAATCATATGAGATCCCCTCATGGATGCCGCAAATCGAACGTGGTCACGTTAGTGATCAAGGAATTATTATTGCCGATTCAGAAGGTGACAGTGGTCACCACACAGATTACCTGGTACCATCAAATCTTGACCAAATAGCTGCGGAAAATCTTATTTTTATGGCCCGAGATGGTCAAATGGAAATCATCAATACTGGCGGAAATGGAATACACGGCGGAGGCGGTGGTATTGCCAGCGGAAATGACGACAGTGGAATCGTCAATTTTCATGACGATTATGCCGAAACCCAGATGGTCACTGAAGAAGTGATCACCGATGATTGGGTGCAACATCAAGGTGAAGAAAGGTAAGAAATTCTCAGATTTGTGAGTGCTGTTCGTGTTCAAAGTTTTTCATTTGCAGAGTTGAAATACCTGCTGAGCAGATATCTGGCTCCTTGTCACAAGACATCGAAGTGCCTTTGCCGACTGTGCAAGACGAATACACCGCTTTACGACCGTATCCCTGTGATTTTTGCAGTCGTCGTTTCCGCAAGAAGGTCAGTCTAATGAATCACATGGTTGCCCATCAGAACGATCGACCGCATGTCTGCAAGCTGTGCGGATCGCGGTTCTTCCGGCGGAATGATTTGATAAATCACTTGAAGGCCCACGCTGAGTCGTCCGAGTTTGATGACAATGATTGTAAGATATTTCCCTCAGATCGGCTCCGGAATAACTTTGTGTTTAGTTTTTCAGGAGGACAGACAATCACCGCAGACGAACGATCATTTCTACGACCAAGAGTGGAGCAATGAGATGAAGTCAGCCACCAAGAAAACTCGTGCTAAGCGCTCCTCTAAGGGTCTTCACAAAGAGGAGAACTACACAATTGACGAGACTCTGCGCCAAAGACAGAACCCACCAAACCAACCTCCAGATGTTTTGCATATCTTTGATGAGACGCCCCCGGTCGAGGATGATGTCAAGAATGTTCAGCGTTTTCCTGTCATCGACGAGAACAAGCCATTCGTATGCCAGAAGTGTGGTTTGTCATTCGCCAGGGAGAAGGCACTTTTATCGCACGTCAAGGTAAGTTGTTCCCAGGTTCTCTCAAGACTCCCCTCCAATGTCCAGCTTGTTTTCTAGTCACATCGCAATGACTCGACATTTGAATGCGGAACATGCAACGAACTCTTCTGGGATTCAAACAGTCTGCAGGAGCATCAGAAGTCACACCAATTCGAAGCAAGCAATTCTGAATACGAACCGGACATCGATAATGAGAGCGATTCCGAATCGGAGTACAAATACGGTGAATTCTATTGCTCCGAGTGTGGCATGTCGTTTCATCGTCAAGATCTGCTGCGTCGTCACTCCAAATCGCACATCAAAAAGGAGGTTGTCGACAAGGATCAGCATTGCTGCAATACTTGTGGCGAGTCGTTTGTCGAGGCATTGGATTTGCTAGCTCATGCCGAGATTCACGCACGATACCCGCCTTTCAAGTGAGTTAGCCCATTGGATTCAGATTGTTGTCTGTGGTATTGACTACTCCTCTTGTTTTCAGATGTGTTCTCTGTGGCGAGTCGTTCTTTGACGAGTGCACCATTAAGCGTCACTTGCAGAATTTGCACGCGACCGAAATGACTTCGAATTCGTGCATCCTCTGTGGCAAGGAGTGCCGCGATCGCAAGGCTCTGATGAAACACGCTTGGGACCATTCGCGTGAAAAATGCCATTCGTGCTCGAAATGTGGCAAGAATTTCCACAATAAGGCGCGATTGAAGCGTCACATGGCTTCACATCGCGACAAATCGGTCGTTTGCAATGTTTGTCAGGAAGAGTTTCCGGACGGACGATCGCTGTCGAATCACCGTCATTCGCATAGTGTCAATGCGTCAGGGAAGCTTTTCCCGTGCAATGAGTGCGGCAAGACCTTTGGATCAAGGAGTTCGCAGCAGATTCATGTGCGTATTCATACGGGTGAGCGTCCGTATGGGTGTCGGTATTGTTGGAAGGCCTTCGCTGATGGCGGGACCCTGAGGAAGCACGAAAGGATTCATACAGGTGAGTTTTAGAGGACCTTTAAGTTCAAATGGGAATCAATTGTGCTCAGTCGTCTTATCATTTGTGGTTTATGTTTGTCCTCACGCCCATTAAAGTCTATTTCATTATTGTTAAGGTGAAAAGCCGTACGCATGTTCGGTCTGCCCGAGGGCCTTCAATCAACGGGTGGTCCTTCGAGAGCACATCCGTTCACATCACTCCGGACTGGATTCGAAGAGGCAGACATACTTTTGCTCGGTGTGCTGCGAGGAACTGCCATCATCTTCCGAACTGATTCAGCACCTGATCCAGCACAGTGACATCAATACAGCCATGCAACGCCAGCCTGTGGTAAGTTATATCACCACTAAAGCAACCTCTTAGCTTATTGACTCCATTTGTTGACTTTTAGACTGGTCCTCGAAAATACAAACGCCGCCGGAAGCTCAAACCGCACGAACTCGATCGTCTGCGATCTGAAACCAAAAGCAGTGATCTCGACATCTCTGACTTCGATATGGACAACGTCGACGATCTCCTGGGAATTCCTAATCCGGCCCCATCGACAAGCAAAAACCAAAGAGGCCAAACGAATTCGGATCATACGTCTTCCACAGGTGCAGCTGCTCTCCTCGGAACGCCCGATGGGATGGAATCAAAGAAACAACGCTACAATTCGACTGGCAGTTCCGAGAAGTACACCAACAACTGGCACACCAAGCTCATAAACTCCTCCACTGAGGACACATACAAGTCCTTGCTCTCGAATTTGGAGAATACTCTCCAAAGCATCGACACCCTGGTTGTGAGTAATCCTTCATCGTACAACAACAGCGCATCGGTCGAAGTTTCTCCTCCCGCTCCAACACCAGCAGCTTCCACAATGACTGTTTCAAGTCTTCCGAAAACTTCAAAGCCGGCACGTCGAAAGAATGCATCAAAGACCTCATCATCATCAGCAGCATCCAGTCGCCCCAAAATGATTCACACAGAAAAAACCCGCCTGCCAATCGAGAATGGGAAACGT
Organism: Sphaerophoria taeniata; assembly: GCA_943590905.1. NCBI lineage: Eukaryota > Metazoa > Arthropoda > Insecta > Diptera > Syrphidae > Sphaerophoria > Sphaerophoria taeniata. The sequence continues at coordinate 238,469,094 of OX016540.1, forward strand.
AAAACGAAGACATTCGTTACGCGCTCGGAACCCACCGAATTGGACATGTTCAGTCAGCGCTCCAAATGTTCCTCATCCCACGCGAATGATTATGAAATCATCTCGCCCGACAAATACCCGCCAAATCAGATTCAATCTAGTCCAGTTCACATCAAACAAGAAATCGTGTGCAGTCGTAGTGAACTGTACGACGCCCAACTCCTGCTCGAAGCCACATCGGCTCGTCGCGAACTCGACAAGTACAATCCGGCCATTGTCAATGATCTGGAAGAGATTCTCCGCTCGCCCGACAAATCGAAATCACCACGGCGACGAACAATCAGTGAGCGTACAGACGATGAGATCAAGGCAGAGCCTTGTTCGCCGATTCAACAGAATTTCGACTTTGTCCGGCGGTCGACAAGATCACGACGGCCGGTGGTCAATAGAAAATACCTCGGTTATGAAACCGATTTGCCTTCATCGTCGCCATCGCCGTCGAAGTCAAAACAGCGATCAGAGAAACGAGACACTCAACAATTGAACAGATCGCCGGCCCCTGCTCCAGTTGAAAAGAGGTCGTCGCCGATGCCATCGTCACCACCGTCACCGCCAACAACGCCTCCGTCAAGGAAGCAACACTATTTCGAGTGCGAGATGTGTTCGTCGGTGTTCCCAGATCGAGCGCAGCTCCTAGACCACGTACCTATACATATTTAAAGAAAACAGAAAGCTTCAGAGAACTTTTTGAAAGATCTCTTCCTAACATTTTTACCAAATCAAAACGTTTTTAATTAGAATAGAAAATAAATTGTATTACGAGTTAAACAGACAAAAAGAGTTAAGTTTTTGTTTCGTTTTGTTGTTGTGACACACTGAAATAAGCAATAAATATACCCCGCGGTAATAAGGAACAAATTCAAATCTTGTTTTGCTTTCGTTTGGGAACAGTTGGAGTTTTCTACAAGTGGCAAATCGGTCTTTTGCAATGCTTGTCAGGAAGAGCTTCCGGACGGGTGATCACTGTCGAATCACCGGCATTCGCACAGCAATAATGCGTGAGGGAAGTGCTTGGAGATTGGAGTCCCCTTACACCAATACCAAAAGAGAGTTAATCGTAGTAAGTCGTTGTATCTGTTTCTTTTGCCGTTTTACGTGTTTTCTGAACACACGACACTGCTGGAACGATTTTGATGAAAATGAGAGGATCAGACGACATTTTTGATCAGAAACGGCTTTTCGGATGAAGAAAACGAATCTGTGACCTTTTTTGATAGTACGTGTTTGAGCTGTGAGGACCAGGATGAAAAGGAAACAGTCCCAGACTTTATCTGCCATTGTCCGGCCTTGGCTAGGAAAAGAGCACTCAACTTAGGTAGAGAACTTGTTGGAGTTAACGAAAACAAGCCTGAACTGATGTTTTTTTTCACTAACAATTAACAAATATAAAAAAATACCCTTCTTTCCTCTACCAAAGATTAAATGGACAACCACTTGCTTTATCCAAAGAAGCTAAATACAGTGAGCGTCTAAAGAAAGTGTACACCTGCGTATTGTATTTATCTATTGACTTTTTGAAGAGCATGTAGCACTTTTTTGAAAAAAAAGGATGCAATGTTTAAAGGCTATTTAATTTGAATAATTTTTTACAAAAAACTTATGAAAAATATTTAAATTTAAAATTCAATAAAAAATAACAAAAAATATTTCATTTTTATGGCGTCAAAAAAAAAAGTGTAGGTACACCTTGCCGCACACACTGTACAAGGTTCTGCTTATCGCGAAAACAACCGTTATGAATGTTTTATTTTCTTTTTAAATCCTAACTGGTCTATTCAAAGTGATCAATGTTGCAATTTGATATCGAAAATTGATAATTTTTTAAATTTAAACAAAAAATATTAAAATGGGTGAATAAAGTGCAGAAGAAACACTAAAATTTGTAATAAAATTAAAAAAAGGAAAATCTTACCGCGAAATAGCGAAAATAGTGCCATAATACTATAAAAAAAAATGGAACAAATTTCAAAGGCTCAAGGAGGTAAAAGATCGACCCCATTCTGAAAGACCAAAAAACTGTCCACAGGTGATGAACGTGCTATTGTGAGGGAGGTGCGAAATAATCTAGCAGCAAGTGCAGTGATGATTGCTAAGAGATTAACAGAATCTTCTGGAGTAAATGTAAACCCAAGCACTGTTCGCCGCACCGGTGCCTTCATAATAGCGGGCTACATGGCAGAGTTCCACGAATCCGGAGAAACAAACTCTGGAATACCTACTTGAAATCAATGAGCCCACTTGATTTTTCACAATACCAACAAGCTTTTTCCGAATTTTCTGTAATTTGCGAATCATCATATCAGGAATATCTGAGAAGAATGCAATCGTCCTTAACTTCAGATCCCAAACGGTTTTATCAATTCATTAATGCTAAAAAGAAATCCGACTACTTCCCTCCCTCTCTCAAATTTGATAACATTTCTTCCGATGATCCCAAAATGATAGCCAATCTTTTTGCAATTTTTTTTTGCCAGTCCTATAAAGAATACAATGAAGCTCCAGACTCTGAATTTTTTAAATACCTACCAAATTTTTCGGGCTCCTCGCTCCCATCCCTCAGCATATGCGATTCCTCAGTTATTGATAAGATGAACTCACTCAAGGATGATTTTTCTCCTGGTCCCGACGGAATTCCCGCCATACTTCTAAAAAAATGTGTCTCTCACCTCTATGGCCCTCTAGCATCTCTTTTTCGTCTATCTCTTTCTCAAGCTATTTTTCCTTCCGCTTGGAAAGACTCCTACATCTTCCCCATCCACAAAAAAGGTTGTAAGAACATGTCAGCTTCTCCTTCTGGAGTTGGGAACCTCGTCTTTTTTTTAAAGTACCATGAAAAAAAAAGATTACTTAAATAGTTAAAGAGAAATTGTCATCAAGTGTCGCAAATCTGGGGTTAAGAAACTTATGGGTATTCCAACAAGACAATCACCGGACCTAAGCCCCATTGAGCATTTGTGGGAGTATCTCCATAAGCAGATCCGAAAAAGGAATATAACATGCAACATCCATCCAAAGAATTGTATCCTTATATCCTCACACAGAAATCGTTATTACGGGCGATTTCAATGCACATAATTCTTCTTGGCTTCTCCATTCGGGCCCGACAACACCCGAAGGAATGTGTGCTGAGATCTTTGCTGAGTTTAACCACCTTACTCAGCTTGTCACCGAGCCCACTCGAATATCGGATATTGATGGCCAAGCTGAAAATACTCTTGACTTTATGTTTGTTTGAACAACGATAGCAACTTAGGCCGTGTGCGAATTCAGTTAAAAATGGGTTAAAACTTGACGTTTGGTTAAATTTTGACACTTCGCATTATTTGACTAGCTGCTGAGCAGGTTAAAATATGACAGTAGTGGTTAAAAATTCATCCATTTTTATTTTTTAACCAAAATTCATCCAATTCGCACACGGCCTTAGAGGTGCTTCCACCAATGGCTTTTTCCGTCAATTCCTTTGGCTGGAGTTAAAGCTATTTCACGGGTGCCAAGCCGATCATCAGACTCCTTTATTAGTGGTGCTGCCTGGGGTGGAATCATGTAATGGATATTTACTTACATTTTAATTATTGCTTTGCTCAGAAAAAATATTGTTTTGAAATTTGTAAACAAACCACAATTCAATTACAACAAACATTCTATAGCTTAGGCCGTGTGCGAATTCAGTTAAAAATGGGTTAAAACTTGACGTTTGGTTAAATTTTGACACTTCGCATTATTTGACTAGCTGCTGAGCAGGTTAAAAATGACAGTATTGGTTAAAAATTCATCCATTTTTATTTTTTAACCACAATTCATCCAATTCGCACACGGCCTTAATGTCAAAACTTGGTGTTTGTATATGAAATACCTAGTACTATCAGGTTTTCCTAATTCTATGTTTTCCTAATTCTCTGCCCGCCGTTTCTTTTTTAATACCAACTCATGTAATAAAATGCTTATAAATAGTGGCGCCACAATCGGTTGCTTTTTTGCCATATACATACCAAAGATTTTTATTTCAAAATTGAAACGTCAAACGTTTTTTGTGGAAAGTGGTGCCAAGCTTCGAATAATTTTTGGTGATCACCTTACATAGACGGAAAATAAAATGTGATCACATTTGATAGTCACCAATGTGATAGTCACAAATCACCTTACATGATTCCACCCACTTTCTGAGTTTACTTTGGGATTTGAACCTAGGACCAGCTAGTTGGGAAGCCAATGCACTACGCACTGCGCTAACCACTCCACTGATTTTTGGTTTCCCATTGCAGACTTTTTGTTTGTTTATCATTGCTATGAACCAAGTGCATTTTTACAAGCTCCTTAAAGTATGCTATCTTGTTCCGCTTTCATTTTTTCTAATTTCCTATCTTTGTGTCACAACAATTCGTTTGTGTACACAGAGGGTTAGATTTTTGAAAGTTTTGACTTTTAGTCAGTTTTTTGACTTATTCCTTACGTCTGACCCTGATAAATACACTATCAATGTATGAACGCCTCTAGGCAGATCTGACCATAGTATCATATCTTCAAACTTCTCGTGTCAAACTAATCCAGTTAAAGAAAGAGCTCCGAAGAGAACCGTATGGCAATACGAGAAAGCCAACTGGGACGGTCTCAATAACTTCTTCCGGATCTTTAACTGGTCACTATGCTTCCTCCATAGTGACGTGGACTCCAGCGCAGATATGATTACTAATATGATTATTTTGGGAATGAAAACTTTTATCCCGAATAGGGTTAAAAGCATCAAACCCAAGGAAAAGTCATGGTTTGATTCAAGCTGTAAAGAGGTTATCAGGGAAAAAGAAGTTAAGTTCCGGTGTTTTAGAGCCAACCCAACTGAGGAAAACCGGAACAAGTTTAAACAAGCCAGGAAGGCCTGTAATGCCCATATTCGACGGACCAAATTTTTGCATGACCAAAAATTAAGGCAAAAAATACTGCAATGTCCCAAAGGCAGTAAGAATTTTTGGTCATTTGTTAAAAATATGAAGAATTCTTCTTCTTCCTCGGTCCCAACACTCGTTGACAATGGCACTCCAGTTGTTAGCTCTCTCGCGAAAGCTAACCTTTTTGCTAGGCAGTTCGCCGCCAACTCTTCGCTGCCAGTGAGTGCCATGACTCCGCCTGTTCTTGAGCGCGTCAATGATTCCATGGGACAAATCTTCTTCCGCACTCGTGCTGTGGCGAGAGTCCTAAAGGATCTCAACATACACGCTGGAAAAACCCTTGCGTAAGCTTTTCCATCTATCCTATTCTTCTGGGCTCGTTCCGAGCAGTTGGAAAACAGCATTTGTCCAGCCAATCCCAAAAAAGGCGAATCTTCTTCTCCCTCCAATTATCGACCGATTGCATACTTACGTCCCTTCTTTCTAAGGTCATGGAAACGCTGATAAACTATCAGCTCAAGAAATATCTCGAAGACCGAAAGCTTCTTAATGACCGGCAGTACGGCTTTCGCAGCAACAGGTCCACTGGTGATCTGATGGTTTATCTCACCGAACAGTGGAACAAATCTTTACATCGTTTTGGAGAAAGTAAGATTGTTGCACTTGATATTTCAAAGGCATTTGATAAAGTCTGGCATCTTGCTCTTTTATCGAAAATGCGTGCTTTCGGTATCGACGAATCCCTCCTTCGTTGGATTAGAAATTTTCTTTCGAACCGTTCAATACAAGTTGTATTGGACGGATTCAAGTCTGAAACCCACAATATAAATGCTGGTGTGCCCCAGGGCTCCGTTTTGTCTCCGACCCTCTTCCTCATTTTCATCAATGATCTCTTGTCTGTAACCTCTAATCCAATAAATTGTTTCGCTGACGATAGTACCCTTAGCTTTTCATATTCGTTTCCAGACTCACATCCCTCCTCTTCGGATGTGGAACTGCAACGGCAAAATATGATTAGCTCATTAAACTCTGACTTAAACAGCATTGTACAATGGGGAATAAGAAAGCGCGTAGAGTTTAATGCTTCGAAAACTCAATGCTGTCTTCTATCGTCGAAGCGAGAAATACCCCCTTGCCACTATCCATGAGTGGCACTTGCATCAATGAGACCGAACATCTCAAGATTCTCGGTATGTGCATCACTGACCACCTATTGTGGAACGAGCACATATGCAAGATGTTTGGGTTTCTTAAGAAGGGGCAAGAAATTTTTCTCCCCGTCTGATCTGGCTATTATCTATAAGACTTATATTCGTCCAAAGCTTGAGTATAATTCCCATCTCTGGGCTGGTAACATACTTAAGCCTCTTGGATGGTATACAAAAAAGAGCTATAAGAATGATTGGTGAGAGAGACATCACTAATTCATTCACTTCATTGGAACACCGTCGTAACGTCTCATGTCTCTCTTTGTTCTACCGTTACTTCTACGGTAATTGCTCTAGTGAAAAAGCCAGTTGCATTCCTCCCTATAAACAATTCAACCGTAATACCCGCGCTTCCAGGAATGCCCATCAGTTTACCTTCGAGCCCAACTTCGGACGTACTCTTAAGTATAGAGAATCGTTCTGTAGCCGTACTACGCGAATGTGGAACTCCCTTCTACACTCTGTCTTTCCCAGTCATTGCAATGTTGATGAATTCAAAACCAATGTACACCGACACTTACTTTCAAACCCCTTTCTTTATTCTTTATGCGCTCACTGTGTCTCTGGCATAATAAGGGTATAAAAAGCCCCTTTAGTGTGTGCAAATTATAAAAAAAAATATATATAACTTCGAGATAGTAGAGGAGGCTCCTAGTTTCCACTGTTAACACGGGCAAAACAACTAGCGCCATGATCAGAGGAAGAAAAAATTGCTAATCGCTGTTTCTTTGGGCTAAGAAAGAAATTGAGTGGAAAAGCCCTCTCTGTATCAACTAAGGTAAAACTATATAACACCCTCATCATCCCAGTCCGTCTGTATGGTGCTGAAGTTTGGACCCTGAAAAATTCGGATGAATGTTCTTCAGTCGAAGAGGAAAGTTCTATGGCTCCGTATGCATTGGTGGAGAATGGAGATTCAACAACGAACAACACGGTCCTAACCAGAAGGGTCAAGAGGTACAGCGACTGAAATGGCTTGCTCATATAGAGCGGATATACACTAAAGCTCCGGCCCGGAAAGCCTTTGACACCATTCCCGAGGGACGCAGAAGTAGACGAAGATCACGACTCAAGTGGCGCACTGAAGTGGAAGAGGACTCAATCAACTTGGAGTGCAAACTGGAGTCAGCTTGTTAGGACCGCGCTGGCTAGCGGAGACTGTTGGTTGAGGCGCAAGTCCACAACGGACTGGCGCCACCTTAAGTAAGTAAGACCTTTATTGTCTGCCGTCAGTCAGACCTTTGTATATGAAACCTTCTAAGTATTATCATGATTGACGTTTTCAATTTATTCGTCTTCATCAAAAGTTTTTGCTCAATACAAACTTATGTAAAAAAAAATATAGCTATCTTGGCTTGTAAATAGGTGGCGCTAGAGTTGAATTCCAGATTGTACCTGTTAAATTTAAATACAAAGAGTCAGACAACGGTTTCGTCGAAGTATTAAAAACAATATGGCTGCCGTTAAGGCGTCCGTAGCAAACGATCCAAATCAATCAATTTCACAGTGTTCTCAAGAATTTCTATGATTACCGATTATTTATATGGACTTAGTCGACAGGTTATTTCAACAGGATAGTGCCACAAATCACACAGCAAACTTTACTATCGATTTATTGACCGCCTCGATCGTGTGGTCTAGCGCCTCTAGACAATTTTCAGTAGGACTACGTTAAGTCCTTGGTTTTTGAAAACAAGCTGACGACCGACGTTGTTAAAGCTTTAAACCTACATAAACGCGAAAAAACGGCCGAGTCATCGAAAGGAATTAGCCGCTGCAAACGTACTCGCGATATGGCCATATATGAACAAAGTCAAGTTCCATTCATAAATGTTTGGATTGAACCTCAAATCGATAATAAAGTTGGTTAAATATATTAATCGATTTGCGTTGTATTAAAATAAAAGAAGTTGTCACGTCCTTATTAAAAAAAAACCATTATGTACTTCCAGATCACTGCGGCGTATGCGTACTAAAAATATTTTTTCTTATTTTGTATGAAATGAGGGAAAACACATAAACCACTATTGCTGTAACTGTACTGGTAAGAAACAAAAAGGATCAAAGCTACATAAAACCCTTCTATCTCACCAATTTTCCCTGCACCCCATACACATCCTTTAACACCACTCTTTTCATGTTTGTCAAATACAATCAAAACAAAAATAAAGTCCACCAGCTCACACCATGTGGCTTTTTATTTCATCATAAAATATACAAACATTATTCTCGAGTCCAGAATCTTGCCTTTGAAACCTACCCAAGCAACCTCTTGAATGACACGCAACAAAACACAAGCAGCAAATTCAAATCGAGCAAATGAGCTTTCTCCATTATGGCATAAAAGTAGAACGAGCCTCTTAAGTAAATACCTAACGCCTGCCCATCGTAAAACTATCAGACAATGATGGGTCTTGGTCTAATTCCATAGCTGGATTCACCTGCCCCTAATGTGACCTTAAACAAACATAGCCATTTTACAATCGTAAACAAAAACACAAATGGTGCGGCAGTGGTGGGTGGGTGGCGGTTTTATCTGTCAAAAAAGCGACCTGCCACAAATTTTGACTCCATCGTTTACTACGCAGTTCCTTCTCTCTCTCTGGTTTATCTTTTTGAATTGCGTTAAGTCGTAAATTCTCTCTCGCTCGCATTATCCTGTGAGACCAACAGACCCTATCCTTAAAAAGTTCACCCATTGCTCTCCGAAACTATGAAAGCTATTTTGTTCTTCACTTCAAACGAATACATTTTTCTTCTTTTTTTAACCAGAAAAGTTAAAAAGTAGAATTTTCTTCTCAGCTCAGTTTGAAAGCTGCTCTCGTCGAATCCGGTGAACACGTCTCCAAATAGAGCAGCCCCATACCGGTTCGTTTCTAGAATTTTGCATAATCAATCTTTTTTGCTTAAACCCCAAAATAAAAACTCGGGCACGTTTGTTTCCCAAATCGTCGTTATCTTAACTGCAGTTACAGTTCACGAAGACGTAATCTCTTGATAGTCACAGCGGCGCTTAGCTATTTTGATAGAATTCATCATCAGCGGCGACGAGGAAAAACGTCGCTGTGCATAATCTCCATTTACGGGTACAGTAGTTGAGCTAATCAAACTTGCTTGCAACTTGCAGGTCGAACGTCTAATATAGAATCACTTTTTTTTTTGTGTCGTGTATACCTACGCGAAGTCGTCTGCGAGTGAAATGTTGTGCCCATAAAAGCGAACGTGTTTATCAATTAGCAAGCTTGAAAAAAAAACAAAGATTCCTTAGCCCGTGTTCCGTGTTATACAATTCTGTAGAATCGGGTGCGTAGGGGTTGGCATTAATTGTGTTTCGAACGGTCACACGTCACAGTCACTGTCGCTATTCTCCTCCTCCATGGTGTTGTATAGTGTCGTGTAGACCTAGTTTCAGTGTTTTCAATCGAGTGAAAGTTTTTCGCCCGCAATTCACAACAACAAAAGAAGAAAGGAATAAATAAATAGGAGGAAAAAATATATTCACACTTGCCCGTTTCGTTTGGGCTTCCCCACTACCCTTGTTTACCCCCAGACCCTTCGCAAGTATTTCCGAAGACAGCGCGTCATCCCCCATGCTTCGAAAAAATGTGAGGTTTATTAGAGCACCTTGTGTTGTGTAATCCATTTTATAGTGAACTTGTGTGAGTTTTGCTTGCGTTCTCTATGCTCTCGAGCTTAACATCTCTGTGCTCTTCTCTTTCTCAATTCGTTGATGTTTAGTTTGTGTCCTCTCTCGCGTTTTGAAAACAAAAATTAAGGACACAGGTGAAAATACTCATATCCTTGTTGGCGTTGACAGCGGCAGCGGGTTTCCTGTTCGATAGCAAAATGCTTTATTATCATAAGTGTATCGTGTAGTCGCATAGTGTTCGTCGATGGAAGCAAAAGGTGTTTACTTTGAGCCCTTGATTGAAGTGTTAAAGTGTTAAAATATAAATTGAAATGAAAATTAATTTCAAAATTTGGGAAAAAGTGTTTTTCTGTTGTTGTTTTATACCAAAATATTGAAAGTGTAAACAAAGTTTTTTGGAAACTTTTAAAGTGAATAAACTAATTCAAAGCAGAGGATAGATGAATTACAACTGAATTGCAAGTAAGTTTTAAAAAGACTTAAATTTATATTTACTATCAATAACAAAAGAAAATCCGAAACGGCCAAAGAGTATATTTGCAAAGGGTGCTAGGCTTTTCATCAATTTCCCTTCTATGTACGGAAAACCTGAAAATATACATAGTTTGTATTGTATCAGACAGTATTCCCACAGCCGCAGCATGACTAGACTAAGGCAGAACGTAGTATAGGGACAAATACACAGATTGACAGACAGAATGACGAATACCCCATCTTTGAGGGGCCATCATTTTTAAATTAATCATTAATCTGACTACTTCGGTGCCTACTGAGCTATCTCTAAACTCGCAACGCAGGGTGGTTGGAAGGCCTTTACCACCTCTGTGTTCTCCTTTAGTACCGGTTTTCCGTAAAATCAAAGTTCTTCTTCCTTAAGATGCATATTGTCTATGATGATGTTATATCCAAGATGTCGATGTTGCGGTTTTTTTTGATACCAATAACAATAGCTATATCGGATACATCTTACTCCTTGGCTCCATCTTAAGGTTCACAAGCACACCAGTGACATCACGTGGAATTCAGTTTGTAAGAGTGGTTGTAAAGTAGATTAAGTAGTTTCAGTAAATTTTAAGTTTTATTTTTAAGGACCTTATTTTAAGCAGCATGCAAGGAAAAAGCAAAACTGATACAAAACTAAATTAGATTATTTTAAACATTTTCTAACAAAAAGCAAAAAACAAATGAATAAGAACAAAATAGCTCATAGGCCATTCGGCACTATCATGAATTTCATAGAGCACCTGGCTGGGGCCAGTAAATTTAATTTAAGTCATAGTTGGTTCTGATCTCTCTTGTCTACTATGTTTAGTAGTAATAAGTTGAAATTAATAAAAATTAACTATATATCTACATTAGGGTGGTCCTTAAGATAAAATTAATGAAGACATCCGCTCAATCGGCTCCAACTAAATTTAAAAAAAAATCCTCTAATTTTTTTAAAATTTTTATCTATACCCCTTACTGGCCCTGTATCGAAGTGAAATTCTAATACTTGGGACTTTGCGGCTGATTTTTAGATTTTTCCCATATATCTCCATTTCGGCTTTACCGATTTTGTTAAAATTTTGCACACTTATACTTAACACTATCCTTAGTGATATTGCATTCCAAGATATTATTTAAAATATATTCTTGAATAACGAAAAAATCGGAAAAGAAATCCATTTCTCAAAAACGCAATGTCTTAATAATGTTGCATACCAAAAAATTTCAATTTCATTGCATATAAACGTATTGACGAAATTTGCAAGAAATTGGTTGAGCCGTTTTTGAGAAATCTAGAAAAGAGTGTGATTTCCTATTAATATGACAACTCAACTCGGCGAAATCGTCTTAAATAAGGTAGGTACCAAATTCTCCTCAAGGACCGAAGTGTAGTCAGAACTGTTAATTCTGGTAGAGGTGAAGGCAAGTGCAACCTTACCACGCTCGCAGAAGGCCCCCCAAACCATACAGCTGCCAACACCAAAGTTCCTCTTGGAAAAAACTTTTTCTCTTTCCTCAAATCGTGCCAATATCCGCTAAAACCATCTGGTCCATTGAGATTAAACTTTTTTCATCACTAAAAATAACCTATAATAAAAAACATTCATTCCAGTATGCCATTTGGAATAACGAGATTTTAGTGTAGATTAATAGAAAGTCACTTACGGTTTTCCAATCCCGATTTATGTTTTGGCGGGCAAATTCCAATTTTTTTTTTGTTTGTGGGCTGCTGTTAAATTTGGAGCTGGCACCATTTTGCCTCGAACAATCACTCCACTGCTTTTTAAAGCACGAGAAACGGTTGAAACCGAAACTCCTTAACCCAATTCGTTACGAAATTCCGGCAAAGAATGCACCAAATTGGATGCAGCATTGATTAAACGCCTCTTGTCGCAACGTGTCAGCTTCTGCGGACGCCCGAGTCTTATTTTTGTCCCATAAGATTCTGGATGTTTTAAAAAATTTCGAACGGCACGATCGGATCGTGATATTCGTCTTCCAATAGCCCTAAGACTTAGGCCGCTTGACCGAAAAGCCAAAATTTTGCCTTTTTCAATTTCGCTTAAATGCGTTCCACGTGGCATTGTTGTTTTTTATTTGAAAGCACTTGACTGAATGCAGCTTCAAAGAGATTTGCATTGTGTGGTTATATTTTTGCAATACATCAAAATCTGTTTTTAATTTTTAAACACCAGGGGGTCAATTCCCGATCTGTGAAAATGTGAAATGATAAAAAATTTATCATTTTAGTTTTCATAGAGACTTTTCATTTTTTGTTTTCATAAACTCGCTTTATGCGATTCTCTAACTTGTTTGTACTAAAAAGTACTTAATAATAAATTCTGTATACACCGGGAGCCCTCAATCCTAAAAGTGCACTTACACGGATTTCAAAATTTCTTATATTAAAAGATAGTTTATAGAAATACCAACAAATTAAGCCCGGTATGACGAGGCCTATCCTGGCACCAGTATTTTTTGCATTTTGTTGCATTTTCAGGATTGAGGGCTCCCCGCCTAGTATGAAAAAATATCAAAACAAACTTCAAAACTTTTCATTTGATAAATTTCTTTTCACAAAATAATATAGCTGTGAAAAGAAATTTATCAGATGAAAAGTTTTGAAGTTTGTTTTGATTTTTTTCACAGATCCAGAATCGAATTTATTGTGAAAGTGTGATAAAACTTATCATTTCACATTATCACAGATCGGGAATTGACCCCCAGGAGTGGAAATAACGGTACTTTATTTTCTTCTCAATTTGCTTGATCAGTGATGCAATTCAATAAAAAATAGTAAGGAGTCACTCCTATTGTAGGTTTTCTATTAAATGCATTTTGTCGAGTGCGGTTATACTTATGCAAGGCACTGTGCATATCTGAATTTTTCTAAGCTTTACAACTAACTTTCTAATTTCATTAAAGCATGTAGTAAACTGCAAATTTCGTTGAAAATTCAACAAAATCTCGTTCTTCCGGTGTGTTTTGATTATTTCCCGTAAGATAGTCCCAAAAATTTGTTTTTTCTCTGGCTATATTTACAGTGAAATAAGCGCATTGAGGATTGAGCGGATAAACAAACAAAACAATGCACTTTATATTTCATGCAAAAACTTGATTTTAGGTCTTGAAGTTCTTCGTGCCCTCGCAGAGTACCCAATCAAAAATTTTCTATTTGAATATCAGTGCACATTTGACTCATTCTTAGATTCAAAAGCTAAGAAGTTTTTCAATTCGCTAAGGAAAAATAGGACCCTTCAGAATAAGCCACGCTTGAACAAATTGCAGCGAATGTACAAATGTTGCGAATTAAAAAGCTTCCAAGGGCTTACAAATATTGGGCTCAGCATGATTGTCTTAAATAGTGACCACCTCTGCTTCATACCTCATATATACAAGAATCTTTACAGTACACTTTACATTTGGCTAAGTACTTATGTATGCACTTGCGTATGCGTGTAAGTTCTCAAACTAATTCCAAATATTATGTAAAAATTAAGTAAAAACGAATAACTTTGTTTTTGCAAGAGAACACTGAAATTCGGAGGAAAAACCCAATCACAGGTCATGACAACAACAAATGAAAACTAATAATATACAGTTGTGGCGAACTAATTAAGAACAATATGAAAACATTTTTTTTACTTAATTTTATTCAAAAAATATGTGTTTAGTTAAGATTATGTTTTTTTCGGTGAATAATGTCGCATTATATAAAATAAAAAGAAGACAAAAAATAAAAATAGTACAAAATAATTTGTTTCAGTTCAAAGTTATGGTGATAGGGTAAAATTGAGCTGGCGATCTAATTAAGAACAATAAGGTTTTAGCCTTATTATTTTACTTCTAATCAATATTTTGTTGGATATCCTTTGTTTTTGATAACAGCCTTGCATCGCCTTAGCATTGAATCAATTAAATCTTGACACTTTTTGGGTTTGATATTACTCCAAGCTGATTTTGCAATTTCATACATTTCGTCCAAATTTCTTATTTTGTACTTTTAAACTTCTTTTTTCAATTCAAACCAGAGGTTTCCGATTAGGTTTAAATCCGGGCTACATGATGATGGCCAATCGATGACATCGACGAAATTATTGCTTAACCAAGATTTCGTAGACTTCGCGGTATCCTTTGGATCATTGTCCTGCATGAATTTCCATGTTCCATGTAGTTTTTCTTCGCTGTAAGGTAACATTACGTTTTCAAGGATACTAAAGTATCCCTGTGCGTCCAATTTACCTTCTATGCGGTGTAACGTTCCGGGTCCCTTTTTAGACATACAGCCCCAGAGCATAATACTCCCTCCTCCATGTTTTACCTTGACAGTAGTGTACTTTGGGTTAAACGCTCTGACTCTGTTTATTTTTGTTTCGTCACTCCAGAGTATTCTCTTCCATTGTGTAGTGGTCCAATCCTGGTGTTCCCTTGCAAAATCTAACCTAGCTGATTTCGCTATGAGAGCAAAGGTGTTTTTCTGGCTGTTCTTATAAATCCTACTCTCAGCCAATCGTTCTCTAATAGAGCGTTCAGAGAGTGCGTTTGGATCTTCACCGAAAACTTCCATTCGAGCTTAGAAATTGATTTTTTTTCGAAGTTCTTATGATCAACCTGTCTTGTTTTTCTGTTGTTTTTCGATGTCTTTTTTTCTTGCAACTTTTTTCGTAGTTTTATGTTTCTTAACATATTGAAGAGCATTTAAAATCATTGTTTTGGAGCACTTGAGCGTATTTGCAATTTCCTGGTATGAGAATTGCCCGTTATTTCGCAGGAAAAAATCGCATTACTGGCAAAGAAAAAAAAAACTTACCATTAATAATTATAACTTAGTACTAAATTAAAATAATAAAAATATATTTTTTTCGTTCTTAACTATACCGCCAATAAAAGTTAACCTTTGCTGGCAGAAAAGTGGGTTGAATTGATGTATGTTCTTTTTACGATAAGCTACAAATCCATTTGTTAGAAATATGTCAACAAATGAAAAAATGTAAACTATATAAAGGCGGTAATCCGTCGAAGTTTTCAACTTACAGCTCAATAGAATACATTTCTTACGGTAAATGGAACGCATCCCATAAGAACGAGCGTAACGGATGCGACTTATAGAGTTGGTTAGCTTGATTTTGAGTTTGACTAGCAGTCATTTTAATAGAAAAGGAAAAATAACGGATGATAAACATTTTGTGCCAAAAATCACTTTGACACAATTTTAATTTTAAATTTTATATTTATTTAAAGTTTGTAGGTTTTGTGGTTATATTTTTGTTTGTTTGTTTTATTTTGTAAGCTTACACATTAAGAAAACATTTCTTATAAAACAGCATAAGACTGATATTTGAAAATTTTAAAATAGGAACGTAAAAGTATATCTGATAGTAGAAGTAGAGGATAGAGACAGAAGGAAGAAAAAAGATAGAAAAGAGAAAATTTTCTTTATTAATTTCGAAGAAAAAGTTGCAACTCCCTGCGAAACCGAGCTTGATCCACTTCTATCATTATGTGCCTTGGCAAAGTGTTCCACAACCGGATGGCATTGATGAAAAATTGTCTTTCAGAATTAAGACACGTGAAACGCGGTAAAATTAATTGATGGGTTCTGTTTGAGGAACCAAATTGTATCTTGTTGAACAGGCTACACGGTTGTTTCGATTGGATGACATTGAATAACAGGACGAGGGTACGAAAGCGCATAAACTGATCAAAGGACATATGGTATACCCCCACTGAGAACCTAGAAATGTGGTCATATCTACGTAGCCCATATATATATCGCACTGTATTGTTGAAAGCCACATTCAATCTTTTTCGACTAATCGAATCACAGCTACAAAATATTTCGCAGCCGTATGTTAGAATGGATAATACTAACGTTTTTGCCAAGAGGAGACGCGTTTTTTGAGGGATGTAATATTGGGATGACCAAAGCGTACGTAAAACTCCATACATTTTACCCACAGCGCTATTTATATGAGTATCCCAGGAAAGTTTATTGTTAAACAACATTCCGAGATTTCGAGCGTTTTGAACGTAGGTTAGCGGTATATTGTTCAGACACAAGTTTGGAAAGTAATCGGTGCTTACAGGATTTTTGCTAATTATAAGACATTTGGATTTAGTAGGGTTGAGATGTAAGCCATTAAGGGTAGACCAGTTCAAAATTTCTTCGAGGTCCTCATTCATTCTAAAAACGCAGTCCTCAATCAAACCAAGCGCACAACTTCTGTGAAGCTGGACATCATCGGCATACATTTGAATTGAGGATGCGGTGACTGTTCTTGGAAGCTCGTTTATGTATAAGGAGAAGAGTAAAGGTGCTAATATTGAGCCTTGCGGGACACCTCTAGTTATGGAAAGGAAGTTAGAGGTTTGATTACCAGTACTTACACATTGTTTCCTGTTACAAAGATAAGATGAAATAAGGTTCACTGCGGTGGGTGCAAAGTCGTAAAGATGAGAAAGTTTGTGACACAAATTGTTATGATCGACTGTGTCGAACGCTTTGGAAAAATCTAGAAGAACCATAAATGTAATTTTATCTTCGTCAATGGCGTGCCTTACTTCTTCGACGATATTTATGACGGCTGTAGTGCAACTATGCTTTTCACGAAAACCGTATTGCTTCTTAGACAAGATATGTCGAGAACTGAGGAAAGCATTTATTTGTTTTTGTAGGACTCTCTCAAAGACTTTCGATAAGAATGGAAGCACTGATATAGGCCTAAATTCATTGCTACTACCTCCTTTGGGGATAGGTAGAACCTTGGCAAGTTTCCACTGTTGAGGATACCAGCCTGTCATGAGGACAGAATTGAAAACATGTGTTATAAACGGTAGTATTATGGGTAGAATTGCTTTCAGAAATACAGGGTGGATTCCATCGATGCCCACTGCATTCGATTTGATAGACAATAAGCTTTCTACTATGTCGGTACTACCAACGCATGAGAAGCAAAACGATTCTGATGATACAGGGTAATGGTGAGCAATGTTTTCAGAGGTTTCATATACTCTTGAAAAAGTAGGGAGAGGTAACGAAACGAAGTTTTGATTTATGGTTTCAACGTCGAGGTTTTCTGGTATGTTGAGTTGTTTACCTACCCCCTGGTTCTTTAAATTTTTCCAAAGAGTTCTTCCGTTCATTGAGCTGCTAAATTTCTGTTTATAAAAATTAGTTTTTGCAGTACGTATTTTTTGTACCCCAAGATTACGTAGGTTACGATAAATTTGATGGTGGATTTCCAATTTGTACCGTTTCCAGACCTTGTATGCTTGGTCTCGTTGCAATAATACGGCTCGGATATCATTATTAAACCAGTCGTGGTTTCTTGAAGTCAGAGTTTTGATTTTTAATGGAACAAAATTATTGAACAAGCATAACACGTTACCGTTTAAAAATTCAACTTGGTTCTCCGGCGAAGGCATTCCGTAGATTTGTTCCCAATCAATGCTTCGAGTGGCTTGTTCTAGTCCAATGTAGTCAATGTTTCTAAAGTCTCTGTATTCGAATGTTGTTGGAGTCCAATTAACCTTGAAGTTGAATGTCATATAGATCAGGTCATGCTTAGAGAACCCGGGTGCAGGTACTTGATCATAAAGTAGGATGTCATTAGTGTCATCAACGAAAAAAACGTCCAACAATGTACTTGAATGTTGAGTGAAATGTGTTGCCTCACAAGTATTTACCGGGAACAAGTTAAAAGTTTGAAGATTTTCAACGATGGAGTTTTGTGAAAGCAAGTTGCTATTTAAGTCGCCACATAATATAATTTTGTCCGGTCCTAGGGAAATGACTTCTAAGAGATCTAAGAGCGGCCTCATATCAACGTTGTTATTAGGTCTATAGATTGTGCCTAGAAGAAGGGTGCCGTTGGTACCTTTAATATCGATGAATACATAATCCATCTCGTGAACCGATCCTGACTTACAGTTGAGCTTGCAAGTAATACCGTTTTTTACGTACATGGCTACACCTCCCCCTCTTCTGCCAATTCTATCGGCGCGAAATATTTTGTAGCCGGGTAAACTATACAAGGTATCGTTAATTTTGTCTGAAAACCAAGTTTCTGAAACACATACTACGTCAACATTTGATTTCTCGAACACATCCTTAAACTCATCAATTTTGCAAAATAAGCTTTGTGCATTCAGATGACAAATCTGAAGACCAATTTTTTGTTTACATAAGATAGTTACCATCGCGCGAAGAATTCCATCAGCACCCCCCGTTGATGACACTGTATTATTATTGTTATCAGGGGCTGGTACCATCGTATAATAACAAAAACAGCAACAACGACACAGTTCGATAAGAAAAGGATACAGTCAGCGTTGCGGAGATATACAACATTTTTGGAAGAAGATTGTGGAAAAATGAAAATATGGAAATGAAATAAAAGGAAGAGATATATGTATAGAATTATCAGAGAGAAAAGCGGAAAAATAGTTATGAAGTTAAGAAAATAAAGAGAATTGTAAAATACAAACATAATTAGAATGAAAAATTAAGAACAAAAAATAAATAAGATAATGTATGTATAAAGTTTAACAGATTTAAATTTTTCTTAATATAATGAAATGATATTAACATAATGTAAGGCTGGCAGTTCCGTCCAGTGTTTCTATGTTTTCTATGTTTATACCTCTTTCATCTGACAGCTGACGTTTGATGTAAACAAGTCCTCTCCATTGTATATGGATTTACCTAGTACTATCAAGAATGGTTTTCGAGCAAGCAAGCAGAGAACACACATTACAAACTAATGTAAAAAACTGTCAAACCAAGCAGAAAACCATTCTTGATATTACCTGGTAAATCCATATACAAAGGTCCTCTCATCGTGTATGCTGGCGCAATTAGTTTTTGTTTTTTAAGTTGAAGTGCCTTTTTAAGAATTAAATTGTTTTTTTTGGATAAACATTCACGAAGATATATTGTAGAAGACGATTTGAGTCCAACGTCGTTCAGAGAAATTTGTGCGTTTCTTGCTTTACGGGTTCTGGCAATAGAGGAGAGTACAAAGTTTTTGTCGTAAGCCGATCTAAACTTTATTATAATTGCCGAATTTTCATTGTGTTGTGTACTCGATCGAATGCGGAAGATGTCATTTAGTGCAGGTGGTTTAATGTCCAAATTATGGCACAAAAGATTGAAAAGTGCTCTTAAGTTTTCGTTTGGGGTATTAGGAATGCCAAACAATACCGCATCGGCTGCCACCCTTTTGATATCCAGTTCGTCCTGAGTTTTAGCAATTTCTTGTAAAGATGTTTCAAGGCAATCCAGTTTATTATTTAATGCAGAAATGTGTTCATTGCTGTGCTTTATATGTGTTTCGTATTTTGTTTGCTCGTTGTGTATAAGCTTAACTGAAGTTTCGACTTTATCGATGTTAGATTTAAGATGATCAAAATCCTTCTCATAGGCATCGATTATAGTTTCAAGCTTAGAAACTCTCTTGGTGACGACCGACAGATTGTTATTGAGTTCGACAAGTTGATTTTGAAGTTTTTGTGCAAGTGTCTCAGTTTCATCTTTGATTTGTTTTGTTAAGTTTGAAATAATTAACTCACTTTGGATTTTTAGTTTGCGTTCAATTTTGCTTATTAAAGAGCTTTCGTCGGTAATTTTTTGTTTATTCGTGTTAAAAGGGGTCCGAGGCGAGGAGGTGGATTCGGATTTTGAGTTCGCTCGGTTGTTGTTTTGACCACTCATTTTATAGGTTCGAATAAACAGTTTGGGTTTGAGCGTTTTTAATAATCACGAACAAATATATGTATTTATTGATAGACTGAGCGATGATTTGTTTTCAGAATTATTTAGTGTTTTTTCACAAATTAACTAAAAATTTGTATTATTAATGCCGATCTACCGATAAAGTATCGATTTACACTATGTAGGTAACTTTTGGAAACTTTTAAATGGTAAGAAACTAGATAGAAAGTGCCCGCCAAAGAGAAACACGTCACTTAGCTTGCATAGTTAGAAAGCTTTCACACGAAGCAAACTAAACTGTCAATGTTAATGTTCCGTATTGATTTATACGGACAACGAAATTTTATTAATTGCTCAATATATGTCTATATATACTAGTACTTTAATCGGTACTTTGAAAAAACCACCGTAAGACAACTGTCTTCTTCAGCAAAAAACTTTCTTTAATCCTCTTCTTCAACAACGACAAAAAATAGACAACCAACTCGTTCGGCTTTATATTCAACTGTGTTTTTTGATTTATTCAAGGTTACTTTATATACATATGATAGCAATGCAATGATGAGTGCAATTCAATGACAAATGGTATAAATGACAAATGAGTTAATGTTAATACAGGGTGACCCAAACATACCGGCCCCTGTTGAAGGAACTACAATTGTTTTTGAAGTTTTTTCAATAAAATTTAATTTTGACCTGGTAGAATCGCTAAACGATGAACAGCTTGTCGAATAACACCAGCTTTAGTTTTGACATCTACAACTCGGATTTTGCCATCACCACCTGGTATGAGCTTGACAACTCGACCCATATTCCATTGGTGGGACGGAGTATTGTCATCGTGAATTAAGACCAAAATGTCTACCTCTAGGGACTTGGGCACGCCACTTCTCCACTTAGATTTGGATTGGAGCTCAAGCAGGTATTCTTTCTGCCATCGTTCCCAAAAGTGTTGTCGAAGGAGGCTAACTCATTTCCATCTCTCCATAGCACTGATATTCTTCGGTTCTTCTATAATTGGTTCTGGAACCGCTCGTAGTGACGCACCAATAAGGAAGAGGCCTGGTGTGATTGCTTCTAAATCGTTTGGATCGGAAGAACTTATAGAAATCGGTCTAGAATTAAGAACAGATTCAATATCAATTATCAAAGTATTAAATTCTTCAATGGTTAGTATAGTTTTGGACGACACACGACGAAAATGAAATTTAAATGATTTGACTGCGGCCTCCCACAGTCCTCCAAAATGTGGAGCGCGAGGTGGAATATGTTTAAATTCCAACCCTTCAGCTGCGCACCACGCTTGAATTTCTTCTTTTGTTTGTTGCATAAAGAATTCGTTTTTTAGCTCTTCTAACTCTCTTCTAGTGCCTACGAAATTAGTCGCATTATCGCAGTATATTCGCTGTGGTATACCTCGTCTGGCTACAAAACGCTTTAAAGCGGCGACAAATGACTTTGTTCTAAGGCTTGTAACCATTTCGAGATGAACTGCCTTACACCCAAAACAAACAAAAACAGCAACATAGACTTTTCTTGGAGCACGCCCCCTTACGCCTTCGGTTATGTAGTGAGGCCCACAGAAGTCTACGCCAGACACCATAAACGGCCTAGTAAGTTCAACTCTATCTTTTGGAAGATTTCCCATAATCTCTTTGTGTAGACGAGGGTAGTATTTGAAACAGTGTAGGCATTTATTGACGACACTTAATACCAAAGATCTGCATCCAATCACCCAAAAGTTCTGCCGGATCATAGCCACAAGCGATTGTGCACCAGCATGAAGATGCTTGTTATGAAGATGATTGACGTAGTTTCGCACAAACATCGAATTTTTGGGCAACAATATGGGGTGTTTTTTTCCATATTCTAAATTGGCATTGTTGAGTCTTCCTCCTACACGCAGCAAATCATAATCAGCTTCTGTGCCCATAAATACGATTAAGTTTTTTAAATATTTTGCTTCCGAATTTTCTTCAAGTTTTGTTGCGCTTTTTTTCCCAAGAAATGGAGACAGAGACTTCAAACTGCTTTGATTCGGAATCTCCTTATTACCTCTCAACATTTTAATTTCAGTGTGAAATGAATTGCGTTGAATACAAGAAAGAAGAAAAATGAATGTATCGTGTAGCTCTTTAGCTTCGATTGGGCCTTTAGTCATTCTGTTTGGAGCAAACCATCCTACAATGAAACGACGAACGTAAGCGTAAATTCGAAGAGTCTTTTGAAAATTGAACTTTGTGAATGCATTTTCGAAATCAAGATTGGTGTTTACATTCACCAACGACACATTCGTCAAATGAACTTCATTTGGATCGACGAACCTTATCTTTGTTACAGGCCAATTCTCTTCCATTTTATAAAGGAATGGTGGCCCCTTGAACCAGAACGACTTCTCTAGTTCATTGACCGTTGCTCCTCTTGAAACTATGTCAGCTGGATTCGACTTAGATCCCACGTGTCTCCAAGTAGCTTGATGGGACCCCTGCTGAATTCTAGAAACACGATTTGCCACGAATGTTTCCCATGACGATGGATGTTTAGCTAGCCAATGAAGTACAATTTCTGAATCTGTCCAGAGGTACACAGAATCAACTCTTTTAGGCAAGTTTCTCATGACTTTGTTCATCAGTTGTACCAATAAGTCAGCCGCGCACAATTCAAGCCTTGGGATTGGTTGTACTTTAACAGGAGCAACTCTGGACTTGGAAGCAATTAGCCGGACAACAATATTACCATTCACAACTGAACGAATATAGACACAACAACCATATGCTCTTTTTGAAGCATCTGCAAATCCATGGATTTGAAAGTTTCCAGTTGGTACCACGCATCTTTCCATTCTTATTTTATTGAGATCTGACAACTGGTCTTTAAAGGAATGCCATTGTGTATGTAGGGCTTGCTACAAAGATTCATCCCATGAGACCTTAGCTATCCAAAGATCCTGAAGAAATACCTTGGCCAGCGACTTATACATACATACTTTGTCGTTGCCGGATTGCAGTATTGCCTAAAATTAAATAAGGCAGCGGTTGAATCGTAAAGTTGTTTAGTTTTCTGTTTCTAAGCGGGTACATTGGTAGTAATTAGGCCAAAAGTGATATCTCGCACCGTATACCACCGATGACGTTTAGTTAATTATCCATAGTAATATGTAATACGCAAAATGGTTTTATGCAACATACACAAGTGTTAATGTTATCCCAAAATATATCAAAGTATGAAGAAATCCGGCTTGATTTCAATCAGTTGACATTTTTATCTCTCATTTACATATGCTTACTGATCGACCCAGCTCTGGAAATTCGAATGCGTTGATTTTTCAATTAAGGGGTTCACATTCAACAACATGCTTATCAACTTGTCGCGTTAGCAGATTTGTGTAGTTTGAACCCCCGTTAGTTCGTAATGACATTTCACATAGCAGCTGTTTGGCACCATTGCGGTTTACATTTCCAATTATTTTTGATTTAGTAACCTCACTTTTTCTTTATTTTAATTTATATGCAGTCCCTGCACATCTGCAAAAACATCCTTTCGTTTGATATACATCTTTGGTTTTTGGAGTCCGCATAAAGCTTACCACAAAAATCGTGCTCGGCGTTTTATTACATGATCTAACAAAAATAAGATGAACATCAACCAATAGACAAGCTTCAGATTAAATAATTTTGAAATGCTGCAGAAATTAAAATATTCCGTGTGGACGTTGAACACCGACGCGACGCGACGGTTTGTTTAAGAAATTAAAAAAAGTGTGAGCAAATTTTAAGAAAGTTACCGTTTTTAGGGAAATTCTAACTTTTCTACTTAGCTCTCAGATTTCAAGATAATTCTCTTAAGCCTATTATAAAATCATTGGTTTGGGTTGCTTACACGAGTTCTACCAGACAAACAGAAGGAATTACGAGTTTTAATGTAAGACTTTTCTATTGATCCATCCATCGGAGAATTTTAAAATGATTTTCTTGCAAAAATAAATAAATAAAAAAATACACATTTCCTTGTACTGAGTTTCAATGAAACCAGTAACAGAAGTTAATATGAATCACTTTGTTTAAGGAAATTCTCTCCAAAAAAGTCTTTAAAAAAAAAAAAACAAACAAAAATGTTCCCCATATTACAAAAGTTGTTGTATTATACTCTTCACTTTTTCAAGGACTTCAAAAAATTCAAGAGGGAACACTACCTAGAAATGAAAATGATATCAACTCAGTTTTGAATTACAATGTAGGAAGACAAAATTCAAAAAAGTTGTTAATTTAACAACGTACCCATCCCCTATCCAAAAGTAGAAAACAAAAATAAGCAGTTTTTAACTGTTAACCTTTTAACCCCATCTTACACCACCAAAGCACACTTACCATAAAGTACCATAAGTACGCCTTAAATAAAAGTTGCCCATCCTTTACTCAGCTTAAGCATACAATCACAACAGTTCCTCTTTCATCTTTTACCAAAAGTCCACTAAAAGAAATCATAACAATAAAAGAGTGTCTCTCAAAGGGTCGTATGCAAAAAGATGAGATCAAACTCTTTACTCACTTTTTTGAGAACTTTCTTAAGGTTGTATGCAAAAAAATAATTACTGACCGAGTTAGATCTCACTTGGTGAGTTCAATCTCAGAGGGATGAGATCGATCTCAAAACGAAAGCTCGCCATGAGATTGTGCTCGTTTTCATATGCAAAAAGATGAGAAAACACTTGGTTACATGAGATCGATCTCACAAATTGTTAAGCATGGCCTTTCTTGAACTCAGTTCATATAAAACCGTAAGGATGCCCGAGTTTATTGTTAATTATGTCGGACAAAGAAGTTATAAAGAAAGAAGGTGTCCAATTGGAGAAGATTTTCGTCGGTTGTATTGGTTTACTCCAATAGAGAAGATTGGGAAAACAGAGTACCTTACACTAATGAATTGAACTTTACCATCCTTACTGATGGTTCGAAAATGATTACTGGAGTAGGGGCAGGTTTCTATTCGGAAAATCTTAACCTTGCCAGTTCATTCAGACTCCCGACCATAGCAGTGTCTTCCAAGCCGACATCTTGGCAGTGAAAAACGCCGCTAATCAAATATTCATGATGGCAATAACACACGTTGATATCACCTTTTTCATTGATAGCCAAGCAGCAATAAAAGCAATCTCTGCCACGCAAATCAAGTCAAAGCTTGTTTCTTTCTGTCGCGAAGAGCTAAGGGTTCTTGGTATGCAGCATTACGTAAGACTCTGCTGGGTTCGCGGTCACAGTGGTGTGCCGGGAAACGAAAAAGCGGATGAGCTTGCAAGAGAAGGCTCGGTACTTGATCCCTCTCTCATGGTCCATAACATAAGAATCCCTCAATGCGAATTAAAAATAAACATGAGTAAAACTATCATTCAAAAAGCAAATGATAGATGGAACCTACTATAGAAACCTGCGGTAATACCAGGAAACTCTGGCCTTATTACGACAAGAAAAAAACCGTCCCTCAGATCCCTTATAAGCGTGATAACGGGACACAACCTACCACAAAAAGAAGATGAGGCTTAGTAAAGACGACATTATGTAGAGGCTGCGGCAATGAAGAAGAGCACGAGAACACGGCTCACTTTCTATGCCACTGTCTAGCACTCTGCCGTACTAGATATAAATTTTTAGGCAACTATTTCTTTAATGAACTAGAAGAACTATCTGAACTCCCAGGAAATCGCCTACTGAACTTTATCAAGTCCACCAAATGGCTCGACTAACCATTAAAACACTTCAGAAGTTACAATACTTCAGAGTATCACAAGGGATCAACATTGATCTAAGTGTGACGGTAACAGAACCAACTGTCAGCCCATTTTACCAAACCTAACCTAACCTGTATCGGTTTAGTGAAGAAGGTGTGTGATTGTTGATGGAAGAATTTTTGGGGCCGAGCTCAGAAACACATGGTGGTACTTTCACAAACCAAGAAAAAATAAGAATCTTTCTGCAATATAAATCGGAGACCCCGGATTCCAAATTAGTGTTGGTGAAGACGTTGGAGTTGATCAATCAACAGTGTTCATCGTTGGACAGTAAGTTTCTGCAGAAATATCAAGCCATGCACAACATTGGATTATATTCCCACATACTGTGAAAGAAATCCAAAAGCGCAAAGGTTATGGAGCAGGAAGTACGAGTTTCCTTATGCTATTGTATTGAGTACATTAATCGTAAGGGATGATACTCCATTAATGTTCAAGCTTTGTGCAATGCGGAAGAAAAGTTAGCAAGTGTTGAAATTTGCTAGCCAGTATCCTTACACGACTCCCGTATTTTGAAAAATTCTTTACTATATAGTCACATCAATAATAATAACATCCGTATCACTAATTATATAATCATCATTGTCATTTTCAGACGGCATTTTTTTGCACGCGCTTCCCATAAAGTATAATCATAACATAGCCACGAAAAGAGCTTTGAGATCGATCTCAATTTCAACGAGTAATAGCTGTTGGGCTTGAACTCGTTTTTTTGCATACAAAACTGAGTCTGAGTTCCACCCTGCTCGATCGATCTCACTGGTGAGTTCAAGCTCGTCAGCTCAGACTGTGAGCTTTTGCTCATCTTTTAGAATATGACCCAAAATGTATGCTAGTGAATAAAATATTCAACATCTCGAGTAGACTTTGAACAACTTAATTACCACAAGGGCCCTCTCCATTCCATTTTATAAAGCCGTAATAAAGCTGCCTTTAAAGTCCATAAAGTTTTCATTAACATATTATTTAGCATATTAATGGTTTATGTATAAGTTAACGGGTGCTGTGTGTTTTGTTATATATGTAATTACTAGCAAAGGCAAGAGTGCACTACGGCGTATGAGTAACAAAAAAAAATGTAAAATGCTTCAGAATATTTTTTCCACTCGCCCCTCTGAGAATATGAGTTATATTATCTAGGGTGTAGAAAGGAAAAAAAAACTCAACCCATTTGTGGCTTCTCCGACCGCAACCCTGCCGAGTGGCTGCCGCCATTGTGCCGCGTCGACCGCCCCCACATTCCATGAAATGGCGTATGTTCCCACAGCGACTTATAAAAAACTATAACTGTGTCAAATGATTTTCTTCCTCCTAAAAGAACTTTTTTTGTTGTGTTTATTTGTCCTCCTTTTGCCGTCTTCGCCTTCCTCCCTCATCAATGTATTTTATTTATTTAAACAGAACCACCATGTGTTCGTGTCCTTCAAGCTTATCTCTCCCACTGTTTTTTTTTTTATTATTTATGTTTGGTTCTTGAATTTTAGCTTTCGTTGTCATCTCTCTTAGCAGACATTATAGCTCCTCTTCGTCCTTTAAAAAGAAAAAAAAATGTTTGGGTTCCAGCCAGTGGAACGAAGCAGTGGAACATGTTCGCTGTGAACTCATTTGGTTTCACAATTTTTTGCTTGTGCTGGTTTTAATGCTGTCGAGTTTATTTTTAGATTTTTTGGTGATTCGTTTGCTTCCTTAGTTTTTTTCTGTATGTGCTTTCGTCCTTCACGCTATGACGACAACGACAGCGAGATATTATACAATTTGTCGGCGAGGCAGCGTGCGGCGCGGTGAGTGGAGCAAGAGAAGAAAAAATATTTCGTTGATAAGGGCAATTTCTTGTCGCTGTTTCGTTTTATTTCTAGCCAATTTGGTTGAGGGAGTAATATCGCTTTGGATTACATAATCCTGCATGATTATGACTTATACATTCGTTCTTCGCTTCCTACCTGCTTAGCTTAAGCGTTTTGGTGAATTGTCGGTAAGGATATGTCGGGATAAAGGATATCGCATACATAAAGCGAAACCACCAATCATGAAGCTTGATAAATTGAAATTTGATTGGCGTGTTGTGTCTTTGTGTTCTGTATTTTTTGTGGTTTTGCTTTGAGTTTTGGTAAACATTTTCCGAGAATGTTCGCATTACTGGTGATGTGATGTGATTATTATTATTGCGGGTGAAAAAAGGGCATATTTATGCAAGTCCCAATTCGGCTCGAAGAGAGCAGAAAGTAATTTATTTATTCAATTCAAATTTGTGTACCTAGCTTATTCAGGTGGAATGAGGTGGAGATGGAATTTATTTGTATTTTTCATTTCCTGGGTGACATATGCGGAAGAGAGAAATTGAATTTTGCATTATTAAAATTTTGAAAATGAAAAATTGTTTTGTATCGCAAATTTTTGATTTGTTAAATTGAAGAAACTGTTTTATAAATTGAAATTGAATTTGGCTGTGTTCCATGGAATATTAAGTGTGAGAGACAGCAATGGTACCTTAAGTGCGTTGCAGGAGGCAATGATTGATTTACATGAGAACAACATTTAAATTTGATATATCTAAGCTCGTGTCGCAGTTAAAAATTAAGCTTCTTTAAGGCTTAGGCTAAGGTATCTATCTGTCAAGGTACTGGATCAACTGCTTAAGGAAGCAAGAACTTTATCAAAGTAATCAACGTTTTTCATTACAGGGATCGTAAGTCGTTGATATTCTTTAATATGTTCTAGAAGAAAAATTGCTTCAGTGAAGAATTTCGCCAAAAGTGGAATACAAATCACCTATAGGTTTCCTATGCCGATGACGTTGTCATATCTGTTTCTGGAAACACCCACAAGTTCTTTGATAACTCCTACAAAATACCTTAAACAGGCTCATAAATTGGGCAAAGAACTGTGGCCTGGACGTCTTTCCACATAAGATGAAACTAGTGCTCATTATGAGAAGGTACAAAATTCTTCAAACTTACCAACCCACAATTTAGGGAGTACCCCTTAGTTTCTCCGACCGAGCAAAATATTTCGGTTCTTATTAATAAGACAAACAACTTAATTGGAAGGGAAATACTGATTAAAGAGTAAAAAATCTAATGTAGTACTCTTTACCCGCAAAAAGGTAAAAGACGCAATATGAGGTTTCCCCAAAAATAATCTACTGATATCTTTTATATACATTGGTAATCAGACCGATACTCATTTATGAACTTGTTGCACTGGCCAAGATGTTAAATTTGAATAAACTCATTAACGTCCAGCGGTCAGCAGGAATGTGTATTACGGGATCACTTCGCTCCCAACTGCTGCCATAGAAGCACTTCTCGACATTTTCTCCAAAATGATGGCATCAAATTCATGCGTTAGGCTTGTAATGACTCATTACAACTTCCCTCCAATAGCCTTTGTCACCATCTATAGACACGAATCACTTCATGTACTTACCGTTAGCAAGAATCATCCGAAAATCATCCCACCGCCTGTTGCTAACAACAGCAAACAAAACCAATGCTGTTGCTTACCAAACAAACAACAATCAGTTGCTAATCAGCAAGCGACAAACAGTTGCCAACCAACATCAAAACGGTACATCGCACAAGCAACCAGCCTATAAATAGTCAGCTGCCAGCACTAGTGAAGGCAATCGAAGCCAGGTATTCGTAGCGAGCAGACGTGTGCTCCCGCAGCGCAGTGGTGAGTATAAAAACCGAACTAACCGGACATAGACTGCCCCCCACCAGTGGTAAGGGGTCTTGTCACTAACCCATTTTCCAGATTCGTCTGTGATTTACCGGGTCCGCCCGTGATTGTCCAGATTCGTCCGTGATTTTCCAGATTCGTCTGTGAATTACCGGGTCCGCCCGTGATTTCCCGGATTCATCCGTGATTTTCCAGATTCGCCTGTGATTTACCGGATCCGCCCGTGATTTCCTGATTACGTCCGCATTAACCAAGCGAAGATTCACCCCTCCCAATAGTGTGCGGAATCCTGCCGTTCATAACATTCCTTCACCAGTAAGCCTAGCCCAGCCATACTCAACCTTTTTGTTTAATGGGCCGCATTGATAATTTTGTAACGCTACCCCGGGCCACAAGAAATTTTTTTTTATCGTAAATAATAACATGTACTCATTTTAATGTGCATAGTAGTAGCCGTCTAGCTGGGTCACGCAATTAGCGCTGGGTTGCGCCGTTTTGATACCATAAAAACTCGTTTGATCTATAAAATTCTAAGTTTTTGTTTTGAGTTCGCTAGCTGGTGATCTCGAGTTCGAAGAGGAACTGAAACAATTAGTTTAAAATACGCCTCAAATCCACTTTGTTGCGTTTAGAAAATAGATCAAATTTTTGATCTTTAGTTCGGTAATTGAAGAAGGACTTTGCCAATGATTTGGCTCCCGTTTTGGCTAGGGCAGGACACTTCACAAGAAGTGAAGAACAGTTTCCTTTTCACGCTGGCCGCCACAACTACGACAGAAAGTATTGTGGGGAATGCCCAGCTTAGATGCGTGTTCCCCAACAGGCCAGTGTCCGGTACATGTTGCAACGACCCTTGCTATGTCTTGCCTGGATCTGCAAATAAGGTTATTAGTGCGGGATTTATTGTAGGTGGGCCATATCCTTCTAAATATGATACAGTTGATTAGGCTTCTCCACCTGTGGTTTGATTCAGCGAAAAAAATTGAGAAGATCTTGCCCTTCATAGCTCCAAGAGGAATGTTGACACCTTCCGCGAGTGAGCTATGGAGGGCTGATCCTTGCCTTGCCAGCTCGTCAGCCCGTTCATTGCCCTCAAAGCCACTATGACCCGGAATCGAGGCAAGATTGACTCTGAGTCCAATGTTCATGCCCGCTAGCTCACTTCGGCATTGTTGAACTAAATTGAGAAGATCTTGCCCTTCATAGCTCAAAGAGGAATGTTGACTCCTTCCGCGAGTGAGCTATGGAGGGCTGATCCTTGCCTTGTCAGCTCGTCAGCCCGTTCATTGCCCTCAAAGCCACTATGACCCGCAATCGAGGCAATATTGACCCTGAGTCCAATGTTCATGCCCGCTAGCTCACTTTGGCATTGTTGAACTAATTTGGAGGATGATGTGGACGA
Source organism: Sphaerophoria taeniata (assembly GCA_943590905.1). NCBI lineage: Eukaryota > Metazoa > Arthropoda > Insecta > Diptera > Syrphidae > Sphaerophoria > Sphaerophoria taeniata. The sequence goes on from OX016540.1 coordinate 238,499,942, forward strand.
GCCAATCGCTTGAATAGCCGCCTGACTGTCCGAAAAGATAGCTGTATTGCGGTTTTAATTTGGATCTAGTTTCAGTAATTTGCATGCTTCCTTAATCCCGGGTAGTTCAGCCTGAAAGACACTAGCAAAGTCAGGAAGCCGAAAAGACCTGGAGACATTTAAAGACTCAGAGAAAATTCCTGCACCAACCCCACACTCCATTTTTGAGCCGTCAAAGAAAATAGTTGTGTCGAAGCCTCTCGTCACTAAGTCATCATCCCACTCTTTTTGAGATGGAATGATAACTTTAAAATCCGCACTGAGGTCCACAGTAGGAGTTTTTAGGCGGTTTTTGTCGAAAATATGTCTATTCAAAATTTGAATAAAATTATTCCAATTCAATTTCGCAATGGCAAGAAAAGTAAAGAATACTCAGCGACTTCTGTTTTTCATTTAGTTGTGCAAACCTTTCCTGGCGTAGAAAGGAGTGACATCTAGAATAATTTTTTGAAGACACACGATGTCCACTTTTCCACTGATGTACGTGTGTGCTTCCATTTTGAAACGTAAAACACGTTTTTCTGCAGTCACTCGATATTTTAAGAATTTATTAAACCAGGCCACGGGCCAACTTTTATAAGCTCACGGGCCGCAGGTTGAGTATAGCTCCCTAGCCGATAGAAACCCACATCCGCCCACACGACCCTAATTCTACAGAGAAGGAAACTTCCGAAGGCGAAGCGACATTCATATACCGAAGGGAATCTACGACGCTGCAATAACGGAATTATATAGGTTAAGACGAACTAATTTTACTAATAAAATAAACGATTGTTAGCCAAATAAAGAATTATTGACCAAAATTAAAGTTCTGGTACACTTTAATCCAAACCCGGCGAGCTTACCTCAGAATTTGACAAAAGTACCTCACAGCCTTAAGGCAACCTCTCCATCTATCCCGGAATAATTAGACCATAATACCCCAACAATGGTATTCCACGTTTAAATCCCTTCATGATCATGAAAACTGGTTAAACTTTTATACAGATGGATTAAAGACCGACAACAGTGTTGGAAGTGGTATCAGAACTGAATATCAGTCTATACTTTGGACTTCCCAATAAGTCTTTCCGAGCCCGAACATTGGTGTCCATCCGTTGAATCGCTAGGCCTTGACCCTTCTGGCTAGGTCTGTGTCATTGTACAACCTGTAAAGTTCGCTTTTGAAACTTCTCCTCCATCATCTATGTATAATCAAATCATTGAGAACCCTTTCCTCTGGAAACAGCCTATAAGGCACTTTTATCCAAAATAATCAGTGTCCATGCTTGGAGGGCCTTACCTTTCAAAGTTGCTTTCTTAACCCAAAGAAGCAGAGATTAGCAAGAGCAATTTTTTGTCTGATCTCGGCGCTGATGTTAAGCTTACCTTTCTTCTGTTCCGGTCCATTTGTAATACGTTATTCGATCCAAATATCCTTTTTTTATTTTTAATCAAAACTCGAAATTAATTCTTCCCAAACAATTCAGATAATTTCCGCAATTTTACTCTCCACTGCATCGCAACTGTAGCAGCAAAAACCTAGAGCAATCCATATTTAAGTTACAAAGAAGAAAAAAAATCAATGAACCACTTCTGGAGCTCACTTAACCTTCATTACTCGTTAAAAGAATGTGATAAAGGAAAATCAAGCATTTTATTACAGTGATTAATAAACATCAACAAGATTACACACAACACAATAATTAATAATTAACTAAAGCGTCAATTTAACCGTGAGCAATATCAATGTTCGTTAATCATACATATGTGAATGTGTGTGTATTATTTATAGACTGACTGAAAGTTCCAAAGGCTCTGGGGGCTTTGATTAATTAATTGCAAGAAGCTTTCAAGCAAGTATTTGGAGAACATTGATCAAACCGAATTTTCGCAAAGTTCTTTTTGTGCTCGTGTCCATAAATTCATATTCTTTCCCATCCAGGGTAAGATACAGGGTGATGCCAGGAGAGTGATATGATACATTATGTATATAAAAGTGAAGAGGCTGAAACTTAAGATAATTGCTGCATTTATTTCATTTCGTAGAGCAGGGTTTCGGATCCCGAAGTGGGTGAAGTGGTTCAAAATAAAAACCTTATTCAAGCCACTTAACAGAGTTTGCTTGGTGCTGATTCCGAACGGCTTAGTTAAGGAACACTTTTATGCGACAAATGATATTCCTTGAAACTTTGTCAGTACCTCGCAAGGGGCCTGTACCCTATACTCAAGACTTTCTCAACAAAGTTCTTTTTTTAAACTAATCGTTTTACTTAAAATTCTTTCATCTTTCACTTCTCTTTGATGTTCTCCAATTTTGATTTCGATTCCTTTTGCATTAAGCCCCTGAGCCCTGACTAAGGAACATTAAATAAACGTCAATTGAAGCGTTATTGAGAATCAAATGACGTCTACATAAGCGTTTGATTGTTACAATTTAGTCCTTCCCATTCGCCTGCCGATGATGGTCCTTGGACCAATTGCCATTTCATTCATAAATTTAAGCTGATTCGTTGAGTGCTGTGCAATCACGCAAATATTTACTAAAACTTATTCTGTTTGATTTGGAAGTCATTCAATCTTCGAGAATTATGGTCTTTAGTTGTTTGGGGTCGCCGCCACCAGCATCGTCCGTCGGTGTCGTCCCGTCGCCCTATCCTTTCGAAGAGAGATTGTGGTTGTTAGAGCTTTTGGTTCTTTCTGTTGAGAAGGGGAATATCTGAATTTGTAAACGCTAGACTTTTGAGGTTTGCTTGAGTTAAATCATAATTGATGTATGAAGTTGTTTCTCTATGAATGTCCTTAATTAATCATTGCCTTAACCTCAACATAATAAAGCTTTTGTATTCAATATTCATAAGAACCAAAGAAAAACAGTTTATGTTGGTTCGGAGAAATAAGCTCCATGTCTGTTAGCAAAGTATAGATAATTGATAGTTAAGTGACAGTTCAACTTTGTGTTTCCTTTAACTCATGCCGGATGAATGAATTCATTTACATATTCATGTTTTATGTCCTGGCTGCATTCCTGCTAAAAAAGGACACAATTTCGGATGTTTTTGAATCTTCAACATCTTCTGGTTTTATCATAAAAAAGGAAAGGGAAAAATACACAAGGTGTCTCAATAGCCAGAGAACTGAAATTGCAGTGTATCATCTGTTTTGACACTTGCATGTGGCAAAATGTCGAGTGGAAATACCAGTTGGAAATTTCAAACTAACATTTTGTAAACAAATAAAAAAGAATCACTAAACCTATGGAAACACGCGGCGGTTGCGGCGGTGGTGGCGGGCGTAACCACAGGCCTCGCACTTGATGCGTGTGATGAAGTTATTTATCCGGCTATTAATAGACTGCTTAAGATTTTAAAGACGCTCCCTGTTACTGGAGCCACAGCAGAAGAGAGTTTTTCAATTCTCCGTCGCCTCAAAACTTGGTTGGGATCAACTATGGCAGAAGACCGACTTACTGTGGGCTTGCATTGCTACACACCAACCGTGAAATCGAATTGGACATCGATACGATCATTAACAGATTTGCGAAACAAAATAGAAGATTGGATTTTGTGTTATAAATTATGCTTGTGGGTGGAACTTGTAAACAGATTGTAAACAGATGCTAGTATAAAAAGTTTAGCTGCAATCCAAAACAATAAAGAAAAAAATGATTTTTTTTTATTCTATTCTTTTTTTTCAGAGGGCAAAAAAGTAAGATAATCGTGGTCTTTTGGTTAGTTCCCGGTTCTTAAGTTTGCAAAAACTAGGTTTTGTTCGTTTGATTTTTTTTGTTACTGAGTTCAAAATCAATAATGGTGAATTTGAAAAATCTCAAACGAAAAGCTTCTAACAAAGACAAGAAAACAAACAATGATTTAGATTATACTAGTTTCAGTAAATTTCGTAAGGACTTTTTTATACTTAATAAATTCCTATACAGGTCTTATATTATATTGAATATTGAAAGCAATATAAAGTCAAATTCGAATTCGTTCTGGTCATATATTAATGTAAAAAGGAAGTCTTCGGGCTATCCAAAGCAAATGTCATTTAGGAACACTGATGCTTCTGTCTGATACTTCTTCCATACTTGGCTTATTTGCGGATTTCTTCCAATCAGTATATTCAACTCCAATCAAAAATATACCCAATGTTGTTCTGATACTTCTTCCATACTTGGCTTATTTGCGGATTTCTTCCAATCAGTATATTCAACTCCAATCAAAAATATACCCAATGTTGACGTTGATTTCCCATATACTGGTACTAATATTGGTGAATTGCATTTAAATTTAGAAGAGGTTTTTTCAGAGCTTCAGACTATTGAACCAAAATCTACACCTGGTGCTGATGGTATACCTGCTATCGTTTTAAAAAATTGTGCTAAGTTCCTAAGTTTCCCATTGTTTTGTATTTTCAATCAATCTCTTTCTGAGGGTTATTTTTTGAGTGAATGGAAATTATCTGCGATTCCAAAATTATTTGAAAGTTTAGTAAAAGTAAAGTTAGATTTTCTAACTCGTGAATGTATCTCTGAATTGCAACATGGCTTTATTTCTGGTCGATCAACCACAACTAATTTAGCGCTTTTTGCGAACTATGTCTTGAATTCTACACTGACTTTAGCAAGGCCTTCGATTCGGTGGAAGTGGATCATTCTATAATGATAAGTAAATTGAAACTTTATGGATTCCATTCAAAGTTACTTAACTGGATTTCATCTTACCTTATCGGTAGATCTCAGAAAGTAGTAATTAATAATAATTTTTCGAGACCAATTCATTGCAGCTCAGGAGTTCCCCAAGGAAGTCACCTTGGTCCTCTTCTTTTCAATCTTTTTATCAATGACAAAATCTCTGTGATAAAAAATGCTCAATGTCTTCTTTATGCGGACGATTTAAAAATGTTTTTAAAAATCAATTGTTTTCATGACTGCAACTTGTTGCAGGATGATATGAATCGTGTTTCAAATTGGTGTAAGCTGAATAGTTTAAAGCTAAGGCCGTGTGCGAATTCAGTTAAAAATGGGTTAAAACTTGACGTTTGGTTAAATTTTGACACTTCGCATAATTTGACTAGCTGCTGAGCAGGTTAAAAAATGACAGTAGTGGTTAAAAATTCATCCATTTTTATTTTTTAACCACAATTCATCCAATTCGCACACGGCCTAAATATTAAAAAATGCAATGTCATCAATGGGTGTAGCACCCACATTGGCTATGACTACAAGATTGACTCGAGCGTTGTACGTATAACTCTGCTAAATATTGAATTACAAAAAAACTAAAGACAGATTGGAAAAATTCATTAAATTTTCTATACAAAAACCTTTTGAAAAAATAAAAATATTGGTTTTTTCAATCTTTTCTATCATTTTCAAAAAAGATCCAAAATACGCATTTTTCAACTTTTTCATAAAAACTACCGTTATTTTGTGCTTTTCAGTGATAGAACTAATCTAAGGCTTAATTATTGAAGCTCATAAAATTTCCTTGATTTTGGTGAAAATTTAACATCAATACGATTAACCGTTTCTCTGTTTCGATCAATCAAACTTACGAAACACTTTTTTTCAATATTTTTATTTTTTCAAAATGTTTTTTTATAGAAAATGTAATGAATTTTTCAAATCTGTCTTTAGTTTTTTTGTAAGTCAATATTTAGCAGAGTTATTAGGGTCCAAAGTCAAAATTGTGTTTTTGCATGTAAACCCATTTTTTGATTAGATAAAAAATCGAAGCGATCTGAACCAAACAGTGAATTATAGCCAGCAAAATTCTCAAATTGAATCTTAGATTGGTTGGATTGAAAAAAAATTTCCGCTCATTTTATGATAACTCAAAGTTTTTTTTTATCGATTTTGAAATTGAGTGAACATTTTTTACGCTCAAGCAAAAACGACTAACGGTACTTTTTTAACTCAAAATAATTTGAAAATAAAAAATGATAACCTTTGAAAAACTTTTTATTTCACTTCAATCCGACTTTATTGTACTTATAAAAAACCACTCCATTTTTGAGTTTTTTCAAGTGTTCCTTTAATTGTTTTGACTAGTGTATATCCCTAGTAAGATCGATATTAGAATATGCCAATGTCATTTGGAATCCGGCTTTCAAAACTTTTTCTGATCGCTTGGAGAAAATTCAAAAGCGTTTTACTAAGTTCATTTTTTTCAAGATGAAGTGGACTTTTATTCCGGACTATAAAGCAAGATGTTTGTTTCTAGGAATAAAGTCTCTTGAATCAAGAAGGAATATTCATGGTGTAATGCTTGTGAGGGATATCCTGTGTTATCACATACAGTGTTCTCCTTTACTTTTTAAAATACCGATTTATGTTCCATCAAGAACTTTGCGTTGCAGGAATTTTCTTGTTGAACCTTTTCATCGAACATGCTATGGGAACAATGAACCGATTTCTAGATCAATAAGACAGTTTAATGAAGTTTGCCTATCAATAGACTTAACCCAATCAAGATCTCTTTTTAAAGCTAATCTTATTTTATTATTTACAATGTAATAGGTATATAATTTCTTATAATTATAAATTTATTATTAAATATTTACAATTCAATTTATAGATATGTGAATTAAATCTGTTAGCTTTACGCTTGTAGATAAATAAATAAATAAATAAATAAATAAAATAAATAAATAAAATATTGGTTCGGCTCTATTTTTTTAAATACGGCCTGTTTTGGGAGGGGCCATGACCCCCCGTGACCCCCCCCCCCCCCTCTGAACCCGCGCCTGTAAAAAGCAAACATACATTATTTATTTTAATATAATTATATCTGGTATTTTGAAGGGCTTACTTATTTATTTGCTTTTTCTTCGAAAATTAATAAAGACATCTGCTCAATCGTCTCCAAATAAATAAAAAAAAAATCCTCTAACTTTTTCAGATTTTTATCTATATCCCTTACTGGCCCTGTATCGAAGTGAAATTCTAATACTAGGGACTTTGCGGCTGATTTTTTAATTATTCCTGTATATCTCCATTTCCAAGATATTACATAAAATATATTTAGAGGAGTCAATGAAGCTTTTTTTCAGAAAGTCCTCAGAAACAGCTCGGATTTTGAAAAAAAAAAATTCCAAATTTTTTGTTTTTTTATTTTTTTTAAAGTCTGAAACAAATCATTTGGGGGAAATAATTGCTTATATTGTTTAAACAATTTTTATATTGTTTATAAAGAGAAATCCAAAAACAATGTTTTTGATAATTGGTGTCTTTAGGTTGCATTAAGAAAAGCAAAAAACCATATAGAAGGGGAGGGTCTATTGTCCCCCGTTTAGCCGGGAGGGACGATCTTATAACAAAAAAAGCCTTTTTTTCAAAAAAAATATTAAAAATCAACGGCTTTTCACCTAAAGCCGTGTTGTACCTTCTTTCAAAGCTAAAAAATGCTTCTTTCATTTTGCCTTTAAATAAAATTGTTTTTAGGAATGTTTCTCGAAAAATTCATCTTCAAAGCGAAAATATTGAAATTTTAAACTTTTTTTTCAACTTCGAACTAATTTTCTTCAAAATTTTATGTAATTAAGTACTAACTTCTTTCACAATTAAATGCGGTTACAAGTTCTCAGTGCGATTCAGAAACCGCATGCCTTAATGTCTTCTTGTTTTTGAGAAATTAAGAAAAAACTAAAAACACTCAGAAAAAAATTCACAAAATTACTTGTAAGTATTATTTTTTCGAATAAATAGAACAAAATATCATTCAAATTTTCTGAGTTTTTTTTGGGTTTTTCTTAATTTCTCGAAAACAAAAACACATGAAGGCATGCGGTTTCTGAATCGCACTGAGAACTTGTAACCGCATTTAATTGGGGAAAAAATAGTACTTAACTACATACAATTTCGAAAAAAATTAGTTCGAAGTTAAAAAAAAGTTGAAAAATTCGATATTTTGACTTTGAAGTTGATTTTTTCGAAAACTATTCCTGAAAACAGTTTTATTTAAATGCAAAATGAAAGAAGTATTTTTTAGCTTTGCAAGAAGGTATAACACGGCATTAGGTGAAAAGCCGTTGATTTTTAATATTTTTTTGAAAAATAGGCTTTTTTTGTTATAAGATCGCCCCTACTGGCTAAACGGGAGACAATAGACCCCCCTTTCTGTATGATTTTGTTCTTGTCTTAATGCAACCTAAAGACACCAATTTTCAAAAACATTGTTTTTGGATTTCTCTTTATAAACAATATAAGCAATTATTTTCCCCAAATGATTTGTTTCAGACTTTAAAGAATATAAAAAAACAAAAAATTTGGAAATTTTTTTTTTCAAAATCTGAGCTGTTTCTGAGGACTTTCTGAAAACGCCCTTTTTTGTGCTTCATTGACTCCACTAATTCTACAATAACAAAAAAATCGGAAAAGAAATCCATTTTTGTAGTAGGTACTTTTTTGGGTTTATGACACTATTTTCTAGGTTTCTCAAAAACGGCTCAACCAATTTTTTGTAAATTTCGTCAACACATTTATATACAATGTCTTAATAATGTTGCATACAAAAAAATTTCATAAGCGTTTTAATTTCCTTGTGAAAAAAATCATCATATCATAGTCCGCTTTTCTGTTTAAATATTTTAAGTGTTTGAGAAGAACTGTTATACTCGGAAAGACCATATCTCCTGGTACCTAGAATCAGTGCCATAATAATAATAATAACTTCGAGGAGTTTGTAAAAATGCATGCCAATTCATAGCAATTGATAAACAAAAATAACTAGACAGCACCACTAATAAGGGAGTCTGATGATCGGCTTGGCACCCGTGAAATAGCTATAACTCCAGCCAAACAAAGGAATTGACGGAAAAGGTGGAAGCACCTCTAAGTTGCTATCGTTGTTCAAATACATAAATGGAATTGACGGACGCAGCCTAACTGCAGTGTTAAAATAACAAAAACAAATTATAACATAATAATAATAATGTGGCATGAAAACCCCAAAGAACCTAGGTCTGAGTGGCTCTTAGACCTTATTGGCTGAAATGACTCTTCAGTGGTTCCATGATAGTATTGTAATGTGTATACACTTTATTTATCTCATACGCTCTGTATCTCCTTCTATTGTAATGTCTAATACTAATGTGTATACGTTATTATCTCTTACGCTCTGTACCTCTTTTCTGTATTTAATGTACACAATTTTCATTACTCTCTTTACTTACTCTGTATCTCTTGTTTATTTAATGTACATACTCTCTTTACTTAATATCGTTAATTGTAGTAGTAAACACTTGTGAGGGGCAATATCTAGTGACTAAGAGAAACTTTTTGTTTAGCATTAAGAACGTTAGCCCCTACAGAAAATCCCAGTTTTTTTTATTTGTAAATAGAGAGCTTCTCGAACTTTCAGCTTCCCCAAGAACCAATAGGAACCAATAGTAGTTTCTAGAGCCCATCATTTTGATAGCCGTTGGTGGCGAGGCGAATTAATTAATTGTGAACTGCGATAAAGAAAAGTACTCTGTGTTTGCAAAGTTATAATTGAAAGTGTTGAATAAATAAGTTTGTGAGTGATTTGAATAAAGTGAATTTGTGTTTTATTTAAAAAGTGAATAAGTTTTAATTGTCGGACCAAGCCGAATATTACAGTATTTTAAATATCCTTATAGTCTGGAGTATGGTATAAGAGCACCTTTTCAGAACACGGAATCATGATTAAGCTTTGGACATACCGATGCTTGCACTTTTGTTTATTTTTGTTTTCCTTGCCGCATTAAGATCTGTCGAATAATTTGAAATAACTAAACTACCTTTAGAGGGTGCAAATTAATATATTTAATAATTCAATTTATATTGATACTGACTCGGCAAATTACTTGCCTACTAAACAAATTCAAAATCCAAGTAGGATCTCAGCCTGAGACACGGCAGTTTTCCCACCCACCGCTTGCACGCATCCTCCAGTCCTCCAAGTGCTCTGGCATCCGCAGTCACTTAGTCTTTGTACCGGAGGGTCGGTTTTCCTGGTCGTCTTGAACCTGAAGGAGATCTTCTTGGCTGGAGCAGTGTAGTCAATTTGGTTGATGTGGCCGAGTGGTCGTCTTTTCTTTGTTTTCTAGACTACATCCACATAATCGGACTGTTCGTATAGCTCGCAAAACATTTCTCCATTCGCCATCGTCGAAGACAGGATTAATTATCCGTCGATGAATTTTTCTTCCAAAAATCAAAAGTGCCCCCGCTGCGTATTGTTTAACTTTAACGTCCTACGTCTTAGCTGGATCAGTTTGTTCGAAATCGAGAGTTCAAAAAAATACTTTAAATACAAATTTCGCTCTTATTTTCGGAAAAATACCCATAAAAAAGTTTATTGCTTACTCAGTAACTCTTTTCAAAGTGAATAAAGAAAAACGAATTCACAACCAGTGTCTTCCTTAAAACATGATAACTCGTGATTACAATTTTCATGAATACATTTTTACTTCAAATTCAATTATTTTTAGCTGATTTCCCAAGGGATGATTCTCAAATTGTGTTCGTATTTATCTTAACTTTTTTTTCTCCTCTCCATAAATCCCACCGTTTGTATTCCCTAAACGCTTAAAAGTATATAGGAACACGAAAACACCTTGTAACGTCATTGATAAGTTATTTAATATTAAAATGACAGGACGAAGTCTTAAGCATATCCCTTAATGTTAATGGTATCATTAGCGATCATCAATTATTTGTGTAACGTTTAATGATGCGTGTGACGTGAAGTATGACATTCGAATACATTGACGTCCCCATTCAAACTCGTAAAAAATCCTTAAAAAGGAAGTTGAGGAACGAGAAATGCACGCAAATGAGCCAACATAGCTCATCGTAAGAGTTACGACTTCAATTTTATGAAATTTAAAATTCTCCTTCACAACAGCTCACACTTGTCATTTTTACTTGCGACATAAAGAATAAGTATATGGCAAGTATTGAATTCGTACAAAAAAAAATTTGAGATGATGATGAGATATGACATTACGATGATAGAGAAGTCGAAAAAAGTGAGTCCGGCGATTCCGTCTGTCTGTCTGTCGGGAAGTTTACAGGCACCTACAGCCTTAACCACTGGTCCGATTGACTTCAAACTTGAAAATGAGAGGTTTTAGCAAAAACCCATATCCCAGTTTTTTAATTTTTTTTTAAGATCAAAATTTAGGGTAGCCACCATACGATTTTTATGGCAAAAAACCAAAACTTTGAATTTTCTCCAAAACGGTTCATACGATTTTTTTTAAACTTCCTCGAATTTAATTTTTTTAAACACTCATGTATTTTATGTAAAAAAAAAATTTTTGTATTGCTCCAAAACGGTACCTCCCTTAGAACAGTTTTTTTGTTATTAGATTTTCTCAAAAAATAAAAGTCCGATCAGCGTAACTTTTTTTTTGAAAGTACGTATATATTGTCCAAATAATTTTTTGTATTCAAAAAAATTTCAAATTTTTTTTTGGATTTTTAAAAAAATATTTTAAACTTTTTTTTCAAAATTGTGTATCTTAAAAACGGATCAATATTTAAAATCGAAATATACTCATAAAATGTATATTTACATATTCTTGAATACTGCATACCCAAATTAATTTTAAGACATTTTTGAAAAATTTTATATATAAAAAATTAATTAAAAAAAAAACGGCTCCGACGATTTTCAAAAAAAATATTCAGTAAATCAAAAATAAGGTTTTAATTTGTTTGGCATTTAAATTTTTGGAATAAAATGTATTTAGGAGGTATATTTTCAAATTTTAATTTTTTTTTAATAAATTAAAAAAAAATGAAAAACCAACATTTTCTTAAGAAATCATATGACATCAATTTTTTTCCGATTGAATCCATTTTTGAGGTACATATTTCAATTTAAATTTTTATTTATGAGTTTTTTTTAAATTTTTTTTATGATTTATAATTGTGAATACAGGAGCAAGTTCGTACGACCGAGTCGTGCACATTTTTTCCATTCAATAACACCACGTCAACAATAGACAACAAAACAATGAAACCATGACACGATGCAATCATCATTATCATCATCATCGTCATCGTCGTCCTCCTTGTCGTGTCGTCTTTTACTTCTTTGAAATGATGTGAAAATGACAGCATGGCCAAAGTTATCATACTTCCTCGTATCGTTTTGAAACGACACAAACACGGTTGATGGTGCCACAGCACATACACTGCCAATCCAATTCGTTTGAAGAAAAATACGATCTGGCTTTATTTGGAATGGAGGATACTCTTGTCGTGTTGTTGTCATTGTCGGCGTTGTATTATTCTAAAAAGGAACATCACACGCCATCGAATGTCAATTGTCTAGCAAACAAAGCGATTCGGTTGGCTGTGCTGTGATGGTGTGTAATGGAAAAAGGACACTTCATCATTTCACATCCTTAATAAGTTTCTGTTTTTGCTGACTTTCAACCATCATGCCACTTATAGTATCTTTTGCCAGCTATACATATGTGGCAATAGTTGTGGTACTATCAACTTCGACCAACATACCAAAAGCCACCGCCACTGTCACTTTTACTAAAGATGGTGATGCCGATGATATGTCGGCTTCCATTGCCTGAAGAAAGAAGCATAGACAATGACGTCGCCGCGCCGCCCGATGGCAAGGACGAGGATGAGAACATAGATAACACGGTTCCAGCATGCATCCCAATCATGTTATACATCGCACACAAAAGGAGGTTTATTATAAAATTGTTCTTCATTCTTCCCTTCTCTAAAGGATGTTTGATAGAAATTGAAAATTTAAGGAACGACCGACGCTGTCGAACAGAGAAAAGAACTATCGTAGCACAGAAAAGTGTCTATAAATTTAAATTATTATTATCATTGGATTCCATGGAAATTTACAAGCCGGCTTAGGTTCTGTAGCACAATGGGGAACAAGCAGCTTTGTCTAGTCCTTGACTGGTAAATTTCCATGGAAAAACTTTTGAAAAACTTTTGGAAACAGAAAAAACAAACTACTAGAAGAATACTGAATAGAAATTTTAACAAGAACTCATTTTGCATTGAACGTGAATGACAATGTGGTTCATAGATTACATTACTGTTTTTTCAGTTTTAGCATGCGTAGCTCTGAAGTTTGGTCTTCTAGTTTGGTAGAAACGTGTTCCTGTATTATTCTATTCATTTATTTAACTTTAAAAAGTTAAGGACCTCAATAAGAGGAATGGGTTAGGCGATTCTTTTCGTCTTTCCTCCTCTTCCTTTGGGATTTCAAAGGTTTGTTGGTTTTCTGCAAACCTTGTAGTTTTTGTGTTATCTAAGGAATTATTGGATTTTCAAACGAACCAATATTTAACCTAAAAAACTAAAGCTAACAAAACAAAGACAAAAATTGTTTGCTGTGCAGCTGAAAATAATATGAACAACTTTACTTTTAGTTGGTCACATGAATGTATGAGAATCAAGGAGATAGGAGCTATTTAACATTGTTCGAGGACAAAATCGAAAAGTCACCCAACATTAATTAAAATAATAAAGAAATCGCAGCAAGGAACCTTGACTTGGCACGACTTTGTCAAGATTTCATTACTTCTTAAAGATAAACAAGCAACTCCATCGAGACTTGGCTAATTTTTTACAGAATGTTTTTGGTGGGATATTGAATTCATTTTCAGTAATTTTTTTATATGACAAAACAGTGTTTGCTGGGTCAGCTAGTATAGAATAAGTCCAAACCAAAAACAGTTTTTTTCAATTCGAACTAGAAGTTCGTGAGATAAGCGTGTTCACACAAACAAAAAAACTCTTCAGCTTTATATATCAAGCATAAGATTGTCACTTCAAATGACAGTCTACCAGAGTACCAGTCTACCAGTTACTCTGTCGCTTAGCGCTTTTTAAGTATTCTGTAAGGGACTTGCCTGCTTTGAATGCTTGCGATACTTACATATCTTCTTAGGGTGGTGCTACAGTTCAGGTCGGACCAAGGCCTCATCTAACAAACGTCTCCAGCCGGAACTGTCCCTCATTAGCTGTTTCCAGTTTCGCACACCAAGTTGATTAAGTCCTCTTCCACCTAGGTGCTCCACCTGAGTCACGGTTCTGCTCATCTGCGACGTCCTTCCAGTTAGGATTCGAAGATTTTACTGGTTGCAGCATTTCTAAGTCCAAAGAAGCAGCGATTGGTGTAGTGTCCGTGGCGTAGTTGTTAGGTGCGTTGACTGCTAAGCAGAACGTTGTAGGTTCGAAACCTTTTATATTTCATCTTTCACGGGTACTGCCCCTTGCGAAGAACTGACAAGAGTATCAAGCTGTCATAAAAAAGTGCTTCTCAACTTTGTCGTTCGGAATCAGCATAAAATTATTGTAGGTCCCCTCAATTCTTCACACGCACTCAGAGAATTGTTGATGAGAGTAAGCTAGTAAGACCTTGGCTCTTCAAGAGCTATCGCGCCACTCTATTTTTATCTAAGCAGCCAGCGATTGAAAAGACTGATTCTTCGTTGGATTTCAGCGCTGGTGTTGTTGTCTGAGTTTATAGCGGATCCTAGGTAAAGGAAGTCCTTAACTACCTCGAAGTTAAATCTGTTTGCACTGACGTTGGCTCCAAGACGTTGATGTTGAGTGTTCTTCCTTATTGACAGCATTAACTTGGTCTTGCCCTTTTTTACCGTTAGACCCATTTTCTTGGCCCCCGTCTTAAGGCTCTTGAAAGCTCCAATAATGTCTAAGTCGTCTGCAAATCCGAGTGACTTGACGGACTTTTGACTGTGCCTCTATTTTTGATGTTACAGTTTTGTACAATCTTTTCCAGAAGGATGTTGAATAAAAAGCATGACGGCTTATTACCTTGTCTTAAACCTTTTTTGACATCAAATGCATCCGTTTGGTTTTTTCCGTTGTCATCTTACACAGGCAGACGAGTTTTTCTGGGATGCCAAAACCAGACTTTGATCTATATAGTTGGTCTCTAAATAAATCGATGAAAAGAAGGTAGGTATCAATTTGAAGTTCCAGGGTCTTATCCAAGATCTGTCGTGATCGATTGTGGACTTTCACACAGTACTGCAGAAAAGATATTGTAGTTCTCCATTCTTGAGGATCGGGGATACTTTGCTGGAGATCCATTTGTCAGGCATGCTTTCGTCCGACTAAATGTTGCTGGTGAGCTGCAAATCATATCCAACTGTTATGTACTGTTCAGCGAATACTGCTTGCGATGAAGTCAAAACCGTTTCGAAGCGTCCAAGTTCAGTTACTATGTACGATAACGTTTCGAAGAAATCGAATATTTGCAGTTTCTTTATAAGATTATCCGTTGGGTAGAATGTATTAAAAATTATAACGTGAGAAAAATAGCTTCTTTTAGACCGAAAGTTATTTTTTAGATATAAGATCGCATACCGAATACCGAATCCTTATCCGATGAGATTGTGAATTTTTTGTTTTGTTCCGGCTTCCGGCATTAGGAGAGTCCATACTCCTAATTTATTGGATGCTCTCTGTCTCTACTCTGCCTACCAAGTGTGTGAAAATATTGTTTTGAGAAGATGGTCCGCAGCGGGTTACCATTGTCTTACCGGTACTGGCATTAATCGTCAAGTTATCTGTGTGTCTCTCGACTTGATGAGGATCCTTGATCATGTAAGACAGGAAGCGAATTCCGCCTGCATAATCGGATACACTGATACAGTGTACAAACCAGTCTGACTCCGCTTCGAATTTAAAAAAGAATAGATCAGTCAAATTATTTTTTTCTCAAAATCAGTGAACTGCGCTTGTTGTTATGCTTCTTCAATAAATTAGTATCCAGCAAGGGAATCCTCGGTGGAAGCTTCTAGGTGTTCTTTAATGCAATCCAAAACGATTCTTCATGGAATTCTCGCAACAACAGGTAAGAAGAAATTGTGACAATTCTGTGATTCAATTGTGACAATTGTGATTCAATTCTTCTACGATCACAGTTTTGATGTGGTTACAATTATCACGTTGTACACTACGGTAAGAACCTTTTTTTTTGTACCAAAATCGTATTATGGCGTTAATTTAAATTCGAACGAGAACTAAAGCCATTATGGCTTTAGTTTAAATAGCCTTTGTTCACGGTACCTATTTTATGGTTTCATATGGAGGTTCCTAGTTCTTCAGATAAAAGCGCCTATGCAAGCATTCCTCAGAGAACTAGGGGTTGTTACTTACAACTGTCAACTGTATTTTTCCTAGAGTATATTTTTTGATGTAATCCATATCGCGTTCTAGGCTGGTAATTTTGCCGGTTTGTAAGTTAGGCACGAGGCACTCGTATAATATGTAGTTGTGAACGGCGCAGAGTTTTAGGAGCAATTTAATCGAATACATTCAAAAATTTTATTCCAAGAACCATTTACATGCTGAATAGTGAATAATTCATAAAATGTTCAAAACTGACAAAAAAGAAATAATACTCATTTCCCACACCAAACCATGTCAATGCCAGCAATCAAATTTCTATCGCACCATTAGCAAAAAGAAGTAAAAACTTTTCAAATTATGTCCTTAATTAAAGCGACCCCCAATACCACATACCTTCCTATATGTACCTAACTCAAGTTGTATTCTTGTGAAAAGAAAGATATGACCTTTTACTAAACTTTTGTACTTCTCCAGCACCCTTCACTCCATTGCTTCCATTGTGGCTTCTGAATTGTGTTTCATGGAAATAAAAACCGAAACATTGTGCCTTTTAACAACCGAAATTTTGAGGATTCATCGTTCGTACCACATTCTATGACCTTGTTGGTGTTGCCGTTTTTAGTGCGTTTAAATTATTAAGTTTATTTTATTTCTAAATGCGAGGAATTATTTCTAACATGAGAATATGAAGTTTCATAAACCTTAAATGGGGAAAGTACTCGTATAACATGGAACTAATAGCTGAACAGTAAATTTCTGAAAAATGTATTAACTTTCTATAGGTTAGTGGTGGCTTTGGCTCTAGGGTCTTTTTAGTTTTGTTTTCTATTTGTTAACAAAGAAACTGTTTTTTGTGTCAGAACGAGTGTCTCGTTTTGGATGATCTCAGCCATAATTCGTTCATTATTTGTGAAGGCGTCAAGCACAGTTCTTTGGGAGCGTCCAATAATGTCTATGTCGTCCGTATAGCATAGGATTAGTTAATGAAAGTGTTCTCCGTTCCAACACCTACCTTGTGCACTCTCTCCAGGACTTATGTTGAAGAAGTCACATGACAGCGCAACTCCTTTTCTTAACTGTTTTTTGTGTCAGAACGAGTGTCTCGTTTTGGATGATCTCAGCCATAATTCGTTCATTATTTGTGAAGGCGTCAAGCACAGTTCTTTGGGAGCGACCAATAATGTCTATGTCGTCCGTATAGCATAGGATTAGTTAATGAAAGTGTTCTCCGTTCCAACACCTACCTTGTGCACTCTCTCCAGGACTTATGTTGAAGAAGTCACATGACAGCGCATCTCCTTTTCTTAACTGCATGTTTGAAACAACTCAGATGAGCAATGGCCTGTTATACATTTGCTTAGCGTCATGCTGCACATAACTCAAGAGGATTCTTACATCCTTCTTATTCCAGCAGTGAGCGCTTTAGGAAGGAGGAAAGGGGTTGGAAATGAGGTGACGGTGTACATTGGTCTTAAATTCCTGGACATTGCACTGATTTGCAAGGACATAGTGTGGAAGGGAGTTCCACATTCGCGTTGTACGGCTTAAGAACGATTCTCTATACTTGAGAGTACGTTCAAAGTGAGGGGAGGTATGGAACTTGCACTTGCCGTAAAAAAAAAACATAGAACAGAGAGAGAGACGCGAAATGTTTCGACTCACGGTGGTCTAACGAGGTGAATGACTCGGTTATGTCTCTATCACCTATCGTTCTTATGGCTCTTTTTTGTATACCGTCCAAGAGGTTTAAGTAAGAGAGATGAGAATTGTACAGATCAGAGGGGGAGAATACATTTCTTGCACCGTCTTAAGAAACCCAAACATCTTGCGGTCAGAGTTTAATGAGCTTATCATATTTAGCCGTTGCAGTTCCACATCCGAAGAGGAGGGATGTGAGTCTGGAAACGAATAAGAAAAGCTAAGCCGAAAGCAGGCATTTTCGATAAAAGAGCAAGATGCCAGAATTTATCAAATGTCTTTGAAATATCAAGTGCAACAATCTTACTTTCTCTAAAACGATTTAAAGACTTCTTCCACTGTTTGGTGAGATAAACCATCAGATAACCAGTGAACCTGTTGCTGCGAAAGCCGTACTGCTGTTCATTAAGAAGCTTGCGGTCTTCGAGATATTTCTTGAGCTGATAGTTTATCAGCGTTTCCATGACCCTAGAAAGAAGGGACGTAAGTGCAATCGGACGATAATTGGAGGGATAAGAAGATTAGCCTTTTTTTTTAATTGGCTGGACAAATGTTGTTTTCCGACTGCTCGGGACGAGCCCAGAAGAATGGGATAGATGGAAAAGCTTACGCAAGGGTCTTGCCAGCGTGGAAGAACACCTCTTCGGAATAATAGTGGGGTACAATCCGAACCAGCGGATTTATGTATGTTGAGATCCTTTAGGACTGTTGCCACAGTACGAGTGCGGAAAAAGATTTGTCCCATAGAATCATTGACGCGCTCGAGAACTGGCAGAGTCATGACACTCTCTGGTACCGAAGAATTGGAGGCGAACTGCTTAGCAAAAAGGTTAACTTTTGCGAGAAATAAAATATTTTTTTTTTTTTTTAAGTATTTTTTGCCTTTATGTTTAGTCGTGTAAAAATTTTGTCCGTCGGATATGGGCATTCGGCATTGAAGGCCTTCCTGGCTTGTTTGAACTTATTCCGAATATATTTATAGCTATTTGAACTGTACAGTAAATATTTTATTTAATTTGATTGAAATATATTGAAAAATGCATTGCTATAAACAGTTATTGGTTGACTTTCAGTCTTTATGTGCGAGATTTTGCAATTCGGGATTTCGATAGTGTAATGTCTTTTACACTTACGAGATTTTCTAAAAAAATTAATGATTTTGTGTTTCGAGATTTTGAAAATGCGAGATTTAAAAGAACGCGAGATTTTGTAATGTGAAATTTTTGCAAATTTGCGATATTTCGTTAAAAGTGATTTAAGTTTGCGGTCAAAGTGCTCCCGCTATCATAAGCCGATTGTAGTGTTGCAGAAAAGTTTAAGACGCTCACACAGTATGTTGGATAGGATTTTGTGTGCAACATTAAGCAACCATCTGAACCTTATCCCGGCTTAGCCTACAACGCATTTCACTTTGAAAGTTACGAACTCTTCTTTTCTTGTTCATTTTCCTTCTTCTTATGTTGTTTGTTTTATTTCTTGAATTTTCATTGGAATTTGAAAAGTTAAAAATAATCCGGAAAATATTAAGTTTTGTTTGTTGTTTTTGTCATACCATTATCCTGATCTAGACGTGAGATGCTATTCTAGGGATGTTGTTCCCAAGTTATATTTTCACTTGTAGTTTTTTCATGGAATAAGAAACCTTATACAATTTTTACGTATTTCCAATCCAAGGGCTTGGTGGTCCCTTTTTCTTGGTAGACATTTTTTTGCCGCTTTCATGTTCCTAATTTTAGTTCAGTGTGTTCTAAGAATGAGAGGATGCCTAACCTTACTTCAATCTCCTACGATTCAATTTTCTTAGGAGCTGACCTCATGTGACCGTAAAATACAAATTTCGAATTTAATTTAGGAAAGACCTAAGAATAGTGACACATTTATGTCTAGCTATGTTTGTCTTTCAAGTTTCAACAAATCTGTGTTTATGAGCTTCTAATAGACGATGTACGTATGTAGGAAATGTGTATCTGCAGGATTGTGTCTATACAATTTATTGCTTAAGTTTCTCGGCTATTCTGTTATTCATTGTCCATTTATTTAATAGGAAACTTTTTGAGACAAAATTCATGTTGTTTCCTGTTCTCAGGAACATTGGTTAGGAAATTGCACATATTGAGCAATATTCATTGTGCTTGTGCACACGTACATACATGAAAAATGAATGTTGATAGAACTTGTTGATAGCACTCTATGATTTTCAAAAGCAAACAATATCAGATAACAGCATAGACAGCTTAATGCGTCATTATTAAAGCCGTAATATGAGTGGTGGGTTAAATAACATTTCGAGTAGATACCTATACTTGACTTTTTACTCAAAGAAAAGTGTGATGCTTTCATACTTAAGTTTTGACGAAAAATTTTTAATTGATGAGACACTTAAGTTGTGTGATTGATTTGTCGGGAATGTATTCAAAGGTTGTAAGCAAGCAATTGGGCACTGACAACGACGGAAACAGATAGAAATTTTTAAGAATTTCTCAAGGATCTACAGAACGATCACCGAATTGTCGAAACATTAACCAAAATCACTAAATCCAAACAGAAGTTGTCGACTCTTTCCACTTGTAATTGATGATACAAGGCTCAGAGCTCAAATATATGTATAATCAGAAAAACTTCGGACTGCTGTAAGCGAGAAATTTGTCATTAGATGTTTAAGCACTGTAAAAGTGGAAGTTTATATTCAGCTTGGGTTGGGGTCAAAATTCTGCCGGGGTCAAAATTATTTTGTCAAAATTCTGCTTTCAAAATTCTGCTTTTCAAAATTCTGCTTCTAAAATTCTACTTTTCGAATTTCTGCTGCTCAAAATTCTAAATTCTTAAATTCTGCTTTTCAAAATTCTGCTTACCAAAATTCTGCGAATAATATAGAAAAGAGAGGTTTGAAAATATTAAAAAGCGCGCGCTTTTTAATATTTTCAAACCTCTCTTTTCTATATTATTCGCAGAATACCTTCTCCCATTAGAGATTAGCAGGAGATTATTTTGTGTTTGCATAGGTACATAGTTAAATCAGTAGGGGAGAGTGGGTATGTTTGGGACACAGGAGGAATGGGACTTAGGCATTTTCTCAATTCCTACCTTTTTTTTCTCTTTCCTTGTATGACAGATTCTGTCTTCAGTCTGTCCCCATGCCTCAACAAAACAAGTTGTGTCTAGGAAAAAAATTACGGAGTGGAGATTAAAAAAAGGTAATTTGTGCATAAAAAGTAAAACATCTGTGTGAACTTTGAGTCAATTTTTTTTTAATGTTTGAACTTACTGCGCAAAAGAGTGTAATAATTAGGTAGCAACACCATTTTTTAAGTGAATTCATCGTTGTTTTGTTTAATTATTGCCACACGAAAAGTGATATTATAAATTATTTATATAAAGTGCCACGCAGTATGATTGGGACATCACTATTCCACCCTATAGTTGTCCCAATCCTATTGATCGCAGGAGGAATGGGACAAACCCAATCCTCCTCCTCGCAGGAGGAATGGGACAAAGTGAGTTGGTTCATGAAATGATTTTTTGCTTTTCTTCTGTCGGACTTTCGCCTTCTTTATAGCTGAAAATAGGTTGACAAAATGTTATTTTATCTTTAGAAATTAATTTTGCTCCGATACGATCTATAAGATCTCGGCAAATGTAATGTATTCGAAAAGTGTCCCATTCCACCCCATAGTTGTCTCAATCCTCCTGCTCGTAGGAGGAATGGGACAAAGTGAGTTGGTTCATGAAATTAATTTTTTGCTTTTCTTCCGTCGGAGTTTCGCCTTCTTTTTAACTAAAAATAGGTTGCCAAAATGTTATTTTATCTTTAGAAATCAATTTTGCTCAGATACGATCTATAAGATCTCGGCAAATTTAATGTATTCGGAAAGTGTCCCAAACATACCCACTCTCCCCTATGTATAATCTCCTGTCTTTTATCTCCTGTAAGCTGTAAGCACAGATAATAAATTTATACAGATGTCTCACCCTTATGGCGAGAAATGATATATGAAACTGAAAGCTACCAAAAAAAAGCTTTTTCAAAAAGCTTTAACGCATTCACTTAATGTATTAAAAATCTATTTTCGCTCGCCTCATTGCCCATAAAAGAATATTTAGGCAATTAAAAAAGCTTCAAAAAGCTCTTTGTCAGTTAAGGTGTTGTCAGTTAAGAGCAAAATATGTTTCATTTTTTTCTGCAGGGATGAGACATCTGTATCTATAAATTTATTATCTGTAATGTAAGGTTAGTCTAATTTGTTACGCCTTCGAGTTAGTGTTCAAATTTTACCATGAATATTTCGATTGTAAAATCCAATAAGGGAAACGATAAACTTTGTGTTGATGTTATGTATGTTTTATCTTGAAAAGTTACACAAATGTAAAATTTGCTAATCGACTTAGAGACAAGTGCAAGGGACGAATAGTGACTAAATTGAATTTTGACCCCAACCCGAATTTTTGTTTGTGTTTATGAATAAACAGACATAACAAAAGCAGAATGTTTTTATTTAAAACAGCCAGAATTTTGAAAAGCAGTATTTGAAAAAACAGAATTTTGGTGACCAGAATGCCATAAAAAGCAGAATTTTGAAAATCAGAATTTTTCAATTAAAAAGCAAAATTTTGAAAAGCAGAATTTTGAAACCAGAATTATGACCCGCTCCCATTCAGCTTTTCAGTGAAAGACTCTTCGTAGACTACCAAACACGACGAAGAATAGCGATTCCTTGGATTTTTACTTAGCAAAGTGTAACGAATACTGCACGCCCTACTACCCCGATCAACCAGCCATCAAAAATAAAAAACAAGCCACAAAATACAGACTTTTAAACAGCGAGTAGCCTTACCGCCCAGACCATAAATTCAGCTCTATTTACATGCTGATTACGTCAACAAAGACAACCACATAGATTGCTCATATTTTTATATCCATTATAAGTTTTTCTGACATTTTATAATTCACTGGTAGTTTTTGCTGAAAAAATGAGAATTTACTAAATTATTTATCCTACAGTATAAGTTAAGTAGTAGTTCCTCTACAACTACTAGTTGAAAAGCAACAAGTTATGGTGTTAAAGGCAATTTGGATAGTTCCTAATTTTGTCTTAATATTATTTATTTGTTTTTGTCACCTTCCTTCAATCTGATGTGGCACTACTTTACCAACTATATCCTAGTATTGTAAAAATATTAATAAGAATATATGTGTACATACCTTTGGTGTTAAGACGAAATATTGAACCTACAGAAAATTAGCTAAATAAAGAAGAAGTCAAGAAACTTATTGGGAGAGTTTGGTGTTTTCTTCAAAAACTGAGTTTTACTATGCATTCCTCAGACAGACCCTCTATTCAGACGAGTATACCTACCCCAGCCTTCGAAAATTAAGAATCACAAAGGCGAAACGGGTGGTCAAAAATGCACGTATTCAATGGTTACCAACGGCAAAACAAGGAAGGAAGAGAAGGGTATCAAACGAAGAAATAGACAAAATAAGCACAGGATCTGTAGTTTTATTTTGCAGATAAACAGCAATTCCAGCAGCAAACAATGGGCAGTATCAGCAAGTTGCAAAACGTAAGAGAGGCCAGACTTTGTAGAGCTAGAGCTAGTTTCAACTTAGACTCCGATGTCCGATCTCCGATGGTATATTAGCGGAGCTGAGTAGCAAGGGTGGAGAATTTATTATATCCCGGTGACTGATTTAAAAATTCCATATACCTATATCGTTAAATGACTTGAGTGTCCAGTAATAGCCTTATAGACCCACGATACACTTTATACTCAAAGAATCTAACTGCAACTTCTTACACGAACGACTGGTAACGCATGAATATTATATATGTCATTTGACCTGGTGGATACAACCGCATCGGTGGGTCATTTACGTTTGGTTTTTTTTCTGGGAACCTATAGTGAATTATCTATCTATCATCTATACACATATTATAAAAATCTAGCGCCGTTCGTTTGCGTAATATAGGCATAAAAACCGGTTGGCCGATTTTCTTAATTTTTGTCTTAAACTAAAGAGGATCAAGGGTAGAAGGTTTAAGACAAACAAAATTTATACTTTTCAAATCAGAAACGGTGCAAATGTTAAATAATAATGCTTTTCTCACTACAACAAAATATATCAATATACCTACGATTAATCAATTTCGTTTAAAATTTCGTCAAATATTTTTATTTTCATCAACACAAAAAAAAATGTCAGTGAAGAAAATATGTATGTATGTTCGTCAAAATTGGTTTTCATCGAAAGAAAAAAATGTACACGGTACACATGACATTTTTTTGTTGTCGATATTTTTCCTTTTCTAGATTTGTTGCTTTTTTGATATGACCTTGGAAGCGGGAAGTGGAGTAACGGGGTAGTGGGGAAGCGAGGAGCGGGTAAGGGCTTAGCAGGTAGAAGTAGCGGGTAGTGGGTAGTGGGTAGCAGGTAGCTATGGAGGGTAGGAGAGTAGTGGGTAGTGTGCTAACAGGGTACAATAGTTAAGGTCTGTTTTTATTTGATTTTTTTGATGAAAAACTCGGAAAACTCATTGGTTTTCAAAGGGAAAATTGCATGTTATTGTAGGTGCAGTGGTTTTCAAATGGAAAACTGGAACATTTGTGATGGAGAACTAGAATGCAAGAAAAAGTAAAAAAAACAAAGGAAAATTTGAAATGCAAAAAAAAATTTGACTAAACAAAAATTTCAAAAACACTCTTTCAAATGAAATGCATTACTTTTGAAATGGTAAAATGGAAAGTTCGTGCTGGGGTCTGGGGAACTGGGAGAACTCCTGGAGAGCAAGTAGAATAATTAAAACAAAAAAAAACGCATGCAAAAACATAACAAATTCGCAATAGCAAACTCCTGAAGAGCGAGAAAACACCAAGTCATATTTTGCATGGATCTAAAAAAATTTGAAAATAGAGAATTCTCCTTAATAGATAAGACTAGTGATGGGCATAATCGAATGATTTCAATAATCGAGAAAATAGTATTCGAATGATTTGAATAATCGAATGATCATTCGAATGATCATTCGAATTACGAAATCCAATGAAAATGGTGAAAAAATTAAGGTTGACAGTGCACAATGAGCTATTTTACAGGTATAATAATATTGACGGTCATTCGTCAATAGACCTGCCTTAGAAAATACCCTCTCAGATGGTAGGTACCGAAATGGGTTTATTGTTCAATTTCATTTTAGAAACATTTTTAAAAATAGCCTGTTATTCTTCTTAGCTATAAACAATGTTCCATATTCTAATCATTTTTTAAACACTAATTCGCAAAAATTTCTACCAATCATGTACATATTGTACATATATCAAAAAAAATAAAAGCAAAGAATCTAGAAATACAAATTTTTGTTTGCCTTTAAAAAAAGGAACCAAAAATCATAAACAAAATTCCATTGCAAAGATTTGCAAATTTAACTAGAAATAAAATCATCATTCGATTTGTTTCTATGCGAATACTAACAATCGATTCTTTTCATTCGAGTACTATTTTCATTCGATTACTATTTTCATTCAATTACTATTTTCATCCGAGTACTATTTTCATTCGATTACTATTTTCATTCAATTACTATTTTCATTCGAGTACTATTTTCATTCGATTACTATTTTCATTCAATTACTATTTTCATCCGAGTACTATTTTCATTCGATTACTATTTTCATTCAATTACTATTTTCATCCGAGTACTATTTTCATTCGATTACTATTTTCATTCGAGTACTATTTTCATTCGAATGATTTTTCATTCGATTATTAATAATCGATTATTCATTCGAATGATTTTTCATTCGAATACTAATAATCGTCATTCGATTTTTTTTTTCATTTGAGATTTTAATTTTGAAGAGTAGTAGTTGTAGCAGGGTTTGAGAAATCATTCGAATGATTTCAATAATCGAATGATCTCGAATGATTGCCATAATCGATTATAATCGATTATATCATTCGAATGATCCCATCACTAGATAAGACCGTAGAACTCGCGGCTCCAAGAATGCTTATGAACCCAAATTCGGTCGTACTGTCAAGTACCTACAGACATATGTTTATTAGCCTAACAACAAGAATATGAATCTGAATAGGTACCACACTCTGCTTTTCCACTTCATTTCAATATTAAGGAATTCAATACTAAATGTTAACCGAAACCCCTAAGCTCTTTCTGTATTTTTCACCTTTCCTTATGCTCGAACTTTGAACAGTAAAAACATAGCAAGTAATGTTTTTGCTTTTTTTTGGGCCGTTTGTCACCAACTTCTGACAAAATGTTCGAGTATTAGTGTAGAGTAGGGTTTTAAAGAAAATTGTACAAAATCGGCAAAGCCGTTCATGAGATATAGCAAAAAATGTGGAAACACAATTTTCCCTATAGAACGTTAACTATGCATTTGACCATATCCTTAACGAAGTTGTTGTGCATGAGACAATGAAGGTTTCTGAGTTGTAACGACCTTACTAGCTGACCCAGTACATGTTGTTTTCTTAGATACATATATAAACATCTCATACAAATTCGTTGAGAACTCACTGCTTTTATACCAGTGGAGTGTTTAGCACCAAATGAGAATGTTCGGTTAGTGGCGTAGATAGGTTCTTAGTATTTTGTAGAAAATCGACCAAGCCGTTCAAGAGATATGGTTGATGGGTTAGATTGGTAGTGGGAAGCGGGTAGAGGTTGACGGATAGCGAGCAGCTAGTAGCGGGGTAAGGGGGAAGCGGGATAACAGGTTACGGGGTAGCGAGTAGCGCGTAGAAATAGTGGGTAGCCGGTAGTGTGTAGTGGGGTAACGGGTAGCAGGGTAACTGTGTAACAGAGTAGTGGGGTAGCAGGGTAGCGGGTTGTGTAGTGGGCTACAAAAGTTTAGATCTTTTATGTATCGATTTTTTTTTTTTTATAATTTGCACCCACTCAAGGGATTTTTTATACCCTTTTTATGCCAGAGACACAGTGAGTGCATTAGGAAGAAGTGAAGGGGTTGGAAAGGAGGTGTCGATGTACATTGGTCTTGAATTCTTGAACATTGCAATGATCGGGAAAGACAGAGTGTGGAAGAGAGTTCCACATTCGCGTAGTACGGCTAAAGAATGATTCTCTATACTTGAGAGTACGTCCGAAGTTGGGCTCGAGGGTAAACTGATGGGCATTCCTAGAAGCACGAGTATTACGGGCGAATTGTTTGAGGGGAGGAACGCAACTGGCTATTTCACTAGAGCAATTACCATAGAAGTAACGGTAAAACAAGGAGAGACACGCAACGTTGCGACGGTGGTCTAAAGGGGTGAATGAGTCAGTGATCTCTCTATCACCAATCATTCTTACAGCTCTTCTTTGTATTCCATCTAAGAGGCTTAAGTAAGTAGCTGGAGCACCAGCCCAGAGATGGGAATTGTACTCAAGCTTTGGACGGATATAATGTTTTATAGATAATAGCCAGATCAGAAGGGGAGAAAAATTTATTGCACCGTCTTAAGAAACCCAAACATCTTGCGGCATTTTTGGCTACATCGCATATGTGCTCGCTCCACAAAAGGTGGTCTGTAATGCACATACCGAGAATCTCGAGATGTTCGGTCTCATTGATGCAAGTGCCACTCATGGACAGTGGCAAGGGGAGTACATCTCGCTTTGACGATACAAGACAGCATTGAGTTTTCGAAGCATTAAACTCGACGCGGTTTTTAATTCCCCATTGTACAATGCTGTTTAAGTCAGAGTTTAATGAGCTTATCATATTTTGCCGTTGCAGGTCCACATCCGAAGTGGAGGGATGTGAGTCTGGGAACGAATATGAAAAGCTAAGGGTAATATCGTCGGCGAAACAATGAATTGGATTAGAAGTTACAGAAAAGAGATCATTTATGAAAATGAGGAAGAGTGTTGGAGACAAAACGGAGCCCTGGGGCACACCAGCGTTTATATTGTGCCCTTTCTTGCAACAGAAGGATAAAAGTTATCAGAGCTCGTTAGGGTGTATTTATGGCGCTGCTGAAGACCCCATATACACATACAACAAGAATCAGGATCTTTTTTTATTTCACCGATCGACGTCCAAATAAATCCGTCCTTCAGTCGGATATATTGTCATCATACCCATTCTTTGTAGCACTATAATTGACAGTTCATCTAAAGCTTTCTTAAAATTACCTAAATGCTTTCAGACTTTTCCTGTTTGTTTTCATCCGAATCAGCTCTAGATGGTACCATTGCATTGGAAACGCTGTATGGTTCATCAGAATGACTTGGCATATACTCACCGAAATCATGATCCTTCAAAATCCACATTCCTTTTTTTCCTCTAAAAAGCATTAGATATAAGAAGAAAGAAAACATACAATCTTCTAGGACTGTACATTCTTAAGGCTTATTGTTTTATCCAACTCCAAAAAATTAAAAAAACAAAAACCTGCAAATTTGTTGAATAACAAATTTATAGTGAGGTTCTACTCTTCTTCTTTTCTAGAAATCAAAAATAATTGAAAAAAAAACTTTTCAACCTTTGAAATCCTCAATCTTTGAAAAGGACCGGTCAATATTTCACGCTCACATGATTACATGCACAATCCGACACACTCAATGATATTGGCATAATAAAAAGGTTACCCTTCCCCTTAAGGGTCAAAGAATAACAAATTCCAAACAAACTCGATCACACAGTCACGTTCGAATCGAAACCCAAATTTCGATACTCTTCAGGAATTTTCTATCAAATTTATCAAATATTAACATCTCGGTCCCTCGGCCAAATCATGGAATAGTTTGTTTTTGTTTGGAATTTGCCTACCCATAAAAAAATTAGTTTTTTTCTTCTCGCCAGAACCTAAATCTTCATCAACATTCTATTCACACTTATTTCGTG
Organism: Sphaerophoria taeniata; assembly: GCA_943590905.1. NCBI lineage: Eukaryota > Metazoa > Arthropoda > Insecta > Diptera > Syrphidae > Sphaerophoria > Sphaerophoria taeniata. The sequence goes on from OX016540.1 coordinate 238,528,647, forward strand.
AATGTGTGATTTTGGTTCGAATGCCATTCCAGAAATCCAGAGGGCTTACACCCAAGGAACATGTCTCTCTGTCTCACTGACGACGACGACTTTTGAGGGCTGCCTCTTCGAGCAAATCACCCATCATCTACTAACTGCTGCTGCTACTCGTTGTATTCAATTGACTCGCTGCTTAAGACTGTCACTCTGCTTCCGGCAGCGTTGGCGTGTGCCACAACTACCCAATCTAATGTTTTTCTTTTTGTTCTCTAAGGATCACGTTTGCTTATGTTGAGTCCTGGGACATTAAAACAAGTGGGAGTGGGAGTGATGGGGCTAAGTTTTGCTAAGAAGCCATAGGTAGACTCTTGTAGCTAGGTATGAAAAGGTCTCTGGAATTGTGGCTTCGTAAAAATATACATCTTCTTTGAAGGAGCTATTATTCTTCGTATACCTTTACTTCTTGTGGACAGAGACGTCCTTAAATCTGAAGAGGGATGGATAGTAGTTCAAGGGATTCGTCGAGACAAATATTGAAAATTAAAGGAGCACACTTTTATGCTGTTAGGTAACGATGTGCTCCACCTGTACACAAAACAAAGAAAAAGGGTGATTCATCGCCCTCTCGGCTTCAAGAACAGAAGTTTGTGATTTTTGTCTTTTGTCTTGTCTCTAGGGCCTTGAAGCGAGGATGAGGTGTAAAGAGGTCTGGGTATTTTGCCAGGTGATGCTATTGTTTGTTTGTTTTATTTTTTTCTTGCTCCATTTTTATGTGGGTTCCCTCCCACTCAAGATAACAGATAATAATGTAAACGTATGGGTTAACAAATCGATTTCGGTAATTCTTGTTTGGATGATGCTGTTTGTGTCAACATGAGAGGATGTTTGCCTTTGTGTACTTGTTCATGATGTGTCCTTGTTTCGGGGATTATTCAAAATGTTCTGTTTCGATTTCCTTCACCCAGTTTCACCGTTCCCCGCAACCTCAAGTATCGCGGCCACCAAAGCCATCATTGGCACTTTGAGAATCTGGCGGTGGTGCTGTGATTTATTTTACTGGAAAGGTATATGGTTTTATTTTTTTGTCTGTATTTGTTTTTGTTTCCACACTTGAATGAAGATATGAATTTGTTTGCTTTCCGTGCCTCAATGCTATCGAAATGGATAGGTATATAAACATTCATGGTAGGTGGGTAATTGAGCTTTTCGAGTGATGTTTTGGGGATGATGTGGAAAGGAGGTGATATCTACTTCAGCCATTAGCCATCAAGGGAAATGTTATTTGTTAACCTATATAAAAAAAATATCTGAAAATGGTGTAATCGGCTTTTGAATATTAAATTATTTTTAAAGGAAATAAAAATCGAGGTCTTGTACTCCAACTTTTTTTAAAAGACACAATTTTTATTACGTGATGTACCTACCTTTCTAAATTTAAAAAAAATCAGAATTCACCCTAAGCATTAAATACTTACATTAGAGAGAAGTTCAGACAAACATATGTACCTACATGTACAGTACATATACGTACATATGTGCGTAAGCATTCGCAACTCTTAGGAGGTTATTGGACCGATTTTGTGAATCTCCAGTGTTTTCTCTGCTCGATTATCACGCGAACCACTCCTCGTATTGTCATGAAATTGGTCTCCATTGCTTGAAAACTGATAATGTTCTCAGCGTAATCGTTTCAGCGGTTATTAAAAGGAAATAAATAACTGATGAAAACCTATCAAAACCTGAAAGTTTTTAAGTATCCTTTATTCATGAAAATCATGATCATTTCAGCATAGGTACGTTGTATGATTTGTCAATAATTTCTTATAAACAATTGAAAATGAGTTTAAGCAGGGTCGATGGAAATATTGAATAACTCTGACAGATTTCAATCGATTGGCGTCGTCAACTCCTTTTTGGAAAGGTTAGGTATTGCATTCAAATCGACCAAATCCTCCAGTTCCCGTTGAAAGATACTGGACTGGCCACCGAGATCGCCCGATTTAACGGCACCTAGCTTTATCTTTTGGGGATTTTTGAAAAACAAAGTGTATGCTAACAAACCGAAGACTTAAGACGAGTTTAAGGACAATATTCGAGCCCAAATCACTACGATATCGCCCGAGGCAGGGGTGTCAAATGTCATGGAAATGCCAAAAAAAGAGTTAAATCTTATATCCAAAACAGGGGTGAACGAAAAAAAAAATCGGAGGGGGGGGGTTAAAAAAGTATGTATTACATTATTTTTTTATTTTTTATTTTTCTTGGGACTATTATAATATTACACATTTGTGGTTAAGATATATACAATATTTATAAAGTAAAATCCAAGCGCCTTGGCGCTTTTGCAATAATGTTTATTACATCCTCATAATCGATTTCTATTTCGTTGTAGATATTAAGTAATTTCAAGCCGTTCAGACGCTCCTCGCCGGTTTTGCTTCTCAGATAAGTCTTTTATCTGCGCAGTGCGTAGACATGAGAATGACCGCTCACTTGTAGCCTCAAATACTGGCAGTGTCGCACCGATTTGCATATCATATAGCGATGAACTATCTTATATAAAGTTTTTGGGCTGTTTTTCATTTGACATACTAAAGCAATGTCTGCAAGAATAGTTCGTTTAACATTGACAGCTATAAAGAATTTATAAGAAATAAGAATTAAATTTTTACCTGCGCCACATTCTCATTTCAGCTAGAAAATCATCCAAACATATAAGAGGATGTCTGCCCATTCATGAGCAAATACCTCAACAGTTCTTTTCATGTATTTTTCATCAAGTTTGCAACATTTTTCTGGCAAAATATTCATGATGGTAAGGGACCCGTTTTTTTTTTTCGCTGAACCAACAAATGGTCCAAAAAAGGAACATAGACAGACCGACGAAAGTATTCTTCCAGACCACCCGCATAATTGTCTAGTTTTGTCCGTTTGGCAATAATTCGTGGGACTACCAATTGTAAATCCATCTTATCAGCCATTTGCTTAGCTGCAGTAAATATGCTACCAAATCTTGTTTCGGAATTATGGCGTATTACAACAATTTCTTCGTAAAGATGGTAGGCATATTCTTCGCAGCAGCTGATATCGCATAATCTTTTTTTTTGGAGAAACTCACGAAAATTCTTCAAAAGATTAAAAATTAGTTTTACGTATCACTGCTAAGGAAACAATAAACTGAGCATTTTGTATTGCTGTTGATAAAGTGTGAGGTTTTCCTCCATCACTGGTTCATCCAGGATCTCTAACGAGCAGCAGATATGCTCATAAGTGTGATAAAACAAACTAAGGGAGTCTAAATGCTCCACCCAACGCTCTTCGAAAAATTTTAAAAGCCGTGTTTGTTTTGCTTTTGGACAGGAAGTGTGTATTTGGTATTAGGTAAAGAAATTGTCTGTTTAGGCTTGTCCCATAACGGGCAAAAATTGATTCATTTTTTTCTGCAGGGATGAGACATCTGTATAAGTTTATTATCTGTGATTCAGCCTTATAGGGCGACGATGCAACATGCTCCTTTAAGATAGCCTTTAAGGTAACCCTAAACAACAAACATGTTTGTCAAACATGCTCATTTGCGGTATTCCCTATCCCTACACCTGAAAACACATACTTAATTGACGAACATTTCAAACATCCTATTGATTCTTGAAAGTGTGAGGATGTGTCAAAAAGAAAAGCAAATCATTGCGCTTATGGTTATCTCAAAGAAAAAATGATATTTGTTCGCGAACATCTCCTTACATGGCAAACAACGAAACGGACGAACATGAGAACATCGAAAATTTTTGCCAGCAGCGAATAGTTCGCAAACCAACCCCTACACGACAAATTTATAGCGCGCACGAACATGTTCGCCAAACATGTTTGTCGTTTAAGGCTACCTTTAAGTATGTGTGATTTGGTGTGATAATGAAGGTTTTTTTTATTTTCATAGATTTTTTCGCAACCCCTGTTAGATTCAAAACGACCGATGCAATGTATTTGCAAGCAGATAAGTGAATTTTTGTATATATTCGTTGCAGTTGCAGCTCCCGTCATTTGGGATCCACCAATCGTAGCAAATTTATTAAAAAATTTTGTTTAAAATAGTTTGAGAATTTGTGTTGAATTAATTTTGTACCATTATACATATTCCCATATTTCGAGGGGTGTTTTAACCCCCAAACCCCTCCCTTGCGTTCGCCCCTGATCCGCAATGAAACTGGTGATATGTGATCGACGTTGTTTTTCAAAACTGAATGGTAAAAAATTTAAACTTTAACTTATTTTTCTGCTCTGGGAAGTAAGTCGTGTGGACGACGGGGTCGCACTCATATTTGTTTATTTCATGTATCAGTTCATTTTTTCACCGCGGCGGATTGTATTTTTATATCACAGTGCACTATCTCATATAGCTCATTGCAGGCTGGTTGGTGTGACTAACATGGGTTAGATTGGGTAGCATTGTAAATTTAATTCCTAACCGAAACTAATTTGTATAGTTTACTTTTTGAAAACATTTGTCTCACAATACTCTGCGCAAAAAGTCAGTCGAAAATTCATTGACGAGCACCCTGGTATTCAACTTTAAATGTCGAAAAAAAACGAAATTTTTGAGAAAATTCTGTGTTTCTTTCTTTATTTTGAATTCAACTCATCTAAAGAATGTTGTGAGGCAACAGAAAAGTCTTGAAAGTAACTTGCGCATAAAATTGTATGGTAGCTGCCAGACAAAACAGTTCGTGCCTAAGTTCCCAACACTTTTCTATTGATATGCCTTACAATATTCTTTAGATGATTTGATTCATTTTATCGCCAGCTCTAAGTCTATAATTATTGGCTGTATTTGCCGAACGACAACTGATCAATGTTTATTTAACTGTGTGAAGGGATCGCATCAGTGATCAATTATCACCCCGAGCTTCGACAAAGTTGTAAAAGACATATGAGATATATTTGATTATCTAACTCACCTCGCTTTATTAATTATATAGAGTCCGCGCTTATAGAAGCAAACGACACGGGCGGCGTAACCGGCATCGTTTTGAGTTAGAGGAAAATCTAGCAACTTTATTCCAAATAAGAAAGATCCACCAAGGGGATCTTTGCAACTGTAGTCGGTGGGCGTGGGCATTTGATCGATGTTTGCTTTTGACCTGCAGTCAGTCCCCAATTAATAATCAATAATTATTATCAATACATTTTTGTTTATTTGTTTATTTCGGATCATCTTTTACAAAAGACTTAAGTCTACAGGAGCAAAAGTTACATTATTATAATATATTATGGTGACATTATACCAAGCTAAATCAGTTTAGAGCATTATACATATAAAAAAAAAAGAAATCGAAGAATAATTTTTTCATAAATTAAATTTTTAATAATGAAAAAGAAATTATTTGAGAAAAAGTAAGATAAGGAATTTTCAGCCAAGTACCTAAAGATAACGCGATCAAGATGCTTACGTCCGCGAAGCTCTCGTCTAAGGGTAGGGAGTTCCAGAGTCTGACAGCACAAACAAAGAATTGGCGCTCAGAGGCATTTCAAGTGAATCTAGGTTGGATAAGTACAAAAGTTAGGATAGAATTAGAGAACACAATTTTGTTATAAAGATAAACTGGCTCCTTTTTTGTTATAATATCATTTTAAGTCTTTAGAGTAAAGTAACTTAGATATGCGTTTAAGGTACATCCAAGTAAATTTTTCTTATACGACGAAATATGATCATAGCGCTTTAGGTTGTACACGTATCGAATTATGTTGTTAGATGCAACATTTAGGTATCTTTTACTTTCTGAGCTTAGTCTGCAGAATATCTGGCATCCGTAGGTAATTATCGGGATAATTAAAGTTTTTGCTAGGTAAAGTCTGATATGTTGTGGCGTATGCTTCTGTGTGAAGTAAAGACTGCGTAGGCACCCGTAAATTTTTCCTAGAATATGTTGTATGTGACAATCCCAACTAAGCGTGGAATTAAACCAGGGTACAGAAAAACTCGCTCCCGAGCGCTCTTTTAAGCTCTTTTAGCTCTCAGCTCGCGAGCCGGAGCTCCTTTTTCAATATTTTTGGCTCCGGCTCGCGAGCTCTTTTTGAGCTCGGAGCCAAATAGGCTCCCGAGCCGGAGCTCTTTTTTTTGAATATTTTTGGCTCCGGCTCGCGAGCTCTTTTTTAGCTCGGAGCCAAATAGGCTCCCGAGCCGGAGCTCTTTTTTTAATATTTTTGGCTCCGGCTCCCGAGCTGGAGCTCTTTTTTCAATATTTTTGGCTCCGGCTCCCGAGCTCTTTTTCAGCTCGGAGCCAAATAGGCTCCCGAGCTGGAGCTCTTTTTTCAATATTTTTGGCTCCGGCTCCCGAGCTGGAGCTCTTTTTTCATTGGAGTATGTATACTTATTGTAAATAAGGGCAATCATCATCAGCGGATGGCAATGATTAAAACCTAATTTTTCCATTTTCTATGTGTTTTCTAAATTGATTTTCGGGGCAATCCGGTTTTTTCAGAACGAAATATATATATAGCGACCTAGATTCATATCTTATCTTTCTATTGAGCCATTAACATTCAAATTTCATCAGCGGATGGCAGAGATTTTGACGGATTAAAAACCTGGTATTTCCGGCTGGCTCAATAGAGAGATAAGATACAAATCTAGGTCGCTAGAGGGATATTTCATTCTAAATGTTACCGGATTGCGCCGAAAATCGCTCAAGAAGACACTTAAAAAACCGAAAAAATTATGTTTTTAATCCGTCAAAATCTCTGCCATCCGCTGATGAAATTTGAATGTTAATGGCTCAATAGAAAGATAAGATATGAATCTAGGTCGCTAGAGGGATATTTCGTTCAAAATGTTATCGGATTGCGCCGAAAATCGCTCTAGAAGACACTTAAAAAACCGAAAAAATTATGTTTTTAATCCGTCAAAATCTCTGCCATCCGCTGATGAAATTTGAATGTTAATGGCTCAAGAGAGAGATAAGATAAGATAAGGTCGCTAGAGGGATATTTCGTTCTAAATGTTACCGGATTTCGCCGAAAATCGCTCTAGAAGACACTTAAGAAACCGAAAAAATTATGTTTTTAATCCGTCAAAATCTCTGCCATCCGCTGATGAAATTTGAATGTTAATGGCTCAATAGAAAGATAAGAATCTAGGTCGCTATATATACATATATTTCGTTCTGAAAAATACCGGATTGCCCCGAAAATCAGTTTAGAAAACACATAGAAAATGGAAAAATTAGGTTTTAATCATTGCCATCCGCTGATGATGATTGCCCTTATTTACAATAAGTATACATACTCCAATGAAAAAAGAGCTCCAGCTCGGGAGCCTATTGGGCTCCGAGCTGAAAAAGAGCTCGGGAGCCGGAGCCAAAAATATTGAAAAAAGAGCTCCAGCTCGGGAGCCTATTTGGCTCCGAGCTGAAAAAGAGCTCGGGAGCCGGAGACAAAAATATTGAAAAAAGAGCTCCGGCTCGGGAGCCAGAGCCAAAAATATTGAAAAAAGAGCTCCGGCTCGGGAGCCGGAGCCAAAAATATTAAAAAAAAGAGCTCCGGCTCGGGAGTCTATTTGGCTCCGAGCTCAAAAAGAGCTCGCGAGCCGGAGCCAAAAATATGGAAAAAAGAGCTCCGGCTCGCGAGCCGGAGCCTAAATTATTGAAAAAAGAGCTCCGGCTCGCGAGCTGGAGCTGAAAATGTGAAAGAGCTGGCTCCGGCTCGCGAGCGCTCGCGAGCTTTTCCGTACCTTGAATTAAACCATATACCAAGGTTCTTTGCCTTATCAACGTACTCGACTACCTGTTTGCTTATTTTTATGGGTGGAAAATAACCGAGATCAAGTTTTTGTTTATAGATTACCAAGCATTTGGATTTTTCTGGGTTCAACCTCAGGTTATTCGCCTCAGACCACCGATAAATTCTATCCAAGTCTTCATTCAATAGGCAAGCACCGTTTTCAATCATGCCCAATTCACAACTTAGCCGAATCTGTGCATCATCTGCATACAAATCAATGGACGAATTATGCACCTGGGCTGGAAGGTCATAAATAAACATGCAAAATAGCAATGGTCCCAGAATCACACATCGTGTGAATAAAATTTTTCGAATTTTAAAAATTGGCGCAAGAAGGGTTGTATTATTGTTTATTGTAACTTGTCAATACACTTTACGTAACTGATCAAATCGGTTGTTTCTTAATCAAATCAATGACCATAAAAATGCCCATTCATCACTCTTGTTAGAATCCTTGACATTTTAAATGCATTCCCCCATTTGACAATGCGAAATCATGACTCATGTGTCAAAATGTAAAAAATATAAATCAAAGCAATCTGTCCATCTGTCAAGGTCAGAATGTCAGATTTTGTGTCCCTTGTTTGCGGATCTTCACACGGGTAAGACATGCAACATGCAATGTGCGCAAAATGCAAAACCTTTCACATCACTTTTGACATACAAAACAAGAAGAAAGTATATTGTTGGGAAGGGAACCCATTCCAACGCAACGTCCAACACAAATCAAGTGTGTTCACGAGTGAGAGGGTCTTCTCGTTCAAGTCCCATCACTCATATACAGGGTGATTCACGAGCGTTGTGCCAAAAAGCTGGAGCGTGTAGGTTGAGTTGAGACAAGAAAAAAATCGTATGGGAAGGGGGGGTCTATTCCCCCCCCTTTTAGCCGGGAGGGACAATTTTCTGAAAAATTTACTTATTTTGTTTAAAAAAATATTAAAAATTAACAGCTACTTCTACAACACCGTGCTATACCTTTCTGAAAAGCCAAAAACTTCTTCTTTCACTTTGTTTTTAAATTAAATTGCTTTAACGAATGGTTTAAAAAAAAAAAAATTTCAAACTCAAAATTTTCAAAAAAAAAAGCAAAAAAAACATTTTTGAACTAATTTTTTTCAAAATTTTATGTTATTAAGTACTAATTTTGTTTTAAAAATTCAATGTGTTTGTTAATTTTTAGTCGAAAACAGAAAACCGAATGCAAAAATGTCTTTTCGTTTTTGAGAAATTAAGAAAAAACCAAAACCACTTTTTTCTAAAAAAATCTTTGTTTTTATTTTTACCTATCTGGACTTTTAGTTTAATTTATTAGTTTAATTTATAAATTTAATTTTTTTTGAGTGGAGTCTTATGAGGACTCAATAAAGTAGAAAAGTATTGGATTTTACCTGGATTAATCATTTTTTTCATTGATAACGTTTGCCATTTCACTTCTAGCTCTCAGTGCTCTCGTCGGCGGATTCTTGAAAACATGCTACGACTTGGGCGCCATCTATTGGGATATCTTTCAGCGTAGAGTCTTTCACATAGCTGGGCATTAACGGGCATTTTTTCGTTAATCCGTTAATCGTTAATTAACGAAGTTAACATTCCCATTAACGGATTAACTTTTCAGTTAACTTTAAAAAAATGTTAACGATCGTTAAATTTTCCAAAGTCCGTTAATCGTTAATCGAACACAAAAATACCATACAGATACACATTCAATTTAGATTATTGGGAATTATTTTTATAACTTATAAAAAATTAGTCAACATCCTTCAGGAAACACAACGGCACGCGACTTGTCTATTTCGCTGCCTGTCTGTGTTTTTTTTGTGCTATAGGTATACAGAATATAATTTCGCAAATTCAATTCATTGCCGAGCGTTTTCACCGTGTGCACCGCCGGCCGCGGCTTCACGAAAAAACAACAATTCTCATACGAATCATGCCGGCGATGTTCGTCCCTAGTAAAATTTGAAATGCCACTATTACTCCGGCTGCCGTTATTATTGCCGTTATTATTGCCGTTAGTGAAATACCACGTTTTTCCAGCGGCTGTGGGTGGGAAAACTGCCATACTAATCGTATATAATACGACGATACGACAATGTTTGTTTTATTGCTTAGCGCGTGCTCAGAGAGTGTCGAGTGTACCTTGGGTCACTGCTACCGACCATTTCACAACGGTCTTCAAATTAAAAAATATAAAATCTAAAGGCCTCGTAAATTGCACAGCATTAGTCAATGCGTTATTAAACGGCATAGAGAGAAAGTTTGACTTAACATTTATTTATTTATTTATTATTATCAATCAGAGGCAGAGCTCTTTACAGACTAGAAACAAACAAATTAGTTACAATAAACATTTAAACCACCAAAATAAAGAATTAATAACAATTTTTGTTTAAAACATTCTCTACTTAAATTTAAATAAAAATCAATGACATTACATACAGAATTGGCTTGTCTTAAGCAACGAGTTAAAGGTTCATTGGTTCCATAATTAACTCTATGAAAAAGCAAATGAAATAAACGATTGTTACGTAAGTTACGATTAGGCACATGAAACCCTACTAGCTGAAGCAATTGGGGGCAATTAATTTTATAATTTATCAAATCATGAACAAACATTACTTCAAAATATGTGCGTCGTGATTCCAAGGATTGAATTCCTAGCAACAAACATCTTGTTCTATACGGTGGCAATTCTGATTTCCAACGTAAAATTCGAATGGCTGTCCTAGTAAATCGTTTCTGTATTCTTTCGATCCTTATTGAATAGACCGCATACAAAGGATTCCATATGCTGGAACAGTATTCTAATATTGAACGCACATAACAAAAATATAGTGATCTTAGAGTAAAAGGACCAGAGAAACCTTTAGCATTCCTAGAAATGAATCCCAGCATAGAGTTAGCCTTCGAAACTACGTAGTCTATGTGGTTGGAAAACGTTAATTTATGATCAAAGATTACACCTAAATCCTTTTTGCTATCAACTTTAGACAAAAAAGTTCCAATAATAAAATACGAAAATGAAATCGGTTGCGCACAACGATGATACACCATACTTTGGCATTTAGAAATATTTAACAGCAAATCGTTTTTAGTACACCAGATAGACAGGTTATCAAGATCGCGTTGCAAGTTTATACAATCGGACATAGATTTTATACACGAGAACAATTTCAGGTCATCTGCATACATTAAACAAGCACAATTTAACAATAAACTAGGAATATCATTGATAAATAAGTGGAAGAGAAGTGGTCCTAAATGACTTCCTTGTGGAACTCCTGAAGTTACAACAATCGGATTTGAAACAAAATTATTTATGCGAACAAATTGGGTTCTACCAGTTAAGTAGGATTTTACCCATTTTAACAGATTAGAATGAAAACCAAGGTTCGAAAGCTTATGCAACAAAATTAAGTGATCCACTTTGTCAAATGCTTTTGAGAAATCAGTATAAATGACATCACATTGGTATCCGTTTTCAAAAGCATCTAGAACATAGTTACTAAATAAAGTTAGGTTCGTTGCAGTTGATCTACCACTTATAAAACCATGCTGAAATGGACCACTTATGGACGATAAACAGTGTCAACTTGCTGCTCTGTTACTCAATCTTCAGAAAAAGCTCAATGTTTTGTAAAAACGTGGCTAGATTTGAAGTCAAAAGACTCGTTAAATGAAGCGGCATTCCTCGGGGAGCAAGTATTGGCATATCTGTTCATCCAATACAATACTGCCATACCCTCAAGCGCTGCTGTTGAACGTCTCTTCTCCACAGGCAAGGATATACTTCAGCCGGAAAGATCCTCGCTTTCCGACGAGAATTTCAACATGCTGATGTTCATGAAGGGAATAATCACATTCATATACATGACTGAATAAATTGTTGTTTTAACACTTAAACTCTTATAAAATATAATTTAATATATTAAGAAAGAATATACTTGTCTTTTCTTGTTTCCAACTTCCAATTTTTATTAGAAAATAAAATATTTATGGCGTGTTAACGGATTAACGATTAACGTTAACTTGCGTTAATTTTTCTAAAATTTAACGTTTTAACTGTTAACGAAGTTAAATTTTTAATTAACGGATTAGCGATTAACGAAGTTTACTTTTTGATTAACGGTGCCCAGCTATGGTCTTTCAGCTTCCCGACCTCGACAATAAGTTAAACCGAAGCAGAAGTTCCTGTCCGCTAACTCTTCTCGAGTGTATGAGTTTGTTATTGTTATGTGTTGATGAGTTAATATTTTAATTGTAAATGGTTGTTTAGTAAATATGCGATGCCTTTTATTTACCTTTAGGTTGTTAATTGTTTTTTCATTCAAGAAAAAATGCGGTTTAATTATCTTAAGCCCCTAGCAGCTAGAACTGTTCGCCGGCGAGTGGCCGCGGCCCCAGGTATAGTAAGAAAAAATTACAGGTCAGTTTTCAGACGTTATCAATGAACAAAATGGTTAATCCAGGGATAATGTAATACTTTTCTACTTTATTGAGTCCTCATAAAACTCCAATCACAAAAAATTAAATTTATAAATTAAACTTATAAATTAAACTAAAAGTCCAGATAGGTAAACATAAAAACAAAGATTTTTTTAGAACAAAGTGGTTTCGGTTTTTTCTTAATTTCTCAAAAACGAAAAGACATTTTTGCATCCGGTTTTCTGTTTTCGACTAAAAATTAACAAACACATTGAATTTTTAAAACAAAATTAGTACTTAATTACATAAAATTTTGAAAAAAATTAGTTCAAAAATGTTTTTTTTGCTTTTTTTTTGAAAATTTTGAGTTTGAAAATTTATTTTTTTTAAACCATTCGTTAAAGCAATTTAATTTAAAAACAAAGTGAAAGAAAAAGTTTTTGGCTTTTCAGAAAGGTATAGCACGGTGTTGTAGACGTAGCCGTTAATTTTTAATATTTTTTTAAACAAAATAAGTAAATTTTTCAGAAATTTGCCCCTCCCGGCTAAACGGGGGGGAATAGACCCCCCCCTCCCATACGATTTTTTGCTTGTCTCAACTCAACCTACACGCTCCAGCTTTTTGGCACAACGCTCGTGAATCACCCTGTATAGTTCAGATGAGGTCTGTTGCAAATTTGGATCCACAGAGTTTTTGTTATGACGAAGAAACTCATTCCTCCCTAACTATACTGAGGACAGATTTTACGTCACAACATTCAGGATTCAAAATTCCAGGATGTGTAAATTTTCAAAGTTTGCTGAAGAGTGTGATATGCTGGTGCTGTGACTTCGTAACGTATGACATCGTTTCTCAATTGATCGACAGAAAACCGGAAACAACTACTATGCGGGCTATGCTGTGTTTGCTTCGAACAGCAAACTACGGCAAAAATCCAGGTGAGTGAACCGTGTTCATTTATGTAGATGGAACATGGAACGTGATTGACATGACATCAGAGGTAAACAAGATTCCAAATATACCTACGGACGGATAGGTGAATCAACCTAGTTGGCTGCGGTTTAACAACTTTTTTTCGTCTGAAGTACTAGTACCGCCTTAGACTACCCACTCAACAGCCAAACACTTTAGATTCTAGCCAGACATTACTCGATGGGGGTAAATATTTGCTGTTATCTTGCTTGTAGGGTGAAAAATTTTGAAAAGTGAATTTGTATTCTGATTTGCTGGGGGATGTAAAATTGCCAGAACGAGGACATGCTCCATTGCCTGGGGTAATAAATTCTAGGTACCTGCATTTGATGCGGAATTATCATAACTGTTTTCAAACGGAATAGTGCTGTGCAAAGTTTTCTATTTGAGGTAAGGTGTCTGGTTGTTAGGAGTATAAGGAAAATGCTGAGAACAAAACGAGGTACCATTTAGGTATAATGGGTTATTTTTTTGGCACCACTGGTTTTGACAACTCAGTCAGGTTTCGTGTTTTGTGTAACAAACAGCTCCAGTTTTGTCTAACCGATTTGTCTTTTAACCGATCAACGCTTGGAAATTACTGAATTTAACTATCAAAATGCGTGCTCTGTTCATCGCGCGTTTTTTCCATTTTAGAGTCAATTTAATCGACCTCTTGAGGCAGCTGTTAGGGCTTTTGTGAAGTAATTTATCTCCAAATTTACTTTGTTGAAAATAAACCACAAAAACGCTTACTTATAGAGTGCGAACTGAGGAAAATACGTAACTGTATCGGCCAATGTAAGTGATAAGTGATGACTGTGAATTATCGATTTGACGCCGGCCGTTCGCAGCAATTGGACTTCCTGTCTGTTACCCCACCACGTGAAAAATACAGCTGGTGCAGGAATTGGCAACCCCGAAATTTTGGTGAATGGGCTCTTGAAAAGTTGGCTGAAGATCTACTTGTGTTCAGCGACAAACGAGAGCTTTTAATTCTTCAAGAAAAAATTCACTTTTTGCCGTGGATTATGGATGGTCTTGACTTATATGACAATTGATTAAAGCAAACCTGTACCACAGGCCCCACAATAGGTACACCTAACAGTAGACCATTTGAGAGACAGTTTTTTTCACGTTAAGGGGCGGTCAATTAGCTGACTAGATCGTGCGATTTAACGCCTCTAGGCTATTTTTTGTTGGGCTATGTTAAGGCGCTAACGAAGCGTTACATGCTTATATATTTCTTTTTAAAGTACCATCAGCACCAGCATCTTCGCCCATGATTTTCATTAACTCATAAACACGCAATAACTTCTGTTTTCGAAATACAATTCACATTCAGTCAGCCCCTGAAAAAGCATAAGGCAGCCTGCACTTAGCAATGAAAAACGAAGTCCGACGACACGGGGTAAAAGAGTTAACTGATCTATAAAATAATAGTCCGAAGTGTACCAAGTAGTCGTGAAAAACTCAACACGACGAAAGGGAAAGTAAAAACATGGTAAATAAATTGTAAATAAAGTGCTGTAGAAAATTTACCCACATCGCGAAGAAAAATATTGCGAGTCAGTCAGTAATGAGCAGCACCACGGAGCAGGTCATCATTCGGCGTTAATTATTTTTAAATATTATTGTTTCATTGGGGCTTCCCCAACCAGTGGGGTTTCAATGATAGTCTGCATACGTGATACGTCGGTTGTGCTCGTGCTCCCATTGGCCATTATAAATCCTGCTGTTTCGCGTGGCACCACGAGCCGTTGTTTTAGTGCTTCCAGGAGCCATATAAATACCTATTTTTCCACCAGAGTTACTGAATACTGTTTTTCTACATTCCCAAGCTGTCGTCGTTGACGCCAAACAGGAAAGCATTAGGGAATAACCGATAACCCGAGAAATGTTAACCCGACGAACCAAATTTTCGCTATAACCACAGAAGGTTTAATGTCGTTATCCCCATTGGTCGTGCAGAAGTATTCGGAAGAGTCCAGAAGTCTTCTGAAACCATTCTATTGGCCTTGACGTTGACAGACGGAATGCTTCTGAGAAGAGCAGAACTCTGCGGTTTGAAGACAGAATCGTCCGAGGAGTGACATAAATCATAACCCGTTCCATTGGAGGTAGACGATGAAACATCAAAAAAAGACCAATGGAAAACGACATAAGAGAAGAATAATAACAATTAGTCAGTGTAAATTTGTAGCTGAACGTAGCTTAGTGGTTAGGTGCGTGGGCTGCTAAGCAGAACGTCGTGGCGTCGAGTCCTACTCGTGCCCATAAAGTTTTTATTTCATCTTTCACGGGCACTGCCTCTTGCGGAGAACTGACAAAACTTCCAAGAGTATCAATCTGTCATGAAAAAGTGCTTCTCAACTTTGCCGTTCGGAATCGCCGTTAAATTGTAGGTCCCCTCAATTCTTCACACGCACCCAGAAAATTGTTGATGAGAGTAAGTCACTTAGGCCTTGGCTCTTCAAGAGCTGTCGCGCCATTCTATTTTTATTTTATTCAAATTTGTGTTGAAGAATTACTAGTATTACTTAAAGGAAATAATAAAGAATTTGTGGATCTTATTACTGAAGTTTAGCGTTTGGCGATCTGACGAGCGTAAATCTTGGCTGGAAAGCGAAAAGCACATCACAACACTCGAAAAGAGTTGTATAGAAAAAAATCTTCAGTTGAGGTATCAAGAAGTGAAAATTACTACTTTTAGGATGTGTATGTGGAGATTGGTGGATAGAGGTTAATCGAGTACCCCTGGGTTTCCTTTAAGAATCCCAAATTTATTCCTTTCGAGTGTAAATAATTTCCAACCTCTCAGATTCTCTTGAAAACGAATGTAACGGTACTTATTGACAAGTGAGCATCATATTATCAGGAGCATTACCTTTCATCAGCAAAATCACTAATATCTGTTATTGCCAAAATTAGACCTTTGCATCTTCAAAAGATAAACAAATTTGATTTCAATATCGAAAAAGGGAAACCAATTTACTGTGAAGAAATTCTTAATGTTTGCTCTTATTTAACATAATTCACACGACTGCGAAATGACTTAAGACGGTAGATACAAAATAAGGTTATCCAGAAAGGATATTCATATTCAATCATTCCGTTCCTTCAGCGAACAATAAAAGACGACGAAAAAAAGTGCCCCCTTGTTTACCTTGTATTTTTCCTTCGTGTCAATTTTCTATCAACTGATTGCCCAAACTCCATTGTATGTCATGTTTTTTTCCCTCATTGTTTGGAGTTGTTTTTTTTCTTTCTTATACTCGTACATATTGAATTTTTGATTTACTACCATTGATTCCTACGTAACCGAGTTTTTAGGTGTAGCGGGACGTGGGAGTATTCTTCAAGTTTGTTGAACGAATGTTATGTGAAGATGGAGGTGGAAAATGTAAAGGACATCAGATTATTTGCTTACTTTATTTTTTTTTTTTGCTTTTTCGAAGAATTTTATTTTGGAAACATTGTTGTATGTGACAACAAGTAGGGGATTATACTTTATGAATACGAAATTGTTATTTTTTCAAAATCAAATTATTGAAAACATATTGCAAGCAAATAAACAGCAAAATGGAAAGACATATTTTCCTAATTTAATAAACTAAAATTCCAAGTGAAATGAGTTTACTTAGAAATTAGTGAAGCTTGATTTGTCTTTGTTAAAAAAAGAAGAAAAACATTAAAAAAAGAGAATTGAAACAAAAATGAAATACAAAGTGATTGAATTTGTGTTTTTTTTTGTCCTTAAGCCTAGTACGCAGATCGAGCTAAATTTTAGCTTCCATACAAAATTCTCTCCATAATTTAGCGGAGCTAAAATTTAGCTGAGCTTTTTAGCGAAGAGGTACGCAGCTCGATAAAAATATTTTTTTTTTTTTTGTAACTCTACATAATCAAAAATCAAAATTTGTCAAAATTTATTCTCGAGCTTAATTTTGACATTATTGTTTTTTTGTTAATAATTTATTTTTATTTCAATTGCATACGCCAACGGATGTGTTTTATGAAAATTGGCTTCTAACAACTTTTTGTTTGCAAAAGAATTTTCTTAAACCTTAAGGTTACGGTGGCGATTAGATGTGTTATAAAATTTCTAGTGAAGACAATTTCAAAATTCTTCTATCACCAGCCTACCATCAAACAAAATTGAAGTGCAAACAGTACGAAATAATTCCTTTGCAAGCCTTTGTATATGATGGATGGATGGTAATATCAAGAATGGTTTTCTGCTTGGTTTGACAGTTTTTTGACAGTTTTTTACATAAGTTTGTAATGTGTGTTCTCTGCTTGCTTGCTTGAAAACCATTCTTGATAGTACTTGGTAAATCCATATACAAAGTTGCAAGCAAACGATCGTCTTGTTGGTTTTTCCTTGTCTTCGGCTAAGCCAAAATCCGCCCACTGTTTTCGCAAATTATCTTGCCAAATGGATAATAACTCGTTTCAGGCTGTGATTTTGAAAACTATAAGTTGTCACACATTTCACTCCCTGGCAAAAAAAATGCAACGAATGGGGCTGTGAATTTCTCTCGAATTATTCTATTGTCCGACCAGATTCGTCAAACCAATGAAATACGTTCCTTGGTTGTCTTCTCGCAGAAAAGTCTCCAAAATAATCTTGTGACAAAATTTAGCCAGGAATTTAGCTGATGTTTGGAGAGAAATGTGTGAGTGCGATCTGCGTACTAGGCTTTACAAGGGATAGTTAGAAACTTCTCGATTTATAATGAAATAGCAGACCTCGCACTTCACCACTTCTGTAGAGTGTATAGGTATAACACGACAACCAACGAACAAAATCCCGCTGTGAAAGGCCATCGTTCCCAAGTAGCGGTTCCTTCCTGGACCTTTTGCTGTACGATACCAGACTGACAATAACGGACAAAGTGGGTAATCACCCTCGAAACTGCTTACAGACAGTCGAGTACGACAGTGACCACTGCGGACTCGCTGCTGTAATTCAGATTCCGAACGAGCTTGTGGAATTGGATGAATTCGTTCCAACGCATTCTTACAATTACAGTAAGATGCGATGGCCGCGTTTCACCCAAGTCCTTACAAGAGAACTTCGTTCGAGTGACATAGCCCCACCAAACAACAGAAACTTAACAAATACAGAAATCGACCAACACCTTGAACAGATGGACAACATAATAAAACGAACAATGGAACGGACAATACCGAAGTACAAGGAACGCGACCAAAACAACGTCTACAGTAACGCAAAGATAGACGCACTGCACAGACAGAAAAGCGGACTACTGACAAGACTGAAAAACTTGTACAGACGTCAACACCCTGATAAAGGAAAACTACAGGTTATCTATTAATTTGTACTGGGACAAGAAAATTCGGGCCGTTAATGCTAGCGACCCGAGTATGTTCCCTCAAACTAATAAGATATTTAGGTCCAAGAATTAGAGAGACCTTCCGTGTCTTAATCTCCAGAGAACAGTAGAGAACACAGATGTACTTCTGACAGCGCAAATTGATCCTGAGGAAGCCGTCTTGGACGATGACTTCTTTGTGATTGAAGATCCGCAGGAGAAAGTGGAGACAGTTGGTGCTGCTTTTCAGCAAGTGTATAAGGTGAATGCTTACACTCGCCCGAATCACGACCTGGAGAACAGAGCCTTACTTCATCACTTCCACCTGAGGAATGATATTAAGAGCTGGCGATCCGAGAACCGTGGTTTTACACGGTTTGATGACGACTTTTTAGCAAACGCTATAATCGCCGATCGGACGGGCCCAAGTCCCTTGCTCATCACGAAGGTAGAACCGTAGAACTCCAGTTCATCTTCGATTCAATAAAGAATAAAAAGTCAGCAGGTGTCGACGGTATATCCAACATTGTACTAAGACACTTACCGATTGAGGCCATCGACATTTATACCACACTCCTCAATAACGCGCTAAATAATGCATATTATCCAGTGCGTTGGAAGACAGCTGTGGTTCATCCACTCCCGAAAAAGGGAGAATAAGTCTTCTTCCAAGTATCAGCCAGCAAGGTATTCGAAAAGGTAATCAATAGGGCTCTGGCTGAGTGGGCTGCGGACAACAGTATAATTCCGGGTAATTAGTTCGGGTTCAAGGCGGGACATGATATCATTCATGCCGCGTCTAAGCTCGTTTCTGATATCCAATGGAACAAGTCCAAGAAACAATGCACGGGTGCTGTTCTGGTGGATTTGGATAAGGCCTTCGACACTACTACTACAACTTTCATTTTTCATTTTTTTTTGACAATGCACGCTTGAGCGGCTTCATCCCACTAGAGGCATTCCTCTATCTAGACCAGTGCGGCATGATACAGGATAGATTGGCAGTACCGCTTATCTACCATGTCAGGCGAAAACCGTAGACCTGCGGCTCCTCTATGAACGAGGCATCCTCGCTCGTATTGGAGCGGAGCTGCTTCGGTTCAGTAAGGCTGTGTCCGAACAGGACCGCATTGATTGGGTGAAGCAGGAGAACCAGTTTTAGTGGCTTCAAACTGCATCTGATAATGGGTAATCCGGGGTGGGGTATTTTTTGCCTTGGCCAGCTTACATACTTGTTTTAGTCTCAAGTTTTAGGTTTAAGTAGAGCAGGAATGGTGGCACAATAAAATAAAAAAAAAGAATAAAAAAAAATCTCAGAAAATACAAAAACAAAAGAGAAAAAAAAATACAAAAATACAAAAAAAAAAATGCAAACACATAACACACGATGGAGTTCAAACAAATAGAAGGACATAGTTTTTGCCGCTGTGGTTGTTCTAGTTTAAAGTAGTTGGTATGTAGATTAGGTAATTTTAAGTTTTGTTTTAAGGACTTTAGCATGTAAGTTAACCACAAAAGAAAAATACAATGGCATTAGTTTTTAAAATTTTCTAATAAATTTTTTTTTAAGAATAATGAATTACTTAGAGCGCCCGATTAGGGCCAGTAAGTTATATATAAGTAGTAATAATTAGTCTAGTTTCACATTTTTGTCTAGCATGTAAGTAGATTTAAGTTTAAAATGAATAAAAAATGAATTTGAAAAAAACAAACAAAATCCCGCTGTCAGACAGGAGCCATTCTTCGGATACGACAATAGCCAACCATTCGTCACAATGAACCCAACCTAGAAGAAGTGAAAACTGTCCTTAAACTGCCGGCCGAGCTGTTCAAAGCAGCAAGCGACGATCTAGAAAGGAGCATGCACCAAATCATCTGTGATATAAGGTCGGAAGAATGCATGTCCGGTACTGGAACCTCAGCACTGTTTGAACGTTCCTTAAGAAGGGTGATCCTCTAAGCTGCGTCAATTACAGAGGAATCAGCTTACTTCATTAGGTTTGAGAACAAGCGTTTGAGAAAAAAGTGCAAAACTCTATTGTCAACAACAGCAACAGACGCACTTATTTCCAAAAGTCTGTGAAATTAGAAATTACCATAATGGGAAGAACACGGCGCGCGGCGTGATGTGAAAAGCGCTTTTGCGAGAATTGAGACAGAAGCGACTTAAATGAGATTAGTGGTAAATGAGGACAAAACGAAGTATATGTTGTCTTCCAGGAAGGATACCCAACACCGAATATAACTTTGAGGTTGAAGAAGAGTTTACCTATCTATCTAGGCTCCGCTATTAACACGAGCAATAACACCAGTGCCAGGATCAGATGAACTCCTGCTAATCGCTGTTTCTTTGGGCTAAGAAAGCAATTGAGTGGTAAAGAACTCTTACGATCAACTATAAGGCAAAATTATACAACAACACCCTCATCATCCCAGTCCTGTTGCACGGTGCAGAGGCATGGCTGAGGAAAGTTTCTCGCGCTATCTATGAGACCGTGTGCATTGACAGGGAATTAAGAAGAAGATACAACAGCGAACTTCACGGGTAATACAACGACATGGACCTAGTCATAAAGGTTAAGGTCTAGAGACTCAGATGGAAGGAAGTCCATGACTCAGGTGCCCTCAAGTGGAAAAGGACCTTAATCAACTGAGCTGGCTGGCGGAGACAGTTGGTTGAGGCCAAAGTCCACAACGTAATGTAGCGTAAGTGAGTCAGTAAGTAACTTGCTTGTGCTTGTGTCTCTCTCTTTTATTGTTACTTCTTTGGTCAGTGTTTAAGTAAAGGAACAAGAACATCAGACGGTTTAATCAGTTCAATTTATATATAGTTCTGCAGTATTTCAGAATTTGGAACACCGACTATTTCTTGTGAAACCCTACACTATTCCTATGGCCAGACATTCTTTCAAAAATGGATTTAAAATTAAAAGGTGTTGTAAATTATAATGTCCTATTGGACATTCTGGTAAACTATGCATATAATTTATGACAAGCAATTTTATGTAATAAAAAATTCATACCTTAATTTTAAATCAATACAAAAAATCAGAAAATTTATGGTTTAAAAAGTATGTTGGTATATTGGTATATATTTATATAGGAACTATTATAGAGAGTCAAGATGTAAGAGAAGGGTCTACTATTGACTCCTCAAAATTTCAAGTTTATTTTCATTTTAATTTAATACCTACGGGTTCCTAATAATGAAATTTTTCTCATAAAATATGTGAAAATGTGCGTGAGATTGAACAGAAGTTGACAGAATTATACTCCAACATTCCTATTTCTATTTTAAGGATGACAACATCCAAGGGCTAATTAATCAAATTAAAATATTATTCATTCAACAGCCTCACATAAAAGCTGTTCTCCTTTGTTAGATTTATATTTTTGTATATGCGTACCTCAGGGATATATTGGTATGTATAGAACAAAACTAAAATAAGTGTATAGCTGTATTGGTATAACTTGACTTTTGGCACCCCAATTTAATATTTTCCTTTTCTAGGTGAAACCGATAAAATGCGGTTGTGGTTAATTGTTTAAGATAATTGAACCAACACGGGTTGATTTTATAAAACCGCTCATGACGACAACATTATTCGCCCACGGAGTTTTGTTGCTTAAAATCAAATATAAGTTTGAAAGGGTTTTTTAGATTTTTGGTTTATAGTCAGAAATTGCTTGGAAAATTCGCAAAAGGATTGCATTGAATATGACATATGAGAAAGACTGTGTAGAATCGGTTGGAGTTTTTTCTTTTATAAACCCAGTCACCTGTTGATTTGATAGCAAAAGCGGATAGGAAAGCGGATAAATCAAATAAATCTGTTGCAAAAAATAGAATGAGCGCATTTAAGCGGCTTTTAACCCGCTCAAACCGGTTTCTCAAAAGCTCTAACGAAACTGCTACTGCTTTCTTTCAAAATTACTTATGAGAAACTGATACAAACATAATTGATACCTAAACTGATATGTTTGAGACAATTCCATCAAGGTCTTGCAACAACTTCCTCAAGAAAACAATAATTTCTTATCAGTTGAGGACTAACTACTTTTGCACTAGCATTGTACTTGGAACGAAATGAGTGGTGTAGATAGCTTTTAAGAAATTTTTATACAAAATCAGCCAAGCCGTTCATGAGTTATGGCCAATAATATGAAAAATGCGTTTTCCTCATATAAATTTCACGAATCCAAAAGCATTTCAATGATGATTTTTAACTTGCTACCTGCTGAATTTTATTACTAGCTAACCCAGTAAACGCTGTTTTGCCGTATAAATGTAAATCTTCGGAAATACTTACCACACCCAAAGAAAAGTGCTGTAAAAATGTTCAAAAACGCTATTAATTCTACTGCATTAATTGTCATAAGTGACCCCACATCCACTGCTTTCATTTTAACAAGGCCATAGTTGTAGAAATTAAAAATGAATTGTGAAAATCACAAATACATTTGTTCTTTTTACAACTTAAAAAAAAATACACTCTTTGTTGTGAAACACACAGCAAAATTTGTCCAATATACTCATTCATTTGCAAATATTACAAATTGTAGATGTAACTTTCACAACATTATGCGATAGAAAAAGCCTTTCTTTTGTAAAATCTACATTTGAAATTGTAGAAATAACAAGCGATTCTCTTTTATTTTGTTACCTCTTTGCGGTGAAATGTATAGGTATTTAATTTGAAAAAATAAAAATGCATTAAATATTAAAATAAATTTTGTATTCATTTCAGAATGTAAACAAAACATTAATAACATATATACATATATAATACTAGCAGTTGCCCGCGACTTCGTCCGCCTCTCCCTCGTCCACCGGCCAGAGTATCGTCTCGACTTGTGCATCATGCACGCGTGGGAATTTTGTTCGGAAGTTATTATAAAATTGCATTGCATTTTTTATGATTCCCTTCAGTTGTTCATACTTAAAGCATTCGCTTGGGTGAACTCTCCCTAATTCTAATATCTCTCTTACTTCTGCATCGTTTTTTTTCGTTAAGTAATTTTTTTTTTCTTTAAACTGAGCATATTTTTTAGTTAAGAAGTAGGTACATAAAATGATATTGTTTAAACACAATAATCTGCACAAATAGTGCAATCAATCACATTCACAAATCAATTGAACTCTCAAAATTCTAATTTGAGCAGTTATTAGGCCAGTTCCACCTAACGACATCTCACTGAGATCTCAATGTCACCTTGACTGAGGCAAAATCATTTGGTGGAACATAATTCTCAGTTATCATTGAGATTTAATGGTTACCTTACTAAATGTTGCTGCACATATGTCAGCCACGTCAAATAGCTGAGTGAGAAATCGAATCCAAAATAATTTCATCTCAGAGATCTCAGAAAAAAATCTCAGTTCTGGTTCTCACATTTCTACAGATTCTTCGCTGCTATTGGTCGCAGCTTAATTTTAAGTAGAATAAAGCCTTCCTCGATTAATGGACTATCCAACACAAAAAGAATTTTACAATTCGAAATAGTAGTTCCTGAGATTACCGCGTTCAAACGAACTTTATATTGTATTGTATTGTATTGTTTGCCGTTTTTTCCAAACTCTACACAAATTCTTCGCTCCTATTGGTCGCAGCTAAATTTTATATGCTTCAAGCCTTCCTTAATAAATGGACCATTCAACAATAAAAAAATATTTCAATTTCATAAAGCAGTTCCTGAGATAAGCGCGTTAAAACGCAGAAAAATGTATAATTTTTGCCGTTTTTTCCATATTTTCCACAGATTCTTCGCTGCTATTGATCACAGCTTAGTGTTAAATAGCTTCAAGTCTTCCTCAATTAATGGACCATCCATCACAAAAAGAATTTTACCATTCGAACCAATAGTTCCTGAGATAAGTGCGTTAAAACGCAGAAAAATGTATATTTTTTGCCGTTTTTTCCACATTTTCCACAGATTCTTCGCTGCTATTGGTCACAGCTTAATGTTAAGTAGCCTAAAGTCTAAGTCGATTAAGGCACCATCCAACACAAAAAGAATTATACCATTCGAACCAGTAGTTCCTGAGATTACCGCGTTCAAACAAACAAACTCTTCAGCTTTATATATTAGTGTAGATTAAATAAACTTATTTCTAAAAACTTTTGTACCGTTAGGTAATGTGTTTAGGTGGATAGGTGGACTGGTGAATTTACTAATAGGTAAAATTATATACTCTCCAACAATTTTCGACAGATCCACAACAAAACAACAATAATGATGACTAAAATACAATATTTTATATTCACAGCATATAAAATATATTTTTTTATTCTCATCATTTTTTTATTCTCATGAAGAATCTCAAAAAATCAAGAAGTATTGCGCTTAAGTCATAATGACAAACACCTTCGAATAAATCGTGCATAATATCGAAGCAGAAGTTATCAGTTACATGATACGATGTAAGTTTATTAAAAATGCTGTTTTCTCTTATTCCAGTCTTTTGGACATCATTTATAAGCAAATCAATCGCGTAATTATCTTTTGACCTCAAGAAATCTTTAGGTATGTTCAACAGTATCTAATTTCATATTGGACTTATGCCGTCTACCGTTTCGGCAGTAATAAAAACTATTAAACGATTTTGTAAATCCAAGCATTCCATTTAATCCCTTATTATCCCCTAATATCAGTCCTAAGACGAAGTATACTTTCTGGCTAATATTGTTCGTTAATATTTCTATACCGTTTTCTTCTAGGTCCCTAAAAATGCCTATGAGTTCGTAAAAACATACATCATTACCGAACTCCATATGATCTTTCGTTCTGATATAGCCTGCCGAAAAAATATATTTTAGTTTGGATTGAAAATGTTGGGGAATAGTTGGAAAGGAATAATATAGGCCATTTACACTATTTTGGCCTGAATGGCTTCCCAAGGTGTTAGTTAACTCTACATCATCTGCATATAAGAAAAATGGTATAACAACTTTGCCTTTTAGGTTTTGTGTCCGCTTTGAAAATTCTTGTCCATTGATGAAATTGGAAATAAAATCGCTTTCTTGAAGATTTTTCATATTTTCTAAAGTTGCATTAAGCACATTTGGTAACTCAAAAAACTTTTTTATTTGGAATTTGATTGGCATTAAATACATACGGATATTACTTGGATTTAAACAGGGCTCAGAGTTTTTTATTCCTGGTCTTATTTCATTATTTAAAGTAACTTCAATTGGATTTTGAAATAAATCGCGATTTTCCAAAAATTGCTTGTATTTGTATTCTGTATCAGAAAAAGGATTTTGAAATGCTGCCAAGATCTCGATGCGAACTTGGAAGTTATTTTTAGGAACAAGAAAATTTGTTAAGTTGGTTATTATTGATGAAATTAAAGATCGAGTTTTTTCTTGTATTTCAGATACCTCTTTTCTGGAAAGATTAGGCCTAGCATATAAATCACTCAAAAACCTACAGCATATGTCTTCAACATTATGTTTACAATCGATTAAATCTAATTTATTCAGAGAAAAATTAATATTGCTTTTTAATACATGTTCTTCGATTGGAATTTCATTATTGTTATCATTTTGATTTTCTGTTACATTTGATATTTCTTTATTTTTTAAATTAATAATTTCGTTTGTTTGAAATTCATCTTTATCTGATAAAATAACGGCTTTATGTATATTTTTTAAATGTCGCTTAAAGTGAGAGAATGATTTGAACGTTTGTGGACATTGATTTTGACAACATGCGACATTACTGTTTTTATGCAGTCCATGTATTTTAAAATCATAAAATAAATCATCAATTGTGGTAAATTCATTTTTACACATAAAACATTTATACATTTTAAGATTAAAGAGAAAAAAGTATTAAAGAAACTAAGTTTTATTTTTTGTTATATTATTAGGCGTGTTTTATTGGGAACTTAGCTCAGCTTAGCAATAGAAATTACATGTCAAACAACAACAACCGAAAGCTAAGTAAAAATAAGTTAGGAATTTTAGTTAGGAATTTCCTGAAGATAAGGTTTCAGCAATCCGACACTTGAGTTTTTCGTTGTGTTTTTCGTTTATCAAATGTCAAAACCTTTTGAAGAAAATAGTTTTCCACCATAGCAACTCAATGTAAAAAAAATTGTTTCAAATTTGAAAATAGTTTTTCACCATAGCAAACTCAATGTAAAAAAAATTGTTTCAGGTAGGTGTAAAGATGGCGTTTGGAATATTTCGATTTTTGACATTCTGGTGAACGAAACTTAATTCAAAGCTGACTATAGCGTTTTATTGGAATTCCTATTGCTAAGCTAAGCTAAGTTCCCAATAAAACACAGCTATTGATGAACCTTATCAAAGAAGAGTATTTTTCAGATTCTTCAATATTTATCTCATAAATGAATATATTTGTATGAATTTCCAAACAAGTTCAGTTTGTTTTGGATACTCCAAATCAAAAACATAAAAAATTTTAAAACATGTATCTAAACACGAAATAAAATTATTGAATTTTATAAGAGTGCCATCGAAATATATATAAAATTGGTTAATATTTAAAATATCTTCACCCACAGCAATAATTGAAGGCTGGTAGGTTATTTTATAGTCTAAACTCTTACTTTTTTGAATTTCGATCAGTCTTTCAACATCGTTGAGCTCTTTGCTATGCAATAGAAATGCATCTTCACCATCCTTGATACTGACTCGCCAAGGTGTTTTTCCTGCACATTTAATAAGTTGAGCTGGTGGGAGCACAGAGTTTAAATAGTACATCAGTGGAAACGTTTTATAACCTATACAGAAATTAGATGTATGTAGAATATAATTAGAGTTTGAAATAAAATTACGAAAGATAAAGATTCAATATAGAAATTTCTATTTACCTTCATCAAGCAAAATCACGGAGGTAAGTTGGTTCTTATAATCTTTATTTTTGAGTACACCTTGCAAATAATAGTTTGTTAACAAAGAGTTTAAAGTGGAATGCGCTGTAGGGTGACGTGGTCATCAATGCACCACCCTATTTTCAAATGACCATAACTTTTTCCAATGAACTCTTTTTGCTATGTGTTTTTGTTTTTCATTCTTTAGATATGTTAGGCGTGTTTTTTTGCACGCGTATATACGCTTAAAAAAATACTTACATGCAAAATGCAACAACAACACATTTCTATATACGCTAAGTAAGCGGCGATAATTATCCACGCTAATGAAATAAGCGGATATAAAAACAGTGCTTCCATATATCTTTTTCACTCTCTGCGATGAATTTTCAACATATTCATTTCGAAATTCATTCCATTTTACATACTGATCCGAGCAAGCTAGGATTTTGTTGTTTTTCTTACTACGCAAAACACAAACAAAGTAATGATCTGTGTATTTAACACACAGAACAAGATCACGTTGATCTTTTGTATGTGCCATCTTCCATTCTCTTGGTTTGCTTCTTTGAGCATTAGATTTTTTTGTTCTCTCTTCACAAGCGCATTACAACAGGGCTGGTCTGCAGTTGAATGGTTAATCTCAGGGGCGCCAGGCGAAAAATGATTGAATCAAGATTATATTGATTGTGCATCAATTTTATTTTTCAATTTCAATTCTTTTTTTGGACTACATGGTTTTTTAACGTTCAAGGTGTACACTCACGATATTTATTTTTTTATTTTTTATTTTTCCTTGCATTTTCTTCATTTTTCATCCTTAATTCATCATATCTCATATGTATTGTCCTTTTTCGGGTCGTAGTCGAAAGCGCATTCTATGAACAACTTGATCAAGTGTGTACAAGTGTACAAGAAATTGTGTAGCGCATAGCGATCACCAACAAAAATAAATGCGGCCCTGAACTCGAGTTTTTGTTACAAAACAACATTTGACCAATTACAGCTCAGCATTTGACAAGTGATGCCAAAATTACTAAAACAATAAAATTGTCGTTTTTTTGTACACTGTTCATTTTAAGCGTATATACGCGTGCAAAAAAACACACCTGTTATGAAAATACGTACGAACTTATATTTTCGATATGATCTGAATTCTTTGTGTAAAAAATACTTTTTCCCAAAAAACCAAATGGTGCATGGTGCACTATGGTATGTACTGAATGCACCAGTCGTATGTTCACGATGCACCACAAATTTATTTAAAGAATTAAAACAATTTTTTAACGTCATAGACAGATTTATTTTTTCAAACAAAAATATACGAGAACTTAAATATAAAAAAAAACCGATCAAAAGACCATATCACTTAAGGGAACTTTAAAATAAAAACAAATAGAGGAACTCCACTAAAGCAAAGCTATTATAGGATTTAAGTTCATCAAATTGACGGTTAAGAAGTTTAGAATTCAAAGCAACTGATGAATTTGCGGTACCTTCTTGATCAGATAAATTTTAGCTGCTGCAGTCGTTCCTTTATTTCATTTTTGTCTTTTTACACAGTAAACCACGGTGCATTCAGCACGATGCTTATGTGGTGCATTATGCACCACCCTGACATTTCTTAAACAAATTGAAATAGTTTATAACAAAAGGAACAAAACTATTCACTCCTTATTTTAAAATGTTAGCAAATGTTCAAAAAACTGTTTACATGATTTCTTGTAAAGAAACTCTTTAATTTCACTCAGATATTAAAAAAACAAGCTAACCTTATTTTTTCACTTTATCACTGTAAATTTATAAAACACTCCGCACAAGTGAGCCACCAAAGAGAAACACTTTCAAACTTAAGTCTATCGGAGTTTCTGAAAGTAACGGTTACATTTGAAAGAGGTATACACTAATCCAGCGTCCGGTTTGGCGTGTATAGCCGTGGTGCATTCTGCACCACTGGTGCATTGATGACCACGTCATCCTAAATAGTTTGTTTGATGACTCAGGATATAGAGATTTAAAATCTATGTTAATCTATATTAATTGACAAATTAGAAGAAATGCTAATGTTTTTAATTTTGAAAATAAGCCTACCAATGAAAAAGAATCCGCATGCTTATATAAGGGCCATTCGGTTAAAATTTGTGTACAATTTTTGTCTGTGTTTTTTTTTAATTTCATTACGCCTGTCGAAGGCTGTCTTTTCCCATTTTTCTTCAATAAGTGCCCAAGGACGATCATTGAATTTAAGAAATTGTTTAATTTCTTCAAATTCTTGTTCATCGATATAACGTTCGTTTGTTATAGGAGCTCTTTCTAATGATGTATCGGTTAGTTCGTCTTTAAGTTTTGCTGTATGCTTGGTTCTACCCCTATTGGAATTATGGTAGGCGTTGTACAAAATTCCGCTGGGATGGGAATATTTTCCGTGTGCTGGTACAAAGTAAGTTCCCTGAACAAAAATTATCATTGTAATTTTTCAAGTTTGTTGAAAAGTAAAAATTTATTCTCACCTTTTCTTCCCTATGGAATGTTGCTGCGATGTCTTTTGCGATTGTGTTTAGTTGGTGTGTGTGAAGCTTTTGGAATTTTGTTTTATAAAATTCCACAATAAGCTGCACAATTTGCTTTTGCTGTCGCTGATTTAGAACCTTGTTAGCACTGTAACTTTCCAAGATATTTCTTCCTGTTAAGGACAGTGCAAGAATATCTTTTATTGGCTAATAAAAAAAAAATTATTAAAATCAAAATATATTTTCTGTAGACAAACCAATAAATCCGTGGAGGAATTAGATAGGAGGGAGCTCGTTATGGATGTAAGTGTTGCAGTGGACTCTTGTGACAAAGAGTCAATCCAATTTTTGGTGCTGATTTCGCTTGAAACCGTGCTGCACTGCGCAAACTAAACATGAAAATAATTTGACTTTAAGATTGCATGCACCTAACCTTTATACATGTAAAGAAAATAGGGTTAGTATACTACTTACTTCTTTTGCTTTCCACTTATTTAATTCGTCTTCAAATTCCAATTGAAGACCTAGTTCAATTCCAAGTGCTCTGACTTGATAAGCAATAGGCTTCTTTTTGTCAATCCTCGACCTATCCAGATTCCCGAACACAAATCCATTCGATTAAAATGTTTAAGCACAATGAAATAAAACTTACCTGCTAAAAATGGGGCAGCACTTTTAAATAATGTGAAATTGTTTACAATTTCAAAAACTTCTGCGTCCAAAAATTGAAGCACACTATTCTCCTCGTCTAAGAATTCATTATTCATTTTGTTTAAAGTTTAAACAGAGCACAGATATTATTTTTAAGTTTTACAAGCTTGCACTGAAACGCGAGAACCAAATGTGAAGGAGATACAAAAATTTTTTGCATCTGGCGTCTGGGTTACTCAAAAACGGTAAATGGTTCACAACTTTTTGTCGTTTCAACATGTATAAGTTGCAGGTTTGAATGCATTTGTTGTGAACTCCACAATTTAATATCGAAACTACGATTTGTTGTATCCTTACAATCAGTGATGTCGGCTGACTGCTGTGTGGTGGTAGAATGAACGTAAATTAGTTGTGAAATCTACACCTCATTGTGAGTTCTTTTTTCTTATATGTGAATTACTGTTCATTCAACAATTTCTTGATGTGAATATAACAAATTTATTTACTTATCTACTTTTTACGAATAATTTTGACAACACGCTGTCGTTTCTACACCAAAAATATGCAGTGATTTTTACATCTTTGGTGCAAAAAGAAAAGCAATTGCAGTAAGATAAGCAATTATTTGTAAGTTTGACTGCAATTGCAGTGTATTACACAAATTTGGCATAAATTGTAAAATTGACTGCCACATTTTGTAATATTTAAAGCAATGATTTTTTTGGGTGCAGACAATTTTTTTGTAAACTGCAATAGCAAGGTTTCTGTGTACGACCATTTTTCGACAGATGGCACCACTGTCATTGCAATAGGCCAAATGCGTCTCTTAAATCATCAGCTTTATGCCGTTTGACTTTGAAACCCAACATCCCACCGATACTCTTCAAGGCGATGTTGACAACTTCGAACTGAATTCTTGTCGGAACGCCAATCAAATCGATCATGTGCTAATGGGCACAAGGCATACATCCAACATCTTAAGCACCAGAGAATGTCATGGTCTACAGTGAGCACCTGAGCTGAGTGAACGACTCTCCACCGTCCTCCCACACACCACTGATGTCAACATCTTGTGGAATCAACATAGCGAATTAATTGAAAATCTAGCCGAGACCAACATACTCTACCAACCGGCAACCACCCCCAAAAAAGAACCCGTGGTGAATGCACGTTATTGAAAAGAAAGACGGAAAATGCTCGTTTGCAGATGTTGCAACAAGAACAGCAACAGAAGAGTACCGGGTGAAAAGAAGAAATCAGAAAAAGACCCTGCGAAGGAAGAGAAGAGCATCTGCAGTTTCTCAGCTCAAAGATCTAAAAAAGTCTCGGACCAAAAACAACACCCGACGCTTCTTCAAAAGGTCGAAGCAATTACCTTCTGGTTTCAGAACCGGGACACAGGCTCTTCGAAACAGCGAAGGAAACCTAGTCACAGAAGCACAGGGAATTGTAGATGTTTTCAAGCAGCACTTCCAACAGCTATACTGATTGCGCATAATGTAGAGCGAGCCATTGACGAAAGAGAAAAAAGACAAAGACAAGTAAATGAGGACCAAGTCAGAGCCGGGTCGGATGGCATACCTGCGTAACTCTTTAAATATGGAGGAGGTGTTTTGATGAACCGCATGCACCAGGTCATCAACAAAGTGTGGGCGGAAGAATGCATGCCCACTGACTGGTCGATAAGCTCCATATGCCCTTTCTACAAAAAAGGCGATCCTATGTCATGCGAAGGCTATCGAGGCATATCCCTGCTTAATGTTGCATACAAAATCCTATCCAACGTACTGTGTGAGCGTCTTAAATCTTTCTGCGACATTTCAATCGGCATGTACCAGAGTGCCTTAAGGCCAGGCAGAACGACGATAGACCAAATATTCACACTGAGGCAAATCCTGGAAAAGACAAACGAATTTCAAGTCGAAACCCACCATCTTTTCATCGACTTCAAAGCTGCTGCTAATGACAGCATTCACCGTCAAGAGCTTATGATGGCGATGTCTGAACTCGTTATCCCGAACAAACTGATCCAGCTGTGCTGTATGACGCTAAATAATACGCAGTGCAGTGTGCTAATGGGTAACAGCTCATCCGAGTTGTTTCGTACATGCACAGGGTTTAGACAAGGAGATGCGCTGTCATGTGATTTCTTCAACATAGTCCTGGAGCAGATGAGTGCGCAAGGGAGGTGTGAGCACGGAAAACGCTATATTCAACAAATGCACACAGCCAGCACCTAGGCTATGCGGACAACATAGACATCATCAGTCGATTCAAGAAAGCTGTGCTTGAGGTCTTCACCAGCGATTGAAGAACAGGCGAAACTCGTTGGTCTGAAGTCAATGAGGACAAAACAAAGTACATGCCATCAGCAAACAAAACAACATCTGTCTACCGCCTAGGACAAAACGTCACTGTTGGTAGCAGCTATTTCGACCTAGTTAAATAGTTCACCTACATTGGACCAAGCATCAATCCCACAAACGACAGCTTAGTGGAGATCTGACGAAGAACTACCCTAGCGAACCTATGCTGCTTTGGTTTGGCAAAACAAATGGGTTCAAAATTCCTCACTCAAAAGACAAAGTGCTACTCTACGAGCCGAGTGTAGGACAATAAGTAAAAAAGGGGAATTGATTCTGGGCACTTTCGAAAGAAAAATTCTTCGCCGGATTTTCGGTCTCGTTTGCGACGATGGCGAATAGAGAAGAAGGTTCAACCGCGAACTGTAAGAGTTGTACCAAGTTGTACGGCCACCTCAAGCGAATGGACGACAACGCTCCATCCAAGAAAGTCTTCTCATCGCGGCCCCCCAAGTTCGAGGTGACAAGGAAGACCGAACTGACGCACGGTACAAGGACCAAGTAACTGCGGATGCCAGAGCGCTTGGTTTTTGCGACTGGAGAGTGCATGTAAGGGACTTTACCCGAATCTTTGGCTGAGATCCTTCATGGATTGAGAACCGGTTAAGTAAGTAAGTAAGATTGTGGCGCCATGTAATTAACTAACAGAGAAGTAGTTTTTTTTACATTTTTTTTTTAATTCCTTCGCTAAACCATCCTCCACGGGGCGGCGGCGCGGAGGAAGAGAAGATGTATTTTTTTAATAGCA
The DNA here is from genome assembly GCA_943590905.1 of Sphaerophoria taeniata. Classification (NCBI taxonomy): domain Eukaryota; kingdom Metazoa; phylum Arthropoda; class Insecta; order Diptera; family Syrphidae; genus Sphaerophoria; species Sphaerophoria taeniata. Next base: position 238,562,229 of record OX016540.1, read on the forward strand.
TTTTCCACTAAGTAAACAGCATCAGGGTTAATCCTTATGTCGATGAACTTAGCGAAACAACATCAACGTATTAATTAGTTAATATTAATTTGCCGCTTATTTGCCGCTAATTAGTTGTGAAAAAAAATGTATCCCTAATGTTTATCATTTATCAATATAAATTTGCCAATTAATGTGATTGGTTGAAACTTTCAACTCGAATATCTTTTACATTTTAAGTTTTGTGAAAAGTGGCAGAGGACTTTCCGACTCAGAAAAATATGAAAAAATTTTGGGTAAGGTTTAGTCGGCGAATTTTATGCAATTACAATTGAACTATAAAAAAGTATTAGTATATTTAGGTATACAACTATAAGGAATTTTTTATTTCTTGAAAAAAAAAATCAACTCTGGGTTGATCTTTGTTTGTTCAGTTCGTTGCTTGGGCCTTGATTTTAAATCATCATATTCGATCCAGCGCTTATTTCTCCGGACGAACGCGGTGTAATGCCCGGTAGAGTTGAGCGCCATAGTATGTGTGAGCCTCTTTGATTTTTTCCGTTTGTAACTAACAAATCCTAGTAGTTCGAAAGTTGCATGTCCTGGGAGCACAAAAGATGTTGGCAGAGATCCGAGCCCTATTTCGTTTGCAACATCAATCCCAACCATAATCACGTCTCCTGCGAACATAGAGACGGAGAGTTTTTCGAAAATATGGTATTGAAACAGTAAATAGATCTGACTATAAACTCAATCATCAAATTATAAAGAGAAGAAAAGATCAATAAAAAGATTACAAACAACAATTTGAACGTGAAAAGTTTTCGTGATAACAAACAAAAATTTTGTTTATTAAAAAAAATTTTTTTTTTGAAGAATTAATGTTTCAAAGACTCTGCGAATAATCGTATAGATTCCTGACGAGATATTGTTTGTTGGCCGAAATATAGAACTGTTAAATAAACTATGAAGTTTTTTAACTAGGAAATATTACTATAGCTTCAAGGAATTAATTTGTTGTGAAGATTCAATTTAGTGGAGTAAATATTAAATCAATAATTAAATAAGTTACCGGTGGAATGAAGTTCATTTTTCTCGACATTCTTGCATCGATTGTTAAAACATTTGACACCTTCAAGATAGATATGTTCCAGAATGACTTTTCCTAAAGGTTTCTGCAGCTCCTTGTCGATGATGGATATTGTGGCGAGGGATTTGGTTCTCGGAGCACATCCTACCGGACATGTCCAAATTTTCGCCAGTCCAATCACGTTGCAGTTGCAGTCGATCAACAAAATCTGGTCTTCCTTTGCTTCTTTTCCAAAAAAGTCCATAAAAATTTCCGCTCTTTCTTGATATGTTTTAGCTCGTATTTTTTTTGTGTAAAGCATCCACTACCATCTTGAATAGCTGGCAATCGGCTGCGTTTTTTTCAGCGTATTTTTTGATTTATTATCCGATGCTCCTGCCATAATCATCTGGAATATACTGTCGAACGCACAAGTTGAGGTGAGTGATATTTTGCTTTGCTCAAAGACGTGCATAGCAATGACGGGTCTTTTCCATTTATAATTGGTAGGGACTGGAAATTTCTTGAAATGATCAGGTCGTTGAAATTGGTGTTATTTTCTGATACGTAAAGAACCTGTCTTGGCCTCTTTTTTGATTTCCCCAACCCTCGCCAGTTTTTAAATTCATTTAAGGTTCACATGAACTTAGCGAAACATCATTTTTTCTGTTGGTAAACATTAGAGACAAATTAGCGGCAAATTATGATGTTATTAACTAATTAATACGTTGATGTTGTTTCGCTAAGTTCATGGACATTTAATCCTTCGCTATTCTGCGTTTTTTAATTTGGCTGATACATTTCAACACGAAGTATCAAAAAGATCTTTAAGCTATTGGTTAAAAAGAATGACTTCTTTGAGAGTTCAATTAATATTAAGCTAACTTTCTGTTCTAATTCAATTCTACCTTTATTCTTCTTGCTGAGGATTGTGCCGTCCTTGCAAAAACCAAACACTGAAGTGGTATTCCATAGTGAAATCCTTATTCCTTACCACCTGGACTATTTCAAACTTGTTGTCATCTAACTTGGCTTATTGCCCTCCAATTGGCAATAAAAAATACAAACAAAAAATAACTCAAACACACTCCAACAACAACGGCAAAAACAATTATTTTCGACGCTGTCAATTTTCGTCCAACTAATAAAGATTTATGATCCTCAGAAAACGGAGTGGCAACTATACACCAAAGCAATAATAATGGATTGCAAATGTTTCCGATGTTGGCGAAGCTAAATCTATAATTCTATATATGTCGTCTTTTTCCTTCTTTATTTTCTGTGTTCCCTGGTATTTGGACATTACTGGTGCACACACACTTATCTACAGGTAATTCGAGTAATTTTCTCTGGACACGAACGGGCTATTAATTCTTCATGAAAGGCACTCAGCCAAAATTCTGTAGGTACTTGTACACAAAAAATAAACCGAGAAAAATAAAAACAACCAGGAGTAATGGAAAATGTTCGTTTTAAAGTGGCTGTTGGGGTCGTGTGTTTTCAACTTAAAAATTTAATGTTCTTCTTGTTTACTTTGTCCAAGGAATCAGCTTGTTCGAATGTCCTTTTCTAACTGGAAAATTATCCTTTTTTTTTAAATATTTCGATGAGGTTGCTTGTGAGCTGCACGTGTTGTTTTACAATTAACCAAAACAGGATGTATTTTGAATCGAATAAATAATTTATACTGAAATTCAAATAAAAAGATAAAATGTCCTTATTTTTCCGACCCGCACAACAAAAGCAAGAAATCACAATCCTGACACGAATGAATTGTTTCTCCGGTTTGTGATTCCTCAAGTCTTTCGGGAGACAAGGACACTATCACTAGTAAACCAAGGAGCATTGGCTGGTGGAGTAATAACCAAAGCACCACTCACAAGGACTTCTCATATTTCATATTTTATTTAGATACCTATACATACTTTGATTTAACGTCCCAAGACACTCATTCACAAACAAATAGATTGCCTAGGGGTCTAAGCGGGTGGATATGTCTGTGTATATAGCTTTTTTCTTATGGAATTTTCCATGTCCTGTTCAAGCTGTTGGCCAAGCTGTGTAGACGAAATAAATAGGATAGGAAAACATTTTATATTTATGAAGACTTTTTTATTGTTTGCTCCGATTTCTTCATTCATCTTTTTCTTTTTGGCCTCCCTATTTTTTGTTCGTTTTATTATTTTTTTTTTGTTTATTGGGTAAACAGTGAATCGTAAAATAAATCAAAATACTATCAATTTTATTAGCTAAGATCAAATAGATATTTTTGTTGCTTCGCTTGTCCTCCGTAGGTGCAGGGCGTAGGTGTTGTGAGCCTTTAATTCATGCTAAGACGATTTTGTGAATGTGAGGGTTAAGTCTTTGTATATGGAATTTATAGTATTTTCAGCCTCGAGAATTTTTGGTTGGAGAGTCGTCCCGTCTTGGCGCTGTCAGTTTTTCTATATACAAGATTTTAGTTCTGTATCGCGTTCCAGACGTCGCTGTCGTCGATTCATGAGGCTGCAACTACTATAAATTCCATATACAAAGGTTAAGTTCGTGCAAACAAGAACAACAGCACATAGCATCCCATGTTTTCAAGTCGCTTGTCTCTTTTTGCCTTGTTGTTTCCTCTCCCACCTTGTTCTACGGTCATTGAATAAGAAGTATAGGAAGCGGTGTAAGCTACACGCACAGTGTACGTGAGTGAAGCAACAAAAATTTCTGATGGTGTTAAATAGGGGGCATTCATCTGTCAAAATACGGGGCACTCCCACTCATCTGTCAAACTGGGCAAGTGCTGTCATTTTGCTGAGCTTTAATTGGTCAAATGTTGTTTTGTATTTTCATTGAATAAGAAGTACAGGAAGGGGTCTTATGAAAAAGAAGTGAAGCATTTTTCTAAGTAGTGTGAGTTTCACAAACACAAACGCATTACAACAGGGTTGGTCTGCAATTGAATGGTTAATCTCAGGGGCGCCAAGCGAAATATGATTGAATCAAGATTATATCGATTGTGCATCAATTTTATTTTTCAATTTCAATTCTTTTTTGGACCACATGGTGTTTTAACGTTCAAGGTGTACATGCACGATTATTATTATTATTTGTTTTTTTATTTTTGTTACATTTTCTTCATTTTTCATCCTTAATTTATCATATTTATTGTCCTTTTTCGAGTCGTATTCTAAAGCGCATTCTATGAACCAACTGATCAAGGGTTAAAAAGCACAAGAAATTGTGTAGCGCCTTACGATCACCAACAAAAATAAATGCGCCCCTGAACTCGAGTTTTTGTTTTTTTTGACAGAAAAATAATGAAATAATGAATAATGAAATAATAAAATGAAAAAATAAAATTGATGCACAATCGATATAATCTTGATTCAATCATATTTTGCTTGGCGCCCCTGAGATTAACCATTCAACTGCAGACCAACCCTGTTGTAATGCGTTTGTGTTTGTGAAACTCACACTACTTAGAAAAATGCTTCACTTATTCTTTTTCATAAGACCCCTTCCTGTACTTCTTATTCAATGTCTACGGTGTCCAAGGGGTTAAGAACAGATGTCTTTATTTCTTCACTTTTCTTGCGAGGACATGTCTCTTCACCATACATTACCATCGAAATCGTTGGACAGAAGTTGTTCGAAGGAGGAACTGCTACTATACTCAATTGTCTTCTTAGTTTGAAAAAAGCAGTGGAGCTGGTCTCGCGGTCTGAATTTATATGAGATCGTAGTTAGGCATTGTAGTGACGTTTTCTTAAACGTTTTCTTGATGTTGGGTTTCCTTTCTGAATGAATTGTTTTGCTCTTTGCTTCCGTCTCTATGCTAACAATCACACCACTCGATTTTAATAAAAAAGTGATGGATAATGGCTTGCCTAAGAATTAAAAAAATTTAATACAAATATTAGGGGTTTTCCGGCCATGATGGAACAAAGTGAGTTCACCGTGTCGTCGTCAACTTGCACTTCGCTGTGACGCTGTATAATTTTGGTCTCTATAAGCGCTTTCATATGTGCAGGGGATTTTTGTCGGTTTGTAGTCACTGATCAGTCTGTTTGCAAGATCTGCCCTGCATTAAATGTCTGATCAAGGACTTTCCTGATCTGATGGCAAAAAGGACCTATGAATTACTTGGTCGAAGGAACTGGTACCTACTAATGCCTCTGTTGTTGGAGGAATTCAGGTGATGTTGTGCTTTTTGGTTTCCAGCCGAGGTTTTTCTCGCCGAACTCAACAAGGTCTTATTGAAGAAGCCACGAAACTTCAATTCTTCTGAACGTTTTGGCACAAGATTACTCTTAAAAATAGATGTTTTTGTCTAATTTGTTCAACTGTATTTAAAAACACTTTGTTCTCATGTATGTTTGTTTTCTTATCACTATATCAATAATTTTATGTTATAGAAAATTTTCATAAACTTCTTATTCCTTTCATAATTTTCATTGAAGAATTATAAAACTTTTGTTCGCTTAATATAAGCAGCTTTCTTTTTCAATTTTGACGGACTTGGTATAATCATGTATATAGAAGATATAATTATCGAATTTATTTCAACAATTACAATACTAAAGCTTATAATATAAATACATGAATAAGTATCTGATCTGTGCTATCCCTATATGGCCGCCGCAGTTTGGTTGTTTTTCCAGTATGTTCTGATCGGCGGGAACAATGTACCTGGAGGCACGGATCAGCAGGTATAATGCCCCATGACACGGATAGGCAGATATAATTTCCCCGGTGGCACAGATCGACGGGTATAATGCCCCTGGTGTCACGGATCAGTCCCTGGTGGCAATTGATATGAACTAAGGATGTGGATCAGCAGGTACCAAAGCCCGTGGAGGAAATTTGGACGGAATGTCTTCAAATTGAAAAGCCTTTGGTTTTCAGACTGAAAGTGATCAATAATACTAAATCTAATACTGAGTACCATTCGATAGTACCTACTAGCAAATGCGATTTAAGTAGGAAAGTAGGTACTTGTCTACTTATAATATTTTGCAAAGGGAACGAGGTTGCAACGAACGAAATACAAGTCCTTATTTTGTATCGTTACAAAAGCAAAATTTCTAGTGCGGGCATATGTCACCATGCTTATTTTCCATTCTGACCACTAAGGTCACCATCGATTGCTTCTTAGAACACTCCATTATCTCAGCTTCGTGCTCCAACAGTCGCACAGTGGCCCGTTTTCACTTTTTACCTTGCAAAAATCATAGCTCCTAAACGAAAAAAGATATCGCTTCAATTTTTTTTTTATTTAGCAGGGAATTTCCAAAGCTATGTTTCGTGAAAATTTTAACAAAGTATGTTCACAGGGTGTTTCAGAATTAAGTCCCAAAGTTGGAAGTTTTTTCAATGTCATAAAAGTTGTTAAAAATGTATCCATAATGGCGAAAAATTTGTTTTTGTGAATGATTAGAGAACAATTAGCTTTGGTATAGCAAGAAAAAGAAAAAAAAATAACACTTGAATAGTCATAAAAGCAAAAAAAAAAATTTTTTTAAGTTAAAGTTTTTAAGTTTTATAATTTTTGATATGCAACCAATCAAACCATCAATATTTACATTCAAAATCAAACAGGGTGTTTCAATTTAACTGAAAATTACCATAATTTCAATATTTCAATCAAAAAACAACCCTCAAATTAGAAAAAAGTGTTTTAAAAGTACGAATATGGAAAAAAATAAAGCATAAACGTTAGATTTTTATCTTGTTTTATTCTTAATAATTAACTTATATTATTTCTTGAAAACTATCATCTAAATTCAATGTTGAATCTAATAGATCTAACATTTCTGGGGAGTAGTGTGCTTTCAGTTCTTTTTGATTTCTAGCATGCCTTTTGGAAGAAATAAGTGGATCTGATGAGATTGCTAGCATAGTAAACAGGTCTTCATTTTGCCGAATTCTTGAAACCTTGCATTTGTATTTTGATACCTGTATCTTTTGTAGTCCTTATTTTTGCATTCCTGAGCTTCTTCTGATAATTCCCCAAGTGGAAGTGACTGATACTCCATAATATTTTGACTACGAACCAAAATTTTATGAAGAGTAGGGGTGAGTTGTTTTTCTGGATAAAGTTGTCTTTATAACACTTTTGTTTCTCTTGTATACTCCACAAATTTTACTGTATTAACTTTTTCTCGACAGTTTAAGACATTAAGTATTATTTGAAGCCTTTTAATAATTTCTTCATTGACTCCAGTTATTCGGGCAGCTGCATCCGGTTGTTCAAAGAACCGCCTGGAAGTATTGCCATCATTGGTATTTCCAAACCCAGGCTTAGGTTTATCCCCATCAAGTCCAAGTTCTTCATGGAAACGCTTTTGAATATCCTGCTTCCTCTTTTTTTCTAACTCTTTGATTCCAATAGAGCTATCCTCTCCTTCCTTAGCAATCGTATAGCTAAGTTTCAAAATGAATTCCATGCACCTAATTCTAGCATGCAATGGAGAAATCCCATACTCGTAGTTATGTTCGTCCGTAATATCTCCTTCATCCTGTGCGTACCTAATCCTGTTAATTTCACTACATGTAACCCTAATAAGAATAAATATTTAATTCCATATAAATAACCCTTCGATTAAAGTCCTTTTTTTCGGCTACCTGTAATCTACCTGTAACCCTTATATGTATTAATTCTTAATCCAAATACAGTAATCTGTCAAAAATAAATACCTGTGCACAACAAATCTTATAGAAAAAAGTTATGGCAGGAATCATCATTGTTTTTTTTATTATTTTTTTAGAAATAGGTAATCCCCAAACCATAAATTTTTTTTTGCTATTAAACTCATTGCACTTATTTGAATACCTAAATTAAGTCATGCAAATCCAAAATAAAGGTTGCGACAAAAAGATTAATTATATTCTTTTCATATGAAAAAAACTAAAAAAAATGAATAATCACTGACTTGAACCAATTAAATTGCCATAACTCGGCTTTATGCAACTTTACGCAGCTGAGTTTTTGAGGACATGTTAAGGAATATGTGGGCATTCATCCCTCACTTAGTTTGGTTTGACGGGTTTTGACGTTTTTTATATGAGCCAAGTTAAAATTCAAAAATAGGTGTAAAAAGTGATTTTTTTTTCATTAAAAAAAAAGATATGAATTTTTGTTTTTTTTTCCAAAATTTGATTAAAATAATGTCAAACTTTTCAACAAAAAAAAATAAATGGATTTACTTGCACCGTTTTTCTAATATTCAAGTTTGAAGTGCAACAAAAAACAAAAAAAAAAATATATATTTTTTTTTAATATTTTCTGACTTTGATCGGCTCCTCAAGCCAAACCGTTCATTTAATATTTTTTTGTTTTTGGATTCTTACACTTTAAACAATTCTAAACAAAATGTGATTTTTACTTTTTCAAAATAAAATCACGCGAAAAATGATTATTGCCACGTTCCTCGCCTAAACGGGCCACTGTGAGTCGTGAGTTTAGATATTGCTATCTAAACATCGTCGTTGGTCAAGGCGGCGTTGTTGTTCTACATACGTCGGTCGCATGTACATGACATGTCGTTCTGGAACCCCATTCGCACTGGATCCTGTGACTGTGATCTTTAAAAAGCTTCTGGAAGTGCTGTTTGAATTCATCTGTGTATAATTCCCTGTAAAACAGGTATTGTTGTAAGCATAGCACTCTAGATCTTTGGGCTGATAAAGTTCTTTAATTCGTTCTTTCAATACTCTTCTCTTCCTGCTCGTGTTTTGATTGAACTTTATTTGCAAATGTTAATTTTCAGTTTCAGCAAGAGGCACCCTTCAATCTACTACCGGAGCTGGTTGGGTCTCAGATACCTCACTTATGACGAAACAAACTAATCCGTTGACATCATTATGCAGGAGATGTTCTCACCTGACTTTCTGCAGAGGCCCAAGACGACTGATGAAATCTTTTCGATAATAATGTACTGATCAATGTTTTCATCCATAGTAATGCATTTTATCAAAATCATCATTAATTACATTAGAACTTTAACCTTCCACTTTTCCATAGGACTTCATTGCCTTTAAAATCAACGCTCCACAATGGTTTTTCATTAAATGCAAATTTATTCAGCTCAATTTGAAAGCCATTCAAATTTTCTCTTAACGCCCACCCCACAGGTAAGCATGGGCACAACGCACAAGTACCTATACTGAATTCATTAAGGCAAAACTCACAATCGTGTAATTGACATAAGTGTCAAATGTTTACCTTCGCAAATCCATTAGCAAGAGAGAAGTGTTCAGAAGACACTCATTCAGTAACTTATCTCCTCCTTACCCTTTCACCATCACCCTTTGCCATATAGAGATTAAGAGGATTAAGAGAGGCGACCAACCTCTCCTCTCTCTTTTAAAAATATTACTTCCAAAGAAAATCACATTTGAATGAATGAATGAAAAGCTATGACGATGAACATGACACAACACAAATTGTCATCGAATGGCAACATGACTCGACGCACGATAACGCCCGCCCGCCGCGCCAGTCTGACGATGACGAAGGCGATCGATGATGAGATGATGAATGATTGAAAGAATTTACTCACGCATTCACCAATTCCAATTAGATCTGCTTTCAAGATACTTAATAGCCCCACATTATTGCAAATCTTTTGCCGCTCGCTTGGCCTCTCGCTCGATAACCCTTCTCCCATGACAAGCAACCGCAGTGCAACGGTTAATGAGATTTCCATTAGAACTTGAAGGAAAGTTCACCCATCCAAATCCTGTAGCCCCTCCGTTTTATCCTTATATACCTAAAGAGGAAACTAGCAATTGTGCAATGCCAAGAAGATGATGCTGCTGTAGTGCTGTTGATGATAATCGTGACAAAGAAGGAGGCCAAGGTCAAGAAAAAAGCACACTGGATCTGGGAACATTGATGTAGCAAATTCGATGCCGAGTTCGTTGGTTGAAACGGGGAGAGAATGTAAGAAGAAAATTAAATGAAAACGGAAACCGAGAACCTTATTTTGTGGGATTTTCTTGGATTTGTCCGACGGAGCAGTGTTACGTGATCCTTGTCAATCATTAGGAACTGGTTGCGGTATTGGTGGTTTCCTGTTTTCTCTCTAAGTTTGCAGAATTCGGTTACCAAAATATATGTTCCATTTGATTTTTGATATTGAATAGGATGATGCTGGTTGTTAGTTCTGAGTGTTGACTGCTGACCAGTGAATTAAATTTCTTGTTTTCCTATCAAATTGGTTTACTGTCAGATTTTGTTGAATAGACGAAGTCGTCGATAGAGTTTGTCTGTTATCGAATGTGATAAAAATAGTTAATTCTGATTAATGAAATATCAACTCTATCTTGGTTTCTCTTTAGTTAACTGAGAGAAAGTATAATTTAGCTTCCAGAATCCAGGAGACCATTAGTAACGCAACAAAATTAGTGTTCATACCAAATCCTACGCTAAGATAAATCCTTAGCTGGGTTTTTGGTTTTAAAAGAATATGATGGTGAAAGGGGACAGTTCGACCTTCTACGGCACATCTTTGCTCGGAAGCCTGCTTGCCTCCTCCCCCCCCCCCCCCCCCTTGAGCGTCGAGTCGTGTCGGCCGTGCTTTGAGAATGAAAGAACTTCTTATTCCAATATACCAACAAGCCTCAAATTTGTAAAAGGACTTAAAATCTACAAGGAAAGTCATGCAGTGAAGAGTATTGACGGCGAGATCATGCAGTTTAACAAACAATCATACAATGTGGGGCAGTGTAAGTGTGGTTTTTCGTCTAGTCAGTCAACAATAGATGCATGCGCAAAACTCAAGAACGGTTGGACAGTTATTTTAACGGAATGTTCGGGTAGTAGTGTAGATAGTTTTTTAGAAGTTTGTACAAAATCGGCCTAGCCATTCATGAGATATGGCCGAAATTGTGAACACCCCATTTTCCCAATAGAATCGTTCAGCATGCATTTGATCATGTGATGATCTTCATGAGCGAGCGAAGGCTTCTGAGTTGGAACGACCTTACTAGTTGACCCAGCAAACGTTGTTTTCTTATATAGAATAAATCCGTTGAGGACTCATTACTTTTGTACCAGTGGAATGTTTGGCACCAAATTTTGAGGGAATGTTCGGGTAGTGGTGTAGATTGGTTTTAAGTTTTTTGTACAAAGCCGTTCATGAGATATGGCCACAGTAGCGGGTAGTGGGGTAGTAGGTTAGTGGGTAGCGGGCTGCAAAAGTGTAGGTATTTTTATATCGATTGAGGCAGTAACAAAGTCTGTCGGGTCAGCTAGTTTTAGAATAAAATGAGAATTCCTTGGAGGGATTGCATTTCGTATTGGTATGTCTTAAAGGTGCATAGTATGCCTGGCATAGTGATTATGTGCAATGGCTGCTACACAGAGCGCGTGGGTTCGAATCCTGCCCCTTGCCTATAGAGTTTTTATCTTTCACGGGTACTGCCTCTAACGAAGTACTGACGAAACTTCCAAGAGTATCAATCCGTCATGAGAAAAGTGCTTCTCGACTTTGCCGTTCGGAATCGGCGTTAAAAAAATTTAGCTCCAGTCAATTCTTCCCACGCACTCAGAAAATTTTTGATGAGTTAGGCCTTGGCTCTTAAAACGAAGTCGCGCCACACTATTTTTAGACCATGGAAATCGAGTTAACGATCTATGCATGATTACGAGCAATTAATTGGGAGTCTTGGTCTTTCAACGGTCAAAACTGCAATATCTAGACTGACGAATCCGGGCAATATACGAAAGAGTTAATATTGTTAAACAAGATCTTTTACGACTGGTGGGTCGAGTCTATGCTTCTGTCAGTCAATTTTCTTTGAACATTTCCTCTGTCGTCTTTCTTCTTAGCACTTCCTTTATTGTTAAGGCAGGTGAAAACTTTGTTGACGAGTTTATTTCTCGTTTAAAATCTCTAATACCAGCTTTTCCCCAAAAAATGTCCTTAAAATGATACAGTTAACAATAGTTCGTTTGAATTCATTCACATTGAAACAAAAAAATTTAAATCAGATGACAGTCAATTGCAATTGGCGATGTGTATCATTTCTCCTTAGAATCTAAAAAGCCAGATGTCGTTGATTCCTGGTAAACCATAAACAAGAATGTTCAGAAAGTCCTCAGGTATTCTTATAAGTATGCATCATGTATGAAATGTTTTTGTGAAAAAAAGAAACAATTTTTCAAATTTTTGTCAGTCGAATATGTTCTCTCTGTGAATGTAAAATTATTCCTCACTCTTTAATATGCCAAGAGTGAACTTTGTACATCACACAAATCTTTTAAGAATATTCTTGTTCGGTTTGTTCCTCGAAAGTCAAAACTCATAAAACCATCATTAAGGATGTCAGTCAAAGTTCGCATGGACTTTAAATATGTGTTTGAATTTTTCGACTTTCTCGCATCCTCATCCTCATTTTGGGGTATTGTGAATATTAAATCAAGGAGTTCGTTTGCAATCTGAAATTCTACTTTGTCAAAGCATATTAAAGGTGTGTCTTTAGTTTGAGAGTAAATTAAAAATGTGACACATATGAAACTCATCCAGACCTACAAATCGCAAGGATTTAAACCTCGAGGACAAAAATTCCTTAGAATTCATTTCATTTCGTTATGGAACTCTAGTAACTTTCTTATGAAGTTCTCAAATAGCTAGCTATGCTAATTTCTTTTAATGGATATTATCGAGAATAATTCAAAACCTCTGCAATCAGTTGAAGAACCTATCGACTGCACCAAACAAATTGACAATTTGCCAAGTTTCCGGAAAAGTATTCTATTTGAAATTCTTGCTCAACCTTGGAGGATAAACTCAGCTCTTGAATGTATCCATTTTTTGTCTGCACTACTTGCATACAAATTGTAAATAACGAAGCAAGTCGTGTAGCACATTTCACAGAAAACAACTCTTTTAACTGTTCGTCATCCATCGTCAAACCGCATCTTCCATGCACCCAATTTACTTTCACAAGAAATAATTCAAAGAACAAAGCAGTAACGTGGATGTTGTTAATTATGAGGTTCCATGCTGCTGTTGAGGTAGTAGGTACTACTCAGGTTCACTTATAACTATAAGCAGCTCAACTTCTCACCGAAAAAAGGATTGAAATTTTCTTTGAAAGTAGGTAAAGGAAAAGCAAACGAAAACATCACAAAGATACAAACTCTCATCAAAAATTAACGAAGTTCTCAGAAAGTTTCAAAAAATCAATGTATTATACACCATAGGAGTTTTAAATTTGTTTATAACGATAAAGTACGGTTTCTTTTGACATGAACTCCAGTTATCTTTAGATAAGTAAGGACAGGGATGATTGAATATTTTCTAACTTAATTAAGGTGACGCGCCATTGCTTGAGGTGGACTAATACCAATATTATATTATTTTTTCAATAAAGGGTCATTCATTTTAACGTTTCGAATGTAAAGGCAGAACAAAAACGAACAGAACAACGCGGACGGAGACGTCCGTAACTGAGCGGGAACAAGAAATTCACATATCGAAAGATAAGAACAGAAAATGTATCCAAAAATTGACTCACACGTCTTGTTTATATCTTTCGAGCCCCAATGAGTATGTAGTGCGTTGGCATCACATCCCACCACCAAAGTTGTAGATACCACTTGCTGTGGAATAAACCACAAGATCGCGGACTGTTTTTGATGGTGGGTTATCCTCTTCGTACGGCAAGTACGTTGACGCCCAGATTAAGATGCTTCCTCGGATTCAACGCTGATTGCCGTGTTGTCCTTGTTGCTGTACCTACAAACAAAGAAAGCTTTAATAGATTCTTTCACTAGAATAGATACAACTTCTTATTTCACCTTCGTCTGTCGTGGAATGATAAAAGTTATAGTACTATTTCTATGATTAATCAGTAACCTTTATCGGTTCAATTCACCAAGTCCTACGGGCAACAATTAAATGAAATCATCGATGATTTAGTACTATTTCTATGGAGGTAGTTTTAACCACTTTTTTGCACTTATCGGGCGGTATTGCGGCCAAAAACTTGAGTAATGTTGGTATTTAATGCGCCTAAAGTTCGTTGACTATTCACGTGAAGACGGGCTTTTGCACAGAAAAAAAACCTAACGGTGTCAAATCGCATGATCTTAGTGGCCAATTGAGGTCTTCGCCAAAACGTGAAATTACGGCTCATCGGTAAAGAAAATATTCTTCGAAAAATCGATGTTTATTGTATGTTGTAATCGTTATGGCCAACATCCAACTAATATGTATTATGATTATGACAGTTAAGTTTGACCCGTATCAAATCCCAGCGCTACCGACTTGAAACCACAAAATTAATAACCCTGTATTTCTAACAGAACTATGATTTTCAAAATAAATTTGCACAACTTGGAATGGCGCCAAACTATTCATGTTATAATGCCAAACTAAATCACTAGAGAATTGACAAACTAGTGTTGCCAACTTAAAGTTGAATACCTCTTAAAAAAAAAACACCCGCCATAAAATATGAAGATGAACCCGAGGGTAATAAACATTTTAGCACCTTCTTAGACTTTGATTCTTCGTTTAAGGGGGTTCACTTCACATTCAACAACTTGTGTTGGCAGATTTGTGAAGTGTAAACCCACCTTAATTCAATCATAATGACATCCTGACATCACTGCCGTTTGATCTATTCAATAATTTTTGTTTTAATAACATAATTATTTTTTAAATTGCAATTAATTGTTTGAAACAATTTTGCTACGGAATATTTAAATACCTACTATACAGCCACTTTATGTAATTTGTTAATTTGTCATGCTTCTCGGTTTTAAAAGGTCGCGTAAAGTGTACCACAAAAAAACTGTTTGTCATTTTCGAGTGCGTTGTTCTAAACAAAATACAAAAACAGACAAAATGCATTCATAAAAAAAAAATACAGAAAAAAATTTAACAAAATATCAACCAATTCTGGCTTTATTTTAACACAAAAATTAGTGCTGTCATGTTTGACATTAGGAAACGAAATATCATGTTTTGCAAAAAATCCATTTATTTTTCAATGACATGACATCTAATATATTGGGAAATAAAATATAATTACTACCAGATCAATCTGTTTCTTTTTTTTGTATTTGATATGCTTTACATAACTATTCAATTTTAAATGCCACGCTCAAATCATGACACATTTGTGTAGGTGTATCAATTTTGCTATAAGAATTTGAATATCATCAACGGCAAGGATAAAATCCTGAAATCGAAATAATTATTCCTTATTTTAATTGGGGTTAAAATCAATATTAATTTCACTTCCATATAACTCGTATTCCATTTCTTTGTTGTAATGTAATATCCGTGTTCAACTACAGAATGCCAATTCCCTACGTAGAGTACCTATCTAGTATTTAAAATTTAATTAAGACTTCCAGGGAATGCAAATTGTGCTTCAAGATACATAATTATTCTCTTAAACCTTATGGAACATGTTTTTTGATAAAATTCATTGCAAACGAGTGGGAATAATAAAATCATAGTAACAATAATGAAAACTCCGAAATCTTAAAATTAATTTTCAGTTTTCGTTTGATACATAATGAGGATACGTTTTTCATGGTATAGAAATTTACAATTTCATTAGTTTCTCGAAAGGTTTTCCTGTGAAAAAATTATTTCCATATTTCAAAGAATTTGTATTTTTCAATGGTGCTATGCGGACTGGTTCAACATTTTTATTTTCAATTGTTGTTCAAAAACAGTCGTTCCATAATTCTTTCTTGTCAAACAATTGACAGAGTTTAACGACTTGTAGCTACAAACGCTTTAACTTTCATAAAATGGGCATAGTTCCTTGGTGTTAGTCGAAAAGATCTTAAAAAAAGCAGATTTTAGAGGCAAAAGTTAATTGCTCACTTAAGATTTTTATACCGAAAAGTACTTTTGAACCTAAAGAAGGTGAAACCAGAAGCTGTTATTTGCTGTTTGCAATGGGTAATTAACGTAATAACAACTAGTTACGGTATTTAAGCAGGGAATTTATAGATGAGAAAATAAGAAGTGCATTTTCAAAAGAAGGCTGTGCGCTGTGGGTTAGAGGGACTTGAAAATACTTTAAAAAGGCAGTGCTATGATTTTGGAAATAAAAATAGTAAAGTGAGAAGGTCTATGTTAAAGGTTTTTTTTTGGTATTAATTAGTTAGCTTGGTATTTGTTTATTGAGTCTCATTTAGTCGAAAAAGGAATAGTTTTCTTGCAATGACATAAAGAGAGATTCAATATTATTTTCATTATAAACGTAGGCGTTGGTTTCAGGGATGGTCCGCCATTTTTAGGGAGTTTCGAAAGGCTGGTAGTTAGTCTGCCAAGAGAGCTAGGCCTGAGTCTAACAAGACAAATCACGAACCCTGCAACAAACCTCCAAAAAGAAAGATTTAACGATGACAACCTCAACAACAAGGTTGCAGATGCAGCGGTGGCATACCAGCCAAGCTGCCATGAAAGATTATCTTAGATTAACTTAAGACGAAAGATGGACGAGTGCAGCAACTATGTTAAGTACATCTCATTAGACATAGACTTACTTCTCTATGTATGCAAATTGACAATTGATCAGATTTTTACCGTATGCTTTACGGCGACTAAAATATGTCTTGAATTTATCATCTCAACATAACATCTGTCTGTAGACTTCAGAGCCGTCTACGACTCCATAGCCAAAGTAGAACGTTATCACAACGCCATGAGAGTATCGGCTCATGGCATTTTGAACTGTTTCGTTCATGTTCCGCTGGTGTTTCCGCCCCGGAGAAAATAACATCTTGAGCATTATCAAATCTTCCGTGAAGCAGATGTAGGGCAGAACACCTTGTTCGGAGCATCTGTATTTTTAAACTCAGAAAGCAATGTGTCTACAAAAATCGATAGTCGTGGCTTTTGGGAAATTTTTTTTTGGAAAATAAGACTTGTAAGCACTACAGGTTAATTTTAATTGACGTTTTCTTTACTGATATTGAAGGCATAGATTTGGATTACTTTTCGAAGCAGGATGGCGTCGTCAATTAAAACTTACTTTCCCACAAGTAAAACGCGATATTTAATTTTAATACATTAATAACTACCTTTATTTCACTATTGAACAATGAAATAAACTCTCGTATTAGCATTCGACCGTACTCCATGAAATGAGTTTATAAACTGAAACTAATTTTACGTCACTGCGATGCTGGCTAAGGGAAGGAACGCTGTTTTCTCTTTCTATGTTATTTGATGTGACATTATGTTAGTGTATGTTTAGTGCTGCTGATCGTGATCAGCGCTGCCAAAATGTGCCCGATCTGGCCATTTGGCCCTTAGTTTTTTATTTTGGCCCGTGGCCCGGGGCCAACATCTAATAGCCCGCATCGCATATCATATTTTTTTTCTTTTTTCTAAAACAAAATATTCTACAAAACACAATCTTTTTATTTCATCAACAAAATTATCATATTCATTCAGACTGACATGACGTTTGCTTTTCATTTGTTTTCGCCAATCGCCACTCTCTACCTAGTACGTATCTCGTCTGTTTGTTTTGTCATTGTCATACGTTTACTGTTATTGTTCTGACCCAGTTGATGGTGGATTTTGAGACCCACGACACCTGTTTGAGGACGATGTGCTCTCTGGTTTTATGCAGCCGGACTAAAAGGTTTGTAGAGGCCATGATGGCGTGACGAAGATTTATCTGACCTAATCGCAGCACTGCTACTTTTAGCCAGATCAACCTCCACCACTGTCTTATCGGCGTTTTCATCGTCTGCGAAGGAATGAAGTAGGACTCCTCGCTAAGAGTGATGCGTCGTGATGCCTAGAGTAGAGTCTTCAATTTCCATGTCGGAATTACTGTCGACTGCGAGATCAGTTTCCACGTTTGATGGCTTGTTAGAGGCTGAGGAGGTCGATGGTTCCACGTGTGGTGTTACATCGATCTTCATATTGGTGTTCTTTGAAGCATTTCCATTCGCTTAAGGGCCCTCTGGAGGGGTTGCATTTAGCGAGTCTTCGTCTTTCTTGTAAACACGGACCATGATTTCGTCAAAACCGTACTTAATCACGCGTTCGGTCGCGGCCAGTGGAGCCAGTGATTCCCTATTGATCACCAAGAGAGCTGATCAATAGAGACCCACTGTCTCCTTCCCCTCAACCTTTAGGACTTTCCAGTCGTGAGTTGGGAGGTTTGGATTACTCATTTTAATCAGTTTCATGATAATATTTGGGCAGTTGTGTGGAGCCGGGACCATTATGCGTGCTCTTGGTCTCAAAGGAATATTCTCCCTTGTAACAACTTCGAGCTTGGCAAAAGGACAGACTTCTGGCAAGCCATTGACAGCAGCTCTGTACAAATCGTTAGATCTCTTATCTCCACAGGTAATTCTCCTCGATGACAGATAAAAATCTGAAACCGAGATGAGCCTTGACGTCTGCCCATTGATCATGAGAGATGTTAGCATCCACATGACCAATGTCAATGACCGCGGCTATGATTTTGCCTTTGAGCGCGTCGCTAAATGAGAGATATTTATTGAAGACTGTTGTGCTGCTGGAATGCCTTTTCGCTTCAGGCTTGTCGCCCTCAAAAGACCTATAACGCTTTCACGTTGAAACGCTGCAGGTCGGTTTGGTGGTTCTGCTAAATAAGCCACTGGCCCACTCGAGTTTTCGCATTTTTTCAGGGGTTCTTTCCGCCGCCGCCTCCGCTAAGATACCGACTGCGCCCAGAATTCGCGTAGCATTACGCTGATCTCGATCGCCTGTACCTTCACAGACCTCTTTTTGGCCGACCCAGAGCTGTTTGCGTCCGTGTGACACAGTTGTGAATCCATTATTTAGTTTATTTATGAAAAAACAAATTGTTATTATTTTTTTTGGAACAAATTATCTCTAGGGTAGTGGACTAGTGGCCCGCACATTTTTTAAATGGCCCTCAAAATGGACCCTAAAATTTATGTCTTCGCGGCAACGCTAATCGTGATATCAATTTTTCCCGTCCGTTTTTAAATTCCACATACATCTTTTTTTCACTGCTGCGACAAAAAAACATTGTATTTGATGATAAAAATAAAAATAGTAAATCGAAGTAGACCAAAACAAATTAATGAAATGAAATAGCAGTAGCAGAAAACAGAAAAAAATAAGACTTCAAACGGATCTCCTTTATATCCCTTATTGATCTTAATCAAAAAACAAAAGAACACAAAAAGCTGGCTACCCAATTGCCACAACACTTCCGGTGAAATTGCTTACAAGGAGCTCGTGCACCTCCACACAGCCCATGTCTTGGATTCCACATTCCCAGCCACACCGTTCAACCAAATAGCATGTTTCTCCTGCAAATTGTTATGTACACTCATGTCTTAGGCTAAGTGAATGCCTTATTTAACTTTTATTGCATTTCGCCCTGTAAACACGATAGAATCACGTCACTTTGCACTCTCCATTCGGCTTATGTGCGGTTGCCTTCGCCTGTCTTACCTAATTGATAATTAATGGTGTTCACAACCTCCGGGGCGTTAATTTGCTCAGCTGGAAGTTTTTTTTATACAAAGCTTCCTCCTGTTGTTTAATGTTGTCCTGTTTCATGTCAAGAATTGATGCAAAATTTGCCCAATCGACCGATATAAATGCAACGAGAACGAGGTATAACAACGAGACAATGACATGATATGAAAATCTATAGGCATCAGTCTCGTGGACAGAACTGGTGCTGACATTGTTCGACAACGGAGGCCTCAAGTCATTTATATATGTTCTTATTGACCATCTACACGTTTTCCTGGTGTCATGCGCGAGGGTCGTCAACAGAAATAAAGGATACAAAACGAGAAAAAAAGGTCCTTTTCCTGACACCGATGAATATAATGGCCAACAACAATACCTTATGGGAAAAAAATCGATAAAAAAATTTCCATTAAGTCAGCCCTTATCAGAAAGTCACTAGGTGTCCTTCGATTCGATACACGATTGTCATGTAATTTTGTCTGTCGATTTTATTTCCTTTTCTGTCCTTTTTTAAACACACCATGACCGAAATGATTGTGTGCATCGGAGAGGATTTAGATATCCAACGAGGTGTCGATGTGAGGTTGAATAAATTTTGGCTATGGACGTTGGACGCTCCTCAAGGCGGAACCGTAAAAGTGTAATTTTTTCACTTTCGGATCAGATTATATTCAAATAAAAGGAATATTGGAAATTTTTGACGTCAAAGAGGTTTACAGAGTTGATTTTTTTTGTAAGGGGTCTACTTTTGCTAAAGGCCTAGAAAGAGTGGATTATAATGATTTGAAATTTGATTTTTATCGAAGGTTCAGTGAATTTTAAGAGAAGGTATTTATTGTAATGGAGCATAAACACCTTTTAGAAATTACATTTACGTATACCTACATACATTTTTTCATAGTGTCGATAGGTAGGTATTCAAAAATAATTGAAAACGTGACAAAAACTTAGCAAGGTAAATAGGGGAGGAGGTGGATTGTTAATTTTAAAAGTGACAACACGAATTTATTGATTGGGAAAAATGTTTTTTGCTGATGAACATGAATATAAATTGGTGATTTTCTTATCTGAAAGTAATAAAAATGGCAAACAAATTAGGTATGAAATTTAATTTAGGTTATGGCGCTCTATATGACCGAATCATCTGACTAGGTCCGTATTGTTGTACAACCCGTAAAGTTCGCTGTTGAATATTCTTCACCATTCCCCATCAATGCTTATGAGGCCGAAGATGACCCGAAGAACTTTCCTCTCGAAACAGCCTGAGGCACTTTGCATCTGGACCATACAGCAAGGCCTGGCTGATGAGGGTATTATTTACCTCAGTTGCTGCTTTCTTAGCACAAAGAACGGTGATCAGCAAGAGTTATTCTTTGTCTGATCTCGGCGCTGGTGTTATTACCCGTATTTTTATTGGAGCTAGGAATATAAACTACTCTACTACCTCGAAGTTATATTCATCTACTGTCACGTTCTGTCTAGTAAACCCATTTTTGTCGCTTCTGTCTCAATTCTCACAAAGGCAACATTGACATAACGCTGTGTTCTTCCAATTATAATCAATATCATCGGCGTACGCGAGAGTTTGAACAGACTTTTGGAAGACTGTGCCTCGGGTGTTGATGGTGGATTCTTAAACTATATTTCTCAAGCAGGAAGTTAATTGACAGTGAATCGCCTTGTCTAAATCCTTTTTTGACATCCTGGAGTCCTCCATCGTCATTTTGCACAACCGAATGAATTTGGCAAGTATGCCAAAACTAGGCAAAGCTTTATACAGTTCGTGTCTGTAGATGCTGTCATACGCGGCCTTTAAATCGATAAAAAGGTGGCATTGACAAAAACCAATCAGATTGTTGAAGAAAGGCTTCAGACTTTCACATATTACGGAAGAGAGGATCTTGTGGGCGATGTTAAGAAGGCTGATTCTTCTGTAGTTTAGAGGGGATTCTGCTCATCGTTGCCGTTATGCAGTCCACAAATTGACTGCGGTTCTACTTTGATGTTCCCTTGCTCTACAATCATCAGTTCCTACTCGATACCTTTGGCCCAGCTTTTTTACCTCTGATAAAATTTTCGAACGTTATCCTGTTGTTGGCTCTCGTACTCCCTCTTTTTTCTACTGATCCGGTGTTCCTCTCTCCTCTTTTGCTCGTAGAGCTCACGAGCAGCTCTTGGCCTTCTTTGCAGCGCCACTTTGTATGCCTCCTGCTTGGCTGCATTGGCCTGCCTGCATTCTTCGTCAAACCCGGAGTTTCGCTTTGGTGGCTGTGTGAAAGAGAGGCGGCATGTCTAACTGCTTTCTGGCAATGTTCACACTGGTCTTCGTCTCTTCGATACTTGATGTTGGCGGTATAGGACCTCTTGATACTCGATTAGAGAAAGATCTGGCGATCTGTTTTCCGACTTTTCCACCAAAGATGTTTTCTTTTCCCATCTTAGCGTTAAAATCACCGAAGAGAATTGTAATGTCATAGCTAAAACATTTCTCATACGTTTTGTTAAGGAGCTCGTAGAACTCGTCTTTGGTGTCATCTTTTTTCTCTTCTGCCTGGCCATGCGCGCATGTAAGGTTACTGTTGGCGAACTTAGTATTGATTCAGATCGTCATGATGCGTGTTTTGGCTTACACATTTGAAGCCTTGAGCTTCAGTTTTTTGCCTGAGTCCGCTTCCAACGACGAATTCTCATCCAAAAAGCCGCTGTTGTTGCTCCTGGATTGCGGTAATGTCTGCCTTGTAGCAGTTGAGGACTTTCACTTATTGTTTTGGGAGCACGCGGTCTATCAAGGGACCTAACATTCAACGTGCATATCTGAAATTCGTTGTCCTAGTAAAATTTGTTTTGGTCGCCATTAGTACATCCGTGCGTTCCCGAGGCCTGTTGTTGTTTTGTGTACAATCCCCAACCTGGAGTACCAGGCACTTGATGTGACTCCAAGGGCAAGAGCCGAAAAAACCGCTCCTTTTACGGCCTGAGACTCAAATAAGTCGAGGTAGACCGTATAAAGAGATCGCTACAGTTGATTCTAAAAAATAGGATACTTCCGCTACGGTCATTTTTTGGAAGTGTCTTGGAGGGAGCACTCCTTCGTTGGGGGGTAATTAGTAGCAAAAGCCTTCTCCGCTTCGACCTGTCGATCATGGGAGGCTCTTCTGCGAAAACAAATTTCGCGAACGCAAAGCTCTTAGCTTCATGGTAGTAGTCACCGTAAGCCTCTCCTCCGCATCATAGTAAAGGCTTACCCCATGGCGGGCATATTTATGAGCATGCTTGTCTTAAATTTCCTATCATGAGAAGGGTGAGGGGATTTTTCTTATTGCCTTGAATCCGATCCGCGAATACGTGGTATTTTGAATGACGGCTGAAGCAATTGTCAAACAGTGTTTTCCGCAAGGCCATATTTCTTGGCATCCTTTTGGTGTTCTCTTATAGGGTACAAGACATCGACCAGCTAGTGTGCAGCTCTGGCTTTGAAGAGCGAACCAACATTCTACGTGATAATTCTTACACGTTACTCTGTTGCCTCTCCTGTCTCGCAATGAAAAAGTCACTGTTTTTTTGTCACATGATAATATTGTTTTAATTTTTAGTCGACAAATCCTTGGAAGATAGAAAACTTAAAACTCTCCTGTGGCAAAGAGAGTGACTTTTTCATTGCGAGACAGGAGAGGCAACAGAATAACACCATGGTTTACCCAACACTTGCATCATACACAGCAAAATCTTTGTACTTTTAAAAATAAATCTTCCCATTCCAAAACTTTAGGCATATCCAATTTAAGTTCTTCTTCCGCTGTCAATAAAGTTTTCTCATGAAACCGCCTTGAGAAAACTTCAAAGTTTGAATGAAACCTAAAACAGTTAAACACAGTGACGAACTGACGACTATTCTTAAATTTGTCTTGTCAACAAATGTGTTGCCAAGTATTTTGTGCTATTGTCTCTGATTGAAATTGAGTGCTATTAAAATATTTTCCATTTCTTTTCTTTCAGAATATGGTGCTTGAACTCTCGAAACCAATGATTGAACCAATCAACTCCAAGCTCCCCAAAAGTAGTTAGATGATGCATCCAAACCAAAATGACAGAGAACCTTGCAAAACTAACGCAAGCCCAAGCTTCCGATACATCCCAGGCATCAAATACGAGTACAATACTCCCCACAGCTCAAACTTCAGTCAAAGATGAAAACATCCACGTCGAAGTTGAAATTTGTCGACTATCGAATGGCCTGCACAATGGAAATTCTAAATCTGACGACAATGACAAAGCGATACCAAACGTTCTAGACCTAGCGCCGCCAACGGAATCAACACAAACTAACAACCTCGAATTCAAAATTGAAGTCGAAGACGAGTCATCATCATCGTCTGTTACGTCCAAGAGCAAACACAAAAGAATGAGTAGTGTCGTGTCAGTAAGTTCACCGACACGCGGTCATCTCTCGCCAGTTTCTATAAACCTGCCACCAACGCCAACGGATGGCCCTGCAAGTAGTGCTGCGACGGAGACTAGTAGTCGTGGCATTGCAACTGTGCAAGATGTCGACGAGGTGGCCAAGTTGTTCGAGGAGAAGCCAGAGGCTTTTGAGAAGTGGCTCACTGAAAGAGCACCCGCCGAAGCTTTGATAAGACTGCAACAATTCATCGAAAGCCGCAAACCAGCCAAGCGGCCCTCGGTGACGTCAGATCTGTTTCAACAATGGATGCAGACTCCACCAATTCAGGTGAGTTCTTCTCTGTCTGTGATTTCAGTGATTAAATAATGTTTTCAGTGACATTTTGGTTTGTTTAAGTCAAAACAAAGCCATTGAAATCCCTTTTAAATCCACGCTGGAAAATGGATTTCAAAATGAAAAGAGGGAAAGCCCTAAAACATTTTTCCCTCTTGATTTTTAAAACAGGAAAGAACAATTGTTGCTTTATAATCCTTAAGGAATGGCGTTTGCGAGAGCTCACACTTTTTTTTTCAGTTTTTGGATGAGCTCATTCTGAAAGAAAAAGCAATAAATTACGAAAAAGCACACATACGCCCGAGTAACCCTCACAGATTTTTAAGAGAACTAAATCTTTAAATGTGGAAAAAGCAAAAAATTGGTTAAATTTTTTCTGGCGTAATATCGTTATCGTTAGTTCATTTTATGGCCTTTGCGTCTAGATTATAAAAAAAATTGTTAAGTGAAGGTTTTCTTAATTTGGTGAGATTTGTTGTTCTTGTCCGTCTGAAGCTCCTTTCGGTATACTAAATATGCCGCCTTGGGTGGCCTCTTCACTGCATGTTTAGGGTTGTGTGGACACGTGTGATTGCAGGTAATCAATCGAACAATTTACGGGCATGTGATTAGTATGTGTGACACTTACCACTCGTGGGGGGAGTCTATGTCAACTTAGAATAAAATCAGAAACTGATCCAGCAAATCATAGACGAGTCCGGTACATCGCAGACAAATTTGGTAAATCACAACGAATCCTATATAAATCACGAGCGAAGCCGGTAAATCGCAGGCGAATCTGGTAAATAATGGAAGAATCCGGTTAATCACGGAAGAATCCGGTAAATCACGGACGAGTTCGGTGAATCAATAGTACGAATTCTGACAACGGGATTAGTATGTGTAGCAAGACTCTTACTGCGGATCCCCCCCCCATGGAAGTCCATGTGCGGTTATAAAAAAAATAAAAATAAATAGAGTGGCGCGACAGCTCTTGAAGAGCCAAGGCCTAAGTGGCTTACTCTCATCAGCAATTCTCTGAGTGCGTGTGAAGAATTGAGGGGACCTACAATTTAACGCCGATTCCGAACGGCAGAGTTGAGAAGCACTTTTTCATGACAGATTGATACTCTTGGAAGATTTGTCAGGTCTTCGCAAGAGGCTGTGGCCGTGAAAGATGAAATAAAAACTTGGCCTGAGTAGTACTCGAACCAACGACGACGGCGACGTTCTGCTTAGCAGCCAACGCACTTACCAACTAAGCTACGGGCAACTGCGCAAGGGGCAACTGTGCGGTTAGTCTGGTTTAATACTTAACACTCTGGGAACACGTCTGCTCCCTTCGTGTCCTGGATTCAACAACTTACTGGGCTGTTAACTTAGCTGTTTATAGGTTGTTCCCCTGTGATGGGAACTGGCTTGTTGCTGGCTTGGCGCGGCTGGTAGATAGTACTCGTTTAAGATGTGCAGTAGTCGGTGACACGGAGGAGACTGATTAATTGACCGTGATCGATCGACAAATGTTGATTATTGCAATTTTTGGTGTCTATTAATACCCCGAACGGGCTCATGATGTGACTTATATTTTGTGAAGAATAAAAAGAATGGCGGGAACTTGTAATAAGTCATTATACGATTTCAAGCTTAAAGATTCTGGCCTTGTGCGCACGATTACTGAATAAGACAAAGGGCGCCATTATTTTGTATATCTGCACCATCGTTAATTATTGATTTATGTATTTATTCAACATTTTAAATACAGAAGCATGTTAATCTTCATTTTGAACGAAAATGCTTGCAGGATTACTATAAATCTTCTTCACATACACACGTATTTGCACTTTCAATTGAAGCTCGTGAAAATTCCCCCAAGGACGAGCAATTAAATCAAATCCATTCATCATGCCATTTACTCTAAAGTGCTCGATGTGGCCATGACTATAAACGATTCAAAGCGAAAACCTGTCAAATTTTACCTTTTGGCACATAAATAAAATTATATGTATTTTCAACAAATTTATCATCGTCATAATCATCAAAGTAGCTTAAGGACTGCCCGTAAAGATAATAGAATCTTTTCAGCTAATTTAAACATCAAATTACCCCTTTTACATCCGATCCTCCATGACTCAAACCCCACTGCTTGCCGCTCCGCTGCCGCTCAGGATTCATTTCCTTCTTGATGTGTTTGTATTGTGTGTATCTTGTGCTTTGGGTTAAGCCAGCTGAAAAAATAGAGCTATTCGGTGTGTATACGAAATGTCTCAAAAAAGAAAGATATATTTAATGGAGGGAAAGCGAATAAAATCCTTCAGAGTCCTGCAATTGGCACTTAATTTAAATTACATGCAAAACGCTGAACTTCAACTTGTATAATAAGACAACAACAAAAGAAAAAAATGAAAATGAAAGGATTAGAGATAACGGCAAGAACAAAACGACTTATTAACATCAAGGATACAAAAAGACACGTAGTTTAAAATAAGGACGTACTTGAAGTTGAAATTCAAAAGCAACAATCTGTTCAAGAAACGCAAACAGGATCCAAACAAAAATGAAAAGGGAAATTCATTTTTTATGCTGATTTGTAGTCCTGATATTTGCAAAAAGGATCAGATTTTTTTTTTTATTATTTTATTTCGGGAAATCCTTTTTCTTGGCGAAAATCTTTTCAGAATAATGCTTTTGGTGCTAAGCTGAAAATACATCCTGAATGACTTTGTCGCGCTGTTGGATGCAATTGACTTTGTTTGGTGTCCTTTTCGTTGTAAGCGTAACGGATTGTTCAATTTCTTTTTGTTTATTTAGCTGATGGTAATTCCATCATCATCGTATATCTGTTTGTATTTTAATTCTTGCACTGAACAAAGTGCAAGAAAGAAAATAAAGCAATTATAAAAAGACATAAACAAGACAAGACTAGACTAGGACTTGTTCAACTAGTGTTTAAATAAAACCCAGCTACTAGCTGTTTCCAGTTCTACAGGACCAAGGCCGTAGCCAGACAATTATTTCGGGGGGGGTTATATATATCCAATACACCAATCAGTGTGTACCTTTTTAAATGGTAGATGTAATAAAAAAAATTGATACAGTCCGTTTTAACCGAAGATCGATCAAACACGAATATTTTAATTAGGATTATGATACTATACTATCTATATATGCACTTTATAGATTGGTGAGAAGTAGAAAAAAGGGTTGAAAAATTCTGTTTGTCCCTCTGCCTTTTCGCAAATCTGCAGCCCAAATGGATGGGCCGATTCGCAAGCTAATTAAAACCTAATTATTCTAAAAACAGCATTCACGATTTAGATAAAACAGTCTACCTTTTGGTAAGAATGGGTTTTGCATGATTTATCTTCAAACGGGAGCTCCTACAGAACCGCATTTTAACATCAGAATTTCTCGCTAATGACAAAGCTGATTTCAGTTAAATTTAAAATTTAGGAAGGCTCTCATGATTGAATTCATTCAAATCTTTTTTGGTTTTTGAATATGCTGGAAACGTGCTGATTGAGTTTTTACGAATTGTTTCCAGATGAAATACTTACTTACAGAATTGCTAAATATTTTTCAATCAAAATTTAAAAAACTGCTTTAGTAACTTTCAATATTTTTGTTCCTAGGTAGACTATTGATAATAAAATTGCATACTTAGTTTTACCAAGAAAACTCTCAAACCAATTAGAAAAAACTAAAATACTTTTTCAATATTTTTTCAATATTTTATGTAATTATTTATTAGATATTAGAATTTAAGATTAAAAAAGTATTAAGTAACATGTAGATAGTAAAAGTAATCATTTTTATAAAATTAAATTTAACCTTCTGGCCTTCTGCGCAGCAAATATGTCCAAGACTTCCTCAGTGTCAATCTCAATTTGTCGATGAATTGACATCAACGCCAGTCCCGTTAATCTTTCTTCACCGGTAGAATTTCTTAAGTAAGTTTTTAGACGCTTCATTGTCGAAAATGTTCTTTCCGGTGTACATGTTGAAACTGGTAGTGTCGCTAAAATTTTTAAAAGCTTGTGGATGTTAGGAAAAAGATCCTTATTGCATTCCCCAAGAGCTGTTATTGCACTCTTTGCACGCTCTGTATCTTTTTGTGTAACACATTTTGTCTTCCACAGCGTAAATTCAGCTTCTAAAGTGTCCCAATCCAGAAAAGATTTATAAAATTTGAAGTTTTCTTCGTTATAATTTTGTTCGTTTTTACCAAGGATCGATGGAATCAAAATGCACAAAGAGGAAAGTATTGACTTATGGTTTTCAAATCTCATTTTAAGCTGACTTAAAAAGTCATCTAAAAGAGGAATCATTATACTTATCCTAAAATAAGTTTCAGGATCTGTTGTGCTCATGTTTTGTCTGTGCTGTTGCCTTGACACAATTCGTGGAATTTTAAGTTCTTCGCCCACTACATTTACCAAGTTTTGTGCAGTCTTAAAAATGGTTTTGAATTCCGGAACGATGCTTTCGCGTATTCTTTGTAAAGTGTTTGTTATTAATTCCACATGTTCCAATCCAGACACTAAGTCACATGATGGGGATTGTAAGATTTTACAAAGTGGCAATGTATACGTAAACAAAACATTCAAACAACACAAACTTACTGCAAATTCACTAGCTAAAATTGATTTTAAAAAGCAACTCGCCTTTGATGACGTATCAGAGTCCTTATCGCTACACAACTCTTCCAAAGCATCAATTATCGCTTTGAAAATTTCTTTGAACCTCATCAAACCATCATGGTTTTCCACCCAGCGTGTTTCACACATTGCTGTTAAATTTTTCCATTTATTTTGCGGATAATTTTGTTTGATCATTTCCTGCAACAAATGTGTGCGCTTTGCCGACAGTTTAAAAAAACTTCCAACGGATTTTATGGTACCGATAGTGTTGCGAATAGGCTGAATTTGACAAGAATGTCCTAAGGCAAGGTTTAGAGAGTGTGCGCCACAATGCACGTATAAGGCTTCTGGATGAGACTCGCGAATTACAGCTTGAACTCCGTTAAAACTGCCTTTCATAGCAGAAGCACCATCGTACCCTTGTCCAATCAAGTTTCTGCAATTTATGCTAGAGTTGCGCAAAACAGTTCCATGACCGGAACGAACATGGAACGGTTCTTTTGGTAGTCGGAACTAGTTCCTGGAACTAGTTCCTGGAACTAGTTCCGCGGAACTGTTAAGGTTCTGTAAACAAACACACAAACAAAAACCAACAAACAATCACGGATACACTACACATGTTAAATTGCTAATACCAATACGAATAAAATGCACATCATTTTTCATTTTCATCTTTCATGAACGAAATAAACTGGAATCCAAATCAGTTTTGTCTTTTAATTTTAATGTTCATAGTTCCGACTCCGAGCCAAAGGAACTATGTCATGCGCGAGGAACTACGAACCTTCGGAACTATGAGTATTAACAGAGATATCAGAGATCAGACATCAGACCGATCAATGTTCATTTCGTTGTAGATCATATTAACAATACAAACACGCTTCAATAATATATCCATCTTCAACCTACCTACACACACATATCCAGTCGGAACTATGAACTGCTCAACAAACATGTGTTTTGTTCTTTCTCTTTCCACTTTCATACCATATCCAGTCGGACTCGGAACTATGAACGAACATGTTTAGTTCGTTCTCTTTCCATTTTCATACCATAACCAGTCGGAACTATGAACATGTTTAGTTCTTTCATGTCCATGTCCGGAACTATTTAGGTTCAGACTTCGGAAAGAAAGGAAATGTCTCCGGGAGAGGACATAGTTCCTGGAACTATACATGTCCGGAACGACTCATGTCTAATTTATGCCCATGTTTTGAAGTGCAGACAAAATTTCTCTGGCTAAATATTTTCCAGTAGTGTTTTCTACATGAATAAATGTCAAAAAATCTTCACGCAAGATAAAAATTTCGTCTTTATAATCGACGTATCGAACACAAATTGACATCTGCTCCTTACGTGAGATGTCAGTAGTTTCATCAGCTAGAACTGCGAAACACTCTGCAGAATTGATAGTTTGAACTATTTTTTTTTGAACGATTTCCCCACACACAGTAATTAATTCATTTTGTATAGTTGGGCTTAAATATGTAGCGTTCAGCGACAAACTATCAAAATATTTTTTTAAATTTGCATCACCGCATTTGCTTCGCATCCGTAGCAAAGCCCGAAAGTTACCGTCGTTAACATTGGGTTCTGGCTCATTAAATTTTATCGGACCGGAGTCACATGTCCCTCTCAAGGCCAATTCTTGCCGTCCACAAAGCTTAATTGTTTCAACAATAGGAACCAGTTTTTTTCTATTTTCTTTAATTTGAGCAGCACGACCAGTGTCAAGTTGGCTTATGATGCTCTTTTGTGAACGTTTGTGCACATTAATAAAGTTATCAGCTGCTAACATACAAGTTTTATGATATTGACATCCACTGTGGTGTTTGAAAGCCTCTATTGCTTTTTTATACTTGTTATAAGGGTTTGTAACCAAGGATTTAACATTTTGATGACAGCCTTTACCCGCACATTCTTTGGAGAATAGTACACAATATTTACATAAGGCACCTTGCCCCTCCTTTGTCGTATAAACTAGCCATGAGAATTGATCAAACCAATGCATTTGAAACCTTATTTTCCTTTTGGTGTCCGTAATAGGGAAAGTAAATGTTTTATCGGGTTTCCAAGGTGAAGTTAACAATTTATACTTCAAGGCATCGTCAATTTTATTTTTGGGACACAAAAACTTACCCAAATCCAAAACATCTTCTTGAATATTTTCTATAAAATCATCTTTTTCAATATTTTCTTGAGAAATATCTGTCGATTCAGGGACGTCCGAATTTTTTCGTTCATCAGGAACAGTGCTACTCTCCGCATCAGAATTTGGCTTAGGTTTTTTTACCATGTATTTAAACAATGTATTCTCTTGTGTTCTCTTTGACATTTTTCAAATAGATCTAGAACATAAGCGAAGGCGAACCAAAGAAATCTAATATTTTGTACACTGAAAATAAATATCTACCTACCTATTTCACTTGTCTGAAAGAAAACTTTATTTTTGAGCTTGAAAATCAAAATTGAATATACGACCGACCGCTTCGCGTTCTTGGCTTTCAATGTTCAAAGGTGTCACAACTCACAACTCACAAAAAGGAAAAAATAGATTTTTTACAATGTGGTAGTGAACAAAAGCAATAATACACCAATTTTTGTTTTCATTATAATTACTTACTATCAAAACCGAGTGTGTTTTTCTTATTCTAAGGGCACAGTAGCCGTAGCGATAACGGTACTTTTTTCATTCTGCTTTCTGCTTATGCTTATGAGTTGTGAATGACTTTTTATTTTGCCCTGGAAATGTGTAAGTATGTGTAAGTAAAAACGACCGACAGCTTCGCATTCTTGGTTTCAATGTTCAAAAGTGTCACAACTCACAACTCACAAAAAGGGGAAAAGAGATTTTTTACAATGTGGTAGTGAACAAAAGCAATAATACACCAATTTTTGTTTTCTTTATAATTACTTACTATCAAAACCGAGTGTGTTTTTCTTATTCTAAGGGCACAGTAGCCGTAGCGGTAACGGTACTTTTTTCATTCTGCTTATGCTTGTGATTTTGCACTGGAAATGTGTAAGTATGGGAGAGTAAAAATAAGAAAAAAATTAGAAGTGCGTTGCTTATGTTGCTTTTTGGCTTTTTGCCTAGGTATTGGTTTTGCGAGAGAATAGAAACGCATTCAATAAACTGGGTAAAATGCTGCTATACCTACTAATTGAAGTGAAATAAAGAATTTGAAAACTAACGCATACAAAGAAACCATTTGTTTATTAGGAAGGAAAATAAAAATACATCAAACTAAACAAATTGTTTCATGTAGGTATAGGTACATACCTATCAAGGTATACTAAATTTTCTTGAGTTGTTTAGATGTATGTATGTACAAATGTACATATATCATGTGGAATCCAAGCTAAAGTTACGTGGCATCCTGGAGCTGTTTCGTTTGGGGTTGTATTTAAAAATTGTCAGAGTTACCTTACTTAATTCATCGAAAATTTCGGCTAAAGCCAAAATCAGAAATCTTGAAAATAATCAATATTTAAACTGTGCTACAAAATAAAAATTGTAACTTCTTTTGATGTGACTTAGTTTAGGTTATTGGTATGGTTGAGTACCTACATGATATTTATGCACTACTATACCAATACCTTTCTTCATTAATATGATGTTCCTACTCAACCATACCAACCACATTAAGTCGCATCAAAAGTTATTTTTCACTGTAGCACAGAGTGAGTACAAATTTCATACTGATGCGGAAAAGTATAAAAAGAATTTTGAAATAATTTCGGGGGGGGTTTGAACCCCTTAAACCCCCCCCTGGCTACGGCCTTGTACAGGACCTTGTCTTCATCTACGCCTTCTAGGTTGAATTATAAGACATTCCGCAACGAAGCACTCTTGTGCGTTCGTAGGACATGAACATCTAAGCCGTTGACCCTCTTCTTTTGTGACTAGATCGATTGGTTTCATTGTACTTTTTTGATAAGACTTCGTCTACATTCTCTTGCATTGCAACCTATGCTTAGACCTTTTCTTTAATGGTTTTTCCCAAGCTTTAAGAGCAGCATGAGTTCTGCATTATCATTACACATAAAGAGAGCATTATTCTGTTTGAATCCCTTCCGAGCACCATGTGATATTTAGCATGGCTACGGTCATTTACTTAGGCATCAGTAAGAGTTCTTCTTTGAAAATAAGGCTTGTTAGGTGGAAGGGTAGTTGCAATAGTATGTTTACTGCATTATCGTCGCGATGAAACCTTGAGTCGAACTTTTAAAACTTTTCATTGTGGATGTGGGCCTGGGCATCTACCAACTCTATCCTTAACTAGCTGCTTCCAGTTTTGCATGCCATGTTGAGCAAAGTCCCCTTCCACCACTTTTCTCTTGACTTACTTATCCGGTTGAAGAATCACAACAGCCTTTCATCGGGAACGGTCCCTCGCATACACTCTCCAGTTGGAAAAAGCAAGCGCTCTGGCATCAGCAGTCACTTGATCCTTGTACCGTAGGTTCGGTCTTCCTTTTCGCCTCGAACATGGATGAGAAGACTCGATGTAGCTGAGCAAATGTAGTCGTCTTTTTTTGGCTTTTTGGACTCATCCACATCTTGGTACAACTCGTACAGTTCGCGGTTGAACTTTTTTCTATATTCGCCATTCGGATCGAAAATCCGTCGAAGAAATTTTCTTTCGAAAGTGCCCAGTATCATTTTCCTTTTTTACTTATCGTTCAATACTTGGCCCAGAAGAAAAAGACTAGTAAATCAAAGTCTTGTTAGTAGGCACTTTGTCTTTCGAGTCAGGAGTTTTGAACCCAGTTGTTTGGCCAAACCAGAATAGTAGCGTCTCGAAAGGGTAATTCTTCGTCGGATTGATGTTATTCCAAGGTAGGTGAACTCCTTAACTACCTTGAATTTGCTGCTAGTAACGTTTTGTCCTAGGCGGTCAGCTGACGTTTTTTTACTTATTGGTAGCATGTACTTTGATTTGTGCTCGTTGACTTTAAGAATTCATTTGCTGTGAAAGCAAACTCACATGAGCTGTTATCCATTTGCACGTTGCACTGCACAGGCATCGCCACCATAAGTTCTTGGCGGTAAATGCTATCATAAAGCCACACCTGGTACGTGCCGATTACAGTGTTGCAGAAAGGTTTAAGACGCTCACACAATGCGTTGGATAGGATTTTGTATGTATAACATTAAGCAGGGAAATGGCTCTTTAGTTTTTGCTTGACATAGGATAGCCTTTTATGTATATGGGGCATATAAAGCTTACAGATCAGTCAGCGGGCGTCTGTGGCATTTGAAAGTCGCTCAGGTGCTGTGTGTAGTCTCTGGGCATTCTCCTGGATGATAAGGCATTTGATGTTAAATTTCTTTATTTGGACGGCAAAAGGTGTATCTGATCTGCACCATATTGCAGGACTGGGAGTCTAGTATAGGGATACCTTTGTTGCTCGAGGGAGGGCTTTGCAGGTTAATACTTTCTTTCAAGAGTAATTATTCGTTTGATTTCAGTGCTGGTGTTGATGTCTGTAATAACAGAGGAAAGTAGGTATAGACGAAGTCTTTTATTAGTTATTACCTGGAAGTTAACGTTCCTTTCAAATCATCGGTGTTAAATGTCTTTTTTTGAAGACAGTATATAGTATACTTGGTTCTGTCCTCATTGACGCTTAAATCCATTTTTGTCACTTTGACTTCGCGCTGTGTTCTTCCTATTATATCGATATCGTCGGCATTTGCAAGCAGCTGGACGGACTTTTGATACATGGTGCCTCGGGTATTGACGTTAGAGTCCTGTATTATTATTTCAATAATGATGTTAAAGAAGTCTCATGACAGCTCGTTGCCTTGCCTACAACGGTTTTTGAATCTGCAGAGATGCCAAAACTAGACTTGGCTCTATATACAGCTCATATCTCCAAATATTGTCACACGTGGCCTTGAACTCGATGAATAAGATAATCGGTATCGATATGATTTTTCTGCTTTTTTTCCAAGATCTGGTGTAATGTTGCTGACTTTAGGCTTCAGACGCTCACATTTTACAGCAAAGGCTATGCCCAGGAGTCTGATTCTGATGTTTCGGGGTCTGATTTCTCTTACGTTGCTGGTGCATTTGCGAGAGTCTCTCTTTTTAAGGATCGGCAATACAATGCTGAGATACCATTCTGCGGGCATGCTTTCTTCCGACCATTTTCCGACCACCTCATCAGGTAATTTCATGTCGCTTTTAATAGCTCGGCATTAAGACTGTCAGCACCGGCAGCTGTATATATGACTTCCTTCATTTCGGTCACGTGGCGTCGGGAACGGAATATTTGGTTTTCCTTTTCATCCTTGACGTTGAATGATTCAATCTGCCTTCGGGCGGAAATTGTTTCACTATCGCTATTGAAGAAAATGCTGAAGTCAATTCTCCAAAATCTCTACACTTCTATGTTTCCCTGTTCCTCTTTACAGGCTTCAGTTCTAGATTCATAACCTTGAGATGTTCTTGTTTACCTTCTGGTAAAACTTTCGAACCCCAATCCTGCATAGCATACCTCTATTTTCTGTATCGCTGCGCTCTCGTGTTGTCTGTTTTTTCTCCTGCGCTACGATGTTCTTACGATGTTTTTCGTTTGTAGAGCTCATTGGTAACATTGGCACTTCTATGCAGGGCGTGGGGCAAAGCAATTTTATGCACCACATAAAGGACTATATTCTTTTCGCCTTTGAAAAAAGTTACTTTCACCTATCTCATAGCTTGAGTTTCACAACATAACTGGCCAACTATAAGCCCAAATAACTTGTTGAAAAAGGACCCGGCAGGACGTTAGCAGACACATTCAAGCTTCAAGCATCATCGTCCAGGCCCACAGTGATGAAGCAAAACAATTTTTTGACCCCAATCAAGAAGTTGTGTTTTTATAATGGGCATTTAGGCCCTCTTACGATCTATAATTCATATTCTTTCTGAAAATACTTACCAAACCTTTTTTTTTACTTTTTTTAAGTCCAGCTTAAAATGTCTGGACTGAACTCGTCGTTTATTTTGTTTTATTCGACGAAAAGTTTTCTCATCGACTCTTACTCTTGGGAAAAATGTGATTAAGTGAATAATTAATTAATTCTTCTTAAGTACACCGTCTTAAAAAAAAGAAGAAAAAATCGAAGGAAAAGCAATTTCTCCTTTTTCAAGTGTACTTAGAATTTTAACATTTTATATTATTTCCTATGCAAACAAAGTATTCGAATTAAAACTAATGACAGCAAGTGTCCCTTTTTTTGAGAGGATTAAAGGATTTGTTGCTCTTTTACTACTGCTCCGATCGATCGATGTGAGGAAAGTTTCTTGTTTCCATGGGATAACAACACAAAACAGACAAAACAAAAAGGATTCTTCCCAAACTCGATTTTAGTCTTGTTGATGTGCTATAACGCCCTTTGTAACGTGTCTATAAATCACAATTGTAATCTACTTTAGCTTTGGATTTAAGCTCACTCGACACTTCTTGGGTATGGTGGGTATGTTTTCTTGGTGCTATATTTGGCTTGAAATTCAAAAATAGCAAATTTGTGTCCGATACGTAGAAAAAACAAAAATAATAATAAAAAATGTTCACTCTAATGGATGCTCGTAAATCTTTTGTTTAGTTTCGCCTTGCGAGGCAGTAAAGCAAAAATAAAGAAAATATTTACTAAACCTTGAAAACGCCTTGTCTGGTGGACTTATGGGTTTCGGTGTTTTGGTTTTATTGAACTCTCGGAAAATGGTTTTAAAGTCAATAAACCTCTTGTGGAGCTTGTTTTTGTTTTCATTTTTTCGAGGTTTTGATGTTGTTTTAGTCGAGAAAATCTTCCTGATAAGAAAAACTATGAAAATCCGATTGAAAAACAAATTGAGAGTGACATTGGGTTCCTTTTGAGAAAAACAAGTTTGATTGTGTTTCTAAATTTGGTTGTCCTTGACTGTTCTACAAAAATATTATTGCTCTGGAATCAAAGGACCTCTTAACGGTCAACAAAAGTGGTGCTCTTATACAAACTTGTGATTTCATAAAAAAGATCTGAAGAACAAAAACCTAATTGAATAAAAAATGTTTTTTTTTCTTGTCTCATAATGCATGCTATATCTCCCTAAGATTTTAGTTGAGGAAAAAAACAGGATGAATAGAATTGTTAAGAAGATAGGATACTTATTGCTTTTTTCTCGGAACTGTCCAGTGTAAAAATAGCACTGCGAGAGGGCGACAGCGTTGCGATGATGGTGGAATGGGTAGAGTAGCTCTTGTATTAATAAACTTCCTTTTGTTTCAACAATAATAAGAGATTTTATAGCGGAAAGTATTTGACTGGGGAAAAAAGTTCTTTTGTTCATTAAATCAAGACCGTTTTTATTCCTCAATAAACTTACTTGAATAAGAACTTAATTCGAAATTGTTTATTGTTTGGTTTTTTGAGTGTTTTCATTACTCCAATAAATTTGAATACCTAAACTTTTTATCAAAAGGGGATGCCCGTACTCAACTACGGAGAAACATTTGATCTGAAGAAAATTGTTACAGAGCTCAAGAATCGGGGTTGTTAAACACAATTTCTTCGTCTTTGACGATGAAATTTTAATATTTCAGTCTTCGTTAATTTTGGTTATTTCGAAGTTTAACCTACCCAAGTGGTTGATAGCAAAGAGTTTAATGCTTCGAAAACCCAATGCTGTCTTGTAGCGTTAAAGTGAGATATTCCCCCTTTGCCACTGTCCATGAGTGGCACTTGCTTCAATGAGACCGAAAATCTTGAGATTCTCGGTATGTGCATCACTGACCACCTCTTGTGGAATGAGCACATATGCGATGTGACCAAAAATGCTGCAAGATGTTTGGGTTTCTTAAGACGGTGCAAGAAATTCATCTCTCCGTCTGATCTGGTTACTAATTATGTAAGTATATAAGACTATAAGACCTATATCCGTCCAAAGCTTGAGTACAATTCTCATCTCTGGCCTGGTGCTCCAGCTACATACTTAAGCCTCTTGGATGGTATTTAAAAAAGAGCCCTACGAATGATCGGTGAGAGAGTCATCACTGCGTCATTCCATTCGTTAGATCACCATCGATTCATGTCTCTCTCTGTTCTATCGTTACTTCTACGTCAAGTGCTCTAGAGGTCTAGAGAAATAGTCAGTTGCATTAATCCCCTCAAACAATTCGAACGTAATACTTGCGATTCATAGGAATACCCATCAGTTTGTCCTTGAGCCCAACTTTGGACGTACACTCAAATATAGAGAATGATTTTTAAGACGTAACTACTACGTGAATGTGGAACTCTCTTCCACACTGTCTTTCCAAATCATAACAATGATTTCTCAAGACCAATGTATACCGACACCTCCTTTCCAACTCCGTCATTTCATCTAATGCACTCACTGTATCTCTGGCACAAAAAGGTATAAAAAATCCCTTGAACGGGTATCATAATTGTAAGAATCGGAAAACAAGAGACTCCACAAAAGACACATCCTAAAATGAAGCCACCGCCAAATGCAATCCATTTTGTCATGTATTAGTTGCAACCAGGACATGAAAACTTTTCAGAGATGGCCGATAATCCATGATATCTACTTCTCTCTCAGTGCCAAAAACCACTGTTGCTGTCATTATTGTAGTGGGAGTTCCCAGAATCCGAATTTCTTCACGATTCCTTCAAAAAGGTATCTAAGTCCAGATATTTAAATATCTGCTACTCTCACAGACATGTTAAACTAATTTGCAGACAGTAATCACTAATCAGCAATAAGCCAGTACGTCATCCTGAGCAACATAACTCATTTTATATCACTGTATCAATTTGATTCAACTCACAAATAAAAAAGACTGCAACGGGCCTTTCATGCAGCTCTGAAATTACAACTTATGGAGAACGACTGATGCCATCCGTTTCTCCGTAGATCCTTTCTTAGGGCTTTGGTCACTGTCGATGTCGAATCCACCAAATCAAAAGTTAGATCTGATTTTCTTTCGTATCTCGATCTTTTGGTTGTCGCGATAATAAAAACATCAAAAACAAGAAACCGATCAACAACTTAATCAAGATCAGCAAACATCACCACATCTTTTGCTATATGAAACATAATGTTATAGTAACCATGTAGTACTCATGGCCTGACCAGCCACATGTTTTTGTTCTCTCATGATCTGGCCAGGACCTCATCCAACAAGCCTCTTTAGTCTTGCTATAACTTACTTAAGATCATGCTACACCTACAGTTCAGGTTGGACCAGGGCTTTATCCAACAAGCCTTTCCAGCCAGCTCGGTCCCTAGCTAGCTGTCTCCAGTTTCGCACGCCAAGTTTGTACGACTTGAATTGGTGTGCTCCACCTGAGTCGCAGTCTTTCTCTTCTGCGACGTCCTTCCGGATTTGATTCGAAGACTATGGGTCGGAAGATTATTTTCCATTCTCTCAACATGACCCAACCATCTAAGTCGTTCGACCTTAACTCTTCTGAATATGTCAGTGTCGTTGAACAACTCGTACTGTTCTTGGTTGAATCTCGTCTAATTTTCCATTTATGCAGACAGAACCCAAAATCATTCGAAGTATTTTTCTCTCGAAGCAGCCCAAAGCGTACATGAGGACCAGGATGACAAGAGTTTTGGACAGTGTCATTTAAGATTTAAGTTGCTTTAGATAGGACTTTCCTCGGGACAGGACTTTACTCAATTGCCTTCTAAGTCCAAGCAAGCAGTGCTTGCTAAGAGTGATTCTTAGTTTGATTTCAGCGGATCCAAGGTAGTCAAAGCCCTTTACTACCTCGAAAATAAATCTGTCTATGATAATGCTTCCAAGACGTCGATGTTGGGTGTCCTTATGCGTTGTTAGGTCGCTAGACCCATCTTCCTGACACTTTCTCAAGGCTCACGAACGGTGCACTGACATTATGCTGTGTTCTTCCAACTATGCAAATGCCTTCAACCTTTTTCGACATCAAATGCATCCGTGAGGTTTTTTCCGTCCTGGAACAGCGTTAGTTTTCCATTGTGTAAGATCACACAGACGGTCGATGTTTTCTGGGATGTCAGAATTAGACATTGATCTTATTTAGTTGGTCTCCATAGACACTGTCATACGCGGCCTTGAAATCGTAGGTATCGACTTGAAGTTCCTGGCTCTTCTCCAAGATCTGTCTAAGAGTGAATATTTTGATCGATGGACTTTCTGGGTCTGAAGCCACACTGATAAGGACCTACCTCTTTTTGGTCAGCTCTTGCAAACTGCTTTCAGTTCCATTAACCAAGTAAGTTGAGGTTCCTTACAATAACGTGAGGTTCATCTGATTCGTGATCTCTATCGTCGTCATTCAGGATTGAAATTTTGACTACG
The DNA here is from genome assembly GCA_943590905.1 of Sphaerophoria taeniata. Classification (NCBI taxonomy): domain Eukaryota; kingdom Metazoa; phylum Arthropoda; class Insecta; order Diptera; family Syrphidae; genus Sphaerophoria; species Sphaerophoria taeniata. The sequence continues at coordinate 238,602,420 of OX016540.1, forward strand.
GTGTTGAATTCGAATTGTGACAGGATCGGCAAATGGCAACTGGGTAGATATTAATATTCCAGTAGAGAAACATTGAAAATCTGGGTAAATCGTTGCACTGTAATGAACACTCATTACAAACAATAAACATCCCACTTCACCATCGCCGATCGACGACAACCAAGATGAGCACACTCATAGACACAACCAAAACCAACTTTCCACACTCAGTTGATTTTCACCACCAGCCAACAGTCAAAAACATTGTGCATCAGTGAGATAAAAAATGTGTGGAATTATTTCGTTTGCCAGCGTATAATTCACATTCATGTTCTAGCACAAAATTAAGTTAAAGAGGTAAGATTTTAAGGCAAGAGCAGAGCAATATCTCGGTGGTTAAGTACCAGTTGGTTTTTTCCGAAAATGTCAATGTCGTCTGCATTTAAGCCAATTATGTCAATCAATTATTAGGTGGACTTAATGAAGGATTGCTTTATCCAACGCCAGCTTTTCATAGCAATCTGAATAGCTTAAGTTGGTTATGGTGAGCAAACATAGTTTTGGGATACCGAATTTTCTCGTGGCTGTAGGCAGAAGTAAACTTCGTATTTTCAATTGTAGACAGTTTTTCATCGCCTGCAGGCAAAATTCTGATCAGATCTTACATTGATATTTGACGATATGGTATCTACGGTGGTATGGATTCATTCGGTCAATAAGAAATGAGAATAATCTTACAGGGTGAACTCAACAATATACCCCCAATAATGGTTGGTTGTTTGGTTGGCATGTCATCAACACCTGCAGTTTTGTCGTCCTTAAGCCGGTTAATGGCCTATATCACTCGCTGAATGCTTCAATTATTCTGTCATTTCTTAGATAAACTCTTCATCCTTGGCAATAGATGCAGCGCAGTGTATATAGCATCTTCTAGGCAGCCTTTTTGATTTCTGTAAAGTTTCTACTTCTTCTCTGAGTGTTTTGTATTCCTCGTCACATGTTCGCTTTCTTTGAATTTCCTGCATTTCTGGATATCAAACAGTCTTCATCAGACTAGTGTCTCTTAAAGAAATAAACGACGCCTGATCTTCCTTATCACGAGTGACCAGCTTTCCCAACGCACTATGTTTTTCGATCCCATTTCAAATCCTGGTTCTATAGTCTCCTGATTTCTGGTTCCCGACCTATCATTTCGTTTATATCACACCGGATGATTTGACAATATAACTTGGTCCTATACGTGCTACCAAGTAGTTATATTAACCATTTACTGGTTGGCTGCTTTTCACCGAAAGAACAATGCTTTACAAACTTCATGTAAACTTTATAGTCCCTTAGTTACTTCCATTTACCTTGACTTGAAATAAAACCGTCACACACATAAAACACAATGCGGTCTCCTGTAAAGCCTCAAATTGCCATTTCGTGCATAAATCTCCACCAAAGACATAAAGCCCTAACCATTTATGTGTTTAAATGGAGAAAATCCAAGACGGTATCATTTGCCACATGCAAATGGTCACGTTCAAAACTTTACTTGTTATTAGCACATCCATAATTTACTTCCACATCAAATTGGGGAGAGGGGAGTTAAGCCTTAAATTATTATTCCGAACCGTTTTCCACGAATAAAATTTCATTCATGCTGAATTTCTCAATGTTCGAGCTTGATGCTTTTCAAAGCACATTATTCAAGGCATATTCTAAAGACACAAATTAGGCATCTGCCAATTCGAATGAAAATGCCAGACAGCCCTAAAATTTTGTGTGCTGGAATCTTCGTTCCTTTATGGAGAATTTAATATGGTGAATGAGGCTTGTTGTCTGTGTTTAAACGTCCTATGTGTGGACAAGGACATGAAGTATAATTGGTATGGATATTCAACCGGAAGCGGCCGGAAGCACACATAATATTATCTTTGCATGCCAATTCACTGCCAGTGTCATGTTGTGTTCATTATTAATAAGCTGACATATTCCAATGCCACCGGAGAATGCACAAAGACAAAAGATGCGACACGGCAATATCTGATGCAATGTCACATCGCCATTGTACTGTGTCTCCCATAGAGTTTAGTATTACCTGAAAAGTTGGGATATGTTCAAAATTAAAAGTTTCGCTCACGGCTATAGCTTAGCTGCCAGTTATTTTATTAGAAGCTTTGAATTTCACAGCATGTGGTGATGTAATTTTCGTTCATTAACGATGCACCATGTATGCACTCCATTGCTTTAGAAAGACTTGATAAGGCCTTATGATGCTAACGCATCAAAGAACGGCAATTGCTAATGAATTCACATATTTCGCCTCAGACAAGCATGCATCAGCTTGCATGCAGTTCTTCCTTCCACTCCTTGTTGGCATAATGATGTTAACAGTGTCGCGTGAAAATTATTTGACCTAATTTATGGGCATTGAATTTTACACTTTATTTTATGATTCACATTGTGTCTTTGTCGAAACAAAATTAAAAGACAAAGGTAATGGTTGTATCGAGATTATTACCGATTTCTCCTTTGAGCTGATTGTCACTTGACTTCGCATGAGTAACTTTTACAAAAATCTTAAAGCGGAAGTTCAAATCCATAGGAAAGGTCTTTCAGTCAACTTTATTTAAAACTATAGACGGTAGACAGTGACAGTGAATGTAGTTATGTACCTACATCAGCATGTCAGCGTCATTGGCTATCGTTTCTATCTGCTGGGTTCTTACTGCGATGCATATAAGAGTGTCCCCAAGTTCTTTCTTTGACTATCAACGGCAGCAAATGTGTGCTTTAACAATGCGGGTCTCTTTCTCTCCTTTCTATTGTACCACACACAAAGCCAAGCTTCAATTCGTCAGATATTCTTTCATCCGACAAAATTTTAAAGTTGAAGAAGTCGGAAGCAGCCAGTTTATATAAATCTGTACTGTTCTAGAGGCCGTCCATCTAGGTTGACTTGTTTAACTTCCGGGTGGGTAGATTGATCATCAAAATTTTAAGGAAAGAAAAACATTCTTCCTTCCATTACCGTTGAATGGCGAACACAGCTTACCTATCAAGACATAACTCCAATAGTTGGAGAGTTTCACAAGTTTGGTATCCAGCATATTCGTTATTTTCCACCTCAGCAAAGCTACTGGGACTTTTTCTGGTCTTGCGTGTTCCCTGCTGCTCCAGGAGGAGTCCCCAGGTGACCCGCCGGAGGTCTACGTTGTCTTCACAAAAAAAAAAATACATATTATAGAATTAAATACAACGAAAGCTTTATAAAGCTATTTTACAGTAGCCCAGCATTCAAGAAGCTGATCATATAGATACCCTTTGTATGTCACGCAGATGGCGAGCATTAAAAGATAGGAATGAGGGAGAGGGTTTAAGAGAACATGAATTCAGGAATATTGCAATCACCTGGAGAGGCAGTGAGGTTATCAGTTCTACATTCATGTTCTACGGCTAAAGAACTATACTTGACAATATGACCAAGGTTGGGCTCGAGAGTGAACTGGTGGGCATTTCTGATAGCGTGGGTATAATGGCTGTGAAAGTGAAATATAGGTTAAAGAGGGTGAAAAACCATAAATAGCATGTTCAAGCGGCATAAAGGACAAAGCGATGGTCAGATTTCCATCCAAAACCTAAGGTTGTATAAAACCCAATATTAAATATTGTTCTGGGAGGAGAGTTCATTAGTAGTTTCGCAAAAATTTTTAATAATAAACATTAAAAAAAAGGTGTCGGGCAAGTGCGGAGCCTTGGGGCACTTGCTGACTCACTTAAGGTGGCGTTTTAAACTTGCGCCTCAACAAATAGTCTCCGCCAGCGCCAGCCAGCTCGGTCTCTAGCTAGTTGTCTCCAATAGTGCACTCCAAGTTGAGTTCGCAGTCTTCCTCTACTTCTGCGTCCCTCTGGAATAGTGTCAAATGTTTCCCGAGCCGCGGCATTGGGGTCCATCCGCTCTAAATGACCGAGCCATCTGAGTCCCTGAACCTTGACCCTTCTGGCTAGGTTCATGTCGTTGAACGAACTTTTCTCTCGGGATGATGAGGGTGTTGTAAAATTTACCTTAGTAGATCGAGAGAGGGCTTCACCACTTAAAAGCTTTCTAAGCCCAAAGAAACAGCGATTAGCTATAGCTAGAGTTATTCTTCGGCTTATCTCGGCGCTAGTGTTATTGCCCGTATTAATAGAGGATGATTGATAAACTCCTCGTCTATATATGTATATACTTCATATATATGCATATATGTATATACTTCATTTTGCTCTCATTTCGGCTAAATCTTTGTCTCAATTCTCACAAAGGTGTCATTCCCGTTTTGTCAATACCATCGGCGTACGCGAGAAAGTTGAACCACTTTTGGAAGATAGTTCTTATGGTGTTGACGGTAGTCCTCAAGCGCAATGTTAAAGAAATCGCCTTGTCTGAATACTTTTTTGACATCGAAAGATTCCGTAAGCTCGTTGTCAACCTTGATGGAGAAACGTGAGTTCTCCATCGTCATTTTGCACAAGCAAAGTTTGGCAGAGATTACAAAACAAAACTAGACATAGCTTCATACAGTTCGTCTCTGTAGATGCTGTCATACGCAGCCTTGGGGCATACCAGCTTATCTTTTGTAGCTGTTCCAACGAAGAAGAACCTGATGCTTATCTCTATTAATAATGTCCTTACATCATAGTTTCTCCAAACGGTGTAAATATTTATTCCACTGTTCAGTGTTCAGTGAGATAGACCATAAAATCACCAGTGGACCTTTTACTGCGAAAGCCGTAAGTATTGCCGTTGATTAAGAGTCTTTAGGTCTCCGAGATATTTCTTAAACACTAGTTTAGCAGTGTTTTCACGACCTCGACAAAAAGGTCAATAACAAAAGGGGGAGGATATATGATGAAACGGGTGTTGGGAAAGTGATATGACAAGAGCAGCTTCTCTACCTTAGTACTAAGTAATGTGGACTTAGAGCAGAAGGTGAACTGTACCAAAAACTGTTAAGCTCTTCTCTTTTCTTCCGATGTGTGAGTTCATTTTTGTTATTTCTTCCCGATGAGTTCACATATTCATACGAAATGTATTAACCTCAAATGGTATGTCCTCACATTTATTTTCGAGTTATCTTCTCCTGCAGATGAGCGCTGCTGATGTCCTTGGCTACCATCATGCATTCTTTAAAAAAAGGATACAAAAAATTTTACGACAATGATGAGAATGAGAATTTCGAGTGCACCAGGTGCGAATGACGGACAAACATACAGCGCAACAAAGCTCCACGAAACAAAATCTCACTATTAGTGCATCCATACAAAATAGAAGACAACATAACATTGCACAGTTTCAATTCAATTGTGTACATGTGGAAATGTGGTCGTGCAAAAGGATATTCGGATAGAATTTTCTCTGCTAGAGCGAACAACGACAGCAAGACAGAACAAAAATGTAGCACTTGAATGAAATAGTCAATTGTGTTCTGTGTGCAAATGAAATTCTTCATTCGAGGATGCAGGGTGTTTCTTTTTTAAGGATCCTGGCAATAAGAAATTAAATGCTTAAAGGTCCTAGACGAAAATTAGAAAAAAAACAATTCACTCTTAAAGGCTGCGTGTATAAAACTTAACCTTTTTTCGACACAAATATCCAAAGATTAATTTTTCATGACTTTGTGATTGTAACACCCTTTGGCCATATCCTTACAGCCATTTAGTTTTCTGTACATTCAAGAAAAATGTCCCTAGCTCCAGCCCATAAATCGGGAACACATATCGCATGTGCAACAATAGCTTGAAACCGAAGGATACTCAACGAATAAATTTCGATTTAACTTTTCCAATAAAAAGGACAACCAAACTGCCGCACTAGATTATTCATTTATACAAAAACTAGGTACTATGCCAGTCAGTTCTTTTCCCCTATTTCCGCCTTGAATGTTCAAAGTAGAGTGGAATACATTCATATGCATCCCTTTCCTCATAAGCGATTTGTCCTTATTCAAGTCTATGAAGCAAGCTTCAACTTAATGGAATTGTCGTCGTTGGTTACCATTTCTTTTTCTATTGAATTGAATATTTTTCAAAGAGTCTTAATTTAACGCAATAATATGCTTTCATGCTTTATGGGGGTTTCTTGCTTAAGAATTTATTGTGCACTAAGAACGACACGACAAAGGACTTTAGTGTGCAAAAAGGAGAATTGTAAAATTGAATTCGTAAAAATTTTCATTGGATTCCCTTGGAACCAAATGGATTTCATTCTTCTTCTTTTGAAGTTGCTCCTAATAAGTTAAAGTTTCATTTTGATCGTGTAGTACTACGTTTGTACTTCTATTGCTCCAAGTTATAAGGTAGCAACTATTAAAATTTAAATGCGACACTTGAGGTGGTCCATTCCAAAGGTCTTTCATAAGAAGATAATCCAAAAGTCCACTTGTTTTTTTCATAATTCGTTTCGCGCAAGTAGTTAACTTGACCTTTCATAATTAGATATTTTTTGGTTTATCCTCGCTGACGATCATCAATTTTCGCCGCTAGTAGGTACGTGTCAAAGTCTTTTCAAACTTTTAATTTCCTCGTTTGAAATGTCCCCAAGCCAAAACGAAATTATTTCGCTTCTATCCTTTTTGTGTCTTTCATAAGCATTCAAAACCAATTTAAATGAATATCCTTAAACCCAAACAACTCAAGTCAAAGGAAAATTCAATTTATATCAACGACTTTGTATTCTCATTTTCATTTTCATTCTCCAATCTCAATCTAATTTTCATTTAATTTTTCTTTGAATATCAAAAACCAAGAAACCGGCTAACCATATCTTAATTGAATAAAATAAACAATTTATTTTTCCATTAAAATAATCATTTTGTAGTTTCAATTTCGAAAATTCTATGAACCGCCTCTTTAATTCGTTTTTATTCACTCGAATTGACTTGTCTTATGGTTTTGGTTGAAACGAACTAATATTCCAAATTTATGGTTGACAAAATTCATGGGTTTGTTCCAGCGAATGAGAATAAAGTGTTGAAAGTCTTATTATGGCTGAAGGAGTACCTATTTTCGTGCAACTTGATTTGATGGTTGGGGGTTGAATTTGACGAAAATTCATGGTTGACGAGTTGGTAAAATTTATCGGCGAAAGTTTTTTAATCAGCAAACTTTTCAATACCGAGTTTAAATTTAACGAGGTTAATCCTCTAATTAATGGTGGAAGTCAGAATTGTTATCGGAGGAGAAACCCGTTTGATGTCTTGTTTGAAGAAGTTGTAGAATGGATTAATTGTGTATTAAGTAATAAGCTGGCAAAGATTGAAATGGCTTCCGCTTTAAGGATGTTGAAATATGGATCGAGGGTAAAAGAAATACATTTCTTGATAGGAAAATGATTTAAGCATACAAATAGAAACAAGACTTTCTAACATTAGAGCCATCTACAGATCTACTAATCACTTCAACATTTCACAGAATGGTCCCAAGCTCTGGAAGAACCTCTCCTCCGTGAAGTTGGAAATGGCAAACAAAGGGCACCAAGCCTAGAAGTTGATTGTAGCCAGTTTTTTTAATCATCTGTTCCCCAACATACAAACTATAATCCACATACGGTCAAAGTTGATCCTTCCGAAATTCTTTTAACTTCGTAGCTGTTAACTCGAAAGACGTTTTGTGGAAAGTTCAATCTCAATCAAATCAAACTCCTTTGGATTTGATCAACTTCATCCACCCTTTGTTAATGCAATATTGCCACTTACTTTTACTCTTTTGACTTTTTTCATTATTAAGAGTACATTTTCTTCTGCATGGAAATCTTCAAAAATCGTGAAACAGAATATCGCCCAATATCAATTCTCCCATTTCTCTCCAAAGCTCTTAAGAGATGCAGGTGGCCATGGCTCAGAGGATAGAGTAGTGGATGTAAGAAGGGATCGACCCGACTCTACCCAAGGAGGCGGTGTTTCCATCTTCATACGTAAGGGCATTAATTATAAAGTCATATACAATAAAGATTTGCGAAAGCTCAGGACGCTAGAAGTTTGCGTCGTATGCATCTCTCTCACTCAAGGGAAGCGGATGTATATGATTGCGGCTTATGCGGCTGAAGCTCCGCAGGCTACTATCTTTATTTCAGAGCTCGAGATTCTCTTCAGAGTACTAAAACTGAGCTTGGAAGAAAACTACTTCGTTATGGCCGGAGATTTGAACGCCAAACATGAAGATTGGGGAAATCAATTAAATAATCCAAGAGGTAATCATCTTTTTAATTTGATGAATCTTCACAGTGTTGAATATGGTGTCGACCTGCTGGCTACTGAAAGGCCATCGTTTCCAAGGAGCGGTTCCTTCCTGGACCTTTTGCTGTACGATACCAGACTGACAATAACGGACAAAGTGGGTAATCACCCTCGAAACTGTTTACAGGCAATCGAGTACGACAGTGATCACTGTGGCTTGGCTGCTGTAATTCAGATTCCGAACGAGCGCGTGGAATTGGATGAATACGTTCCAACGTATTCTTACAATTACAGTAAGATGCGCTGGCCTCGTTTCACCAACGCCCTAGCGAGAGAACTCCGTTCGAGTGACATAGCCCCACCAAATAACAGAAACTTAACGAACAACGAAATCGACCAACATCTACAACAGATGGACGAAACTATAAAACGAACGATGGAACGGACAATACCGAAATACAAGGAACGCGACCAAAATGACGTCTACAGAAACGCGACTATAGACGCACTTCACAGACATAAAAGTGGACTACTGACAAGACTGAAAAACTTGTACAGACGCTTCACAGACCCACACGACCTGGAGATTAGGGCGCTGAAGTCGTCGATCAAAAACATCAACCAACTGATTAAAGAAAATTATAGATTATCTATCAATTTGTTTTGGGACAACAAAATTCGGGCCGTTAATTCTAGCGACCCGAGTATGTTTCCCCAAATCAATAAAATATTTAGAAAAAATAATCAGAACGACCTTCCGTGCCTGAAACTCCAGAGAACTATAGAGAACAGAGACGTACTCCTGACAGCGCAAATTGATCCTGAGGAAGCCGTCTTGGACGATGACTTCTTTGTGATTGAAGATCCGCAGGAGAAAGTGGAGACAGTTGGTGCTGCTTTCCAGCAAGTGTATAAGGTGAATGCTTGCACTCGCCCGAACCACGACCTGGAGAACAGAGCCTTACTTCATCACTTCTACCTGAGGAATGATATTTCGCATTGGCGATCCGAGACCCGTGGTTTTACACGGTTTGATGACGATTTCTTAGCAAACGCTATAATCGCCGAACGAACGGGCCCAAATCCCTTGCTCATCACGAAGGTAGAACTCCAGCTCATCTTCGATTCAATAAAGAACAAGAAGTCAGCAGGTGTCGACGGTATATCCAACATTGTACTAAGACACTTACCGATTGAGGCAATAGACATCTACACCACTCTGTTCAACAACGCGCTGAATAATGCATATTATCCAGAGCGTTGGAAGACAGCTGTGGTTCATCCTCTCCCGAAAAAGGGAAAGGACAACTCCAATCCTTCAAATCTCCGGTCAATAAGTCTCCTTCCAAGCATCAGCAAGGTATTCGAAAAGATAATCAATAGGGCTCTGGCTGAGTGGGCTGCGGACAACAAAATAATTCCGGATAACCAGTTCGGGTTCAAGGCGGGACATGACACCATTCATGCCGCGTCTAAGCTCGTTTCTGATATCCAATGGAATAAGTCCAAAAAACAATGCACGGGTGCTGTTCTGGTTGATTTAGAGAAGGCCTTCGACACCGTATGGTTAGAAGGTTTGTACCTAAAGCTCACCAGACTAGGCATCAGTAAACCATTGTTGTATATGCTTCATGATATGCTCAACGGTAGAAAGTTTGCTGTCAAAAGTGGCAATGTAACTTCTACCACCACCTTTAAAATTAAAAACGGTCTTCAACAGGGAGCGGTGAACTCGCCGATCCTCTTTAGCTTTACACCAGCGATCTGATAGGTAGCCTTTCCCAGGCAATTGCGTATGCCGACGACCTGATTGCGTACAGAACTGCCCCAAAGGTCGAAGTCATTAGAATTCTCTTGCAACGTGACTTCGAGAAGATTCAGCGATATTGCGATGACTGGAAACTGAAAATAAATGTCCAGAAATGCGAAACAATTCTGTTCCGGACCTCGTTGGCCGGGGCCACGAGGGATACGCGCAAGAATTGGCGCAAGATGGTCATCGTTGGCCCTCACGGACAGCGATTAACGAGTAAAAGTGAAGTGAAGTACCTCGGTATCTGGTTGGACCAGTATCTGTATTTCGACAGACATATATCGGGTGATTTTTTAAGAGCTTGAGAACTTTTAAAAAAAAAAAAAAACGCATAAAATTTGCAAAATCTCATCGATTCTTTATTTGAAACGGTAGATTGGTCCATGACATTTACTTTTTGAAGATAATTTCATTTAAATGTTGACCGCGGCTGCGTCTTAGGTGGTCCATTCGGAAAGTCCAATTTTGGGTAACTTTTTCGAGCATTTCGGCCGGAATAGCAAACAAACTTTTTGTTGCCAAAAATGGAAGAACTGAACTTGGTTGACATGTGGTTTCAACAAGATGGCGCTACATGCCACACAGCTCGCGATTCTATGGCCATTTTGAGGGAAAACTTCGGAGAACAATTCATCTCAAGGAATGGACCGGTAAGTTGGCCACCAAGATCATGCGATTTGACGCCTTTAGACTATTTTTTGTGGGGCTACGTCAAGTCTAAAGTCTACACAAATAAGCCAGCAACTATTCCAGCTTTGGAAGACAACATTTCCGAAGAAATTCGGGCTATTCCGGCCGAAATGCTCGAAAAAGTTACCCAAAATTGGACTTTCCGAATGGACCACCTAAGACGCAGCCGCGGTCAACATTTAAATGAAATTATCTTCAAAAAGTAAATGTCATGGACCAATCTAACGTTTCAAATAAAGAATCGATGAGATTTTGCAAATTTTATGCGTTTAAAAAAAAAAAAAAGTTCTCAAGCTCTTTAAAAATCACCCATTAGATGCTGCTCTGACTAAGGCCAGAGGAGCCTTCGCTCTGACGAAACGGCTGTTTTACAGCAGTCGGCTTGACCCCAGAGTGAAGGTAATTTGCTACATGGCCCTCATACGGCCGATGATCGTTTATGGCTGTCCAGTGTGGTTCAACGTTGCACCATCTCAAATGGAGAAGTTTCGGGTGTTCGAGAGGCAGTGTCTTCGGCGCTGTCTCGGTTTGCATCGGACACCGGAATCTTCTTATGTACATTACTATTCTAACGAGGTTCTGTACAACGAGGCTCGGATTGACAGAATTGACAATTTCGTGATAAAACTTATTCGGGGTCACATTGCGAGAGCTATGACTTCGACGAATAATTTGATCTTTGGGGCGTTCTATCCGAACGACGAATATTTTGATAGTGCACGCTCGAGCGGCTGCATTCCACCAGAGGCATTCCTCCACCTAGATAAATGCGGTCTGATACAGGACAGATTGGCGATCCCGCTAATCTACCACGTCAGGCGGAGAACCGTCGATCGGCGGCTCCTTTACCATCGAGACGTCCTCGCACAGGACGGAGCAGAGCTCCTCCGGTTCAGTAGGGCTGTGTCCGAACGGGACCGAATTGATAGGGTGAAGCAGGAGCACCAGTTCTGGTGGCTTCAGTCAGCACTTGATAATGGGTAGTCGGGGTGGGGTTTTAAGCCTTGGCCGGCTTGTATACTTGTTTTAGTCTAAGGGTTTTGGGTTTAGGTTTAAGAAGAGTAGGCATGGTGGCACACATTGAAAAAGACAACAAATAAAAAATACAGAAAAAAAATATAGAAAAAAAAGAAATTAAAATAAAAAGTTAAAAAAAAAAAAAATAAAAAAAAAAAAAAAAGTGAAATTAAAAAAAAAAGAAGGTAGATTTGCTGCTGTGGCTGTTCTAGTTTGTAAGTAGTTGTTAGGTAGAATAGGTAGTTTTAGTTAATTTTAAGTTTTATTAAGGACCTAATTTTAAGTAGCTTGTAAGAAAACATGAAAAGGATAATGAGTTAGTTTTTGCAATTTTCTAACAAGAAACAAAAAATAAAGTAAATAAAAAACATAGTTCATAGGCCAAAATGCATTAATTTTAAGAAATCATGAATTCCTTAGAGCGCCCGATTGGGGCCAGTAAGTTAAATATAAGATTTTAGATCATAAGCTAGTATTGAACTCTTTTCTCTAGTATATAAGTAGTAAAATGAAATAAAAAATGAATTTTGAAAAAAAAGAGTAGTGGATTGCTAAGCCAAACGCTGCGGGTTCAAGCCCAAGCTTCGGCAGCAAGCATTCTTTTTCTGCGATAATATGACCACATATAAAATCTATGTCTCCTCTTCTGTGCCACGTAGGTTTCCGTTATGTGTGCTTTCTTTCTATGTGTCTATCTGTGTCTCTCTGTTGTATTAATGTCTTGTTCTGTCCCAGCCGATGGCCTGAGCCGCCAGTGCTGCTATGTGTCTGTCTGTAGTTTGTTACATTCATGTGCGAGGTACTGTAAAGTCAATGTCAATGTTAAGAGATTGACCAAACGTAACCAAAACTTCAAAACTCAGTCTCCTGTCAATCAAGCAGTTTGGACTTTGATCTCACAAGAGCAGTAGGTACAAAATCGCAATTAGATGTTGTTCCAAAGGTAAGGAAGACTTTGGACGATGAAAAAGTCACGATCTTTGATTATTCCAAAGCATTCGATACAATTTATCATTGAACCTTGTGCCGAATGTTTTGGCATCGTTTTAAATTCGCTCAGGAAACAGTCAACATCTTTTATTCATATTTACCTGAGAAGAAGCTAGCCTTTGTATCTGATACTCAAGTATCCCTACTTTCTATCACTATTTCATGGTGTAACTCAAGGATCTATTCTAGGACCGCTTTTATTTTCAGCCTATGTGAATGATAAGTCTAAGACGTGCGTATGTTGGCAAACGATGTCCAGTACTATCAAAGTACTATTTGGTCTGATTACAAATTGCGTTTGCAACAATGTTTGTAGGTAGGTTGAGGGGCAACATCGTAGATAACATCAACGAAGATATTAAAGTGATTTTAAAATTTGGACCAAATGCGCTGTCTAATCAAAGAAAATACTTGACGTGACATATTTTACCCCTGTGATATTAAGAAACAACCATGTAGAATTTCGTCGGTACGGCCTTAGGAGTTATTTTATATCGGACCATGTCCAGCAAAATCCACATAAACGCTGCAGTCGGAAAGGCATATGGGCCTTTTCGAACGTTATCCATCGCTTAAAAATTCACACCTATAGAGAGTAGAAAATGCTTCCCAAAACAATAGCAGTTCTGCACAGATATTACCATAGCTGTGTTTTATACGGAACTCCAATACTCAGTTTTAAACTTATTTTCGTTCACTGGAATATCAAATATCGAAACCTTTCAGAGAATAAAAAACGCAATCTTGAGACCTAGAAGAAAACAGTTTTTCACCATTGAAACTCATGTAAAAAAATCTGGTCCTAAGATGGCGCCACACTATATTTACTCCAAATTTGACTATCAAATGTCAAAACCTAGCCAAGATCTATACAAAAAATACAACAAAAAACTCAAGTGTCGAATTGGCGAAACCTTATCCTGTGTAAGTTACTAACTTATTTTTACTTAGTTTTCGGTTGTTGTTGCTTACCATGTAAAATTTTACTAAGCTGAGTATGAAATTTCCAATAAAAACAGCTCATATTTCCAATTCCTCAACAAACTAACATGGTGCGACCCTTAACAATCTTTTAAAATTAAAGACAGTGACCATGCTTTTCAATATGGTTAAACACCAACAAACACCTGTCTTCTTCAATCATGTCTAGTTTTCGTCATAAAATAGGAATAATCGATTGCTTTCCTAGATTTACTAGCCTTGCAACCGAAAGACAGTTCTTGGCATTCCTCCTTGCCTTTGTAATTCATCTTTTTTAAGGAACAGGGATCAGCCATTTACGCTGCTGAATTTCCTCTCCTTCGACAAAATCTTGCACATTCTCCTTACCAAGTCATCTGCTTTGTACGACAGCTTAGGGTAGTAAGACATCTTAGCCGTTTTCTCCATCGGCTTTTTTGGTTCAGTACTGAAAGTAGTTTTACTTTGAAGTACATAATATTACCTTGGTATTTACATGACCTTCTGACTAATTGATGTTTGTGTCTTCTTTTCTGGTCGATGATTCGTTTTGGGGGCCGCTGCATGTGCTCGTTGGCACTTATTTTCAAACCAGTACTTTGGTTGTAGTGAAAAACTGGCGACAGAAGATTTCTGTGAAGAAGAAGAGGCACAATTAGAAAATGATCTAGTGATTGATCTCTTGATGCGATTATTTAAGAAGGAAATAATCTTTTCGCGCTGACGGAGAAAATTGCCGGACCCATTCTTTAGTTCCTTCTGAATTATTTATACAGCCGCAGTCGACTCTCCCTAAGTAGAAAATCTCCTTAGCTCGAACCATTTGAGTATTTTTATCATTCCCCTCACTTTTCAATGCACACATTTTTTTTTTAAATTATTGGGTACAAAGTTCTTACCAAATAAACATTTGAAAAAAAAAAGTTTCCCAAACTCTCCCTAACTCGAAAATTTGTTTGGTTTCACCTGATAACTCGACTTAGAGAAAGAGTACCTACTGTATTTACAGATACAGCTACTAGGTACTAGGTACTGTACCTTGCACCTTGTAACGCCACCAACTAAAATACATTTGAAGAAGATAAAACACGAATATTCAATTCATTTTGATTCATTTTATCAATAAGTCAGACTAGCTGGCTCAGCTAGTTTTTATTTATCTTTAAACTTTTTTATACAAAAATTATCACAGCCATTTCTTAGGATTCTGGGCATGTATTTGTGGAAAATGGGGTTTCCATATTTTTGGCCATATCTCATGCATATCTCATGAACGGTTAGGCCGATTTTGTACAAAGTTCTTAAAAACCATCTACAACGCTGCCCAATATTCAAAATTTGGTTCCAAGCACATCATTGGTATAAAAGTAGAGGGTCCTTAACAGATTAACAACAGACTACCTAGTTTTTCATTTTATTTTATTTTTTAAAGTTGCAGATTTAAATACAATTACCATAAAACAAAAAAGTAAATAAAAATAAAACAAAAGGTAAAAGGGAATTGGATTAAAATTGGATTTCATTGGTGGAATACAACTACAAAGCCATGTTCATTAGTCAACAGGATACGAACCCCAAACTCGGTTCTTTTGATTACTTTTTCCGGAACTACATTTTTAATTGAATGCAACGAAGGTGGTTGAGTGGTTGTACGAATAATTTGAATTGTCAATTTTGTACGCTGTTCTGTCAATTATAATTTGTGCAGACGATATGCTATTCAGGGAGGATTCGAATTGTTAAACCAAAAATCATGTCCAAAAACCTTGACAATGGCCAATCGCCATTGGCCATTGTTTTGACGATGAAAATATTTTGGTTTATCTTGTTTTGATTATGAATACAATGAGTGTACATTGAACATGATTCTATGAAAAGGCAAGGCAAATTCTGTGCTTTCATTGAATGGACGATTTGATGGACACAAAGGATATTGAAGTTAATTAATTTTCCAAAAACAAATCAAAAAAACCTCAGTCGATCATAACAATTGGTTGGTTTGTGGTGTGTTTTTTGAAACTAGCTGAAAAACCTCGGCCACTTTCAAAAACTTCTACCAGTTTTTTTCTTTACATTCAAATGCTTAAAGGCTAAACCAAAACAATTGAAAAGACAAATTGAAAAAATCCTTAAATGCCTTTATGAAATAATAATTCACCTGAAAGAACTCCAAGGACATTCCCCACGAAAGTAAGCACATGCCGACAACAAAATACCAACCACAACCGACTACGCCAGTTCTCAGCTTTTATCTGATGAATGTTTATTTGCCACAATAATGCCAATCAATTACCCAGGAAACATCTTATCTGTGTGGCAGCAATCTTAGCCATTGTTATCGTGTTCACAATGTCGACATTACGGCAAGTCATTTCCTAAGAAAATTCCAGCCACTTTGCCATTTCCCTTCGAACTGAAGAAGAACAAGGAAAAAAGGCAATCGGGCTAATTTATTCGACCACATCATGAAAAAGGATATTTCGATCTTGTCTTACTTTTTTTTCACAGAACGTTTTTTGTTCCGAAAAATTCTCGAAGGGTTTTGTCTGAAGCTTTAAGGTGCAATAAAAGTATGGAAAGAAGTTCCTGCTGCCGTCATCGCTGTTGCCGACCGACTGCCTACAGCCAGGGTAATAAGAACTCCTCGGACACGATTGACTCCTCGTTGAGTCGCCTAATGAAGAGTGTCCCTCCCCCATTTGGCTACAGTTGCTTGCTGGCATAAATGTCCAGTCAATTTACGCAAGCATTAAGCCCCTACCTCGAGCATCAAGTTAGACTTCATGTTGTTCTTTTTTTATGTGTCACCAGTCACCAAACGGCCGGCACCACCAACAACACCACCGGATGAAGCTTTAATGTCGTGGGTGGATATGAGATGTTATTAAATGAAAACTGGCTTTATTGGATTTTGGCACGCATCTTCGTGTCGTGTCGTACACTTTTAATTGATATCTGTCGTGGTTAGGAGTCTTTTCTCTCCACAGGTTTTTCCTGTTGCCGCATTGCCAATTCAGGATTTTGTAGAGACAACAATTTTTATAAACACCTTCGTTTGTTTCGGCCGCAAATTGAAGGGAATTTGAAACTTGCTGTTATTAGCAACAGCCATGAAACTATAAATAGGAAATAATTAGAATTTATTGTGCGCGCTCAAAGAATGAAAATTGTGGTTTTTCGTCCTTTGACGATTGTTGGCGCCTCATTTCATTTGACTGCTCGCATTTTGGGTTCTTTATCTTCTATCGCATGGAAGTAAGAGGTAAGGAGCGTACCAAGTTAATTGCTATGATTAATCACAAATTTATACTCAACAAGGTTTGGTTGGTGCTTTTTTTTTTTTTTTTGTTAAAGCTCAAAGCAAGAAGAAGAAGTATCAACCTCATTACTTATTAATGAAAGGATGGATTAAATACTTTTGTAGGATTGGTCGAGGGCAATTTAGAAATTTTTTTTGCTAGTTTGGTATCCAAGATTATGATCACATTTTAATAGTTCTTACTTGGAAAAAAACTTGGGAAATATGAAAATAATGATGATAAGGAAATCGAAGTCTTCTGTTTATCCTCGGTTATACAGCCTTAACATCTCTCTCTCAATAGGCCACGTATAACCGAACAATTAGCGGAAACTCAAGACTGCTATAAAGCTGATAGAACCGCTATCCAAGATATGCGATGGGATAGTCCGGGCCCTCGAAATTAAGAACTGCGATTATTTACTACGGTTTGCTACCACGAACAAAATTAGCGGATTATTTAGATATGGTCGAAGTTGGGACTCGAAACATTAAAATTGTAATCTACTTCGCTGCGGGGCGAGACGTTATGGTAGCAAGTACGCGATTCATGCACCTCGATATCCATATGGAAATCTCCTGATTAATCAACCGTCAATAGGATGGATCACTTTGCGATCGACGTATGACACCCTCTAGCATGCAAGATGTTCTCACGTTCCGAGGTGCCAATATTGACTCAGATATCAGATCACTTCTCTACGTCAAACTCATCCTTTTCCGATCGTGTTTCGATAACCTCCGTAGAAATCCTTTGCTAACAGCACAACATAAAGAGAACCAGTGGCAGCACTGCCAAGCAGATATCAGAGACGTCAACTCTGAAGTGCCACCACAACGAAAGCCCTGGTTTTTCAATGAGTGTCTGCGACCACATGCGGCTCTGTAAAGAAGGACTCGAGCCACTCAGCTTCATAGAATAGTATGCCCGATCCTCAAGAAAGGAGATCCCTTGAATTGCGCCTACAAGATCACGTCTGCTGACCTGCCGTGCTGTGTGAACGTTTGAAGCCTTTTGTCATCAACCTGATAACTCCTTATCAGTGTGGCCTTAGGATTGTCTACCTGGATTTCGCTATTAATTCAAACAACGACACCGGAGCTGAAATCAAACGAAGAATCATTCTTGTCAATCGCAAATCGCTGCTTCTTTGGACTTAGAAGACAATTGAGTAGTAAAATTCTCTCTCGAGCAACTAAAACCCTTATCATCCCGGTCCTGATGTATGATGCATGGACATCGACCTTGACAACATCGGATGAAAGCGCTTGGGGCTGCTTCGGAAGAAAAATTCTTCGACTGATTATTGGTGCTTCTGCATAAATGGAGAATGGAGATGAAAATTCAACCAAGAACTGTTCAGCGACACTAACTTAGCCAGAAAAGTTAAGGTCCAGCGATTTATATGATTGGGGCATGCACATTGCACAGCCACGAAGTACGACCCATGAAAATCATAGAATTCACCATTTGAATAACAACAACTTTTTAGGGGTGCTTCCACCAATGACTTTTTCTATCAATTCCTTCTTAGCTGGAACTATAAATATTTTACTGCTTCCAAGCCGATCTTCGGGTTCGGACTCCTTTCATTAGTGGTGCTGTCTATTTTGCACTTTAATTGAAAAACTTTTTAATCTTGTCCCTCAGCGTTTATAACTTTTTTGTTATACACCTTCAACGTATGCTGCAAAACAAACATATCTTGATTTTGTCGCTTTATCTCTATAGAACCTTCCATGATCTGCTAGTCTGTTGTCTGCTCGAACAAAACATAATCACAGCCCATAAGTTACCACAACTAAATTCCATCAATCGAACTTTAAGCAAAGTCTGTTTTGTTTTTTAATCGCTGTTGGCCAATTAATCTAAAGTTTGACTAACTTCTCCTGTGCTTGGTTACCTAGTAATTAATATTCAATTTTTATTTCAATTGTAAGCCACAACTCAATGCCATTGACAGTCAATCGAACAGTTCTCGTTGAAACGTCGAACTTATCGCAACTTTTTTGCCTAACTTCCAAACTTCTGCCTCTAAGAACGCAAAATTAAGTTTTCTACCTCCCGTACAGAAAAAAGTCTATTAAAGATTCAATTTTTGTCAACAAGTTAAAAGCATGCGCTTCGAAGAAAAAACATAGTGACCATAGTGTGTTTGTTTTTTTTTCAGTTCGTAATTAAACTTTTTTTTATTTCTAAATACTTTTTCCCCTAAAAGGCTTTACGAGCCAACACAAAAACTTCCCTATCAGACTTTAATTGCAAAAGTACGCGCCGGATAGAGTGTTAATGTTTTCAATAGGTCTCCATGAGTGGGTAGTTAGATGGAGCTTTACGAGCCTCTGAGTGTGTTTGCTTAAATTGTTTTAAGATGTTTAATCGGTTATTGAGGCAATTGTATGGAGTCGAGAAATAAAACAAAAAGATAAATGAAGTCTTGAACAAAATAGACTTGCAAAAATTAAAGTGAGTTAGATTTATGAGGCCTTAAGTGTTTGAACATTTTGGTTTTATGAACTTCCCCTGGCAGTTAAAAACATAATTCTTGAAACTTGAAATAGCGATACGACATTAAAATCATCGTTTCCTGAGAAGGGTAAGTGTCAATTTAATGATTCTAGTTCCGACTTTTACATCTAAGCGTGGCATCAGAAGATTTGCTATTTTAAATATTTTTTTTCAGTACCATAATAGTTTGCGCTTATTGTTAACCTTTAAGGGGCAATAACTATTTGGTGAGAGAAGTTAACAGGTGTATTGCGCAGTTAGAAAAAAATAGCTTAAAATAGCGAAATTAAACACTAAAGTTTCGGTTTCGCAAGAAAGAGGTTTGTGACTTTCGTTACATATCAGAGTGATGAGAAATTGAAATATATTTTTAAGTTGGTAATATAAACTCTACGAAACTACTTTTAAGAAATCCATACCATGGGAACGTTCGGCTTATTCTATTCTCAACTCACTTGAACGGACAATTGATAGTCAGAGGCGAGTCCAGTGAAACTTGAGTATTTGAGCTTTTATCGTTTTCCAAAATGTTCTTAACGAAATAATACTTTATTACAATCGATTTTTAATATTACAAACCGGTGGTGACCAGCATTTAAATCAAAATGTAAGAAATAACTATCGGAAGTTGGGAGATCTATGTATTTCTTATCTCTCTTAGTCTCTCTTGTCTGAAATTAAACCTCGTTTAATGATTTGTAAAAACTTTGTGATTATAGTTTTTTCTATATTTGTTGTAAACGACAAGACATTATTGCATGCGGTTTTCTGATTCTGACTGAAAATTGTTGACAGCATTTAATTTGGAAAAAAAAAATTAGTTCAAAGTTAAAAAAAAAGACATTCAGCCCTATTCTGCTATTCATCGGGGGGAATTTTTCTTCAATTTTCACTTCACACTATTCTACTATCCATTCGAATCGAATCTGGACTCACCTCGTGAACGTCGGTAATACGTCGCGGTATTCTGTTATTCACGCGAACACATTCATTCTATACAATTCAAATCCGCATACTAAATGTTGCGGGTTTTTTATTAAATGAATTTTCTATCTGAATGGTGGTCAATAAAATGTAATTTATTGATTGATT
This sequence comes from Sphaerophoria taeniata, assembly GCA_943590905.1. Taxonomy (NCBI): domain Eukaryota; kingdom Metazoa; phylum Arthropoda; class Insecta; order Diptera; family Syrphidae; genus Sphaerophoria; species Sphaerophoria taeniata. Next base: position 238,622,969 of record OX016540.1, read on the forward strand.
ATTTGTATAAATAAAGATTGTTAACATTTTCAGGGGCAGAACAAAGAATAGAGACCTATTTATGGCAATAATTTCCGGAATGAAGTTAAATCCAAACATTTCCAAAAAAATAATGCTAAAAGACAACCCCAGGACCTTCGAGATTTTTGCAATAATCTTCAAGATAGCGTAAACTTCCTGGGTCTACCATTGAAATATTTGACTGTGTGGAAGATTTGTTTGTAATTTTCATGAACAGCTGTTAACTTGTAGTGTCAAATTGGTTTGGATAATGTAGTTCACCCGATGGATAGCAGAATGTAAAGGCAGTGTTCGCGGGAATCGAAAGTGAATCGAATGGGTGAATCGAATCTACGATTCACGCGGATAACAGAATAGCGCTGATTATTTTCAACGCTCTTTGAAACTTATGCTCAAAACAGATGTGCAGAATTTCTGCACGCAGCGCTGCATGCAGCGCTTCAATCAAAACACATGTGCAGAAACTCTGCCAAGTTCTGTCAAGAAAAAAACGACACCTGTCAAATTTTTTTTGATTTGTTTAATAAAATTTGAAAACAGTCATCAAGGAAAAAAATTGTTTTCATTTGGCATAGGTATGCTTTTCAAGTAATGTTCGTCCGTGGCTTAGTGGTTAGATGCGTTGGCTGCTAAGCAGAACTTTGTGGGTTCGGGTCCTACTCGTTAAATTTTAGGTCCACTAAATTCTTAACACGCACCCAGAGAATTGTTGATGAGAGTAGGCCGCTTAGGCCTTGGCTTTAGAGCTGTCGCGCTACTCTATTTTATTTTATGCTTTTCGAGTAGGAGAAGGAAAGGTTTTGTGGACCGCAAAGAAACAAGAGAATAGGAATTACAATTAGTATCTATAATTTCGAAAACACACAATACTTTGGAAAATTGTTAAGAACAACACAGTTTGTTGATTCGATTTGCGATTGCAGGCGTTCTTGTAGAGCTTGTTGGGTGTTCTGGTCTCGTCCTGAGATTTGATAATGGCAAATCAGAGGGCTTAAGCTTTGATTGTTCGATTGGCGCGACCCTCCTTCTCGTAGCGAGTGTTAAGCTTCGAATTTTTCACCCCAGACTTCGTGCAGTCCTGGACATTTGTACGGACACATGAACGACCAATCTCCGTCGGCCTCGACACGTTTCATGAACAAATCAGGAATCCGCAGGGCATAGAAGAGATCACGTGCGGGTTACGTCGACGATTCCATCGACGTCACTTCCCGTCCTAAATTGGTCGTAGTGATCGTATATCATTTTCCTGTGGGAAAATATATGATATACGATTCCGACGAACCTAAAAATAATAAAAAATATTCAAAACTTAAAAAGTGTAAAATTCGCAAAATAAATTCACAGCCCAGCGGCATCGTATATCACCATGAGAAAACTTGTGATATACGATGCCAACGAACCTTATCGAATATAATAAGAATGTAAAGCTATGCAGAAATGCATAGCTAGAAAGATAAATGAAATGAATTAATAAATCAGTTCTTAAGAACCAGTCGGAAAAAGAGGTACAATAAATCTCATCCTAAACAAAATTTAAAAAGTTGTTTTTTTTTGGCTTCAGCTAAAAGCGACGACATAAGTGGCGCAGTCGGTTATTTTAATAGTCAAAAAACATTAAAATCGAATTTAAAAGTTCCAAAGTTGTTTTCCCTCCTAAGAAGTGAATAACATAAAAGACATTAAAATCGAATTTAAAAGTTCCAAAGTTGTTTTCCATCCTAAGAAGTGAATAACATAACAATAAATTGAACTCAAGATTCTCTGTATGCCAAAAGACAGTGAAAAGAAAAGAAGAACCGAAAGATTCGCATCGTTTTCATACATCATAGAACAAAAATCCGAAATGGCACATCCAGCGGCAAACAACAATACAGTACCAGTGAGTGAACTAATTAAAGAAGCATCGAAAATTAGAGAATATCATGGCGATAAAAGCTATGATTTATCATCATTCATCAGAGAGGTGGAAACTGTCCTACCCCTATTTAACGACAATCCACAACTCAAAGCATTTATATTTCAACGATACGTTAGAAACAAAATCCAAAGCAATGCCCTACAAGCAGTCAGAACCCTAGGACAAGAGCCAACTTGGGACCAGATTAAAGAAGAACTAATTAAGAATTTCGGAGTCCGTGAATCTTATCATCAACTACATCACAAAGCGATTAATGCGAGGAATACTAATGTAAGCGATTATTACTATTATTTAAGATATATATTAGACAAATTGAATACAAAATATGAGTTCGACTGTAAGAAACCAGTAGAATTTTCCCCAAAATTAAATGAGTCAATAATATTAAAAACATTTTTGAATGGCATAGATGCTAACTTAGCAAGTATCGTTTACAGTAGAAATATACAAAACCTTAGGGAGGCATTTTACACATTAGAAGAGACAGGAATATTGAATCAATACAATAGACCATACAATTTTAAAATTCATGGACAAAATGTACATAATTCGAAAAAAGAAAATTTTAAACAAGACTATAGGGAAAACCCATTTAGATACAATCACAATAATTCATACACCCAAAACAATGCAGTACAAAACAGACAAAATGTCAATACGGTTCGCCCAAACCCATTCAATCAAAATCAATCCGGACAATTCAGACATAATTTTGACAGTAATAGATCCAGACAATCGAGACAATTTGTGACTGAACCAATGGAAATAGACCACCTACAAGTTGCAGATAACGAAGAAGTAAATTTTCTATCGCAAGCCCAGCAGCGAATTTACCGATAGTCGAACTTAATATAGAAGATAATAAAATTAAATGCCTTATTGATACAGGATCGACAACAACACTGCTGAACTCAAATAAATTTCCACAATATAAACGTCAAAAACTTAAAAACGTTCTCTTTTTCAACACACTGAGTGAACAAATTCAGATAGAAAAAGAAATAGTAACTCCATTACCAATAGAATTCAATGAAAACAGTCTTATGAGTTGGAAACTCACTCCCTTATTGAATAAGCAGTTTGATGGTTTGATAGGTCTAAATATACTTAAACCCCTTCAAGCTATTGTAAATTTAGAAGAAGAATATTTAGAAATTAACGGTATTAAAACAAAATTCATAAATTCCTGTCCCCATAAATACGAAAACATACATACATTAGAGGAATCTAGTTGTAATTCAGATTATTTTAACAAACTAATACGAGATGACATGAATCTAGAAGAAGAAAAGAAGTTAAGATATCTTATTAACAAAAATAAGGATCTGTTTTTTCAAGAAGGAGAAAAGCTTACTCATACCCATGAAATCCAACACGAAATAATAACCACCACAGAAAAACCTATGTATTCTAAAATATATAGGTATCCTCAAATTCATGAAGAGGAGATAAATAGACAAATAAAGGATATGTTAAGACAGGGTATAATCAAAGAAAGCAACTCTCCATACAACTCGCCATTGTGGATTGTTCCTAAGAAAATCGATAACTCTGGCATAAAGAAATGGAGAATTGTAATCGATTATAGAAAACTCAACGAAGTTTCTGTAAGCGACAAATATCCTATCCCCAATATAGAAACAATACTGGATAAGTTAGGAAGAGCCCAATACTTTACAACTTTAGACCTTGCAAAAGGATTTCACCAGGTTCTTATTAAAGAACATGATAGAAAAAAAACTGCATTCTCAACTCCTTCAGGACATTTTGAGTTTGTAAGAATGCCATTTGGGCTTAAAAACGCCCCGGCAACATTCCAAAGATTAATAAATTCCGTTCTCAGAGAATACATAAATCAAATTTGTGTGGTATATCTCGATGATATCCTAATATTCAGTACAAGTCTACAAGAACACTCTACAAATATTCAAAAAATCTTTAACAAACTTAGGGAACATAATCTAAAGATTCAGATAGACAAATGTAATTTTTTTAGTAAAAATACAGAATACCTTGGGCATATTCTCACAACGAATGGTGTGAAGCCGAATATGAGTAAAATTGAAAATATTCAGAAGCTTAAACTACCCGAATCCCAAAAACAAATAAAGTCGTTCATAGGAATGACTGGGTACTATAGGAAGTTTATAAAGGACTACGCAAAAGTTGCCTATGGTATGACAAAATATTTAAAAAAGAATTCTAAAATAAACAAAAACGATCCTCAATATGTAGATTCTTTTGAAAAACTCAAAAGATTACTAACTGATGCACCTATTTTAGGGTACCCTGATTTTAAAAAAAAATTCAAACTCATTACGGATGCTAGCGATTTTGCCCTAGGTGCAGTCCTTACACAGGATGACCACCCTTTAAGTTTTGCTAGCAGAACTCTTAACGACCATGAAAAAAGGTACTCCACGACGGAAAAAGAACTACTTGGCGTCGTCTGGGCAGTCAACTATTTTCGCCCCTATCTGTACGGTAGAACCTTTGATCTTCTAACTGATCACCAACCCATCAAATGGCTTCAGAGTAAACACAAAGGAAAAGACATAAATCCAAGACTTCAACGTTGGTTGCTTAAGCTAGGAGAGTATGATATGAATATTGAATATATAAAGGGGTCAGATAATAAAGTTGCTGACTTTATGTCAAGAATAAACACAGATACAGGTGAAATAAATATTTTAGAAATAGATCAGGAAAATGACAATACGAGTAGTACAGCTGCAACAATACACTCACAACCCGAAGAACAAAACGATCACTTCCCAATTTTATATACTGTAGTCAATAGATTTTTCACTCAAATAATTTTAACAAGAAATAAAACAAAAGAGAGTGAGGTCAAAGAAAAGAAACTGAAGATTTATATTAGTAAAGATGACATAGAGAGTAATTTTATGACAGATATATTCCGAAGATTCTTAAAACCAGGAAGAATAGGAATCTTTTCTGAACTAACAGACCATGAATATAATAAGGTGCAACTTAAATTAATAGAGTTATTCGACAGTAGTCTCAAGTTTTATAAATGTACTGACCATGCTAAAGATATAACAAACGAAGACGAAGTATATAGATATATTGCTAAATATCACAAGAACGAAACAGGACATGCAGGAATCAACGAAAATTATGAAGGCTTAAAAAAGACAATATATTTCAAGAATTTGAAAATGTATATTCAAAAGTATATTAATAATTGCGATACCTGTCTAAGAGCAAAATATGACAGAAAACCCATAAAACCGAAATTTCAAGTAACCTCAACTCCAACTGACATAAACCAAACTGTCCACATGGACGTTTACATAAACAAAAAACATAGTTTTCTCACTTTTATTGACAAATTTTCGAAACATGCAGTGGCTCTTTATCTAGAGGATAGAAATAGCATGACAATAGTGGAAAAAATTCGTCTTTATTTTTCAATCAAACAAAAACCAATCTTGATAATCTTAGACAATGAATTCAACTCTGTCAATGTCAAAAATTTTTTTAGGCAAGAAGAAGTAGAAATTCACTTCACAAAACCTAATAATCACACAGGAAATGCGGACATCGAAAGATTTCACAACACGCTAGGAGAAAAACTAAGAGTTCTAGAGACGGAAAAATCTGAAATGCCTATACAAGAAAGAATTTTCAAATGCGTAGAATGGTACAACAAATCCGTCCATTCAGTTATAAAGGCAAAGCCGATAGATGTAATAGAAGGGAAGGTAGATAAAATACAAATAGAAAAATTATTGAAAGAGTATAAAGATAAAATAATTACAAAACGAAATGAGAAACGAGAAAATTATGAACAAAATGAAGTTGAAGGCTATGTTAAGAATTATAAGGCTCTCAGACACAAAGACGAACCCAAATACAGAAAACTAAAACTTGAGAACGTTCACTTATCAAATATTAAAAGACCCACTAAATTTTCAGGACAACTGGACATTAATGCAAGTACTTATAATAATAATGACAACACTACCACTAATGAACGGAACGTTAATAATTGACAAGATAGACAACAATGACGGATTTATCGAAGTAAATCTAGGAGAAAAAGAAATTATTCATAACTACAATTTTATTCTTCATATTATTAACCCCACACAAATAGAAGACATATTAAACACTTTTGAAAATAATATAAATCAATTAGACCAAGATCATATAAAAAATGAGAAAGGTCAAAAATATTATAAAACCCCACTTAAAAACAATTCTCGTATCATTCACATTCAAAGTTACTTTGATTATATTATCACTTAACTTCTTGTTCCTTATTACTTTGCAATTGTTTTCGAGGTCATTCCTTGAAACCTCAACTTTTATTTTTTATTTTTTTTTAAACGAAATTATAAGTTTGAGCAAAACCCCACTTAAAAACAATTCTCGTATCATTCACATTCAAAGTTACTTTGATTATGTTATCACTTAACTTCTTGTTCCTTATTACTTTGCAATTGTTTTCGAGGTCATTCCTTGAAACCTCAACTTTTATTTTTTTTTATTTTTTTTACTATTTTTTTATTTTTATCCTTACAAAAGATATATATTTTGTAGCCACAAATTTAAATCCTAACGCTTCACCCTTGAAGACCAAATTATATTTATATTACTTATACCAAATTATTCCAATGAAAATTTTTATAAAATAATTGTTGAACCAATTCAAAATAAAAATACTTACAAAACAACATAGCATCAGCTAGACTAAACCTGATGAGCAATAATATTTTGACTGGAGAAGAAATAAGAAAATATAATATTGACTTATACAAATTACAGAACATAAGATTAGGTATTGCAAGCTATAGAAATGAAAAAAATTATTTTTGCAATTAAAATCCCGAAAGATGTTTTTAAAGCTAGGCATTCAGTTATAGCACCAATGACAAACAATAAATTTGAGGAATTAGCTTTTAAGGAAAAAGAAATTATTTTTGTAAAGAATATCTCATATGATTTTAATGGAAATGTACATGAAAAAGAATTAAAAGAATCAAACCTTTGTATTTTTAAAAATAATTGTTTTAAAATCAAAAATGAAAAACCCGAAATTGTAGAAATTAATTCAAATTCAATGCTACTTAAAAATCAGAACAATGTAACACTTTCAAGTTCATGTGATGAAAGAATTGTTATCTTAAAAGGAAATTACTTAATAAATTTCCATAACTGTGACGTAACAATAAAAAACCAAACTTATTTTGGAAAAAGTGATGAATTCTTGCAAAATTTTGAAATAAAAATTAAAGATATTCAATTTAAGAATATAACTAATAAATTATCATTTGACGACATAATTATAAATGAGATAGAAAATATGGAAGCTATAGAAGAGTTAAAATATCATAAAAAACAATTCAGCCTATTTAACTGGATATATGTATTTGCATTTTTCATAATTATCATTCTTTTCTTTCTACTATTATTGTTTACACTATTTAAACTCAAATCATTCAAATTACCAATAAAGAACGAAACCCAGGAGGGTCTCGACTCAAAGGGGGGAGGGGTTACGTCGACGATTCCATCGACGTCACTTCCCGTCCTAAATTGGTCGTAGTGATCGTATATCATTTTCCTGTGGGAAAATATATGATATACGATTCCGACGAACCTAAAAATAATAAAAAATATTCAAAACTTAAAAAGTGTAAAATTCGCAAAATAAATTCACAGCCCAGCGGCATCGTATATCACCATGAGAAAACTTGTGATATACGATGCCAACGAACCTTATCGAATATAATAAGAATGTAAAGCTATGCAGAAATGCATAGCTAGAAAGATAAATGAAATGAATTAGAATATAATAAGAATGTAAAGCTATGCAGAAATGCATAGCTAGAAAGATAAATGAAATGAATTAATAAATCAGTTCTTAAGAACCAGTCGGAAAAAGAGGTACAATAAATCTCATCCTAAACAAAATTTAAAAAGTTGTTTTTTTTTGGCTTCAGCTAAAAGCGACGACATAAGTTGCGCGAGTTTTCTCCTTTCCGGTGTTCTTCTTCAAGTCAAGGAACTAAAAAATGTCCGAATGCCAGGGTTTTAGATAGATGATGGCGACGGCTCCTAGTCGCTTGCCACTTCCTTGATCAACGTACCGAACAAGAGCAACGTTGTTCAAGACTTTCAACATAGGAACAAGTCCATTTGTAGTTCCATTCGAGCCGGCAATAAAAACTTATTCAAGTTAACTTATTATTTTGCTTATTAATTTTCAAACTGACAATTTGAAAAATAACAGACACTGTCAACAGTGTCAATTTTGTGTCAATATAAGCATTGCCAGATAGCAATTATTTGAAAAAATTTAGTTTTTCAATTATGGCTGCAATGAAACTTGGCAGAAAATTTAGAAATAGAGACATCACGCAGCGCTGTTCTGCATGCAGAATTTGCTCCCATAAGAGCCTGTGTATTTTTAATTTTGCTGCGCAGCAATTCTGCACATCTGTTTTGCCCTTTAATTTTTCGAAAACTATTAGAAAAGATTTCTTTTAATGCAAAATAAAGTAGGGAGACTGAGGATAGTAGACTCTAAATTTACTTTCCTTTTTTAAAAAAAAATAACTAAAGTAGATATCATAAGGAATTAGTATTTAGTATTTAGTATTTATTTATTTTCATCAAACAGAGATATAAACTCTTACAGACTAATATATAACAATTAATATGTATTTTGCTTTGGTAGGTGGGTGATATAACAATTTTTTTTTTTTTTTTTAGTACATTAAACATAAAAAAGAGAGAATAAAACGTAGATATCATATAAACATATTTGAGAGAAAAGATATAATAATTTAATTAAATAACAGATAAAACAAATGATTTAAAATATTCTCTAGTGCATTCCATAAAAAAATCTACTTTGGTGCATACTAAATTAGCTTCCCTAATGCAACGGGAAATAGGCTCATTGCGCCCATAATTTGTACGATGGAATGGTTCATAAATTAGAAAACGATTACGTGTCAGTCTTGTAGGTATATCTCCCTCAAAAAATAGTGTTTTAATCTGAGAACATTCAATATGACCGGTTAGAATGTCTCTAACGAACATAATTGATAAAAATTTTCTTCTAGTTTCTAGGGATTTCATTCCGAATAATAAACATCTAGTTTGGTACGATGGTGTAGGAATACTCCAATTTAATTTAAAAAAAACATATCTACTAAACTTTCGCTGAATGTTTTCGATTCTGATTGATGAATTATTATAATAAGGATTCCAAACAGTAGAACAATATTCAAGAACGGATCTTATTAATGAATTGAATAAACATATCAAGGTATAGGAATCATTAAACTCTTTTGTATTTCTTTTAACGAAACCGAACATTTGATTGGCCTTGTTGATCATGTATTCATAATGGGACCTAAAAGTAAGATTATTGTCAAGTATTACTCCTAAATCTTTTTTTTCCATAACCCTTTCTAATTTTATACTTTCAATCTCATACTCAAATATAATCGGGTTACGATTTCTAAAACAGGATAACGCTTGACAATTCGCAATATTTAGATGTAAGAGATTGGTATTGCACCATCTTACCAACAAATTTAAGTCAGCTAATAAAAGATGACAGTCATGTTCGTGAGAAATTGAACGATATAATTTGAGATCATCTGCAAATAGAAGGCAGGAAGAATTTTTAAAGATGTCTGGGATGTCATTTATGAAAATTAGAAAGAGCAGTGGACCAAGGTGGCTTCCTTGTGGAACACCGGATGAAACATATATTTTATCAGAGAGATTTCCTAAAAACTTGACAATTTGTGTCCTTCCAGTCAGATATGAATCCAACCACTTCAACAATGAAGAGTGAATGCCAAAACAGTTTAATTTTTGAACCAGAATTCTATGATTTACTCTGTCAAAAGCTTTTGCAAAATCAGTGAAGATTATGTCTGTTTGCAATCCTTTTTCCATATTAGTTACTATTTCGTTTGTCATTAAAATAAGGTTTGTTGCTGTAGATTTACCCTTGACAAATCCATGCTGGTAAATAGTAATTTTATCATGAGCAATAATTGATAACTTTTTGTAAACTAATTTTTCGAATAGCTTCGGGATTGCGGAGATCTTACAAATTGGTCTATAGTTGGTGATATGTATTTTAGATCCAGATTTAAATATTGGGGATAGAAAAGATGTTTTCCAAGAGTTCAAAAATAATCCCCTTGACAAGGATAAGTTGAATAGGATTGAAAGAGGTTGAGCTAATGCTGATGCACATCTTTTTAAAAGAATTGGAGGATAGTTGTCAGGACCTTCACTTTTGTTAGCATCAAGACTCATCAAAGCTTCTTCAACTTCCTCTTGGCTTAGGAGAAGAGATCCAATGTCAATACTTGGATTACCTGTTGGAACAGGAGAAAATTCATTTGCAAGAGATTCTGAAGAATAAACAGATTGAAAAAAGTTCGCAAACAGATTACATATAACTTTTTCATCACTTGTTGAAATGTCTAAATATTGCATACAGCTAGGGAATCCTTTTGATTTACGCTTTTCATTTAAAAAACTCCAGAACCTTTTACTGTCATGCTTAAGATCACTTTCAACCGCAAAGATGTAGCTTTTATATAAAAATTGATTTAAATAATTAAAATTACGTTGGCAAATCAAATAATTATTGTGTAAACTCAAGTTATCTTTATTTTTCTTATAGGCTTTATAAGCTTTATTTTTTTGATTTTTGAGGTTACATAACCTACGATTAAACCAGACCGGATTATTATTCGTCCTTTTAATTTTTTTTGGAACAAATTTCTCAATATTTTCGTTTAAAATACAAGTAAAAACATCGTAATCGTTTTCTAAACAGGTTGTTGAAAAAATATCAGGCCACGGAATGGATAACAGACATAACACCATTGCATCAAAGTTTGCTTTTTTATAATCATAAACAATGAAATCATCAAATTTTTTTTCTTTTAAATAGTCATATAACATTATATCGGCTTCAATAGCAATGTGATGCACAGTATTGTTTACAATAGGACAGCTTGATTTTTCTAAACTAATTTCGAAATCTTTATCAACAAATATCAAATCGAGAATACGACATAAATCGTTGCAAAATGAGTTAATTTGAACTAAATCATACTGGCTTAAAAAGTCTATTACCAGAGAATCTATTTCACCTGAAATTTCAAAAGGAACAAGATACTTGTCTTGTGGATCATAAATCCATTTAACATTGCCGATGTTGAAATCACCAGCAAAGATTACATGATTAAAGTTATTTAAATTTTCTAAAATTGTTCTAGAATTTGACAGATGTAAATTATAAACCTCGATAGAACTTCTAGGTGGAATATAGCTAGCTAAAATAAAAAGCTCAGATTCATTTACATTAACATTTACAATAATTTGGTCTATGTCGTGAACAGAGTGTGAGGAATCGGATTCCAGACATATTTCTTTACAAGATAAAGAAGCACGAATTGCAACCAATATCCCTCCTCCTCTGTCCATTCCAGTTTTAATTTTACATCTGTCTTTTCGGAAAACAGTGAACGAGTCAGAAAAAACCTCAGATGAAAGAATATTATTAGAAAGCCATGTTTCAGTTAAGACTATTATATCATATGAGGATGCAGCTAAAGCAGCGAATACTTTATCTAGCCTAGATCTTAACCCACCTACGTTTTGATAATAAAAAGATAATTTTTTTTTATCCGAACATGACGGTGTATTTATAGGCAAATTTTCTCCAGGTTGAGAATGGTGATTGTGGTGATGATGATATGAAACAAGAGTAGTCGTCTCAGGTTGTTGAGACGAGTTTAACGGCCGTTTTTTGGAATTTGTACAAAGGGACGTATTGTGACACCGCAAGGCCAAAAATCTGCATCGTATATGGAAGTTGTGAGCTCAAACGGCACACATATTTTAAAGTTTATGAACTTTCTATGTTCTTTTTTGTGATTGAGCAAAAAGCATGTTACTCCCGTAGAATGTTTTGATCCACATAGATTGGATTCAATGTATTCAATGATTGCCTTTTTACTAACCATATTTTTTGCTTTATAAGAAAAACATGACCTCAGATTGGTCAACTAACCCCAAACCCGGGGTATGTCGACTATGACTATGGGGTCAGTTGACTATATCATTTTTCCAGCATTTTGATACTTAAACTAGGTATAAGAAAATAGCACTGAAATTAATTTTCTCTGAAACAAAAAATAATATATTTAAGAGACAGTCTGGCAATAGGGATAGAAGGATGCGCCAGATCCTTCTGCTTAAATTTTTGCTGTTTCGCGCAAGCGCACATCTTTGCATCGTTTTGTATGGGAACGGCATGAGCAACAGATAGTATGGTTTTTTAAACTGATTTTTCAGTCGCCTATTTATTTATTTTTTTTTTTACTGGAAATCTCTTTCACCACTTAATGATTTTTGGCGGTACTCAGAAATCAAATAAATATATAACTGGGAGTTGTGAATACAAACACTCACTTGCTCTTATTCTTAAAAAAAAATACATTAAACGCAAACACCTTTACCAAAGAAAAAAAAAGCAAAAAAATTACTCACGAAAGGAAAAAAGCGTTTTTTCGCAATAACTCTCGAACGGCTCTAGACTTTATCAAAAGACAACATGTAACTAACCAGGCTGCTGTGCTTAATGTAACAACAAGAACAAACTTGAAAGAAATTGTATTGTTTCGAGGTTATTGGCGGGTAGTCTACTTACCCCTGAGGCCAACTAACACCGGTTACCCCTAAGCACTTTTATGCTTAAAAAAAGGTATATCAAGGTGAGTGGACAGAGTCATTAAGTTTCAATATTTTTTTTTTTTTTTGAATAGACCCTTTTCCTTAGAAAATCGACCCTCAAGGCTAAACGGGTGAAATAGGCCCCTTCCATACGATTTCTTTCTTGTCTCAATAAAACACACACTCTCTACTCGCCCTTTTTGAACCTTATACATATTTTTTTTTACCCAAATGAAATGTTTCCGATTTTAAATAGTATAAAAAAAAACAAAAATTTGAAAAAGAAAAATCATCAATATCGGATCTGTTTCTTAGGACTTTCTGAAAATGTCATTTTCGGCTTTATTGAGTTCACCATTTACTTCCTTAAATTTTAATAAAACAAACCAAAACGAACACCATTAATAACTTCACAAAGACTGACCTGATTTGGCTTACTCTCATCAACAATTCCCTGAGTGCGTGTGAAGAATTGGGGCAGCTTAACCAAGAGCGGATAAAAGAGACTTCTTATACTACTAGCTGACCCAGTAAATGTTGTTTTATATATGAATAAACCTTTATGAGGATATTGAACATTGAACATTGAATTTACAGTACTTCGCACATGAATGTGACGAACTACAGACACATAGCAGCACTGGTGACTGAGACCATCGGCTGGGACAGAACAAGACATTAATACAACAGAGAGACACAGATAGACACATAGAAAGAAAGCACACATAACAGAAACCTACGTGGCACAGGCACAGAAGAGGAGACATAGATTTTATATGTTCTCATATTATCGCACAGGTGGCCTCAGATAAGCTGGCGACTTTTGTAGAAAAAGAATGCTGCCGAAGCTGGGGCTTGAACCCACAGCATTTGGCTTAGTAGTCAACTACTAATTCCTCTGAACTATGGCCACCTGCGTGAGGATATTGTAATTAATGTGCTATGGGTAAGTTCACTCGGGCGTATACTTGATATTTTTCAGAAGAATTATTATTATCGAACTGTCAGTGTCAATTGTCATATCATGGTCAAGTACACAAACAAGCAACATCTGCAAATTATAAACATTTTCTACTACAGTCCGGAGTTGTTGACCGCAAAAGCGTCAACGTTAATTTTCGGTCGTAAGTGTCAAAAATATCGCTGCTGTTCGTGTGTCCGTAGCAAACGATTCAAATCAGTCGATTTCATGAATTTCATGAGTTCTGCAAGTGTCCATACCGGAAACGACACCACCGAGTTTGATGAAAATCAGCATTTATTCATGAATAACCAGTTTATCCACAAAAATGACAGTTTGGTGGATCATCTCGTTACAGGGAATGGCCTGGCCAGGGTTATCGTGCCATAGTAACCGATTATATTTGGCCCGAATTGGAAGATATGGACTCGGCCTACAAGTGGTTTTAACAGCATACTACCACAAGAAACATAGAACACCTTAATTACTTACTTAATTTGGCGTTACAGTCCGGTGTGGACTTGGTCCTCAATCAACAGTCTCCGCCAGCCAGCTCGGTCCCTAGCTAGCTGTCTCCAGTTTTGCACTCCAAGTTGATCAAGATCCTTTTCCACTTGTGTGTGCCACCTGAGTCAGGGTCTTCCTCTCCTCCTGCGACCCTCGGGAAAAGTGTTGAAGGCTTTCCGGACCGGAGCATTAGTATCCATCCGCTCAAAATGACAGAGCCATCTGAGTCTCTGGACTTAGACCCTTCTGGCTAGTTCCCCGTCGTTGTACAACCCGTAAAGTTCGCTGTTGTATCTTCATCTCTATTCCCATCAATGTAGACGGGGACAAAGATGACCCGAAGAACTTTCCTTTCGAGACAACCTAGGGCACATTTATCCAATTTTTTCAAGGTCCATGCTTCTACACCATACAGCAAGAGGTTGTTATATAGTTTTACCTTAGTTGATCGAGAGACCGCTTTTCCACTCAATTGCTCTCTTAGTCCAAAGAAACAGCGATTAGCAAGAGTTATTCTTCGTCTGATCTCGGCGCTGGTACTATTGCTCGTTTTTATAGCGGAGACTAGGTAGAAAAACTCCTCTACTACCTCAAAGTTGTATGCGTCTTTTGTGACGTTCTGTCCGAGTCGTGGGTGTTGGGTGTCCTTCCTCGAAGACAGCATATATTTCGTTTTTCCCTCATTTACCGCTAAACTCATTTTTGCCACTACTATCTCAATTTTCACAAAGGCGCCATTAACATTACACTGTGTTCTTCCCATTATATCAATATCGTCGGCGTACGCGAGAAGTTGAACAGATGTTTGGAAGATAGTGCCCCTGGTGTTAATGGTGGAGTTTTGCACTATATTCTCAAAAACGATGTTTAAGAAGTCGCACGACAGTGCATCGCCTTGTCTGAATCCTTTTTTTTATTTTTTTTTTTATTTATTTATTAGATATAGCTTTCTACAGTTCATATCTGAAGATGCTGTCATACGCGGCCTTAAAATCGATGAAAAGTGGTGGGTATCGATTTGGAGTTCACAGACTTTTTCCAGGATATGCCACAAAGTGAAAATTTGGTCGATGGTTGACTTCACTGGTCTGAAGCTATATTGATATGGAGCAATCATATTGTTGACGAAAGGCTTCAGACGTTTACATATTACGGCAGAGAGGGTCTTGTAGCTGATGGTACGTAGGATGATTCCTCTGTAGTTAGCGGAGTTTAGAGGATCTCCCTTTTTCAGGATCGGGCAAACAATGATTAGGTTCCATTCATCGGGCATGGATTCTTCCGACCATATCTTACAGATGATTTGGTGCATGTCACTATCTAGATCGTCAGCTGCTGCTTTGAACAGCAGCTAGACATCTGCTCCAGCGGCTTTGTTGGATTTGTTTGTTCGTCGTCGCCGTTATGCAGTCTACGGAAGTTGTCTTTCCGAATCCTCAGCATTCACTGCGATTCTACTATGATGTTCCCTTGTTTATCTCTGCAGGCATCGGTTCTTGCTCGATGACATTGAGCCAGGTGTTTTACTTTCCGGAAGAACCTCCGAGCTTCATTCCTGGTGTTGGCTCTCTCAACATCCTCGATCTGACGCTTCTCATGCTCCCTCTTTTTTCTTCGCAGGCCAGGGCCTGCCTGCATTCTTCGTCAAACCAGGGGTTTCGTTTGGTGGCTGTGTGAAACCTAACACATTTTTAGAGGCGGCATCTCAAACTGCTTTCTGGCAATGTTGCCACTGGTCTTCGATACTTGATGTTGGTGGCATAGGACTTCTTAAGAGTTTACTTGACGCTCGATCAGAAAAGGATTTGGCGATCACTTGCGATCGTAGCCGTCCGACGTAGAATTTTCTTGCAGCATTTCCTTGTTTTGGCCGTAGTCGGGATATTCGTAGCACTACCTTGGCTACGACGAGGTAGTGGTCCGAGTCGATGTTGGCTCCCCGGAAAGTTTAAATACCTATCTAGAATGCTGGATAAGTACCTTCCGTTGATATTTTATTTTTATTTTTTCGTATTTTTGGTAGTCCCTGTAAAAAAACGTACGAAATTGATGCGATCCAATACGAACCAAAAGGGCTTTTACGAATTTTTTACTTGCTTATAGCTTCTTTGAACTTGAACTTGTACTTTTTTACGTGTTTTGGTTGAAGTATTGCGGTAGCGGTACATATGTTTACTTTTTTTCTGAAATTTATAATGACAGGTCCTGTTGAACACTGATTTATATAAAGTTGTTGGTTCTTCATTGCATTTGGGATAACGACACCCTGTAGCTACATATCACATACATAAATGTATTGGATTTTTATGTTCAAAACAATGATGGTGTTTAATACATATAATACACGATACACGTAGGTTTTCAAGGCACTTACAATTATTATTGGGAAATAAAATGAGGGAAGTCAATCATTCCAACAAAAAGATATTAATAACCCAACAAAAGTCCCTCAGAAAGAAAGTATTAAATTCAACCAACAATAAAAATAAAATGGCAACAACGGAATACGAATACGAACGAATCCTTGATTCTAGTTCACCTGTATGCACGTGGAAGCACAGAAAATAATCATAAGATTTATTCTGATTTCTGAGAAGGAAGGTAAATTAATTTTTTATTACTCTCCTCATCATAAATCGAAGGGGGGTTCGAGTATGTTGCTGTATTCCCATCGCCATCGTGTGTGCCACTTCTGGATTGTTTATTCTTCTTTTCAGAATTCACCTTTTGTGAATGGAATAAATCGAAAATTTCCTTCGAAATTGTTTCCTTTTTTATTATTTTCTTTTTCAATTGTTAAGAATGTGATTTACCTCTTTTTTTTGTTTGTTTTGTTGAAAGCAAAAATTCTTTTCAATTTTGCCTTTTTTCTGCTTTATTTTTCTCGTTAATAGAAATGTCGGTCGTCGTCGTCTGTTGGATCTATCATTGATAGCCGACGGCATCTAATGGATCTCGATGAGGGTGAACTGTTTATGGAATTGATTCGTGATGTGGCCAATGAATTGGATATTGATATACTATGCCATAAGATTCTGGTCAATGTTGGTCTGCTCACACACGCTGACAGGGGATCGTTGTTTCTGGCCAAAGGTGGACCGAACAATCGATATTTGGTGGCCAAGCTGTTTGATGTCACACAAACCACAGGTGAGTTGTTCTCTTGTATTTGTTTTATTTTAAGTTTTCTTTTGGCACATGGAAGGGATTTGTTTCGTTTGTTTGATATATGAAATGAACTGTCAAAACATGAGTTTCTTTTTTTGTGAGTGCCATAAAAATGTATTGGTCTAAACGTTAAGGTAATATGCCTTCAAGCTTATAGCCCTGTTATAGAGAAATCGTATACAGGGTGTCGTGAAAATAATGAAAGGTAATGAATCGAAGCAAAACCACATTAATGGACATTGTGTATGATGGAGTAGTAACAGATACAGTGGCGTAGTGTGCTATCTCGTCGCCCAGGGTGAGAGGCCCATTTCGCCTCCCCCATTCAGTACTTAACTTAAATTAAATTTCAAGTTCTCGTTTCACAGTCAATGCGGTATCTTTTATTGAAGGTAAAATAGGATCAGCGGTTTCACAAACGGATTATAAGGAAGGAGCCAATTCTTCTTCAATCGACAATATATCCAAGTTTGAAAGTGTAGTGGCGTTCATAGTGCATCTGAGTTTCAACTTCGATAAACTTCTCTCACGACTTGCGGCGCTAATTGCCAAAGCCAAATATACCTTTATGATTCTAGATGACTATATTATTGGAAGCGGTATTCCAAGATTCAGTTTTTGAATAAATCAGAGGAGCTCCAGTTGTCCTTTGCCCATTATATCTTCCTCTGACTCAGAACTGGCGACAATCTTCTGGAGACGTTTCCGCTCCATCTAAAACTGATCCTTGTCGATGTCTTCTTATACATAGGCAAGATCACACTCGTACCTGCTGTCCAAAAGTTTCGCTGGCGTGAAAAATC
Organism: Sphaerophoria taeniata; assembly: GCA_943590905.1. Classification (NCBI taxonomy): domain Eukaryota; kingdom Metazoa; phylum Arthropoda; class Insecta; order Diptera; family Syrphidae; genus Sphaerophoria; species Sphaerophoria taeniata. Next base: position 238,641,099 of record OX016540.1, read on the forward strand.
CTAACCTGTCCCCTATTTCATCATCATCATAATCATCATTTATCTTGAATGATCTTGTCTAATGATGCGAACACCTCTCGATGGAGTTCCTGCTCGTGAGACAAAGCCTTACGGGCGTTTTTTCTTGCGAATTCTTCTCGTTTTGAGTTCTATTCTAGATGGGGGAATCATATTATTCTAACATTTGAATCACTTCTACTGCTGCTGCTGGATGCATGGACGAAGATATTAACGTGGCTTTTGAAACAGTCTTTTCATTTAGAAAAACTAGTTCAAAGGTTGACTTTTAGAAGATTCAACAGTATTGTATACGATAAGCAACACAGTCGAAATGACTTTCTGTGATGTGGGATGGTGCAATAATATTGAGCTAGCTGAGACTAGAATAAAGTTTCGTCAGAAACTTAGGGTGCATTCCGTTATTGTCATGCGACGCGGGAAACTAAAACGGAGCGTTCCGAAACTCTCGGAAAACTGAGACGGGACGTTCCAAAACATATGATATATGAGACTGAGACCGCTCGTGATTAGCCACTTTAACTACTGTAGTTTATAGTATACATATATACGTGGTCGAAAGTCTGCCCATACGCCACCGCCAGCGGCCGTGCACTCATATGTTTCGGAACACTCCTATTCAGTTTCGCGAGAGTTTTCAAACAATCCGTTAAAGATTCGCGAGTCACGCGACACTAACGAAGTGCAACCTTACGGCCTTACTTCTTACTCACCGATTACGAATTCACGGCCGAGAGCGTGAAATTGAAGGCATTGTTGTTTTTTTGACTTGTCAAACTTTCTGTCATGAAACAGATGATCACTACTCTACCCGCTGCACCGGCGACATTTTGCCACTCCCTCCACAGCATTCACGCTACGCCACCAGAGGAGCATCTTGAGTCTCCTTCTTTTTTATAGTCCTTGATTGCCCGCTTGAAGAAAAGGGAACGGACTCAAAAGACCACCAGTATAATTTTTTTCTGATTTTCGAGATATACATGGTAGATATGTGTGGGGTGGATATTCTGGAAGGAAGTGGTAGCATATAAGCGCCCTTGTTCTTAATAGGCATACTTCCGTTTGAAAAGCTTAAACATCTACTTGTATTGATCAAGTCACTAACAAATCCTGTTTCCAAAGAAGAGAAGTTGGTACACAACCGCGAACTAAGAAGGCAGGTAGGCCGCTCTGCTTTGCCAGGCATTACAAGTCCAATAAAATATGTCGAACAGCTCGAGGATATAAGGAAGATGCATTGTCGAAAAGTAATTTTCAAAGGTGAACGTGCATGGGTCACACTTATGTCCTTATTCAGCAACAGGATTATATATCGTTTGTTCATGTTGATACGTCAAAAATAATGTTGTTGCAGAGATCGGAATTGATAAGCATTGATGAAGTCAAAAAGCTATCAGCCGGCTTTAGACAACAAAGCCGCAGGTGCTGATGGCATATCAACCGAGCTGATCAAACGTGGGAAACAGGAAAAAGTGCCAGAAGACTGGCGAAAAGGCATCTCTCAGATATAGCCGATAGTCCTTCCCATACTGTAATGAAGCATCATCGAAATTATCGTTCGAAAGATTGATTTCAAACTGAGGTATTATAAGAACACCGCGACTAACCTTAGAAGTGGTCGCATCAAGTCAGTCGAACAATCACATCCAGGATTCCAAATCAAGTACTAGAACGCGGTAGATAAGAAAGAAAATCATTAGATAAACAAACAGGCAACCGACAGCTATCGAGGAGTCCATCCACATCGCAAGACCAGCTGGTTAAAGCCGTAAGACTAGCCAGGGAAATCCATAGAACTAGAGGCGACTGCAGCAAAGAGAAAGAAAGAACGTGAACCCAGACTAGCCTAGCTTGAAGCTCTCCAGGAATGATGACCAATATACGACGGCAAGGAAAGTCTTAGAAAATTGTACAAAACCAGAAATAATAAAACAGATAATTTTTACCCAAACAAAGTTTTGCAGTACTTCTTAAGTCAAACCCTGGAACCGGCGAACCCTCTTACGGATCCGATACATATGTGCTTAGCCCAAGGCTCTCTGAACTCTAAGCCGCTTTAGAGTGGAAAGTCTTAGGTAGAATAGTTGCCCCGTTTATGTGGAAGGATTGTTCTGGAGACAATATAATAACGAGCTGTATCAATTCTACTGCAAAGCTGACGTGATGGGTAAGCCTGGTATAATCCAGTGGGCTTAGCAAATATTTCGTATGAGCGAAGAGGCAGGCAGAAACTTCATCGGCCAGGCCGACGATGATTATTTTGAATGAATTGATAATGATGAAAAATAAAACAATAAATTTTTCATACCTAATTGCATAGCATGGTTGCCCTTTCATTCTTTTGCCTTCCTTGAGAACAAAAAGAAAGCCACTTTGTACAGAAACAAAAAAGATTTAAATAAATAAGAATACAAGGAAAAGAAGAGAACCTAAAGCCATTAATTTTGCATTAATTTGAAAATTGTTCCAAGTTCTTGCTGTAAGGAAGCACCCACCTTGAATCCTTCATATAATTAAAAAACGATAAAGCAAGAATTTCTTGCCGCTTATTATCCTTTTTTTTTTTTTGGTGTTCTTTGTTTTTATATTTTTTTTTGTGCTGCAATTAAGCAAAGCCGAACAGACATAATTCAACATCTTAATTAATATTCCCTTATCTTCCTTATCTTCTCTGCCAGAATTCATCGACTTTTGGCTTTAATGTTTTATTCGAAATAAAAAAAAATATTTTGCCATATACCTGATGTTGTCAGGTTAGCAAAATGAAAGGAAAGAAATGCTTTTCCTTGCCCGGTAGAGATTTTTATATCCTGGTAATCCCTTACCAGGCCTTTAGCCGGGATACAGGAGAAAAGTGAGGTATGCAAAATTTTGTCAAAGGATTTTAGTTTTTTCCGAAAGCGTTGATGCTTAAGTATTGTTGTTATTTGGGATCAAATAAAAATGAGAGGAAACTGATAACAATGATAGATGAAATAGATGAAATATTCATGCAGAATCGTATTTGATATTAGATTACGAAAAATGAAAAGAAACATAAATGGACCCATTTACCTAGAAGATCTCAAATAGTTTCTTTTTCGTTATTTCGTTTTAAAACATCAATGGATATTTTTGTATTTAAAGATATGTATAACCAAGAAGAGGTTCAAAGCGGAAACGGTTCGACCTATCTCCTCTGAAATTATTCATAATCCTGCTATCATTTTTCACTCATTTGTCATGAAAAAGTTGTTTTAATATTCAATAAGTAGTGAGTAATCTAATAAAAGCGAGAAACAGATTTATTTTTATTCACAGCACTGTTAAGCTTCATGTTTCAATTTAACTAGGCTTATTATTGCTGCGCTTTCTGTTTCCATGTTAACGATTTTCTGATTAACTGAGAAAATTCCAGTATTTTTTATTAACTAAATTTGCTCTAAGTGCAATTTAATTACATTTTTTTCCTCCTTCCACCATTTTTTTTAACTTAACGAAAAATATAAGTGGCATAACGTGCCTCCAAATCATAACATACATACCCCTACGAAAACACAACCATTATCGCAGTTGCCAACCGTAAGGAAGTAAACATACTTATTAGGAGATTTTAACGCCTAGCTAAGAAGAGAGCACATATTGGATGGCACTGTCAGAAAATACAGTCTGCACGAAAAAAACTACAATAACTGATTTTGCAGCGGAGCGAATGCGTTTCCCACATCTCAATATCCACAAAGGAGAGATCTCTACACCAATCAACTATCAACCAGATTGACCATATTGACGCACGCAAGACACACTTCAAGCATTATTGATGTCCGAAACTTCCGAGGGGCCAACATTGCCTCGAACTACTACCTCGTCATAGCAAAGGATATCTCGACCAAAGCCAAATACAGAAAGTACTAGAAGATAGTACGACGTCCGATGGCTACAATTGCAAGAGATCGCCAGATCCTATTCCGATCGAATGTCAAGAAACGTCATGAGAAGTCCGCTACAGTCAGCACCGAGTATTGAGTGGCAGAATTGCCAGGAAGTTATGTGCCTCTGATGTGCTGGGGTTTCACACGGCCACTAAAGCGAAACCCCTGGTTTCATATAGAATGCAGACAGGTACATGTAGCCATACAAGAGGCATGTAAAGTAGCGCTGCAAATGAAGATGATAGCAGCTTGGGAGCTCTACGAGCAGAAAAGGAGAGAAGAACACAAGCTTTTCAAAAACAAATATCGTGGTAGAGTCACAGTTTCACCGTCAATGTTGGGGATATAGAAAGCTTCTGTAGACTGTACAACTGTGATTACGAATCGAATTCCACTGTCAGCCTCAATAAAGACGACGCAAGCCAACATTTCCGACTACCCGACTTTGAAGCTTACAACCAACAAAGCCACGGCATCACTGCCGAAGTCTTCAAACCAGTCGGTGATGATTTGGTAAGGAGCATGCACCAACTCATCTGCAGTATATGGTCGGAAGAGAGTGTACCCGAAGAATGCAACCTCAGCATCCTTTGCCCGATCCTGAAGAAATGAGATCCCCTAAACTGAATTGAATAGCTCAAGAGAACCTTATCATACCGATAATCTTAAGTGGTGCAGAGACATGGAAAAATCAGGTGAAAACTCTTGGCCCCTTCAAGAGATGATCGGATCATGTAGAGTCATCGAATCCAACATGGAAAGACGTCACAGAAAAGGAACAGTCAGGAGGAGCACACAGGAGGTAGAGGACCTAAATCAACCTGGCGCGAAAAACTGGAGACAGCTAGCTAGAGACCGACCTGGCTGAAGGCACTCTTGGATGAGGCCCTAGTCCGTATTGTAGTTTTCACATTACAAATCATTATTGAGCATCGGTCATCATAAGATTCTATGTCGTAGTTTTTAATTGTGAGATATTTCCCTCTTATATTAGCCTACAGCTAATACCTTCTCAATCGTCCTGCACAATGTGTTTGCCGCTCGCACATGGCTCGTATTAAAAATTTTGAATCACAACACGAAAGCGATGACGAATGCTTAGTCACAGCCTTTGACAAAATTCAAAATTAAGTTGAAGCTCAGTGCTTAGTGTGGGTGCCACCCGCATTTCACGCCACCTGCCTAAGCTTCTTTTATCCCCACTTAATCTACATCCCTACTTACACTGAACCAAAAATGTACACCATATTGATAAAAAAGGTCATCTATATGATGTAGAATTCATCAATTTTAGTCCAGTGAACCTTTTCATCCATATGATGAAGCATTGTTCATTAATATGATGAAAATTTTCAGCGACAAATTTCGATCATCATTCATCAACTTTGTTCATCAATATTATGAAAAATGATGAACCAAATTTTGATTTATTTGTACATCAAAATGATGAATTATTTCATCGATCTGATTATCGTATTCATGAATATGATGAAAATTTAAGCAAGTAAATCATCAATGTGATGAATGCATTCATCATATTGATGTTTTTTTTTTTTAGATTGATGATCGTATCATCGTATCATAACCAAAAAAAGCATTTACGATTCAGGAGCGTAATTTACGATCAGCCAGTTATCAACTACGTAAATTATCCTTTTTGTTTCCCTCCCCCCCCCCCCCACACCATCCCCGTTTCGGGGGGATCTTGCCTCTTTTTCTCTCTCCCTTCCTCGCCCTTCCCCCGGTACATAATCTCCCTTCCTCTCTCTCACCTCACCGATCAATCTCCGTACTTCCTTCTCATTCTGCACTGCTTAGTGGCGACTATTTTTTTTTTTACAAATCCGTCACTCCGCACTGCTGGGATTCGAACCCAGGCATGAGAATGCACGACGGTCTCTTGATCGGCACCTCTACCCACTGAGCTACTTGACGCTTTATAAAATTGGAATTGATTTTCGACCGCATGAAAACTAGGGAATAAATAAACAACACAAAACGTTTTTCTTTTTCAGGAAATATTGTCGTAATTTACGATTCAAGAATCGTAACAAAAAAAAAACAGTTTGGATTCAAAAGTAGTAAAATGCGATAAGAATTCATGATTTAATAAACACCTATTTTTTAATTCAGGAAATATTTTTGTAAACTACGATTGTCTAAGATCGATTCGTTCATTTAGCTTCAAGAGCTTTGTTTTTAGAATATTGAGATCATAAATCTCGATCTTTGATTTTGTAAATCAGAATTATTTAGTCGTACAATTTATATCATGCTCCAAATGTTTAAAATTACGAATACAAAATTTGTAAATTGCTCTTACAATGGAAATCTAAAATCATGACATTTTTTCGTAATTCTCAAATTATACAGTTTTGTAAATTTAGACGGAATAAAGATTGATTTACAATATTGACTCTCATTTAACGAAAAAAGGGGGATGATTTACAAAAAAAAGATTTTTCATAATTTACGACATAGAAATTCGTGATTACTGATTTTTCATTTCTTTCCGTGAATATGATGAACATTTTTCATCAATTCAGTGAATATTTTCATCAATAAGATTCACATTTTCATCATATTGAAGATCGTATACATCAATATGATGAACATTTTTCATCAATTCAGTGAATATTTTCATCAATAAGATTCACATTTTCATCATATTAAAGATCGTATACATCAATATGATGAACATTTGTCATCAATTCAGTGAATATTTTCATCAATATGAATAATAGGATTCATTCATGCAATGATACTATTCATAAATAAAAAAGCGTTTATATTCTTCTTCGTACTGATGATCGACTTCATCAATATTGAGGTATATAATGGACATGATGAAAACACAAGTCTGTTTTGTTCATCAATATGATAATCATTTACATCACATAATTTTATCTTCATCAATATGATGAAATAAAATTGTCATTTAAATATGATGAATCAATTCATCATATTGAAGAAGAAATCATCAATGGGATGTAAAAACATTTTTTTTCGTCAAATAGATGCTTTCATCCTATTGACGAAAACTTTTGATGAACTGATGAACTAAATTTTTATCAAATTCTGCCGAAATTCTCCCAAAAAAAGTTGATGAATGCACTTTCATCTTATTGATGATTGGTTCATCCGTCATCAAAAAGTTTTCATGAATTTATACATAATATGCAAGAAAAGTACATCTTATTGATGAATTACAGTTGATGAACGCCATTCATCAATATGATGACGGCTTTTTTTTCAGTGTAGACTCGAATTACCGCAAACAGAAATGAAGGAAGGCACTCAGTCCTAGAGCTCAGACAAATGGAACAAACAAAACGATGCGGTGTCGACTCACTGAACCGAGTGTGTCTATAATTAAATTATTTGTCCCCAAAAGTAAAATAACGCGAATTTACTCTCCAAACTTTTCTAATTAATTATTTACATTTGCTCGTATGTATTCAAATTGTCTTATCCGTGGAAAAAGCAGGGCTGGATTTCTTTGGAAGCTTAGCAAAAATTCACATGAAAACTATAGTTATTATGTTGAAATCAAATGAGCTCAGAAAGGGCTCAGCGATTCCATGTGTGACCCTGTATTAAATCAGTGTCCCCAACCAGCACTGGCGCACAAACCCTATGAAGAGACTCGTAATGATTCAATGACTCCATAGGTACCTTTGGCAAATACGTAAAAAGTACAGAAACTGATTATAATTATTTACTTCCCACTCCTTGCACCTTGCGTCACATTAGAATCCTCATCATATTCTATGCAAGTCGCTCGTTTATTTAGTTCCCAAAAGAACTTGTAAGTTGTCAGTTAGGGGCGGTGGACCGCAAAATCATTAATGATCTTTATAGACAAGCATCAAGCTTGAATTCTCTTCGCTCCTAAACGTCCCATCAAACCGAAATGCTGATGGTGTCGGGCTTAATTCATTAAGAAGCATTAAATATGCAGAAAGGATAAACGCTCGTATGGCAGATAGAACAAACATCTAATATTCTTAAATTGATTTTCTAATCTTTGGGATCAGACATATGAACATAATGCGATTATGGTAGGTTCTTCTTCGTTGTGTTTCATGGCAGCAATCTTTTCGTTTTGTTTCATGGCAGCAATCTTTTCAGATAAATTATTAAATATTAATGATGTCATGGATTATATTCATTGGTTCTTGGGATTAGGGTGACATGGTGTAGGGGTTGTTTTGAGTTTGCAAATGATAAGTATTAAGTCTTTATGGTTCTGTGAAATCAAAAGCTGAGGTAAGCTCGTCGCGTCGCGTCGGTCTAGGGGTTTCAAATTAAAGGGTACCAGAACGTGATTGCTGTTGATAATTCCCGCCTTTGAAGTATCCTCTTGAACTAGCTGCGTCTTGTGATCTTAATGTAGTGTACCGAAAAATGCGGACCGGACGAATCAGGGCAATCACCGGAAGAATTCGGCTATAGGGTTGGTGTGCTTGACAAGACCCTTTACAACTGGTGGAAGGAAGTCTGTGCCAGATTCGCACGTACTTACTTAACGTGGCGCTATTGTCCGGGGTGGGCTTTGGCCTCAACCAACAAATCTCTCCAGCCAGCTCGATCCCTAGCTCTCTAGTTACGCGTGCCGAATTAGTTGAGAACGTCAACATGCGGGCGTCCTCTGAGCCTTTGTCTTCCTCTACTGCGTTGTCCCTCTGAGGTGGATGCGGAAACTTTATGGGCCGGAACATTGGAGTTCGTCCTCCCTCCGTGACCAATCCATCTGAGTTTTGGACCTCATTTAGCTAGGTCAGCGTAGCTGTATATATTCCGTACAGCTTGAGGTTAAATCTCTTGCCGACATGACAGAGATCTTCCGTAGAGCTTTTCACTGGAGCCTAAGGCGCTCTCATCCGTTTTTGACAGAGTCCTTGCTTCTGCGCAATATAGCAGGACGGGGATGATGAGAGTCTTATAGAGTGTCATCTTACAGTTGTTTGGGAGAGGGCCTTTCTGCTCAATTGCTTTCTTACCCTGAAGAAACAGTGATTAGCAGGAGTTATTCTCCTTCTCATCTCAGCGCTAATGTCATTGTTCGTATTGATACAAGATAGTGTCTCTAGCGTTGACGCGGGAGTTCCGCACTTTTCTATCTTCACTTCTTCAAGGTTGGGTAGACGGTTAGCTTGCGTGCGTCGTCTTCATTGATTGGTCCATTCTCCCAGGCAGCAACATTTGATTCGTCAACGCCACTATACAGCCTGACGAAGTGGTGCTTCCATATCTTCAGCATTGACATTGACTGTGCCTCTACTACGACATTTCCTAGTTGGTCCTCACAGGCTTCAGTTCGTGCTCGGTAACCTTTTTTACCTCCTGGTAAGACTCCCGATCTTCATTCCTGCTTTTTAGTCTCTCAACATCCTCGATCGTTATCTTTTCACGCTCTCGCTTTTTCTTTTTGGAAAGCTTGTGTTCTCTCCTCTTCTACTCGTAGAGATTGCTTCGCTGTCTGCATTTTTTATCCAACCAGGGGCTTCTTGAAACCCAGCATATCAGAAACAACATATCTTATGGCTTCCTGGCTATTCTGCCACTCGTTTTTAGTACTCCATGCTGGTTGTAGCGGACTTCTCATGAGGTTACTTTACGTTAACACTCTATTGGAGAAGGTTCTGGCGGTTTCTTGCGATTATAGTCGTCCGACGCGACGTCATTAGGAGGAGAGACCTGAATCTCCTTGTCCTTATTTCGTTTATGCTTGGTTCGTCAGCAGTAAATCCTTCACCTGCCAGTTCCTTATTTTGACTCCAAGTCAAACAGCTGGATAAACCGCTCCTTAACGGTCTGAGCTCAAAATATGTCGAAGAACCCTGTATAAGGTGTTCAGTGACTAGTACAGTCTAACTCTAGATTGAAACTGTAAACGCCATAGCCTCTCTTCGAGACCTCTAGACACCCGGTGTTCACCACGTGGATGTGAGTGGGACTTGATAGATAGAGGTTGTTGAGTACGCTTGTGTCCTCATGAGTGAACGATATTGTTCATTTGACTCTAACTAATTACTTAATTTTTCAGCAAATTTGTCGAAACGCTTGTTCTTTGACACTTGAACACTATTTAAACAATGACAATTCATGGAAAGTTTTCTAATATATAATTATCATAATGAATAACTCCTGCCCCTTCCTGCCCGGATCATTCATCACAGCCCAATACCAATGTCGCCCACCAAATAAGCCTTGTCTCCCTTAATAAGCAATTCCGTCCTCATTTATGGTTTTCTGAAAATAAATTTAATTCGTCTCTGTTGGCGCTGTGTTGACACCAGCCAGCAGCGGTTTTATGCATCATTAACTTTCGCTGAAGTCTCCCTGTCCTGCTCGTAAAATCATGATCCTTAAAAATTATAGCGAGACAAATGTAACATGAAAGGAGACAAAAGTGTTTGTTTTGTTTTCTTTTGCGAGAACCGTGTCCTTCAGTTCCAATTTTCAATTTAATTTTCATATTTTGTCTTATCCAACGCAAAAGCAAAACCAACACATTTCTGAATGAAGATGGATGAGGGTTTAACTTTTTGTTTCTCTGTCTTATTGCTCATTTCAGCCCTCCAGGAGGCCGTCACCAAAGCGAGATCGGAGGAAATCATTATTCCATTTGGTGTGGGAATCGCCGGCACCGTTGCCCAGACAAAAGAGATGATTAACATCAAAGAAGCCTACAAGGACTCACGTTTCAATTGTGAAATTGACTTAAAAACTGGCTACAAGACGAACACGATACTGTCGATGCCAATTTGCAACTATGAGGGCGACATAATTGGCGTTGCTCAAATTATCAATAAGACAAATGGTAAGTCCTTCTTATCTTTGATTAAATTTTTTGGGAGGTGGAATTTTTTGCTGTTTTGTCGTTTTCGTCGCTTCTAAGCGGATTGATTTATGATTTTGGTAAAAATATAATTTTAGGTTCATTGGAATTCGATGAGCATGATGTTGAGATATTTCGACGATATTTGACATTCTGTGGTATTGGCATTCAAAATGCGCAGCTTTTTGAAATGTCCGTGCAGGAATACCGGAGAAATCAGATACTTTTGAATTTGGCGAGGAGCATTTTCGAGGAGCAAAACAACTTGGAATGCCTGGTTACGAAAATTATGACTGAAGCTAGAGAGCTGCTCAAGTGCGAGAGGTGTGCTGTGTTTTTGGTGGATTTGGATTGTTGCGAAGCGGTAAGTTTAATTTGAAACGGTTTTTTTTCATTTCTGCTTCCTTGAGAGCTTATACAATATGAAAATGAATGGAGGTGCTTCTCCTCAACGCAACATCATCAATAATATTTTGATCTACAAACATTCGGTTAATTTTATTTGCTAAATACATCTATGTCGCTGTTGTTAGATGTCCTTGATGTTCTTCGCTTCCATCTTACAAATTATACAGACAATATACTAGCCAAGGTCATTAGGAGAGAGAAAAATGTGCAGGGGCCTGATTATGGGATTCGCGGTGAATCGTTTTCAATTTGACCTTTCAAATTCGACTCGCGTGTCGCGTCGTATTTCCTTATTAACGAATTCGCGGCAGAACGAAAATATTTATTCCAATATTCCAGTGATTTGAATAAAAACTCTTTCGCTTGTGAATCCGCCAAAAAAAAGCTACCGGATTTCAACTCGCCGGCAAACATTATGACATTTCAAATTCGCCTTCGAACTCGTAAATTGGTCGAATTAAAATCGAAGAAGGCGAAAGCGAAAGCAATCATTAAAAAATGTCAAACTCGCTAGCAAAACGATCCGCAGCGAATCCCACAATCAGGCCCGAGTTACTGTGGAAAAGAAGTTCTGAGGCTTTTATTTTTCTTAAAAGACAGGCATACCTACCATGCTCTTATTTCCATTCATCGGACATACTTTCTTCTAAATAAACCTATAATATGAACTTATCTTACCAATTTATTCGCTGTTGCTTTGAACAGTTCTACACAGCCCAATCGCAGCCTTACTTCGTCAAGGTTGTGTAAATGGAATTCTTGGTCTACGTCGATATATAAAAAAAAAATCCACCGATTATCTCCACAGTGGTCTCCAGTTTATGGCATTGGTCCTTTTCCTTTAACCAATCATTAGTTCCTCCTCCATCATACGAGCTGTTAAGGTTTTCCAGGTGTCAGTGGCGGATTAAAGGTTGAGGGCACTATAGTCAAGCATCTCACTGGCGCCCTTATATAGAAATATTTCGTACTATATAGTTTGACCGAAATCGCTGCACCGCCCCTAAAGAAAAGACGTTGAAATAGGGGCCATCACGGAAAAATGGCGGTGCACTTGGTGGTGTTTGAAGTGGCTGGACATCGTCGGTGGTGAGTGTTGACTCTCCTTGGAAGTGCCGCTCATAAAGTAGTTGTATGGCACGTTCCAATCTCCTTAAAGGTGTCTGGATCCGATACGATCACATCTGTACTAACCATTAATTCTCCCGTGCGTCGCACAGTGTGACAATTCACTAATCTAGCGGAATTTAATTACAAAAATCACTTTCAAGAATCAATGCAAAAACCGGTTTTATGTGCAGCTAATATCTTCTACTAAATAATTATATATAAATTTTTGGGTTATGGTTAAGCAAAAAAACAAAAATTGATCTTAAAGTCAGATTTTGTGATCATTTTAAATAAAATCGAGGTTTAAAGGCGCTTTGGTTAATATGAATTTATACGGGTTTTTTGATTTGTTATTGGGGACTTTGTTTTATTTTTCTTAAATATAATATAAGAGAATGTAAAAACAAGTAAAACCTTATTTCATATGATGCTCAATATTTTGTTATTGTGCTCAAAAGTTGAAAATTTGAGTTTTTTGGGTCAATTTTTACATTAAGTGGAGAAAATTTAGTAATATTCCGCATTATTCCGATGGGAAACTATATGTTTTTTAAAGCTCAATATATAAGCTTTCATTCTACGTTTTAAGTTGCTGCGCATAGGTGCGACACCCATACATTTTTTTTAAATTTTCGAAGTTGCTTCCAAAATAATTTCTTACAAAATGATAAAGATATTATATTTAAAAATAAAACCAAGACCACAAAACAAGAAAAACTGTAAAATAAATGCATACACATATTTAATTACATAAATAAATGCATTAATACACATATATATGCTTCTATATAAATACAAATTTGAGAAATTATGTGTTTTATGCAATATATATGTGTCGTTGCTGCCCTAGCAAAACTCAAATCGATTCAAAAGGAATTTTATGTTATAAGTTTATATATATATAATGCAACAACAAAGAGATGAAAAACTTACTGTTTGGTATTTAAATAACATTTTTTTCATAGGGTAAATAAGCAATGTTTTTCAAAATTTACCAAAAAAAAATGATTTTGCCAAAATATGAATTAAATTGAATTTGAACTAATTTTATAAAATTTTTGGTTAATTTATCTAATAATCAATAATTTTTAGGAGTCAATAACAGATTTTCAATTGCATCAGATCCATTTTTAGTAAGTAAAAGTTATATTCTTGTCCTGAAACTTTTAAATGTAACAATATAATAAATCTAAGCTGCTTGAGGAATTCGGAGTAAATTTTTGTTAAAAATGTTGTTAAGTGTTGTCTATTATTATGTTTTTATATGTAATTATTTTTTAAAAATCTAAACTAAAAAGAAACAGCAGGATTTTTGGACAGAATTTTTTATCTGTACAGAATGGGCATTTGTATGTGCACTAAACAGGCGCTTTCACAGGGCCGTTTGTTCCAAAATTTGGTAACTATACAAATCTTTGTAATTCAGTTACATTTTAATACATATTCATTGTGAAAACTAAAGAAAAAAATGTTTGGGGAGAAAAATTTAATTTTTAGTAAAGGTCTGTCAAAGTGCAAAAAACACGTGAGTTTAAAGCTCTTTAAGTCAAAAACGTGTGTCGATATGTACAAAAATTGCAGTTTAACTTATTTTTGTACATATTTGTTATGAATCTGATACATAAAATTTAAAAGAAGCAAAAAAAATACAACCTTAATTCACTCTTTAGTATGTCTAACAAAGGCAAAAAACATGTACATTCCGATCTCTGCAAATTAAAAATTTGGCTATTTTAATAAATAGTTCTAGTTAAATGTCATTCTCTGAATATATTTGTTGAATCTTGCGAAGGAATCACTAAAAAAAAATTAATTTGTAAGCGCTATTAATTTTATTCCGCTAGATGAGCGAAATGTCACACTGTGCGTCGTCGGCCTGCGACGAATCAAGGCTGGTCGTTGGGGTGAGGTCCTGGCTCTTTTATCTTTAAAACATTTCTGATTTGGCCAACTGCTGCAATTCTTTTCTTGGGCGGTGTTGGTCAGTCTGGGTGATGCGTGGTGATGGGTGTTTAATTTATCATAACGGACTGTATCAGGGGCCCATCCTTACTCTCCGGACGTTGACTTTGCGATGATACAACTCTACGCCTCTACGGAGTTGGATAGTCTTTCTTTTCCAAGGTTTGAAGCTAGATTGGTTGCGCATAGTTGTTATTCTGTTGTCGGTTGAATACAGGAGGGCTTCTCCCAAATGTGTTCGCCCTTTTTATATCCCTCAGGTGTGGACGGACTTACGGTGAGTCCTTCCCTCTTTTATTTAAATTTCGAAAGCGAATTATAAAGGGCGAGATACATATATAAAACGTACTTCCTCGTAAAGGTCCTTGTACCAGGCTGCTAATTTTTCGGTGAAGTGTTTCTCGGCCGAGGAAAGTACATGGGCTTTCTTATAAACATGTTGTAATACTGGCCCTGTGCTTCGGAAGCTAATTTTAAGTTTGTGTCCACTGTGTAGGGGATTATTGGAGGCAAGAGTGGAGAGGGATCTTAGATAATAATTATAGCCTTTTTAAGAGAAAGCGATCCAAATAAATGTTTGCATGTACGTCTATGTTGTAACCCTGGTTGATGGCTGATTGTTCAGAAAATGTTCATGTCTTCTTATAGTTGTCTACCTTTATTGATATGCGGGAATTACTTACTTGTGGTATGAGAGATGGCGAACAAGTTTTATAGTGAAAATGTCAAATCTTTTCACCCGAGCCGAAGAACTTCCGTCGTCGATACAAACATACAACCGGCAACCATTAACGGTCATAGGCCGTATGAGAGCCATGTATCATAATACCTTCACTCTGGTATCAAGCTGACAGCAAGCATGCACTTATAACCAATTCTTCCAAGTCTCCCACGTTGCCTCAGGTCCCAATGGGGTTGGAACGGAACTATCTAAATTTGTGGATGTTTATTTGCACTTTCCGACTATCGAAATAATGCTGAATCTTCTCGAAGTCACGTTGTAAGAAAATACCAGTAACTTCAACCTTTTGGCCAGTTTTTATGCAATGCAATCACTGGCATACGCAATTTACCGAGTCTACCTATCACATCGCAAGTTAAATTTCTAAAGTGGATCGGCAAATCAACCGCTCCCTCTGGCAAACTTTATTTAATTTCAAAAGTTGTGGTTCTACATTGCCGTTTTTGAAAACACTTTTCGTTAGGTAAGCACATTATAAAGCATAAACAATAATGGTTTGCTTATGCTTAGAAGTTAGAACCTCTTCTACTCAACTTTGCCGCTCGAAATCGGCGTCAAGTTATTACAGGTCTCCTCAATTCTTCCCGTGCACTCGGAGAATCGTTGATGAGTGCATGCTCGGTTCTTGCTGGCTGTCGCGCCAATCTATATTTATGCCTGATTTATTCCATTTCGATATCCGAGACAAATGTCCTGTGCCTGTCCCGCTTCGACCCCAAACTGGTTTTCGGAAAATATTGCGTTGTTTACAGCCCAGTTGGTCCCTTATTCATGATCTATAGTGCGCATAGTAGTAGGGAGCTCAATAATTACAGAGTTGAAACTTAAGATTGTTATGTATTCACGCAAGTAATGATGTCTCCGAGTCAATGGTACAAACTTGACTGATTTATTTCATTCCAATGTTACATTGATATCATATATCATAGCATAGCAAATACTCTGTAGCACATTTCAATATTGACAATAATATGTGCTTATTAAAATACATTACAATTCATCCTTTTCTTAGAAAATAATTACTTAGAAATTATTTAGAAATTCATGCATTATTACTTATTTATTTTAAACTTAACTAATATATGTATGTATGCTCTTCACTCAACTTCAAGTCTGATTCCAGTAGTGCGATCGATTATGTAATAATGTGTCTTATGTAATGAAGAGATGATTAGCGCACACTGTTGCTATGCTGTCGGAATTAGGGTGACCATCACCACATATATGTTTTTTTTATAATTCATTTATTTTTGAATCGTCAATTTTCTTTTTAAAATATTTCTAATTCTTTCAGATGATCTTTGTGATACATCGATCGTTTTAATTTCTTGTTTTTATTTGTTTTACATACTTGTTTTCTAAACTGTTTACTTTCATTTTCCACATTAGGTAATTTTCCTTTAACGTAGAATTGTTCTGGTGCAAAAGACACTCTTTTAATCATTCGCTTGAGTTGACTTACATGAGCATTTCTCAAACTATCTTTGAAACTTATCAAATATACGTTAGAGGAAACTTGCCTTACAATAATAGCTGGATACCATTTTAAATATTTTTCAAAATTACCTTTATAATAAACTTCTTCTCCTTTTTCAAATTTTTGGTTACAATGTTTTTCGTTTTTATTTCTTAAGTGAGAATTTTCCTTAATAATATCAAGCTTTGTTCTAGGTTTAAAGTTAAACATTAAATAAGCTGGTGTTTCGAATGTAGTGGTACTTGGTGTGTTCCGGTATCTGATTAAAAAGTTATCAATCCTTTGTTAAGCCGTGAGGTTTTTTGTAATCTGGACGATTAATGACTTTTTAAAATCGTTTTTAACTACTTGAACTAATCGTTCCGCCTGACCATTTGACTGTGAATGATAAGCTGGAGATTTAACATCTTGAATGCAATGCAATTCGCAAAAAGGTTTGTATTCAAACGAGTTGAATGGAGGTCCAATGTCTGTAACACACATTACAGGCAAACCAAAAATAGCATAATTACCACGAAGCTTTTCTATAAGTGAACTGGCATTTGTACTTTTCATTAAGTGCACATCGACGAACTTACTAAAACTATCCACTATCATCAGATAAGTTTCATTTTCAAAATAAAAAAAATCCAAATGTATCCTTTCATAACGATATGTACTCTTAGGCCAATCTCGTAAATGACAATTTTGTGAAGCACCCCCAGTAACAGCACAAATCTTACAACTTTTTACATGTAATTCAATGGAGTCATCTATCTTTGGCCACCATACTAAAGATCGTGCTAGCTCCTTCATACGCACTATACCAATATGACCCTCATGTAGAATTTCTAATATGTCTGACCTCAATACAAAAGGTATAATGATGCGCATGCCATAATAAATAACACTGTCCTCGATTTCTAAAAGGTTTCTTTTTAAGTAATATGGGTGCAAATCCACGCTAAATTTGTCTGGCCAACCATTTGAAAGATATTGCTTAATAAGCTTAAAAGTTTCATCTCAATTGGTTTCAGCTTTTATTTTAACTAAATTTAAAGGCACTTTATCTGAATAATTAAAAGAATTTAAAGAAAAATTTTCGTCACCTGTTTTATGAGGCAAAGGAAGCCTTGAGAACCCATCTGCATTGCCGTTATTTTTACCTTTCCTATATAAAATTTTATAATCATGCATTGACAACTCAATTGCCCACCTTTGGAGTCTAGAAGCCGCTATAGGTGGAGTGGGGTTTCTTCTCACCAAAAATTTCTTTCAATGGCTGATGATCACTATAAATTGTTACACTTCTACCAAAAATATACTTTCTGAATTTGCGAACAGCAAAAATTATACTTAAGGCTTCTTTGTGGAGCTGCGAATAATGCTTCTCTGAAGCACTTAATGAGCTACTTGCATACATGCAAGGCTTTTCTATGTTTCCATCAACTATTGACAAAACACAACCAATTCCGTAAGGACTTGCATCACAAGAGATAACTATTTCTTTTGAGGGATCGAAATGTGCAAGCACACTTTTACCCGATAGTAATTTTTTAGTCCGTTCAAAAACCTCGTCACACTGTTCTGACCATTCAAACTTGACCTCTTTTCTCAGTAAACTATACAAAACGTGAAGTTCAGATGAAAGACCTGGTAAGAAATTTGCATAATAGTTTAAAAGCCCTAAATAGGATCGAAGTTGTGATATATTCTGAGGTGCTGGAGCTTTTAAAATTGCTTCGACTTTTGTTTCACTTGGAAAACGCCCTTCAGACGTAATGGTGTAGCCTAGATATTCAACTTTTTGTTCCAAAAATTTGCATTTATCAAGGTTCACTTTAACGTTATATTTTTTTAATTTTTCTAATACGGTTTCAGTGTTTTGCATGCATTCTAACAAACTCCTAGCTTTTATCAAAATATCATCAATATAACCTTCGGCAAAGTCTAGACCCTCTAAAATTTTATCAATTACACCTTGAAAAATTGCACTAGAGGCCTTAGCCCCAAACACTAGCCTTGTAAATCTTAAAAGTCCTTTTGAAGTATTTATTGTGAAATACTCTTTGCATCTCTCAGACAGCTTCAATTGCTGAAAAGCTCCTTTAAGGTCTAAAATTGAAAAATGGGTATAACCGGAAATGTTTGAGAAAATATCTTCTGGAAGAGGTAACGGATTATGTTCTGTCTTCATGTGCTTATTTATGGACACCTTACAGTCCATACAGAGTCTGATATCACCATTCTTTTTCATAACACAGACTACGGGACTAGCCCATTCACTATGCCTTACTTTTTCCAAGATTCCAGCCTTAATTAACCTTTCTAATTCGGCATTATATTTGTCTCTAAGACCGAAAGGAACTGAATATGCTTTAAACACTATTGGCCTTGCATTTTCATTCAGAATGACGTCAGCTTCAAATCCACAAATCGGATTTTCTAACCTCTGATCAAAAACTTCAGAAAATTTATTTTTAAGCTTGCAAATCATCTCAGTTCTACGATCAATTGGTATATTTTCCGTAATATTCAAAATAGAATTTGCCTGAGACTTACCGACATAATCAAAAAATGATTTCCAATCTGGATACAAAGAATCCAGCCAAACACGGCCCAACAAGGGTGTAAATGGTTTCTTGCTATTAGTTACCAACATTTCTAACTGTAAAGGTTTCTCTTGATACCTTGATTTTACCGCAACCTCGAAACTTCCAAGCACCACCACGTGTCCCCCAGTCACCACCTCTAAAGATTTAGAAACTTTTTTTAATTCAAAATTATTGAAAAATCTTAAATAATCTTTTTCTGATAAAACCGTTGTACATGCACCGGTATCTAGCTCAAAGATAATATACTTATCGTTAACTAATAACTTAACTTTTAGCGCTCCTGACGTGACTTCATCAACATAGTTCAGCTTCCCTAACCAAGCTCCTTCGTCCGAACTGCCACCATCGCCACTTTCAACTTCTCCGACCGCATGCACCGATTTGTTTCCCCGATTGCGCAATTTGAAGCAATCCTTTTTTATGTGCCCACGCTTTTTACAATAAAAGCAAATGATTTCCTAATAGTCATTGTTTTTGCGGAAATTCTTTTCTCTTGAACCATTGCGAAAATCTGATTGGTTCCCAGATCTGTTATGCGACCTTGATATAGATCTACCTCTTTGATGGTTCTGCCTCCGAACGCTGTTGATGTCTGTACCACCTGATGTGCCTGGCTGAATAACTTTCAACTGATTTTTAGCCATTTCATCTCCTCTAGCTATATCCACAGCCTTCTAGAACTCCAAATTTGAAATCTCTAGCAGCTTTGCACGAACACGATTGTCCAAAATCCCCAACACAAATCTGTCCCTTAAAGCGTCATTTAAAAATGCTCCAAACTCACATGGCTCTGCGAGTTCTTTGATGACCATAACATAATCGGAAATATTTTCACCTGCACGCTGATTCCTGCTACCAAACTTATACCGTTCTGCAGTAATATTTTTTTGAGGATTAAAGTGTCCTTTTAACTTCTCAATTAAAGTTTTGTATTCAACTTCTTCTACACCGTCTGGCCTTGAAACGTTGCGAATTACTTTGTATAATTCTTTTCCTCCTAAGCTTACCAAATAGACTTTCTTGTCTTTGTCTTCTGTAAGCTTGTTGAGGGACATCAAATTTTCAAAACGTTCCATGAAAATATCAAATTCATCAATGCTTGGATTAAAAAACTCAATAGCACCGATAAAATTAATTGAATTCATCTTCACCGCTAAATCTGGCTTAATATCAGTTTTTACTTTTTGTGAAACAACGGTATCCTCCTAACTGTTATCAGAATCAGTCGATTCCGAAGGTCCCATAAAACTTGCTTTCTAAAGAGATTAAAATAGCGGATCAAAACTTTTTTTTTTTTTATCTCGTCGCCAATGTTATGTATTCACGCAAGTAATGATGTCTCCGAGTCAATGGTACAAACTAGACTGATTTATTTCATTCCAATGTTACATTGATATCATATATCATAGCATAGCAAATACTCTGTAGCACATTTCAATATTGACAATAATAATTTATGCTTATTAAAATACATTACAAAGATTTTCCTTCAGAGTTTAGTTCCTACAACAAGTCCATACCTATAGACGTTCCCACCGCACTGTTGCCTTCATCAGGAGAATGAATTACACATAAAAAAAAAGAAACCCCTAAAACATTCTGATTAAAATCTTTCACACACGACACTCAGTCTTCGGTACTCAAAATGTTCATTTAATATGAATACGAGTACAAAGTACTGCACTAAATAAAGTATGAATTCCTATATTGTGACCAAATTGTGCAAAAGCTCTTAAGCACTACAATTTTGTGTCACATCACTATACGGCCACATTGCGTTATATTAATGTTAAAAAAAAACGCCACACTCAAATATTTAACGACCAACATGATAAAAAGAAAACAGTAACAAACCCGGCATATGAACGTTTGTATTGAAAATGAGCCCATTCATATGTCCTTTGCAAATTGTTGCAATAAGTTTTTCGCATATATTTTGAATTGACGTCAAGACTGTTGAAAAATATTACAACTCTCAATTCAAACATAACCAGAAAGTTTATTCTAAAATGCAAATACTGTTAAGTAAATTTATTTTCCCGGATGTTCCATCACATAAACATTTGAATGTCTTATTCAAGTTTATTTTTTCAAACAAAAATTCACCTCCTGGGATTATTTTCAGATCCTTTTTTTGCCAGCCCTCTTAAGTGTTGAAAGGGGGGTTGTGTGTGAGTTTTTGTCTGCGAAAAGGACCACTTGAAAGCTCCTCTGAGACTTTGGGTGCACAAAAAATAAACCCACAAACAACAACTAAACCTCTCACGAGCTGGTACCGCATGGTTGTTCCTCAAACTGACTTTTGCAGAGGAGCATTACTGTTTTGTATGTTTTATGCAAATTTATACAGCGTCATGTCCTTACTTCATAAACCATTTAGCTTTTTTCACCGCCCCACAGTCCTTCGACAGAACTTAAGTCAAGAAGAAGCGTGTGTCGGACGCCTGAGGGGAACGATTCCGAAGGTAGTTCTGATGGTTTGAAATATTCTCTGCAAAGGGATAGATTTATATGTAAATGCTGGAAGTATAAAACTTAAACGAGTCGAGAAGGTAAGAGCGATCATCATTTACCTATCCTCTTCAAAAACAAAAAGCTGATGTTAGGGCATGAAATTTTATGTCATCAGAACCTGACAGAGTGTCTCCTAATTGACATTACATAAATTTATTTTGTTTTTATCTAAGGACACTCAAGCAAACTTGTTCAATGGACAGCAGGTTTAATTGTTCGTCCACATCTCGTGTGTTCAACAAATTAAATTAAATAACGACACGACTTTCTGACTTTCAACATTCGAGTCTAGTAGATATGAACTCTTTGACCAATCTCGTTTTCTGTGCTTAAAGTCAACTTTTTTTTATCGGGATCACTTTTGATTGAACTTTTTGACTCTATCGATGGGAAAATCAATTTAATTGTTTTTTTCATGACGAGGACATTTTTTTGCTCTCCTCAATATATGGTTGGGCTCGGTTTTTTATAGAGAAAAATGCTTTTGAACACCATAGCCAAAGGTACAGCACAGAGAAGGACAATCCAGTTGGTTCTTTTTGATATATTTTTATTCTATACAAAAATATATTAAATTATTTTTTTCTAGGAGGAATTTAATATGGATGAGATTTTTAATCATAAAAACAAAGAATACAGCCTGGGGCAAGGAAATATGTGGTTGGAAATATTTGAGCTTTTAATATGGATTAATATTGAAGTTGTGAAGAAAAATATAATCAACTGAGATTGTTGGGAATATTTAATAACACGGGCAGATTAATATAAAAGATTATTTGCTAAAGGCTCGATATTTTCATACCTTACTTGCATTCAATTGCGAAACTTTTTTTGAGAAAAGGTCGAAAAAATTGGTCTTAATATACCCTACTGATTCTAGAAATTCTGTAGTTTAAAGCATTTTTTTGTTTCTGTAATATTTTTCTTATGATAGGCGCACACCCAAGGTTTTTTGCTTTATTCCCTTTATGGGCACAGAGTGAGCAAGAGAGGTTAACAAGAGACGTATGTGCAAGGGAGACACAGGGTGGAAACGAGTTCTACATTCGCTTAGTACTGCTAAAAAACGAATCTCTGTAACAAAGTGCGTCCAAACTTGACTCGAGTGGAAGCGCTGGTATTACGGCTGAATTGTTTAAGCACTAAGCTTTCATAGTAAATGTAACGATAGAAAAGAGTTAGACAAAAACTTTGTAAAACGGTGTTCCAAGATCGAAAGTGATTCGTCAATGTTTCCATTGCAAACAATTTTAAGAGCTCGTATTTGTATACCAGACAAGAGACTTAAGTATGTTAGTGGAGCACCAGCTCAGAGATGGGAGTTGTACTCAAGCTTTGGACCGATATAAGTGTTAAGCCCCATTAAGACGGTCATTTCAGTTTCAGTTGAGCAATCAGTTAAGCTTTCAGTTAGACTGATGTGTAAATGCTCGTTCAAATGAAACTGATAAAATTCCCATTAGTTAACAGATCAGTTCTCAGTTTTTCTAATAAATTTCGACCGTAACAAGTAAAATGAAGGCTCAACTGAACGTTGGACTGACGTCTAAATACAAAATATTTTTACCAGACTGAAAACTGATCGTCTAAAAGGGACTTTATAGATTGCAGCCAGATCAGAAGGAGATAAGAATTTCGTCCGGGACTTCGTGCGGCATTTTTGGCAACATCGAAACTGTAATTTTTCCGCAGAAGGTGGTTAGTAATGTACATACCGAAAATCTCAAGATCTTCAGTTTCATCAATGGCTTACATTGATGAAACTGAAGATATTTTAGTTTCGTAGCGTTAAACTCTTCGAAGTTTCTTATTCCCCACTGAACAATGCTGTTTTCGTCAGCGTTAAATGAGCTCATTGTCTGAAGAGTAGGGATGTGAGTCTGGAAACATGAATAGCTAAACTATTTATTGCATTAGAAGTTGCAGACGAGAGATCATTTACAAAAATAAGAAAGAGGGTGGTGACAAAAAGGAGCTCTGAGGTATCTATACCAGATTTTATATTTTGGGTTTTAGACTTGTATTTGGCTGCAACCAAAGCACATGTTTTCAATAATTGGCAAGATGCCAGGTTTTATCAGATGCTTTTGAAATGTCTAGAGCAATAATCTTACTTTCTTTAAAACGATGTAGATAAGGACTGTGCGGTGAGATAAACTTTCATATCACCAGTGGATTTGGTACTGCGAAAGCCGAACTGTCGGTCATTAAGAAGCTTCGTTCTTCCAGATATTTTAAGCTGATAATGTATCAATGTTTCCATGAACTTGGCAAGAATAAATGTAAGAACAATCAGACGAAAATTTCAGGGCGGAGAAAATTCGCCCTTTTCTCGGAATTGGAATCATTCAAGCGCTCAAAAATTGGGTGAGTTATGACACTCTTTGGCAGCGAAGAGTTAGATAGAGGCGAATTGGCTTTCAAAAACGTAAGCTTTTTCTTGAGGGCTCAGAGCGTAGGGACCGAATAAGATGAAGAATTCTTCAGATTTTTTTTTTAGAAACTACCATAAATTCTAACCTATGTAACATAGCCTATGGAACATAGCAGTATTTTATGCCCTAAGTTTTGGTCATGCAAAAACATCATCATCATCATCATCATCATCATCATAGTAAGCCTGGCCAATGAAGTTTCTTCCTTCATCGGTTCCACAACCGGGATCCGGTTCTTCCATTTATCCCGATTGTTGGCTGACGCCATCCAGTTCCTTACCCCAAGGCCTTGGACGTACTGGTCTACGCCATCCTTCCAGTGTAAATTTGGTCTGCTGCGCAAAGGAATTTCCGGTCCGGTTCCTTTTCATTCCAGTTCATCTGAGGAACCGTCCTTCTTCACAAACGGAGACTTTTCTCTCGAACACGGCTAAAAGTTTGGAATGCCTTTGTCTAAGGAACCAAGTCCGTAAGTGAGTACTGGTAAGATCAACGTCTTATACAACAGTAATTTCGAAGTAATCGTAAGTTTTTTGTATTTAAAAAGCCTTGAAACACTAAAGCAGGTTCTGTATGCTTTGAGCAGCCACACGCGTATTTCTTTTTCAATATTGTCATCGGTTGTTACTACTCATCGCACTACTTATTCATCTTAATAGTTGTTCTTCTACTATTGCCAACGTATTCAGCAGACAGAGCCACCATGTGCTTATTTTTTCCCCCATTTATGTGTAGCCCGAGGTTTTTTTGCCGTCGCTCGATCTGGATAAATGAGGATTGTATGTAGGTACAGCTTGTGGGTTCCAAAGATGTCAATGTCATACGCGTATGTCAATAATTGGGTGGATTTTGTGACGATAGTCTCTCTGATAGAGATAAGCCAGAGTAACGGATTGCTTTCTCCAACGCTAGGTTGAAGAAGAGGCCGGTGGACAGTCCATCCCCTGGAAGGAGTCCATTGTAAATGTTGATGGGTCTGGATAGCAATGCGGATACTCAGCGACGGATTTAGAATTTCAATCTGGGGGGGGTTTCGATTGAAAAAAATTGTCAGTGTAAACCTAGTCTATAGAATTTATACACTAGTCAAAAAAATTAAAGGAGCACTTGAAAAAACTCAAAAACAGAGTGATTTCTTATAATGCAAAAAACACATCAAATCAGAGAAAAAGTCTTTTTGTCTTTCGGCAAAAAATCGTGGACAAAAGTCCATTGCTCTTACGAAGAAACTTACTTACTTACTTAAGGTGGCGCTACAGTCCGTTGTGGACTTGGGCCTCAAACAACAGTCTCCGCCAGTCAGCTCGGTCCCTAGCTAGCTGTCTCCAGTTTTGCACTCCAAGTTGATTGAGGTCCTCTTCCACTTGTGTGCGCCACCTGAGTCGCGGTCTTCCTCTCCTTCTGCGTCCCTCGGGAATAGTGTCGAAGACTTTCCGGGCCGGAGCATTGGTGTCCATGCGCTCTAAATGACCGAGCCATCTGAGTCTATGGACCTTGACCCTTCTGGCTTAGTTCACGTCGTTGTACAACCCGTAAAGTTCACTGTTGTATCTTCTACTCCATTCCCCATCAATGCACACGGGGCCAAAGATGACCCGAAGAATTTTCGTCTCGAAACAGCCTTAGGCACATTCATCCGATTTTGTTAGGGTCCAATCTTCTGCACCATACAGCAGGACAGGGATGATGAGGGTGTTGTACAGTTTAACCTTAGTTGCTCGAGAGAGGGCTTTTCCACTTAGTTGCTTTCTTAGCCCAAAGAAACAGCGATTAGCAAGAGTAATTCTTCGTCTTATCTCAGCGCTGGTGTTATTGTCCGTGTTGATAGCGGAGCCTAGGTAGACAAACTCCTTAACTACATCGAAGTTGTATGCGTCTGTTGTGACGTTCTGTCCGAGCCGTCGATGTTGGGTGTCCTTACTCGAAGACAGCATGTACTTCGTTTTTCCCTCATTTACCGCTAAACCCATTTTTGCCGCTTCTGTCTCAATCCTCACAAAGGCTCCATTGACATCACGCTGTGTTCTTCCCATTATATCAATATCGTCGGCGTACGCGAGAAGTTGAACGGATTTATAGAAGATAGTGCCTCTGGTGTTGACGGTGGAGTTTTGGACTATCTTCTCAAGAACGATGTTAAAGAAATCGCACGACAGTGCATCGCCTTGTCTGAATCCTTTTTTGACGTCGAATGATTCCGTAAGCTCATTGCCAACCTTGATAGAGCAGCGTGAGTTCTCCATCGTCATTTTGCACAAGCGAACGAGCTTGGCAGGGATGCCAAAGCTATAGACATAGCCTTATACAGTTCGTCTCTGTAGATGCTGTCATACGCGGCCTTAAAATCAATGAAGAGGTGGTAGGTACCGATTTGGAGTTCATAGGTTTTTTCCAGGATCTGCCGCAACGTGAAAATTTGGTCGATGGTAGACTTTCCTGGCCTGAAGCCACATTGATAAGGACCAATCAGATTGTTGACGAAAGGCTTCAGACGTTCACATAATACGGCAGAGAGGATCTTGAAGGCGATGTTAAGCAGACTGATTCCTCTGTAGTTGGCGCAGTTTAGAGGATCTCCCTTTTTCAGGATCGGGCAAACAATGCTGAGGTTCCATTCATCGGGCATGCATTCCTCCGACCATATCTTACAGATGATTTGGTGCATGCTCTATCTAGCTCGTCGCCTGCGGCTTTGAACAGCTCGGCAGCTAGACCATCTGCTCCAGCGGCTTTGTTGGATTTCAGCCGTGATATTGCTGTTTTCACTTCTTCTAGGTCGGGTTCACGGAATTGTTGGCTGTCATCGTGTATGATAAAAGGCTCCTGTCTGACGGCGGGGTTTTGTTCGTCGCCGCCGTTATACAGTCTACAGAAGTGGTCTTTCCAAATCCCCAGCACTGACTGCGGCTCTACTATGATGTTCCCTTGATGATCTCTGCAGGCTTCGGTTCTTGCTCGATGACCTTGAGCCAGCTGTTTTACCTTCCGATAAAACTTCCGAACTTCATTCCTGCTGTTAGCTCTCTCAACATTTTCGATCTGACGCTTCTCATGCTCTCTCTTTTTTCTCCTGAGAAGCCGGCGTTCTTCTCTCCTCTTTTGCTCGTAGAGCTCACGAGCAGCTCTTGTCTTTCTTTGCAGCGCCGCTTTGTATGCCTCCTGCTTGGCTGCAGGAGAAACACACACCGAAAAAGACACGACACGATAAAAAGTCTTGTCCGCTCGTCGTTTGCAGTAAATATTTGTATAGGAGCAAAACACACCAAAAAAGACAAAAAGTCTGGGACAAAATGTCAACGCCTTAGACTACACACCGTCTTATGAAGTAACACACACCAAAGTGAACAAGGCAAGCAAACAGAAATTGACACAAAAACGTGTCAGTTGTATAGGTTGTATACCTAGGAGCAAAACACACCGAAGCGGACGAAGACAAGACATTTTGTCTTTGTCGTCCTCGGTGTGGGTTAGAATCCGACACAATTTTGTATCTTAAGACAAAAAGACGTCTTGTCTGATTTGGTATGTTTTTAGCCTAAAGCTGTATCTCAGTAGAAAAAAGTCGGATTGATCTTAAATAAAAAGTTTTTCAAAGGCTTTCATTTTTTCTTCTCAAATTATTTTGAGCTAAAAAAATACCGTTAGTCGTTTTCGCTTGAGCGAAAAAAAAGTTCACTCAATTCCAAAATTGAAGAAAAAATTAAGTTTAAGGTCATAAAGTGAGCGGACATTTTTATTCAATCCAACAGATCTAAGATTCAATTTGAGAATTTTATTGGGAATTCCTGTTTGTTTTAGATCACTACGATTTTTTCAACCGTTTCTCTGCTTCGATCAATCAAACTTACAAAACCTTTTTTTCAATTTTAAGGAAAGTTTTATTTTTTGATTTTTCTTTTCTTTTGAAGTTATCTTCGTAGTTAGAATGGAAAATTTTTCCACACTTCAGACGTGTGTTTGTGTTTCTGCCTTGGTGTTTAAAATCTTGTGTTGCCACTTTGATTTTCAATAGTGGCTCTTAACTTTTTTCGCATGTGCATACACTTGACAATATCAGGTTGGGCATATGGTATTCCATATTTTTTGGGTAGCACGTTGGACCGATGGCAAGTTTCTTAAATCTCGTCTGCAAATATGTCTATAAAAACCTTTTTAAAACGTGAAAAAGTATTAGGCCTAGCCTTGCCTTTTGTTGTGAAATTATTTCCAAACCTCATTTCGAACATCATGCGAATTATTTTCAAAAGAGTAAGTTGATCAATTGATCTGCTTGGAATCGGCTGGATTCGATTTTCTATTGAGTTCAGTTTTGGGTTAATTTGGCCAAGTTAGGCTCAGTTTTTTTTTTGGGGGTGTTTGAACCCCCAAACCCCCCCTACCCCCGTAAATCCGCCACTGCGGATACTTTATTTTGGCTTGAAACGTTGAACATTATCAGCCTGCATAGTCTTATTAATTTATTTGGGATGCCGAATTCTTTATTAAAGGTCCATAAACAGAGTATGTATTGATATTGAATTCTAAACATTTTTCCATCGCCTGCCTAAAGCGGTAGGTATGTAGGTACGCAGTTCAAATGCTTGGCAAGTACGTGCAATTGTATTTGTGAAGAAAATCACCTCATCTCGCCTCCCTTCAGATAAACTCCAGATTAATAATGTAACAAAAACTTTGCCAAAATGCAATGTGATTTATTTGAATCCAATTGATGATTATGATGATGATGAGGAAGACACGTTTTGGCATATGAGTGCTTTCTTATAATTATAAAACAAAGTTTACCGGGTCAGCAAGTAAGATAAAAAAAGAATCATATAGGCGTTTCCTGCTTCTAGCTACCTAGACCTACCCACCAATTTTGAGTCAAATCAGTACACCCGTTCTAAGCAATTATTTGATTGTCAAAACAATGTTAACCGGGGCAGCTAGTATGGCTGTTATATGGTTCTAAACCATCTAAAGCACCACCCAAACAAATATAAAAAAAATCACTTAAATCGATCCAGCCCTTTATAGGAGGAGTTCAGTGACGTAGAGCCGTTCTTCGAAAATACTCATATGACAAAATAATATTTGCTGGGTCAGTAGGATTTAAAGTATTATATAGCTGCTAACTGGTTCTAAGATACTTTCCCACCAATTTTGAGCCTAATCGGTTCAGCCCTTCTTACAAATCATTTATATGGCAATACAACGTTTACCAGTAACCATGTTCTGTAACTTGGTCGAAAAGTTTCCCATTCGATTCAAGGTGGAACACAATATTCCAACGTTTCTCTATTTTGGAAAATAAACTGTATCTATAACTTGATGCGAAAACAGCCTGTGTGAAAATTACAATTTCCAGTTTTCCAGTCACAGTGACAGTTAAAGGGCGATTTTGTTCACTCAAATTTGAATTCAGTTTTGTGACTTTCATTTTCAACTTTTGAAAAAATAGAGACAATCCTTGTTTTTCTATCTCCGCTTCTTCTATTTTTGAAAATTGAATAAATCTAAAGTTGATTAACTCAACAGTTCACAATTAAAGTCGAAAACTAACCTTTGACTGAATAAAAAGAAATTCAAAAGTCCCAAAGTTGACTTCAACTTTGAGTGAACTAAACCGCCCTAAAAAAATCAAAATTGATGATTATAAAATTATCCTCAAAACACACAGGCAACAAAAATTTATGCAAACAAAACGGAAATAGTGCAATTATAATTCTTAAAAGGTTTATTTCCTCCTCAAAAAATAAATAAAGAATTTATAGCTCGAGTAAAAACAATAAACGAGCTTGAATTCAGCTTCAAAATATTATCTCACTTGCTTGAGAGTGGTCGAGTTATTTTGACTGATAAGTCGAATAATTATTTCGACTTCAGAGTTATAGACACAGTTTTACTCACATTTTTCCAGGATTTCCAATAATTTCATTTCATTATATTCCTGATCGAGTGAAAACAAGTTACAGAAACAGTTGAATGCGAAAAAGAGATTTTCGACCCATTCCGTCGTAGTTTTGTTCTGATTCGTACTGTTTATGCGAAAACTTATTCGATGTGAGAGTTACAGAACATGGACCCAGGTCAGCAAGTAGAATAAAAAGTATCATACATACAAAAAATGATTGAAATGAATAAATGAATAAATGCATAACAAAAAATCATTCAAGTCGATCCAACCTTGTAGTTGCATATAGATACCGACTGCGTCGCCACTTGACGGGTTGATTTGTAAATCTTAACCATCCAGGGTGCCACCTAAATGCATACAAACAAAAAATCATTCATATAGGTCCAGGACTTAAGGAGGAATTCAGTGACACACAAAGATAAGCATTCTTCCAAGCGCATGTTAACTTGCTTATGGACACTGGTGTAGGAGCAGGCTTCTATTCCGAATCTCTCAGGTTAACCGCCTCGCTTAGGCTTCCAGACTACAGTAGCGTCTTCCAAGCGGAGGTCCTGGCAGTGACAACAGCTGCTAAAAAGGTATCAATGATGGCGATACCACGAGCTGATATCACCTTTTACATTGATAGCCAAGCGGCAATAAAAGCGATTACTGCAACTGAGGTAAAACCAAAGCTTGTTTCATGCTGCCGCGGAGAGCTTAAGGTTTTTGGCGCACAGCACAACATTAGACTCTGCTGGGTCCCAGGCCACAGCGATATACTAGGCAATGAGAAAGCCGATGAATTAGCAAGACTAGGGTCAATGCTTGACGTAAGCCAAGCTCAGCTAGTTAGCACCCCTACCTGTTATCTAAAACAGGAAATCTCAAAAAGAATAACTACCAAGGCCGATGAAAGGTGGAATCTTCTTGACACCTGCGGCACAACAAGAAAGATCTGGCCCTGTTTTAACAAACAAAGAACGGAATAAATTATGCAGCTACACAAGGGATCACTTCGATCTCTTGTAAGCATAATCACCGGACATAATCTGTTAGGTTATCATATGAAAAAGATGAGAATCAGTTCAGATGATCTATGCAGAGGATGCGGTGACGAGGAGGTGCATGAAGACACTTCGCACTTTCTGTGTCACTGTCCCGCACTTTCCCATCAAAGAAAGAAACTGCTTGGCAACTATTTCTTCGGGGATTTAGAAGAACTCTCTAGTACGCCAGGTACTAACATCCTGAACTTCGTCAAAGCCTCTAAATGGCTTGACTAACTGAACACATAGGTTTTTCTTATTAGCTTGAGTAGCAATACTCGCGGGTATCACAATGGATCTGTATAGATCTAAGTGTGAAGGTAAAAACATCAACTGTCAGCCCCTAAACCTAACCTAACCTAACCTAACTTGCTTAGTTTAAAGAAAGTTCAAGTATATCATTGGGGAAATAATGAGCTAAAACAGTCTTACATTTTTTCAATAAAAAGCTTGCGACTTCAACAATATCTGCTTCAGAACACGAGAACAGAAGTTGATCATTTGAATATATTTAGTATTGCGATGTACGAAATGTATTAATTTCCCTTCTGTTTCTTTTCAGAATCACTTGGAGAAAATTCTTGAAAAACCAAATCAAATAATGTCCACTGCAAGAAGATTTAGCAACAATGTGAACGTTGAAGAAATTCTAAAAGAACAAGTAAGTTCAACAAAAAAGCTCCCTTCCTACTTTTTGCACATCATATAAAGAACTAAAATCAGTGGAGGATAAAATATATGACACTTGCATGAAAAAAGCTGAAAAATTGTGCCGTAAATATTATAAAGACTTCTTAATCCGACCTATTTATTTTTAAACTAGTGCGATAATCCTGTAGCAAAAATGTTCGGACTAACCTATACAATAATTCAATTCTAGAACTGGCATACGCTACATAGGCATCAAACCTCTAATTGACCATGTAATTTTATGTCGGAATAAATCGCACCCAATAGCGATGATGCAGCCATAATCCATTTTATGTTCTCTCCGGATGCAAAACCAAATTTTAATCCAGTCATTTACAATTTCCTGTTCAACTAACCCAAAATGCATTCAATCGATGTTTAATGATAAATAATTTGTTTAATTTTCAATTGTAGCAAAATTCCCGAACTCGTTTTACAGTACTCTTCGAATTGGGTGCTGAAAACCAATCGGCCAACATATCCCGACCGTCAGTGAATGATTTAAGCAATTCGACTCTGGCACAGATTGCTCAATATGTGGCGACCACGGGCCAAACTGTCAACATATCGGATGTCAGGGAATGGGTGCGGGACCACAATAAAATCCATAGCGAGGGCGAAATCGACTGTACTAAGGCAATTTTATGCATGCCCATTGTGAATGCTCAGAAGATTGTAATTGGCGTAGCGCAGCTAATAAACAAGGTATGTATCAAACAATTGAATTGAACAACAGGCAATTGGATGTTTGCCAAGGCAATTCTACCAGTGCTGGCGTTTCAGAAAGGTGTTGGGAGGAAAAGCGTATCTTCTTTTGAGGTGATTTTGTGTTGAGAAATAAACTTTTTCAATGTTTTTGTGAGACATGACATAACCGTTATTATGCGTCTACCTATTAAGCATATTTGAAATATATTTGTTCTATTTTTTTTTTAACAAATAAATCGGCTGTTAGGTTTGCTTTCCATTTTAGTAGGAGGTTCACACGCCTTGGTTTATAGTTGAAATGTTTTGACCCTGTTGAGACATTATCAATGAAGTTGATCCCTTCAAAAACCAAGCTTTCATTATTATCAGAATCCTCATCTCGTTTTCTACTTCCTTAAAATAATCTAGTTGGGATCGCTGCGTGTTGTTGGATTTTGAAATCAGAAAATATGATAAATTTTACTGCTTATCCAAATCATTCTATGCTCATCAGTCATCACATATTGATAACCGCTAAATGGTCCTACTTGCTATTGCGTATTGCCTATTCAAATTCACATAACGATTTTTGAATAAAATATTTCATTTTGGGTTCAAAAATCAGTTTAGGACGTGGCTGATTAGTGTTGCGGTTGCGTTTGAAAATACATTGTATCCTGTCCATTAAAAATTATCCCTTTTTCTACCTCTCGCATATGACAAATCTGTAGATGCAAAATAAATAAATTACAAAATGAAGGTTGCAAAATATTTTCAAACGACAAACATGCTAATGAAAAATAGATTGTTTTGCATAAATTTATATTGCCAGCGATTTGTCCACTTCAAAGAAAGATTATGACATAAATGAAAAATTAATTGAGCTCTAGGTAGGTACATCAACAAAAAAGAGGAATCACAATTATGATTTTAAATTTTTTATTTGCACTTGATTTTTTTTTTCAGCATAATGGATTTTTAATTGTTGTTTTTCATTCTTTTTTTTTTTAAGAAAAAGGAATAAAAAGTCACGAACCAACAATTTAAAATAAATCAGCTTGGCGAACACAAAAATACTAATTACGTCCGTTTTGCATTTAATTTTGAAATATAACTTGAGCGAACAAACAAGGTTTAATGAGAAGCTCTTAAAGTTTTGAATAAAGGCAAGAGGACAAATATTTAATAAGAACAGAAAGTGTGGTCAGAAGCAATCAGGGTGACAACTGAAAAAACATTACGAATTAGACATTTTCAGTTTCTTCTGTCTACTATGTGCAAATAACAAATGGCGCGGAAGCTATGCTGTCATTTGAATCCAATCGTTTGATACTAATTAATACTTTGTTTGTTTCAAGTTGACTGATTTTTATAAATGGTATAATACATATAAATATTGAGAGACAACATATTTTACAATTTTTCGATTGATTTATCATCGCCCCAATGGAATCTACAAATGCCTAAACACCTTGACCGATTTATTTGATATTTTGTGTGTAAATCTATTGGATGCTTTTTATTACGCACTTTTTTTACAATTTCAATTCAATTTTAATTGAATTAGCATCCACTTTTTTGCATTATGCTATGAGCAATATACGAAGGTGGCCCGAAAAGTACTATCTAAGCCTTATTGCCTGATGAAGTCCAGAACAATTTACTATTGTGTAGTGCATTCTTACATGATGGCTACAGTTGATTTGATATCAGCCGGATTGAAATATTTTCCTTGTTTTGAAGCGGAAGCGTCTGCTGATTGTTGAAAATGTAAATAAGGGGAAAAAGAGCAAGAGCGGTCGATTATTGTTTTTGGAAAGTATGCTGTGTAAAGTGACTTTTCTACTTCGACGATGACCTCAAAAATTGGTGAAACCGGTTTCCAATGTGATCGCACCTCGCCCATCGTATTTTTGCTAGCCGCGTGACAAAAATCCAATATATCGTATTGAAGACTGTTGATTGATCATGTGGAGCACATATTGTATGAAATAATGAGCATGAGGAAGCTGTCACTGAGAAGATTACCGCGTACAACAAGCGCAACTGTGAGACCACTTCAGAGAAGTATTTGATATTTTGATGCTCCGAAGAAGTTTGTGCATCGTTTCGTGACAATCGACAAAATATGGATCCATTTGGATACAAGAGACCAATGAACAATCAAAACAATTGACTTCCGGAGGCAAAGGGGCATCAAAGAAGTTGTAGACTGCCTCATAAGCTTACCGATCTAGTCGGTAAAAAAATGCTAGAAATCCAGTAAGCTTCTAATCAAGTGGATGAGAAACTCCTTTCATGAAGCCCTTGTCGATTAGAACTGTGAAGCCACCAAAGTTCAGTTCTGCTCAAGCAGCTTAAAGTGCACTATAAGTTTTCAAAAATTATGATAGGGTCTCAAGCTTCCAACTCTCAAACACTTCAAAAAATTTATTTGAACAAGGGAGCAAGATCACAGCTTCACAGTTCTATTTGATAAGGGTAGGAAGGTAGGAAATACGTTTTTCGTCCTCTTGATTAGAAGCTTACTGGATTCTTAGAACTTTTTTTTTAGACTTATTCATACTGTCTGAGTTCTTCTTAAACGAGTCGTACTTTGCGAATGAATTCGAAGACTTTTTAAACGGAAACATTAAAGTCCATTCGCTCTACATGACCTAGGAGGATTGCATTGGTGTTGCTGTGAAGCAAGTACAGTTCCCTAGGGCTCTTACCACCTTGACCGTAAGCTCGGTTGGTAAGTACTCAACTATCTTAAAATTAAATTTGTATAGGGTGACATTTCGTTCGAGCTTCTAGAAATATTCCTCAAAATCCCATTTAATTTCCTCTATGATATTGGTCTTTTGTTTTGCAGTCTTAAAATTATCTGGTGGACTGTTTTATATTTTGGTAAGAATTACAAACAATCTTGTGGTAAAATGTCTATCTAAACGATCAGAATATGCTTCTCATAATTTCGATTTATTCCCGTGTAATATACGTAACCACCAGCACATTTCGTCAAAATAGGGATTTCGTTATCTAACGAAAACAGGCTTTTTCGTAGACATGTTACGTATCATCCACCTAGTCGTAGTGGATAAATTAATAGATAACATAGCCACGAGCAGTCACCCCAACACATGATCCGCATCCTGCAGGGCAAGCTTTTAAGTTATGCTCTAAATGTATATAATAGGAGCTGATTTCCCTAATTCAAAAACCATCAAGAACAATGGGTATATAAAATACATTACCTATAGTTAAAATCAGAAACTTCCTATCTTTTTCGAAAACTCATTCTCATTTAATCAAAAGTTCACATACCTAGTTGTTGTATTTGTCAATCGACTTTCCAATCGATTTTGGAGAGGTGAAAAAGCCAGTTCAATAAATCGCCGAAAAATCCTATTTAAATACACCCTTATCACTGTACACAAACAACTCGGAAGGAAAAATTAAAAAACTTATTTGAAACAATCCGAAAACAATTCCAAGAACAACCGTAGAGATTTTATTTGCTACGACATCATGGTAAACATTAAAATTCTATTGATGTTTCGTTTCCTTGTTCCATTTTATCTATTTTTATGTTTTTGTATTTTTTCTTTTCTAATTTGGGATTGGGACCAATTAAGAATCCAACTTTGTTGTTTGAACTTAGATCCTTGTCGAATTTCTTTTTTTT
Organism: Sphaerophoria taeniata; assembly: GCA_943590905.1. Lineage (NCBI taxonomy): Eukaryota > Metazoa > Arthropoda > Insecta > Diptera > Syrphidae > Sphaerophoria > Sphaerophoria taeniata. The sequence continues at coordinate 238,677,085 of OX016540.1, forward strand.
TTTTAGCAAAAACACAAACAAACAATTTATTTAACTTCATTGTTTGTTTGCTTTGAGCAATTTTTTGTAGGTTTTGGTAATGTTGATTTTGAGAGCAACAAATCGCTACAAGTGTTTAGGAGGTTGATTTATTTTTCAAAAATTTTATCTCCTCAAGGAACTAGACGCTGTTGGCTAATTGGTCTTGTGGGAGTCAATTGTTATTTCTTACAAAAATATATTCTTTTATTTTTATTCTAAAATATCAATGAAAGAACGAGAATTAATAAAATTGTTTGGTATATTTTGCTGCATCCTCAAGGAATCAGCAACTGGACTGAAATCAATAAGTTCGATATATTAGTTGCTGTGATAATAAGTACTGAAATATTTTTAAACGATTTGTCTTTCGTAATTTCACTTGTCTCAGCAACGATAGAGTAGAACGGGCATCTTAACTAGCTTAATCCTGAGCAAAATTTTATAATGCAAGCTTTGTATATGGAATTTATAGTAGTTGCAGCCTCGCGAATCGACGACAGCGACGTCCGGAACGCGATACAGAACTAAAATCTTGTATATAGAAAAACTGACAGCGCCAAGACGGGACGACTCTCCAACCAAAAATTCTCGAGGCTGAAAATACCATAAATTCCATATACAAAGATGCAAGACTTATCCAAGTGTGGATACGTTCTTTTTAAGACGGAGGAGAGAGCTTGTCAACATTATGCACAGTTCTGAAAATAATAATTTTGAAGCTCGAAAAAAAGGGGGTGTTTTTAGGGACGTGGTCAATTTTGAGTTCAAAATGGTATTAAGATTTGAAGCCACAAAAAAGGTGATCTCCTCAATTTGCTGTTCGTAATCGGAGTAAAATTGTAGGTCCCCTTAATTCTTCACACGCACTCAGAGAATTGGAGATGAGTGTAAGCAATTTGGTTCTAGGCTCTTCTAGAGCTGTTTCGTCTCATTACTTATTTACAAAGTTCTGAGCTCCTGTATTTTTACTTACACAAGAAGTGAAGGTCAATTTCCTTTTTGCGCTGGTCCCCCCTACTGCGACATAAGGTTTTGTATGGAATGTCCAGGATAGCTGCGTCTTCCCTACGAGCCAATGTCCGGTCCTGGGTATGTATTGCCTGGGTCTGTAAATTAGGTTATTAGTTCGGTATTTATTGGAGGTGGGCCATATATTTCTTGATATAATACAGTTGGTTAGGCTGCTTCCAAGAGGAATGTTGACTCTTTCGGCGATTGAGCTATGAAGGGCTGATCCTTTCCTGGCCAAATCGTCCGACCGTTCATAACCCTTAAAGGCAATGTGACCTGGAACTGGAACCTAGTAAAAGTGACCCTGTGTCCAATGCTCATAGTCGCGAGCTCACTTCGGAATTGTTGAACTAGATTATAAATGATGATGAGGACGAGTCAATCGCTGAGTAGCCGCCTTACTGTTCGAAAAAAAAAATACTTCGATTTTGATTTGCATTAAGTTTTAGGAATTTGCATGCTTACTTAATCGCGAGCAGTTCTGCCTGAAATACCAAGTCAGGAAGCCGAAAAGACCTGGAGATTGGAGACATTTCAATACTCGGAAAAATGCCTACAAATTCATTTAACAAAAGTTGTATTAAGGCCTCTCGTCACTAAGTCATCTTCTCACTCCTTTCGAAATGGAATAATAACTTCTAAATCATTACTGAATCTTACAGTTGTATGTAGGAATTCAGAAATCGGTTCTTTTCAAAAAAATGTCTATTGGAATATGGTTAGTAACATTACTATGACCGTAGATCCTTAAACAACAACTATACGATTTTTTATGTGCATGTTAATTGGTTACATGTGGAAAAAACGCTCAAGGCACTCGATGGACTTGAGCGCAATGCTCTTTTGGATTGGAGCCAACACTAGGTGTTCTCTGAACCTTTTTGAGTTTTAGTAATTTTGTAAGCTTTGTTTAGTGCAGGCAACTTTCTCTGGATTTCAAAGACAATATTTTTCAAGCTGATTTCTATTATTCAAATCTTTAAACTATTTAAATCAACTCGCGGTCCATTAGGTAGCTAGCATATATCCTTATACTGGAACCTGCTCGCTGCATCGACCATGTTGATGCTTCTATCTCAATTATTCCATTCTAGTATTCCATTGTCATTTTTGTGTTCCCATGCAAAGTATGCTATGCCCATGTATTGTCACAATAATGATTGCCTCTTACATCTTTCGAGCAATTTTTCAGTGGAAATGAATTAGCTTATTCTTGACATTATACCTACCTGGGGAAACATTGGCGTCCCTTGTACCAAGCTCAAGGTTTTAAACTAGACATTTTTCCTAAGAAGAAAACCTACTTCGAGCACAAGGTTTCTTAAATGTCTAAGATATTTTGTATGGTTCGTTTCTCGCTTAACGTCAGGTAGCTTATTTTATCTCTAGGAGTAGAAAAATCGGACAATCAGGAGAAGCTTACTTCTTGCATTGGTGTCAGAAAAAAAGCTGAAGTGACAAAACTTTTCCATCATCTTTGTGCAAAACTGGACGTGTAGTCCACACCGACCGATGCCCCTTAAGGCCTGCCAATCCTATCCCGCATTGCAACCCTGTTGAGTGATACCATGCCTCTCGTAGAAAAAACAGGTAGCAGATGACCTCAACCAAATTTGTGGGGACATCTAGTTACTACCTTAAGTAAGAAGTACAGTAATCGGACTCTCTAAATCATCGGGCTACTAGTTTCTCCCAGCATTCAAAATCAAAATCCAATACTTTTTATTTTGTTAAAAAAAGAACTTAGGTAATTTTAATATTTTTTCTACTCTCACTCTTCTTTTGGTTTTACACCAATTTCAACCATTTTCTCAGCCGCCTTAAAGGATAACATCACAAACATATTAACAAACTTAACAATTAAATAAACCACACAAAACAATATTACAAACACATCTATACTATTTTCCTCAAAGAAATTCATTGTTTTCAATGGGCTCTGCATGTGAACAGCTCCCCTATGCCTTATCACATATTCAATCCAGTAAACTGCACTCTCCCGTGCCGATATCGGCCGATCACGATAAATTCTCGAAAACTTCTGCACCGCGATTCTATAACGATTGTTTTCCATCACTTCCAAAATTGTTTCCCTCAACGAGGTCTCTGTGAGCGTCCGGTAGTCCAATGAAAGTCCATGTCCTTTATTTTGCATGATCGCAGCATTTTTGGGTTGATCGCCATAGACTGGTAGTGCCACCATTGGAACTTCATGGTATTCTGATTCAGTGATGCTGCCTTTTCCACCGTGAGTGATGAAAAGTTTTAGGTTTTGATGTGCCAGAATATCGTCCTGTGGCAGCCATTTTGAGAAGAGGATGTTTGTGGCATTTCCCAGCAGTGTTTGACTGTCATATTTCCAAATGACGTTGTAGGGAAGGGTTGATAGGACTTTGTAGATCACTTCGGTGCCGTTTGGGCCCAGATGGTGCTCACGAACGTTTAATCCAAGGCTGAACAATATTGCACCCCTTTTGGAATCATCTAGGAAACTTTGAATATCCTAGAGAGAAACAATTAAATCAGTTGAGTATTTTAAAGGCTCTCGAAAGTGTTTACTTTAGGCAAAGGATCCGGCTTGTCCTTTATTTGAATTCCTCCAATTTCTACTAGTCCTGGAACCAAAGGCCGAACCGGGCCCTCACTGAAATGATGATTGAACAGGATCAGTGAGATGTTCTCTTTCATTTCTGCTAACGATCGATATCGATCTGGAGGGAAATTTTTTCTAGAGAAGAGGGAAATTTGAAATTTGATCCTTAATACACATTGGCATTGACTTTCACACAGTTAACTTACTCATAAAGTCTTTCCGAAAAGAAGTGCAGAATGGCAGTAAGGATCCTCTCGGCACTGCTGAGAAAAACATTTATGATCCTTCCAGTCAGATCCATCGCGTTCGATTCCATAAACGGTGAGAAGGGGACAAATGACGTATGCGTTGGATTTCCAATCATTCGCGACACATGTCCGAACGGCTGAATTGGGAATGACACCACTACTGGACATTTAAAATGAGCAGCTATCCCAAGAGGCAGGTCATTGAAACCATATCCCAAAATCATCAGATCGAAACTGTTCTCCTCCTTCAAGAATTTCACAAAATCAGGATCCGATGTGAATTCCGAGTACTGGCTGATGATCTTCTTGATGAGTCCGAAGACCTTGAAGATCTTCAAGTGCACAGGTGTGGTTTTGGCTTCGTTGATCATTGCGTCCATGTCGTTTTGGGAGAGCTCCTGTTGCTTGAGGAAAATATGCCGGTAACCAGGATTTGGCTCATTAAGTGGTATCGAGGTTATGACTGTAAGATTGTGGCCACGCTCAATTAATGCCCGAACAACGGCCATGTGAAGAATGACATTGGAGCGACTATGAGTGAGGAATACTCCTAGGATGTTTGAAGATTCTGTGAATCGTAATGTCTGCAGAAAAATTATGACTAAAAGTCCTAGGTAGATCTTCATGGTAACGACTTTCTATAAGGCAATGCAATTGGATTGAATGTTGAAGCTTAAATGGTTTAGAAGTTAATTTTACAGCTAACACTTCAACTCTGTTTTACTTAGTTGTGGTGCTTGCATTTATCTAATACATAAGGCTTAGAAAAAGGCCCTGGAGAGGTTTGTTTGCTTATTTACTTAGCAAGTTTTTAGTTGGTATGAGTGAACAATACTTTGTTCTTAAGCCGTTAAGTAGCCATCTAATTTACGTAGTTCAATTTTTGTTTCCGGCACTCAGTCGCATGGTAGCTACAGTGCGGTTCGATTGCGAAGGTACTAACATAAAACTAAAATCTTGAGGGCCATGTTTTACCTAAACAGTACCTTGTACTAGTGCTTCAGTACGCTTATGCTTGTATTATTTGAAAGCACTACACGGTATTCTGGAGCTTGTCAGGTAGGTCTTAAAGTTTTTGAGAGTCTCACTTTTGGGTATTTAATCAATGAGCGAACAATCAACTGGACTGCACTGTTGCCATTGATTAAAAACAAATTAAATTATTTTAATCTAATAAGTTTTATCTCGTCTTTTCGAGCACATGAATATAGTTGATAACGATCTGTTTTTCAAAAATGCACGAGACCTCTGTTGAGGTATTGATTGCGTTTATTTAACTCATGTGATCGTACTGACGAAAATCGGTCAAGTGAGCATTTTGTATTTTTGATTGATAATGAAAGTAGTCGGAACACAGGAAGTTCATCGTTAAACTTATGACAGTTTAGACATGGGCACCTCAACAATAAGTCAATTTAACTCGCATTTATTTGGCTGGTTTGTTTTTTAGGATGGTTAATATATTTTTGACACTAAAAACTTCAAAGTAGAGGTTGAAGGCCCATGACGCAGTTGATATGATTAGTTTTGGGCTCACTTGACGGAACGAAGTGTTTTTTAAAGTATACAATGTCTCATAACAAAAAGACGGTTCCACGAGAGGCACCGTTTTAGAGCAATATAAAAGTAAATTTTTTATATTAAAATCATCACTGTTTCGAAAAAAATTAACGAGGATGTTTAACAGCCGTTTTTGAGAAAAGATTATATGGAGGCTACCTTTAGATTTGATCTTTGAAATAAAATAAAAAAACGACCGACGTGAATTCGCTCAAGCCTCTAATTTCAAAGTTTGAAGTTAATCGGATCAGTTGTTTGGGCTGCAAGTTCGTTAACAGACTAATTCACGGTGTTGAAGTCAAAAATATTTACTTTGCTCGAATTTTTTTCGAAAAACATAGTCGACTTTGACTCACTCACTGGCTTCGTTAGTCTTCTTGAAATACGTAGGTATATTATGCTGCTTACCTTACAAGATTCTTCAGTCAACCTTACTTACTTACCTAAGATGGCGCTACAGCGTTGTGGACTTGGGCCTCACTCAACAGTCTTTGCCAGCCAGCTCGGTCCGCAGCTAGCTGTCCTCACTTTTGAACTTCAAGTTGATTGAGGTCCTCTTCCACTTGTGTACGCCACCTGAGTCGCGGTCTCCCTCGTCTTCTTCGTCCATTGGAAATAGTGTCGAAGGCTTTAGGAGTCGGAGCATTGGTGTCTATCCTCTCTAACTGACCGAGCCATCTGAGTCTCTGGACCTAGACCCTTCTGGCTTGTTCTACGTCGTTGTACAACGCGTAAAGTTCGGTGTTGTATCTTCTTCTCTATTTCCATCAATGCAGACGGGGACAAAGATGACCCGAAGAACTTTCCTTTCGAAACAACCTAAGGCACATTCATCCGATTTTTTCAAGGTCCACGCTTCTGCACCATACAGGATGAGGGTGTTATATAGTTTTACCTTAGTTGATCGAGAGAGGGCTTTTCCACTCAATTGCATTCTTAGCCCAAAGAAACAGCGATTAACACGAGCCTAGGTATACAAACTCCTCTACTACCTCGAAGTTGTATGCGTCTATTAAGATTTTCTTTGCGAGCCGTTGGTGTTGGGTGTCCTTTCTCTAAGACAGCATATACTTGGTTTTTCTCTCATTTACCACTTAACCCATTTTTGCCCATTATGCTCAATGCTCACAAAGGCGCCATTAACATCACGCAGTGTTCTTCCTATTATAATAATATCACCGTCGTACGCGAGAAGTTGAACAGACTTTTGGGCTTCTGGTTTTGATGGTGGCACTACATTCTCAAGAAAGAATTTAAAGAAACCACATGATAGTACATTGCCTTGTCTGAATCCTTTTTCGACATCGAAAGATTCAGTTAGCTCGTTGCCAACCTTGATGGTGCAGCGTGAGGTCTCCATCGTCATTTTGCACAAGCGAGCGAGCTTGGCAGGGATGTCAAAACTGGACATAGCTTTATACAGTTTGCAGTTCATAGGTTTTTTTTTCGATGGTTCACTTTCCTGGTCTGAAGCCACATTGATAAGGACCAATCAGATTGTTGACGAAAGACTTTGGACGTTTAAATATGACAGCAGAAAGGAACTTGTAGGCGGTGTTAAGTAGGCTGATTAATCTTTAGTTGGCGCAGTTTAGAGGAGCTCCCTACTTGAGGATCGGACAAACAATGCTGAGGTTCCATTCATCGGACATGCATTCTTCCGACCATATCTTCAGTCATCCAGGTACAAAGATATTCTGATTCACTTGCACCCAAATTGATTACGGATCTCGGAAATAGAGTTTATTTTGAATTCTTCGGGTAAGATCGTCCTTATCCCTTTATTCTATTCTAGCTGACCCAGCGAATCTCGTCTCGCAGTCTTCAGATGATCTACAGAAAAATAATAATTATTAGACACAGACTTCGTCAAATCCAATTTAAATAGAAGAAAATACCAACTTTTCCAAGCTTCACAATTTTTTTTCCATTTTTCCTTTCATTAAATCATGCGATAAAATGCATAATTTCGTTGGAAAAATTCAAAAAATTCTCGTTTATCCTGAGTTTTCCAAATTTTTCACTAAAAAATTTGGTGCAAGACATAATCAAATACAAAAAATTAATTTTCGGACAACTTATTCTTCCCATTTGGAGACTTTCCCGTAAGATTTCCTTAAATTTATTTTGATAGGAACCATAACTGGCCTAAGCTATGGTATAATAGCCTGTTCCCGCGTTAAGTTGAAAGTTAACTTAGCTATTATTTTAATATGGTGTTGTACAGGATACTTGGTGAAAGAATGGAAAGATTGGACACCCGCAAACACGTGGTGCACACATATAGCTGTCCCTGGGAGAAGCACGGCTTTTCTAGGTTCAGCACCGCTACCTTAAATAAATAAAATTGTCATAGCGAATTTAACTTTAGTGGGGAATTGCAGCCTTTTGAATGGGAATGGTAAATCAACGAGGGACATCTTAATTTCGCATAAGCAATACTGCGACGCATAATTTCAGTTGCAGCTTATGTGAGGGCACACCCTCTCCTTCCTCCACCCACCCCTCCCATCCTCTTTCCCCTTTCACTGTTTAACCTTTTCACTTTTCCCCTTCCTCATTTCCCTTCGCGCTAGTTAAACTACTAAGCTTTCTGTCGCATTTACCAAATAAAAGAAAAAACGCCTAATGATATGCAACCAATTAATCAATACGTAGTAGTGTTCTCTACTGGAATAAACTGGGAATGTGGAATGAGGTATTTTATCGCGGTAAAAAGTAGCTTAAAATTCTTTCCAGCCTCCTAACTACCTCCGCACAAAAAACCTCATCATATTACTCCGTTGCAACGTTAAAAAGCAACAAACAAACAGACCAACCGATGTTCGTAAGAATAATCATCACATTTTTCCCCATTGGTGAGTTAATTAAAAAAAAATGCAAACTAGCAGAATAATCAACTCAAAACTAAGCGGCTCTTCTGCAAGAAGATCTGTTAGCAGAGTTATGCCGCAAGGCAGTGTTCTCTCTCCTCTACTCTGGAATCTGGTAGTAGAAAAAATTCTTTCTTCTTTCAGAGTGATTCCCTATATGGATAACGTTGCTAAAGCTGTTTGGGGAAAGCATCTTAATGCCTTAAAAGAACTCTTGCTTTAAGAAAACTAACACTTTGGGCGGATCGGTGTGGACAAGGTGTCAACTCACATAAAACCGATTTTGACCTTTTCTCTAGGAAATACAAAATTACATATATTGACCCTCCTTCTATAAACGGGTATTTTGTTAAAATTTATGGAAGAAACAAAATAACTGGGTCTTATTTTAGAAGGAAAACTAAATTGGAAAAGCACACAGACTACACCATCCCTCAACTATAGTTCGATAGACGAGGCAATCTATTCTATACCTATGGATCAAAAACCAGTGATGGGGTTGGTGGAGGTGTGTACTCTGAACGACTTAAACTCTCTCATTCAGCCTACCTGATCATTGTAGCGTGTTTAAGGCAGAACTTTTGGCGATTACGGAAGTCTTGTCCTGGCTCAAGTGATATCTACATCAGATATCCGGATTGTCTCAGATAGTCAGCAGCTATCAAATCCCTGGACTCTGTCTCTACGAACTCTACGAACGGTCTAAAACTGTCGATTGTCACAAATGGAGATGGCACAACTGTTTAACATTCACCTTAACTGCGTTCCGAGCCATAGAAATATTTCAGGAAATTGCAAAGCCGAGGAACTCGCCAAATATGGTATAACATTACCTATTTAACCACGAATGCCTAATGCCGAGTACCAATCCGTATTGCTGGAACAAGATGCTTAAAAGAGACCCAACATCAGGTATAATAACAAAACCAAGGCAACAAAATACATTTGGCCCAACCTTGACTTGAAGAAATCTAGGTGTCTGATATCACAAAGAAGATTTAATACAAGCTCGTTAATTGATGTCATACTAATAATCATTGTCTAGTAGGAAAACACGCCCATGCAACTTGACGTCTTTTCAAATGATTTTTGCAGATTAAGCTGCATAGATGAGAATTAGAAGAAAACAATTTTTCGCCTCCTCTGCACCTGCCCTGCTCTGCCTCATAAATGTAAGATTCATTTAAGACAATATTCCTGATCTGAAAAGAAGCATTTAACTACGAAATGAATGACCCTGTTATAATTTTTGCGAGGATCGGTTGATCTTAGCTCATTAAGCACAAACGTCATTACATACTCTATGTTTATTTAAATTTCTTAAAAAATGACAAACAAACTTATGAAATTTTTCAATCGATCTTCCTCTTGCCCATCTTCACCATGTGCCTCACAATAAAAATCAAAGTTTTCAACAACACTTTTACAAACATAAAAACTAGATACACAACAACACTCAAAAATAAAATAACATCAATACTATTTTCCTGCACAAAATTCATCGTCTTCAATGGACTCTGCATATGTGCCGCCCCCCTGTGTCGAATCACATATTCCATCCAATAAACTGCATTCTGTCGTGCTGTCAATGGCCGATCTCGATAAACTTCCGAAAAACTTCGCACTTTATTTCTGTATTTGTCGTTTTCCATAACCTCCAAAATTGCTTTCTTAAACAGATCTTCCGTCAATGTATGAATGTCAAGAGTTAGTCCGTGCCCCTTTGACTGAACTTTTTCAGCATTCGTTGGCTGATCGCCGTATATTGGCAAAACTACCATTGGAACTTGATGATACTCCGACTCAGTGACACTTCCCTTGCCACCATGGGTGATGAAAAGTCTTAGATTCTTGTGTGCCAAAATGTCGTCCTGTGGAATCCATTTTCTAAAGAGTATATTTGACGCGTTGCCAGGTGGGTTATCGTTGCCAATCTTCCAAATAACCTTATAGGGAAGGCCAGCCAGAGTTTTGTAAATGAATTGTGTCCGATTTGAACCTAAGTTGTCAAGCTTGACATTTGATCCAAGACTAAACAGAATCGCTCCTCTAGATGAGCCCTCTAGCAGTTTATGAATGTCCTATTTAAATAATAAATAAAATTAATAAAATTAATGCTTCTAGAATGAAACCGCATACTTCAGGCATTGGATCGGGCTTATCCTTGATTTGAATACCTCCGACTTCTACCATTCCCGGAACCATGGGTCTAATAGGACCCTCACTGAAGTGGTGATTAAACAATAGTAAAGAAACGTTGTTCTGCACTTCCCCAAATGTCGGATATCGGTCAGGAGGGAAATTCTCACTGAAGCAAGTTTGGAATTTATTTCAAGACTTCGATATAGAATTGCACTTACTTGTATACTCTTTCAATCATTATGCCAAATATTCCAGAAAATAACCTTTCCAAAATATAAACAACAAATCCCAAAACTCGTCGTGAAAAATCCATAGGCTTTGGGTCCATAAGTCCAAATGGCACAAATTCAGGATGTGTTGGATTGCCGATGAGTCTATCGAGATAACCGAAGGGCTGCAGTACCCAAGATAAAACCACTGGGCACTTGAAATGTGCTGCCACGCCCAGTTGGTATTCATTGTACCCGTAACCAAGAATCATGAGATCAAATTGATTGTCTTCCTGCATGAAATCAATGAAAGCCGGATCTTTTGTGAATTTTGAATATCGGTCAAAGAGCTCCTTAGTCGCTGTAAAGGTTTTTACGACTTTGAGGTAGGTGGGAGCGTCTTTCATCTCGTTTACCAGTCGATTGACTTCTTCAGCAGAAATGTCAAGATTTTTCAAAAATATGTGTCTGAAGTTCAGATGTTTCTCCTTAAGGGGCATTGATGTGATCACTGTGACATTGTGGCCTTTTTCGACCAACGCCCGCACTAGGCTCATGTGGATGATTAAGTGTGAGGGGCTGTAGGTCAGGAACATTCCGAGGATGTTTGAAGCGCTGACAATCATTATTGTCTGGGTCAAGAAGACACAGAAAAACGCAGCTGAGAATTTCATTTTTCCGATCAGTTTGACTTGACCAATAAAACAACAAGCGTCCACTGCTTATAACCACTTTAAGATAACTAAATTTAATTTTTTTTACAAAATTTCTTATCAAAGAGGTAATTTTATAAGAAACACACTTTTTGGAATAATTGTTATTTTTATCTAATCGTCATTTAAACAGCTGGACATGAATGTTTTACAATGAATGGTATGAAAAAATTAATAAATTAATAAAGCTCAGAGAAAGGTTATCTTTGGAGTGGAGAGTAAAAAAAACTGTGTATGGATATGCGTTACCACTTTGCTTTGTTTGGAGTAGATTTAGTTCAAACATTTTATAAAAGCTACGAATAGAGATAAAAACTTTAAAAAAGGCCAGAGTCAGAGTGAGAAGTAAGGAACGAGAGTAAAGTCGAAGTAAGGTTTCTCACTTTTCAATTTTAATATTCTTCTTTTGCGTGCAATGCTAGTTTAAATTTGCTACGAGAGAGCGTTTGAAACTGCAAATAATCGTTGACTCTTTGCTTCATCTTTAGTTCTTGGATTATTCGCGTGAGCACAATGTTTTACCGTTCATCGGTGTTAAATAAGAAGGTCTTTGTGGACAACTACTCACTTACTTAAACTTAACTAGCCGGCTCCCAATCCATGTAGGACCTTAGCTTGAGACATAGAAGTTTTCCAACGGGATCGGTTGCATGCGTTTTCTAGTCGTCAAAACCAAACCCTCTGTCATCCGCGGAGGTTCGGTCTTCGTGATCGTTTTGAACTTGAAAGCTGCGAAGGAAGACTTTCTTGGATGGAGCCTTGTCGTCGAATCGCTCGATGTGGCCAAGCCAACGTAGTCGTCTTTTCTTGCCTTTCTGGACTACATGCATATCTTGGTACAGCTCGTACAGTTCGCGGGAGAACCTTCTCCATTCGCCATCGTCACATACAGGACCGAGAATATTCCTCGAAGAATATTTCTTTTGAAGTGCAAGGTACCATTTTCCCTCGTTTACTAATCCACGTTGCCGCCAAAGCGTTGGACGGGTAAAATCAAAGTCTTGCATAACAGACACTTTGTCTTTCGAGTCAGGAGTTTTCAACCCAGTTGCTTGGTCAAACCAAAGTATCAGTGGTTCGCTAGGGCAACTCTTCGTCGGATCTCCAGAAAGGTGTCGTTTGGGATTCATGTTTGTTCCAAGATAGATGAACTCTTTAACTACCTCGAAGTTGCTGCTACCTACAGTGACGTTTTGTCATAGGCAGTGGACAGAATGTTCTTTTGTTTGTTGATAGGATGTACTTTGATTTGTCCTCATGCACTTCAACGAGTTTCGCCTGTTCTTCAATTGCTGTGAAAACGTCAAACCCAGCTCCTTGGGAGCGACTGATAATGTCTATGTCGTCCGTCTAGCCAAGGAGCTCGGTGGATTTATTGAAGTTAGTGTTTTCCGTACTCACACCTGCCTTGCGTACTATCTTCTCCAGGACTATATTGAATAAATCACATGACAGCGCTTCTCCTTGTATAAACCCTGCGCATGTTTGAAACAACTCGGATGAGCTGCTACACATTTGCACACTGCACTGCGTATTGTTTAGCGTCATGCGGTACAGCTGGATCAGTTTGTTCTTTATCCCGAATTCAGATATCGCCATCATAAGCTCTTGGCGGTGGACGCTATCAGAATCAGCTTTGAAGTCGTTGAAAAGATGGTGAGTTTTGACTTGAAATTCGTTGGTCTTTTCCAGGATCTGCCTCAGTGTGAATATTTAGTCTATTGTTCTTCTGCCTGGCCTAAAGCCACACTGGTACGTGCCGATTATTGTGTTGCAGGACGGTTTAAAACGCTCACACAGTACGTTGGATAGGATTTTGTATGCAACATTAAGCACTCATATGTGCTGCTTCTAATACATTTACAATTCCCTGGGCTTCGGTGACTAGATTTCCTTCCCTGTTTGCAAGAGCCTGTTAATTTTTCTGAAACCAGAAGCTGATTGCTTCGACCCTTTAAAGAAACGTCGGGTGTTGTTCTTGGGGCGTTACTCTTCTAGATCTTTGAGCTGAGAAACTGCGGATGCTCTTTTCTTCCTTCGCAGGGTTTTTTTATGATTTTTCCTGTTCGGTACTCTTCTCTTCTGTTCTTGTTTTTCGTTGCAGCATCTGCAAACGTGCATTTCCGTCTCTCTTTTCAGTATCGCGCATTCATCATAATAACACGGGTTCTTTTTGGGGATGGCTGGTTCACTGTAGTCTCTGGCATTCTCCGGAGTGCTAACCCAACCGATGTTGAACTTCTTTCTATGAGCCGCACGTGTTTTTTGTCACTTGATAATCGAGCTCTAAACTTAGCCACCACCAGAAAGTGGACAGTCGAGATTTGCTCCTTGGAAAGAGGAATTTTTTTGCTGGGCAAGAGCTTTAGGAAACATATGACAAGTCAGATTTGGGAGAGGAAGGAAGCTAGGAATGGGATACTAGGTTAAGAAGCAGATTAGGAAACAATTACACACGAACACCTGGCTCAGGGCCTTAATTTCGTGGTGGATTGATTTCCAATCCACTCTATTTTTATATGCATGAATTACATGCATATTTATAGTGTATTTTGCCTTGTAGATAATGAAAAAAGGCACAAGATTAATCTTCTGCATCTTTCCCGGTGCCGTAGACTTTACCTTCCGTCAATTCCATTTTTCTCAAGTACCAGTTTGCTTTTACCGTTAATAAAAGCCATACTGGTAAATGTGTTTTTATCTATGTAATAACTGAGCTTAAGGACACCATCACTCAGTTACCGAGAACGCATTTCTCGTTAACCACAGCCACTCTGAACTCCCACAAGGGGGCCGACCGCAACTGTAGTTGAGATTCAATTAGAATCCGGGCACAACTACCCCAGAGCACCAGTTTTTTCAGAAGACATGGTAGTCTCTTTTGTTATTTTGTACTCTATGAATGTATGACATTATCATCATACATTCTATCGGATGTGTGAAATTATCACACATCCGTACAAACCAAAAGGATAATTTTCCAGCTTCGTGACTTAACGGCTCACAGGAACACTGGTGTCCATTGTCATGCAGTCCATTTTACCAGAGAGGAGTCGGGCGACCAAACTGGAAGACTGCATGACATATTGCCATGCACCACGCACTTTCTTAAGAACACTCATTAGTGCCTTATTCTATCACAATGATATCAAGTACAGTCTCATTAATCACGGTATCAAAAGAAAGTGATTATGATACATGTACAATAAAACGTTGGTTCATTCGCCCTGACCGAAGTCAAGTTGACGCTCTGCACCACTTGGAGGTTGAACCTTCCGCACATGAGCGGCAAGAAATCTGTACTCGGAATTGCAAGCAATCCTTTCCAAACCCTCACCCACTCTTCGCAGAGCAGGTTAAGAAGCAGAAAGAGTGCTAAGTTCCGGGGACGTGACCCGCTTGTGGTGCACGGCGTCATGCGTCAGCCCGTCAGACGGAGTGGATCTTGCAGCCGAAACTTAACCTCACCTGCAAGCAAAAACACAGATCAGGCCTATACACAAAACTGAAAAATGGAACAAGAGATTGATGGACGGACTACTTTCCCGACAGGGGAACTGCTAGTGTTGGTGAAGTGCTGCCAATACCCACCCTACCACAGGAAACCATGGCCATTTGTGGATTCGCCCAAAGTGAACCTAGCTAGCTCATGTTTTTTCTCTCCAAACACATTTTTTCGACTAGGAAACATGAGTTCCTTAAGAGTAAGTCTACCATCAGGAACCTTATTGGCACCACATATTTTTAGTTTGAAGAGGGTAAAAAATTGACGCGATCTCCTCTGATTTCAGCATAGCTTTCAACAGTATAAGCGTTGGTCTAAGGACCAGGTGGAGCTGTCGGAGGTGATGCCACCCGTAGAAAACCCAAGCAGCTCTGACAAAAGCTTTTAAGCTCACATACCCGGGGTTCTGCGAGGATAGTCTCCAAGCATACCTACATGCATTAAAATCCAAATAATAACACTCACTGTTTTTATTCAATTATTCTGTCTTTTGTTTCATTAACTTAAATGATATTTTGACAACCAAAACTACAATAACTATCAAAAGTTTGCTAAGTTTAAAACATAAATAACCCATGAAACCCAGAAACAGAATCACATCAATACTATTTTCCTGCAGAAAATTCATCGTTCTCAATGGACTCTGCATATGTGGCGCCCCCCTATGCCGAATCACATATTCAATCCAATAAACCGCATTCCGACGTGCTGTCAACGGCCGATCTCGATAAAGTTCCGAAAACCTCAGAACCTCATTCCTGTACTTGTCGTTTTCCATAACTTCCAAAATTCCTGCTCTAAACGAATCAACCGTCATGGTCTGGTAATCGAGTTTGATTCCATGGCCCTTCGACTGCAATGTATCGGCATTTTTCAGCTGATCTCCAAAAAAAGGGAGCGCCACCATTGGAACTTGGTGATATTCCGATTCAGTGACACCTCCCTTGCCAGCATGGGTGATGAAGAGTTTAAGATTCTTGTGGGCCAGAATGTCGTCCTGTGGAAGCCACTTTTTGAAAAGTATATTCGAAGCATTTCCTGGAGGTGTATCGCCGTCGAATTTCCAAATGACCCTGTACGGCAGGGTGGATAGTGTGTCGTAGACAATACTTATGAATTTTGGGCCTAGATGATGAACCTTCAGATTTGATCCAAGGCTAAATAATATCGCACCCTTTGAAGAATTTTCAAGAAATCTACTAATGTCCTGAAAGATAAACACATAAGACATACATATTTATCATCTAGAGTATCTTACTTACATCAGGCAGGGGGTCTTGTGACTCCTTGATAGTGATGCCTCCAATTTCTACCATTCCTGGAACCATTGGTCTTACAGGACCTTCACTGAAATGATGGTTGACAAGAATCAGCGAAATATTGTTTTCCATTTCTGTAAGCGATGGATACTTATCCGACGGAAAGTACTCCCTGCAAGACCAATGCACAAAATTAAGGCTTAAAATAGACATTTTTCAACAAAGCAAAACTCACGCGTAGATTCCATTGTTCAAGTATTCCAGCAAACCACAAAATATCCTTTCAACAATATCTACCAAAAAGCAAAAGACTCTGTCGAAAAACTTCATTGGCTTTGAATCCATGGTGATAAACGGCACAAACTCCGAATGTGTTGGATTGCCAATAAGTCTATTTAAATGTCCGTAAGGCTGCAACATCCACGACAAGACGACAGGACACTTGAAATGAGCTGCAACTCCCAATTGATACTCATTGAATGCATATCCTAGCAGCATTAAGTCAAATTGATTGTCCTCGTTCATGAAGTCAATAAAAGCTGGATCCGAATTGAATTTGTTGTATTTGTGAAACATTTGTCGGATAAACATAAATGTCTTGACAACTTTCATAATTGCTAGAGAACTGTCTTTAGTTTCACTAATTAACGAATTAGAATCGTCGGTCGAAGTTTCAAGAGTCTTTAGAAAAATATGTCTGTATCCGGGGTTCTTATCCTTCAAGGGCAGCGAAGTTATGATGGTTACGTTGTGCCCTTGTTCGACAAGAGCTCGCATAATGCCCATATGGACGATTAGATGAGATGGACTGTGAGACAAAAACATACCGAGTATGTTTGCAGCTCCAGCATTGGTTATTAATGCGAGGAACAAAATGCAAAGCGGTGCTATTTCGAACCTCATTTTGCAGACTTTTAATTTAATCCAACGACAATCAAAATCGAAGTGAGACTAAAATATTTCTAGATAGTTTAACGTCGAGAGAGTACGAAATTCTTAAGCCATAAAACATTTATCTAGTTGTTACTTGCAAATTTAAATCTTATCTCTATTTTTTTCCATTTAACAAAATTTTCAGATCAGTAGAACTAAATATTGTCTGAGGAAGGAGTTATCACGTTAATATTAATTTAAAAATCGTTTATTTAGTTTTACGTTATCGCCTTGTATCTAACTACTGGTGATTGTTCGATCGCTTCTTAATTCTTTTGTCTTCATATTTCATTAACTTAGGACTTCTTACTTCCAGATTATATGTAAAAAAGTATTTAAAGAACGTGTTATCTCAGTTAAAAAAAAAAAAGAAAACTTCAGATGTAAATCTTCTAAAGTCTACAATAGCTGGCGATAAATTGGGTTCAGTGCTCTATGGTCTCATTTTTTATTCATTTATTGGGCACACTTACGACTTACGAGTAGGTACATTTGAA
The DNA here is from genome assembly GCA_943590905.1 of Sphaerophoria taeniata. Lineage (NCBI taxonomy): Eukaryota > Metazoa > Arthropoda > Insecta > Diptera > Syrphidae > Sphaerophoria > Sphaerophoria taeniata. Next base: position 238,694,649 of record OX016540.1, read on the forward strand.
AGTTAACCTTGTAAGTTAAGGAGTTTTCCACTAAATTGAAACAATATTCTTCCGTCATCAAAGAATGCACAAATTTGGATGCGGATTCGTCGTGGGAAATCGGCTTTGTTCAAAAGGCATGGATTTCAAGCCAATTAGTGATCGCCTGCATGGCTGTAATCCGCATCAAGCCACGCTACAAAACATAAGTCGAATATGTGCACACGCCCCTAACAAATGCCGATGATGTTGAGGAGTCTGCAAGGAGGATTTTTATGGCCTCCTGGATAGAGCCTGTCCAGAGTACGACGTCAAAATCGTACTCGGAGACTTCAATGCAAAAAACGAGAATGAAGACATCTTTGGCGGATTAGTTGTAGTCTGGGAGGCGACCGTAAGATTACCTACCTCATCAGCAGAGTGGAAAATTTAGGCACCATCTAATGCTAAATGACATTAAATTTTCAAAACCAGTGGTCGGACAGACTTTTCTTGGACCTTCTGGTGGCTAAATTGCACTTCCGGTTGCGTTTTTCGGTGCAACTTATACCATGGGGAAATTGGTAAAAGTAAGTATAGAGGTCAATAGACATTTCGTCGAAGTTACCAAATCATATGGTCGGACAGAAATAACGCGGGCCTTGCCCTTTATCCGACCATTTAAAAAACGGTATTTTTGGTGTCATCCTACCTCATCGGCTGAGCGGGAAAATGGGGTATCAAATGAAAGCTTAGAACGTCTACATTAAGAATCTACTGGTTGCACAAACTTTGATGCTGAGTTGAGAAAAGCATTAAAGAAATTAACAGATTTTTTTTGAAAAATGCGGTCGGTCGCATGATTGGCCCATGTAAAGTTTGTCCGACCAGTAGATTCTTAATGTAGACGTTCTAAGCTTTCATTTGATACCCCATTTGCCCACTCAGCCGATGAGGTAGGATAACACCAAAAATACCGTTTTTTAAATGGTCGGATAAAGAGCAAGGCCCGCGTTATTTCTGTCTGACCATATGATTTGGTATCTTCGACGAAACGTCTATTGACCTCTATACTTACTTTTTCCAACTTCCCCATGGTATAAGTTGCACCGAAAAATGCAACCGGAAGTGCAATTTAGCCGCCAGAAGGTCCAAGAAAAGTCTGTCCGACCACTGGTTTTGAAAATTTAATGTCATTTAGCATTAGATGGTGGCTAAATTTTCCACTCTGCTGATGAGGTAGGTAATCTTACGGTCGCCTCCCGGACTATTGGAGAACACAGCCATGAATACACAATAGAAAACGATTTCCGACAAATCGACATTGTTGCAGTTCGTAATAGGGTGATAAGTAGCACAAGGTCTCCAAGACGATAGATCTACACAGCAACCGGCGATCTCCGGATGATCTAACCGCCAATCAAATCGACCTTGAGCTAATCAAGCGTACGCACTTTCCGGGGAGTAAATGTTGATTCTAACCACTTTGTGGTTGTGGCCAAGTTTAGAGCTCGACTATCAAATGACAAAATAAAAGAAAGAAGTTCGACATCGGTAGCCTTAGCACCCCGGAGAATGCCAGAGACTACAGTGAATATCTGAGTGAGAGACTGTCCGCCGCCGTCCTCCTAAGTACCACATATGTCAACACCTTGAGGAACCAGTATCGCGAAATAATTAAAAATGTAGCCGAGACCACTATCGGTTACCAGCCACCCCCGAAAAAGAACCCGTGATATGATGATGAATGCGCGTTATTGAAAAGATAAGAAAATGCACGTTTGCAAATGCAGCAACGGAAAACAAGAGCAGCAAGGGAAGAGTACTGAACAAGAAGGAGAAATGAGAAAAATACCCTGCGAAGGAAGAAAAGAGCATCCACAGTTTCTTAGTTAAAATATCTAGAAGAGTAACGCGCCAAGAACAACACCCGACATTTTTTTAAAAGGATGAAGCAATCAGCTTCTGGTTTCAGAAACAGGAACAGGCCCTTCAAAAGAGTGACAGAAACCTAGTCACCGAAGCCCAGAGAACTGTAAATGTCTTGAAGCAGCACTTCCAGCAGATACTGAATGCGCATAATGTCGAGCGAGCCAATAACGAAAGAGGAGCAAGACCAGTTCATGAAGACCCAGTCCCAGCCTTCAGCACAGAAGAGGTAGAAGGAGCCATCCAAAACCTAGTAGTAGTAGTAGTAGTTGAAATGGTGGCCACGAGCAATCTAGCTCGGTGACCCAATTAGCGCTGAGTTGCGCCGTTTTGATACCATAGAATACTCGCTTGACCTGTAAAGTTAAAAGAGGGATTATATATAATACTGAGTTTTGAGTGCGCCTCAAATCCACTTTGTTGCGTTTAGAAAGGAGATCAAATCTTTGACCTCCAGTTCTGAGAGCTCATTGAGGTCGTTGAAGAAGGACTTTCCCAATGTTTTGGCTCTCGCTTTGGCTAGGGCAGGACACTTGCATAAGAAGTGAAGAACAGTTTCTTTTTCTCGCTGGTCCTCACAACCTTTGTATATGGATTTACCTAGTATTATCAAGAATGGTTTTCAAGCAAGCAAGCAGAGAACACACATTACAAACTTATGTAAAAAACTGTCAAAAAACTGTCAAACCAAGCAGAAAACCATTCTTGATATTACCTGGTAAATCCATATACAAAGCTCACAACTACGACAGAAAGTATTGTGGGGGATGCCCAGCTTAGATGCGTGTTCTCCAACAGGCCAGTGTCCGGTGCATGTAGCGACGACCCTGGCTATGTCTTGCCTAGGTCTGCAAATAAGATTATTAGTACGGGATTTGTTGTAGGTGGGCCATATCCTTCTAGATATGATACAGTTGGTTAGGCTGTTCCACCTGTGGTTTGATTCAGCGTGTAAAATTGAGAAGATCTTGCCCTTCATAGCACCAAGAGGAATGTTGACTCTTTCCGCGAGTGAGCTATGAAGGGCTGATCCTTGCCTAGCCAGCTCGTCAGCACGTTCATTGCCCTCATAGCCTCTATGACCCGGAATCCAGATGAGAGTGACCTTGAGTCCAATGTTCATGCCCGCTAACTCACTTCGGCATTGTTGAACTAATTTGGAGGATGAAGTGGACGAGCCAATCGCTTGAATAGCCGCCTGACTGTCCGAAAAAATAGCTGTATTGTGGTTTTGATTTGGATCTAGTTTTAGTAACTTGCATGCTTCCTTGATCGCGAGTAGTTCAGCTTGAAATCCAAAACCTAAAAAATAACAAGTCTGCCGGGTTAGATGACATACCTTCGGAGTTCTTTAAATATGGAGGAGGTGTTTTGATGAACCGCGTGCACCAGGTCATCAGCAAAGTGTGTCAGAAAGAATGCATGCCCACTTACTAGTTTATAAGCTCCATATGCCCCATCTACAAAAATAGGCGATCCTTTGTCATGTAAGAACTACCGAGGCATATCTCTGCTTAATGTTGCATACAATATTCTATCCAACGTACTGTGTGAGCGTCTTAAACCGTTAAGGAACACAATACTCGGCACGTACCAGTGTGGCTTAAGGCCAGGCAGAACAACGATAGACCAAATATTCACACTGGGAAGATCCTGGAAAAGACCAATGAATTCCAAGTCGAAACCCACCATCTTTTCATCGACTTCAAAGCTGCTTCTCATAGCGTCCGCCGCCAAGAGCTTATAATGGCGATATCTGAATTCGGGATCCCGAAGAAACTGATCCAGCATGACACTAAACATATACGCAGTGCAGTGTGCAAATGGGTAACAGCTCATCCGAGTTGTTTCAAACATGATCAGGGTTTAAACAAGTAGATGCGCTGTCATGTGATTTATTCAATATAGTCCTGGAGCAAATAGTACGCAAGGTAGATGTGAGCACGGAAAACACTATCTTCAACAAATCCACTGAGCTCCTAGGCTATGCGGACGTCATAGACATCATCAGTGGCGCCCACAGCGCTGTGCTTCAGGCATTCACAGCGATTGAAAAAGAAGCTTGTTTGTCTTGAAGAGGAAAAAACAGAGTACATGCCATCAACAAACAAAAGAACAACTACCCACCATCTAGGAAATAACGTCAGTATTGGTATCATCAATTTCGAGGTTCTTAAGGAACTCACTTACCTTGGAACATACATCAATCCAAACACTTTAGTGGAGATCCGACGAAGAATCACACTAGCGAACCGCTGCTACTTCGGCTTGGCAAAACAACTGGGTTCGAAACTGCTCACTCGAAATACAAAGTGTCTGCTATACAAAACATTGATTTTACCAGTAACAAAGGGGAAGTGATACTGGGCACTTTCGAATGAAAAATTCGGTCGATTTTCGGTCCCGTATGCGACGATGGCGAATTGAGAACAAGGTTCAAGCGCGATCTGTACGAGCTGTACCAAGATATGGATGTAGTCTAGAAAACCAAGAAAATACGACTACATTGGCTTGGCCATATCGAACGAATGAACGACAACGTTTCAGCCAAGAAAGCCTTCTCATCGCAACCCCCATGTTCGAAGCGACAAGTAAAACCGAACCTACGGTACAAGAACCAAGTGACTGCGGATGCCAGAGCGCTTGGTTTTGGACACTGATGTGTCACTTGGGATACACCCTTTCCGATGAAAGGCTGCAGTGTCTCAGGCTGAGATCATTCATGGATTAAGAGCCAATTAGGTAAGTAAATAAGTAAAACGATTTTTCGTGGGTTAATTTGAATCATTTGGCATCATCATTATCATCTGCCATCAGCATCATCTGTTTAAATACAAAAACACCAATTTCAAAATAAAACTATATTTTTATTGTTAACAGAATGAGCACCAACGTTCAGTCTTTTTTCGCTTTCCTCAGTTCTAACGAACCTTTAACAATCCATATTGCGGTCCTAACTAATACCATAATAATTTTACAGCTTAAATACATTATCAGCCCCAAAAATAAAATCACATCAATACTATTTTCCTGCAGAAAATTCATCGTTTTCAATGGACTCTGCATATGTGGCGCCCCCTTATGTCGAATCACATATTCAATCCAATAAACAGCATTCTGTCGTGCTGTCAATGGCCGATCTCGATAAACTTCCGAAAAACTTCGAACTTTATTTCTGTACTTTTCATTTTCCATAACTTCTAAGACCGCTGTGCGAAATGAATCCTCTGTCATGGTTCTGAATTCAAGAGCAATTCCGTGACCTTTATCCTGCATGCTCTCAGCATTTTGCAGCTGATCTCCAAACACTGGCAATGCTACCATCGGAACTTGATGATATTCTGATTCAGTGATACTTCCCTTGCCACCATGGGTGATGAAAAGTCTTAGATTCTTGTGAGCCAAAATGTCATCCTGTGGAAGCCATTTCTTGAAAAGTATGTTTGAAGCCTGTATTGGTGGTTTTTCGGTATCGAATTTCATGATCACATTGTATGGAATCGTTGAAAGGGTTTTGTAGATTATTTCTGTAACGTTCTGACCTAAATGCTGGAACTTCACATTCGATCCAAGACTGAAAAAGATGGCACCTTTAGGTGAGCTGTCAAGAAATTGTTGAACGTCCTGGATGGATAAAGAACGTCGATAAAAGTGCAAATATGTTATGGAAGGAATCTTATACCTCTGGTAAGGGATCCGGCTTATCCTTGATTGTAATTCCCCCAATTTCGACTACCGCTGGAACCAGAGGTCTTACTGGGCCTTCGCTGAAATGATGGTTGACAAGAATGAGCGAAACATTGTTTTTCATCTCTGTTAGACTTGGATACTTGTCAGATGGATACATGTCGCTACAGGATAAGAACAAACGTTTATATACCATTCTTCTTATGAACAACTTAACTCACTTGTAAACTCTCTCGGAAAAAGCTCCCATTATTGCAAAAAATGTTCTATCAATAATATTTGCTCCAAAATTCATAACTCTCCCCAAAAAGTCCATTGGTTTAGGGTCCATAAACGGAGAAAATGGCACAAATTCCGGATGCGGTGGATTGCCAACTATTCTATGGATTGATCCAAAGGCTTGAACCATAATCGTCAGTGCCACAGGACATTTAAAATGAGCAGCCACACCCAATTGATAATCATTGAACATATAACCAAGCAACATTAGGTCAAATTGGTTGTCCTCCTTAAGGAAACTCACAAACGCTGGATCCGAGGGGTATGCTGCGAATTTCTCAAAAACTATTTCCAAAAGCAATTTAAATGTCTTGAAAATTTTCCATAAGCCAGCCTCGTCGTTCAATTGTTTGAAAAATGTGTCCGGTGAGAAATCGATAGTCTTCAGGTAAATGTGTCGGTAGGGGGGATTTTTGTCCTTAATAGGGACTGATGTTATAACGGTTACATTGTGACCTCGTTCAACTAGGCCTCGCACTATACCCAAGTTTACGATCACATGCGAGGGACTGTGACTCAAGAACATGCCCAGAATATTGGCTGCTCCAACACTGACAGCTGCATGTTGGAGCAATAGAATTGCCGCTATAACTCGTAATTGCAGTTTCATAGCTTTTTCTTACTTAAGTTTTATTTCAATTTTTTATTCGATCTCGACGATACAAAAACTTAAAATGAACTGATCATTATTTTGAATGTGTTCAGACGGAGACTACATTGGTCTTCTCAATCTTATCTTAACACTCAATGTTGTCAGCGATAAAAGGTATTCGTATCGCTCATGAAAATAAGCTAACGATCTGGAGATAATTTTGATTTCAAATCCGCAAGTCATCTTCGGAATGATGACCATGCTTTTCTATTGATCTGTTCTTATCTTTGCAAGTATTTCTTCATTATTACATAGTTTGGTGTTTATTTTCTGAATCAATCATTATCTGCAATTAATAATATTTATATGATTTTGATGAGATAAACATTTGCCAGTCAGAATGAGAATGAGAACCAGGTGAATGATGATCACTTCACATGCACAAGTATGTTTTATTATACATATCATGTTATTGAGTTTCTAGATAATAATTTGAAGAATAAGGAAAAAGCACAAAGCAAATTCATTTTATTTTCTCTCTATGCTTAACTAGTTGACCCGTCAAACTCTGTTTCGCCTGAGAAGCAATAAATACGTGGATTTTAGATTTAATTAAGTTCAATTTTGTACAATAAAATTAAGTATTTAAATAATTCTTTATTGTTCTTGTATTTAATATGCATAGTCTAGTTTGCACTCTTCAGTCAAGGATTTTGTGATACACGATATTCTTTGTTATCAGGCGCAAGAATAAATAACATAGATGGTATTCCGACCATATCGGTTGGGATCATCGGAATCCTCGGAATTAGAACTAATCACCTTCGAATTTTCCTTTGAGTATCGTCGCGTAAATCACATTGTTCATCAATTTACCACCAAACGCTTACCGTTGCACATTTTTGGTTGGCTTACATATACGGAGCCAACCATTAGCGTTAAATGTACGGTGGTAAACCAGGCACATCTGGATAGTTGGTGGCTTCATCTTCATTTGTTATGCTGTCGATAGATTTGAATGAATGCATTGTTCCAATGATCTCATTCTGATTAATGCTGTTAAGGTCATCTACATTTTTATTCTTAGCAGCTAAATTGCCCACTCACCCAACCATTCATTATTTTTGTAGTTAGTAAATATTTTTTGGAATAATTTGTTGATAAGTTCACCTTTCGATGAGACAAAGTTACAGAAATTTCGAGGAAATGAAATCTCAATCCGCTCAAATCGTCGACAAGAACACGACCAATATCCGGTGGTCAACAATTGCTCAGATAAATCTTCAGCAGATGTGTCCTTAAGCAATTCAACTCTCATGTTTGTCGTCAGCTTAAGTTTGTTTTGTCAGCGTTGATCTTGGAATATTATTGCTCCTCCAAAAAGCTCTAGGCATTTTTTGTTATAATGTAATTTAGAAATTGAAAATAAAATAACTTAAAAAGTAAAGGTTTGATGGTTTTTTTTTTATATCGTTCATACCACGCTTATCTGCTATCACTTATATACAACGTCTTCCTATAGGGTAAAACTATACAAAGCGCCCCGGTTTACAAAACGCCCCACCAGCCTACTGCGTTCAAAACAGTAGATATTCAAATCAAACTAATCGTGTTCAAACAGGTTTAAATGGTTGCCCAGTTCGGCTTTTGAGTGGATGAGATTCGTTTACGCGTGTAAGAATAAAAGAGAAAAAACGATTTTGTGAGCCGAAAAATATTGAGGTGGGTATCCACTAAAATTTAATTTTCTCGGAAAGTATGAGCAATATTTGAAAACTGTGCATACACCTAAAAAGAATTTTGTTTTTGCTTTTATATTATTTTTAACTCATAACGTTATCTTATGTTGAGAGTCAGTATTTCATGTTGGACGCTTTGTGTTCCAGCATTTACAAAACGCCCCAGTGAAGAAAATTCAAAATGCCCCAGTTATAATTTGATGCGTTTAACAAATTTTCCTTGCTAATTTCTTCAGAAATGCATTGAAATTATTTGCGAAAGACATTGTGGGCCTCGTGGTTCGAAAAAGATATGGCTGAAGTGATTGAGTTTAGTGTATTGATGATCATTACCAAACTGCTTCCTCAGAAGACAGGATCTCATGCGTAACTTGAAAGGCTTTGTTACATAAGTCCTGTACAGCGTATTTGCCTAATTGTGGCCGCAAATTGAAAAGAGACGCTATTTTACTAAGATATTAAAATATTTTGAAAGAATCTAATGCAATATTTCTTCACTTTTCTCATGGGGCGCCTTGTAAATAGCCTGGGGCGTCTTGCCCGCTACCCTAGTTACAAAACGCCCCACCTTAACTTTCAAAAAAATATTTTTATTTATTTTATACTATCGTTGTTTTTATGCTCATTGAATGTAAATGCTAAGAAAAAAGGCTGATTATTTTATTAAAAATAAAAGAATGTGATTTTATGTTTAAATTTTGTGTTTTATTTATGTTTGATGAATTGTGGGGCGCTTTGTATAGTTTTACCCTACTTACAATGAGTTAGTTATTATTTTGTACGTAAGAAATTATTTGTATGGCAAAACAACGATTACCGGGCCACCTAGTATGAATAAAGATTTCATATATCTCTTTCCTTGTTCTACGGATCAATCGTCTGTTCAGCCTGATGATTCAAACTATCCAATGGAAGCATATAATTATTTTTATTAGAAACTTGCTTCAAATAATCATCAATTGAAATTTTTCCTTCGTTTAGCTTAGTAGTATCAGTCTCAATCAATACACTTCGATCTAGTAAATTTTTAACTTCGCCTAGGGGGAGTTATTGTAATGGGGCCGATTTTGTGAATCTCCAATTTTTGCATATCTCCATAGGAACAGTATACCTCAGCTCGGTCGAATAGAAAGAAAGATAAATGTTTCTTAATAAAAAAAATCTGTTTATTTAACTAAGTATTATTTTTAGTTTTCTTAAAAGTATATGGCTTTTATTTGGGGCATCCGACTACGTTGATTGGTGTTCTTCCTGGTGATGGCTTGCTTCCTTCCCGGCTCGGAATTTCATGTTCTTCTCGGATTTGTGATGAGTTAACGATGAGCACGACATATGCGTGCGTCCCTAAGGGTTTTCCCTATTTTATCAACGGAGCCTTCTTCTGTTTTCAACGGCTTGGCAATCGGTTATCAACAAGGTTTCCCTTGGCCATCAACGGAGTTTCCTCCGGCTTTCAACGGCAATGAACCGGTGTTTCAACGGACAGGTCTGGGACTTATACTTAAAGAGTCATGGAATGTTATCACTTTATGCACATTTCTTACAAAAGCTGGGTGTGAATTATATTCTGTCATGTTGTAAGATTTCATACAAAAGGCTTTCTGGTACGATATGAATGACTAAATCATGCTATTTTGGATTTCAAGAATTTTTAGATTTTAAAATTGGAACGTAAGGATAAACATAAACTAAGATTTCGATATAACATAAGAAAAATTTGTAAGAAGAAATAAATAAAAAGATATTATGTAAACAAAAACGAAATTCATGTTGACGATCAGATATGCAGACTGAAAAAATTAAATTTTCCTTATTAAACATGTCAACAATGTCTCAGCTGTTTTTTTTCGACATTTTGGAAAGGCACTATTTCATATGTTAATCAGTAGTAGTTAGTTAAAGTCACTTTAATTGTCCACTGCACATTCTTCTTTATAAACTTCCGCACCAAACTCCTTCTCAAATTAAAATCTGCACATTTAATTTTAATTCTGCTTGCCAAGCTTAAATTCGTTCTTAAATCCGCTTGGTTAGAGAGCAAATGAGGAGTATCTTTAGGAATGCCACAAAATTTCGTACCCTCAAAATAAATTACAAAGTCTTGCACCCTTTAACCCTTGATACCTTTTTCCTCTGAACGTCACCTGTTACCGTTTACGACAAAATTGTTCAATTCGATCATTAAAATATTAAACTTCTAAAGGGTTGAACTTCGTCTACCTTCGATACTACAATTTTTGTCTAAGGTTTTTGAGAATGTTACTTAAAAAATACACCTTTCTCGCTTTGAACAATTGATTATTATTATCAGATACTCCGAGAACATAAGGAAAGAAATTGACATGGATTTAGTCACTTTTATAATACACATAGATTCCTCGGAAATGATAAACCACAGCAGTTACTTGTTGTCGATTTTTGTTAATATAGAATTGATGCTCTTTATTTCAGTAGAATGTATAAAGGAATACTTGGAAATGATTAATCGATGGTGTAATGAAAACTTCTTTCAAATAAACGTAAACTCTACAAAATCTAAAGTCATTTCACTAATGTTGACGCACTCAAAAACGTAGGTGTTATAATCTTAAACGAATGCGGTCTCGGACGAAAATTTTGATAGACCAGAATATGGGTTTTGTAGTTGTACCTGCTTCATTTTTACGGTTTAGTGACAAAATTCGTTATTGGTGTAGTTTTTATTGCTTTTCACGAACGTTTACTTAAATATAAGTGTCTTACTTTACATTCTCTTGCATTTACCTTTGTCAGCTTCATTAACTGAAATAATTTTTCCCATGTCACTGTCACAGTTCCTTTTCTCGCAACTCGTTACGTTATCGTTAACTTTTGTCGTTCCTAAACTCCAGGATTGTTACAATTTGTTCCAAAATTGCCGAACTGTTATTTATTGCCAGGTATTAATCGCGTCTTAACGTGCATCAACAAGGTTACGAGTTTATAATAAATCTATACTCGTAAAGCACGGCTCTGTTGACTTCGCTGGGAAAATCCTTCGCTGCCACCGCAACAACCGAAAAGGACTAAACAGACACAGACCTACATTCCGTAATTTCCTTGCTGCCAACCGCCAGAACCAAGATACCATGTACAATCTACCTACATATCAGACTTTAACTGAACGGTTTTGGTTTAAATGAAATGATCTCCACGTCTAGTTGAATTTTTTCTTCAATGCATATGTTTATTGCATATTTGTAACTCTTACACAAATCGTTTTTGCTGAATATGGACTCCCCAAAGTATGATTAAAAACCCACTTCCCAAAGGACTCATCAATAAATTCTTTTGAAAACACATTCATCGTTATTTGTTGAGCAAACGAATTTCTATCATAAGACCCAAAACCGCATTTTGGTATCCTTCCCCCGAGTGTATTGAATTACTTTCCATCTCTGTGTTTTCTGGTCTAGCTCACTCAGAAATGCATATATGTGCATTTCCAATCAAATTTTCAATTTAAAAGATGGTTTCTCTGTTTGTGCATTTTAGATGTCCTCCAGCTGCCACCAGAGCAGAGGATTCATCGTTTTCTTTTTTTCTTACTCCAATGTAGTGTCTCCTATATATCGATTTCGACAAGACAAGCATATCAAACATCATCGTTTGCGGGTTAGTGTTTGCACCAAGCTTTACCAAAGTCTCAATAATTTGGAATTCTATCCGTTTGCATAGTGCAAAGTCGAAAAGCTTTTCCTGCAACACCAGCATCTGAAACTGCCAAGCGATACGGATATGACTAACAGCAAAACAACTACCATACTTGTATCCTAATTCTTTTCTTGATGTTGTTTTTTTCTTAACAGGGAAATGGTTTACCATTCACCGACTCGGATGTCTCGATTTTCGAGGCGTTTGCCATTTTTTGCGGACTTGGTATCCATAACACGCAAATGTACGAGAATGCATGCAAATTGATGGCCAAGCAAAAAGTCGCCCTCGAATGCTTGTCGTACCATGCGACTGCTGGTCAGGATCAGACCAACAAATTGGTGCAGGATACTGTGGCCAGTGCTGAGGCATACAGCTTGTATTCTTTCAAGTTCATTGGTGAGTATTCGATTTCAATCAAATTGTTGTCATGTTGCTTTGGATTTAGAAAAAGGATTTAAGGATTGTTAATCTTGATTTTCAGATTTCGAACTGAATGACGATGACACATGTAAGGCGGTGCTGAGGATGTTCTTGCAGTGTAATCTGGTTCAGCAGTTTCAGATTCCTTATGATGTGAGTTTGTCAAATTTGGATTGAAAAGGATTTTTTTTTTTAAATTGTTCTTTTTTGGTCGAAGGTCCTTTGTCGATGGGTGCTAAGTGTTCGTAAGAATTACCGTCCTGTAAAGTATCACAATTGGCGGCACGCCTTGAATGTGTCCCAAACCATGTTTGCCATGTTGAAAACTGGCAAAATGGAACGTTTTATGACTGATTTAGAGATTTTAGGCTTACTGGTGGCTTGTTTGTGCCACGATTTGGATCATCGCGGCACAAATAATGCATTCCAGACGAAAACCGAAAGCCCTCTCGCGATATTGTATACAACCAGCACGATGGAGCATCATCATTTTGATCAGTGTGTCATGATATTGAATTCCGAGGGGAATAATATTTTTCAGGTGAGTGTGAAATACAGGTTTTTCCTTACAAGGATTCCTCTTAATTTAATTTTGGGATAGGCACTTTCACCGGACGATTATCGGTCTGTTATGAAAACAGTGGAGAATGCGATTCTGTCGACAGATTTGGCAATGTACTTTAAAAAACGAAACAGCTTTTTAGAGCTTGTGGAGAATGGAGAATTTGACTGGCAGGGTGAGGAGAAAAAAGAACGTAAGTAAATCTGAGAATTTTCCTACTCATTCAGTATCAGCCTGGCTAAAAGTTTCCGCTAGGCTGATATCGACTAGCGTATTCGTGGATTGAAGCCATTCCGAGTGAAAATCATTAATCTTAGAAAATCCAAACATTTATCAGACTAAGAATTGTATCGATGTTATGGACACACAAAAAGTTCATTCTAACAACCCGCATTCCATAGCTTCGAAAAAAAAATGTTCGACGCCTTTAGGAGTCAATTTATAACTTTTTTGTTTGTTGAGTTTGATCCCTTTTCCAGAACTGCATAAATTTCGATTCAATTTTTTTAATCTGATTCATGTCCTTTGTATAGTGTTGTGCGGAATGATGATGACAGCCTGTGATGTGAGCGCTATTGCTAAACCCTGGGAAGTGCAGCATAGAGTTGCAAAGCTGGTGGCAGATGAATTTTTTGATCAAGGCGATTTGGAAAAATTGCAATTGAATACGCAGCCAGTGGCAATGATGGATAGGTAAGAATTTGTTTTCTTTTATTTATTATTTTTTTTTAATGGTAGGTATTGTGTTTTTTCGTTTGTGGATTTTTGTTTGTCAATCGGCTTTTTTTAAAGATTTTTGCAAGCAATATGTTAGCTGAACTACGACGTGACCATTTAGTTTGAACTTTTTACTTAAAAGGGAAGTAGGTTTCCAAACGTAAACCTTAAGAAAATGGTTTATGGCACAAAACAATTATCAGACGACTGTGTCTCTCAGTCTCAAACTAGCTCTATTATCAGTTTAAAGTTGCGCACTAGACACATTTTTTCATACCCCCTTCTTTTTGTCAGTCCCCCTTATTGCGCTATCTCCAACGTTAATGAACCTTATTTGATCAGAGTTTGGTACTCAAAGTCTCAAACTCAATGAATGCCAGAAGAAGAATCAAGCTCTGATAGGGAAAGTTCGAATTTTTTTGGAGAGCTGACGTTTTTCATCGTTTTCACCATCATAATTTTCCCTAACGCTCGCACTGTGCTATAGAAACCCCTTGAGCGCGTGCTCATTATAAAAATAAAAAAATGCTGTAAAAGCCAAAGTAAGTAAGCCATACTAGCGATTAAATTTCGTTGAATGAAAATATCTGCAAAAAGCTTTCCGATAAGAACGAATTGATGATAAATCAGAAATCACTGCCGAAAGGCGAGTTATTTTCTTATTGCAACTCTTCAAGAAGTAGCTTACATATTTTGCTAACATTCCAAATGTTTTCTCAACAAAATAAAGTGAATTAAGTAATCTATCATTTCTCAAATAAAAAGCTCTTGTTTGTATTCAAGAAACGATAACTTGAAATCTAATCGTTTTAAACTTGACAAGCTCAATAACATTTTTGATTATTTCATACAAGAGTGTTAACGTTTCATTAAATCTATTTCATTAAATCTATTGCATAATATAATGAGGTGGAAGGTGGTTTGTCAATTATTGCAAGATATTGTATACTTTTTAAATCTCAGCCATTGTATAAAACAAACTTTCGAAGTTTTCGCAATACAGCGCAGCGCGTTGCAAAACGCCGTAACGCGACTAGGTATACAAACGAATACAAGTGAACTTGCCAGTAACATGCAAAATTATCAAGTCATCGTCAATGATAAGTACAAAATAGAAAAAAAAGGAAAATGAGGGAAAACATTAGTGCAACTCCCGAGCTCTTTTACCTCGGACTCTGGCATAGCTTTACATGGGAAATAATTTACCTTTTGTCGAGTCAAGTTGTTTTCCACCAACTCTGTTATTCCAAAACTCAGTTTTCAAATAGCCCATTTTTTACTTGCGACACATAGAATATATGGAAGTATGTAGGTATTGAATTCGTAAGAAAAAAATATTGAGATTTTGATCAAATATGACATTACGATGATAGAGAAGTAAAAAAAAGTGGGTCCGGCGATTCTGTCCATCTATCTATCTGTCTGTAGACGCACCTAAAGCCTTAAACACTGGTGGGTGCGATTGACATCAAACTTGAAAACTACAGGTTTGAGCTTATTCACGTGGGTTGTTTTTTTTTTTTTTTAATATCAAAATTTAGGGTAGCTTAAAAACCCAAAAGTTTCAATTTTCTCAAAAACGGCTCCTACGATTTTCTTTAAAGTTCCTCGAATTTTTTTTCTTTAAATTACTCAAGTATATTATGTAAAACAATATTTTTATATTGCTCCAAAACGGCACCTTTCATAGAATCCTTTTTTTGTTATAAGATTTTCTAGAAAAATAAAAGTCCGATCAGCAAACTAATTTTTTGGGAGTACGTTTATATTGCCCAAATAATATATTGTATTAAAAAATTTCAAGTTTTAATATTTTTAAAAAATGTTTTTAATTTTTTTTTCAAAATTCTTTATCTCAAAAACGGATCAATATTAAAAGTCGAAATTGCATTATAAAACGTTTATTTACATTTTCTTGAATACTGCATACCCAAATTAATTTTAAGACATTTTTGAAAAATTGTATGTACCTACCTATAAAAAATTTATTAAAAATAAAACCGCTCCACAGAATTTAAAAAAAAATTTGAATCAATAATTTCTTAAGAAAGGTTATGACATCAACTTTTTTAAGATAAAATGTGTTTCAAATTTAAATTTTTGTTTATGAATTTTATTTACATGTTTTTATTTTTCATGTTGCTTGTAGGTTGACTTTTGGAGTACAGGAGCAAGCTCCTGCGATCCAGTCGTTCACATTTTTTTTTTCTTACAGTGAGGTATGCAAATGGCAATATTTTTTGTATTTCTTAGATAAATTAAAAATTATTATTTTGGCATATATGAACACAAATCATTTGTTATGTATATCAAAAGCAGTAAGAATTGTTGGTCATTTGTAGAAATTGAAGAATTTTTCCTCTTCCTCCGTCGCTACGCTAGTTGTCAATGTAACTCCAGTTGTTAGTTCTTTCGCGGAAGCTAACCTTATTGCTAGGCGGTTCGTCTTCAACTTTTTTCGCTGCCAGAGAGTGTCATGCCTTGTTCTTGAGCATGTCAATGATTCCATGGGGCAAATCTTCTTTCGCACTTAATGCTGTAGTGAGTGTCCTAAAAGATCTCAACAATACAAATCCGCTGGTCCAGATGGAATTCCCGCTGTTATTCTGAAAAGGTGTACTTCCAAGCTGGCGAAACCCTCCTTTTCTTCTGGGCTCGTCCGAGTAGTTGGAAAACATTCTGTAAGTAAGATTATTTCATTCCAGTTATCAAAGGCATTTGTTAAGTTTGGCATCTTGATCTTTTCGAATATGCGTGTTTTCGGTATCGATGATATAAGAAACTTTATTTCGAACCAATACCAGTTTTATGTTGTTTGAACAACGATAGCAACTTAGAGGTGCTTCCACCAATGGCTTTTTCCGTCAATTTCTTTGTTTGGCTGGAGTTATAGCTATTTCACGGGTGCCAAGCCGATCATCAGACTCCTTTGTTAGTGGTGCTGCCTAGTTATTCAAACAACATGTTGTTCAAACAACATAAATGTATATGACGGACGCAGCCTAACTGCAGTGTTAAATAACACAAAAACAAACAATACAAGTTTTATTAGACGGATTCAAGTCTAAAACACACTCAGGACTCCGGGTTGTCTCCGATACTTTTTCTCATTTTCATTATTGATCTCTTGTCTGTTACTTCTAATCCATTGTTTCGTTGATGATAGTTCTCTTAGCTTTTCATATTCGATCCCAGATGTGGAACTGCAACGGCAAAATATGATAAGCTCATAAACTCTGACCTAAACAGCACTTGTACAATGGGGAGTAGAAGCCGCGTAGAGTTTAAGGCTAGATAATTAATGCTGTCTTGTATCGTTGAAACGAGATATACCCACTTTTCACTTGCATCAATGAGACCAAATACCTCGAGATTCTCGGCATACGCATCTTGAGGAACGAGCACATATACGATGGCGCCAAAAATGCAGCAAGATATTTAGGTTCCTTAAGACGGTGCAAGAAATTTGTTTCCCCCTCTGATCTGGCTACTATCTATAAGGCTTGTATCCGTCCAAAACATAAGTACCAATCCCATCTCTGTCACATACATGAGTATTTTGGATGGTACACGCAGAACAGCTCTACGAATGATTAGTGATAGAGACATCACTGTCTCTTTCACACGAAATTTTAGAACATTTAGCATTGAAGCAGGATAATTACAATTTAAGAAAATTACGATGCATGGTCAAATTAACTATATTTATCCGTACACTTTCAAAAAGTCTAGCATTTTTTGTTTTAACTGAACGCATGTTAGCTAAATACTTCCAATCAGGCAAGTGGTAGTCAAAATAATTAAAAATGAAATTAAAATATTTTTTCTTTAATTTTTGTTCTCAAAACGAATTGCTCAAAGACGGTGCCAGACACAAACACTTTTTTCTTAAAAAGGGTCAACAAAATTTTTTTTTTCTAAAAATGCCTTAACGGTTTTTTCCGTTGAAGAAAAATTATTACATAAACTTTGACTTATTAAAAAATTGTAATCGAAATTCAGTAAAAGTTTAAAGTTCCTGCTGCTGAAGTTCCACAGGGATACATTCTTGGGCCGTTACTCTTAACATTGTATGTAAACGAGATTTCTCAAATTACTAAACGTTGCACTGTCCACATGTATGCGAACGATGTTCAACGACATATATCGAGAACAACGATAAAATGAACACAGATTTAGAGATTATTCAACAGTGGGTCAGTGGGCAATTAAATATAGCGAAGTCGAAAACCATTTGTAATAAAGAAAATTCGATGCTCCTCTATTTCCGCCGATGATAATTGGTGAGTCTTCCATAAAACACGTATCTAGGGTTCGTAACCTAGGAATTATTTTCAATGGTAGGTACTCTGACTTGGACCGATCATGTTTCGGGTACAATTGGTAAGTTCTACAGAATTCTTCGACATTTATGGTCCACGAAAATTTACTTCCCAGCAAAACTAAAATGTTACTCGTAAATTCTGTATTATTATCAGTCTTGACAAACAGTTGTGAGATTTCTTGCTTGGCAACATTGTTACCAGTTCAGAACCCACTTTGAATTATAAAATTTCTTTCACTTTAGCCTTGGAAACTGCACTTTATTAGGTATACATGCTTATTTTGGCTTTGTTTTATTGAAAGCTTATATGTACTTACCTACAACCTACACCAACAATTTGGCGTCCACTCGATTGAGTTCGAACAGACTCGTTTGGTCTTGTCACTTGAGAAACACCCATCCGAATTTATGGCAAACTTAAACCAGCAGTTTTCACCCGGACGGTAGTCAGCAATTTTTAATTGAGTTACATGAAATAGGTACTGTAATAATAATTCATTTTCAAATCATCCCATTGTCAAAATGCATTTAACCTCAGGGGTTTGCTGAGATCTACATCAGCTTTTCTTAAACTAAAAAATAAACATCACCGACTGTTCTTTATAAATCATTTTTTTTTTTCTAAGATTTTGCTACCAACTCCAACTCACCTGACATCATTTTTCTGAATTCTACATTTCCTTACTTCTTTCTCTTTCAATTTTAAACAGGGAACGCAAAGACGAATTACCAAAAATGCAAGTTGGCTTCATTGATATCATTTGTCTGCCATTGTACCGAGTTCTGTGTGATGCTTTCCCATGGATAACTCCATTGTACGAAGGGACCTTGGAAAATCGAAGAAATTGGCAGGACTTGGCGGAAAAAGTCGAAATGGGTTTGACATGGATCGACCACGACACCATCGATAAGCCCGTTGAAGAGTTTGCAGGTAAGGGAAGGAAAGAAATATTAACTAAAATGACCTGGAAACAGTAGAACCCTTAACTGAGGAATTTGGCAAAAAAATGAATCACTTATTTATAAAACTGAAAATTTAGCTTTGTGTCAGATTATTATAGAAATAACCTCAGTGTTCAGGTCACAAGCAACCTTGCTGACACTTCCTTTTTTTCCTTTTAATGCTAAAATTAACTTAATTTCCTCCTTTTTTCTTTCAACAGCTTTCAAAGAAGAAGAGATAAAGGATATTGAATTCACCGTAACAACATTAAATTGTCAACATGCCAACAACGAATCCAATGACACATCAACACCTGAGCATCGCGGTTCGCGCTTCAGCAGTATGAAAAAAACCGGAGCTCTGGGAAAAGTCGTACGTTCCAAGTTAAGCAAAACCCTTTACAACAGCATGGATGGCGTTAAGCCCAAAACACCCCTCAAACCCCTGCTCGATATTCAACCATCAGAAATGACCGCATCGAAAGACTCAAAATTATCATCATCCCATCATGATGGAACGAATGCTGATAAGAGTCCCACCAGTCCACAGTCGTCCGGAACGAACCCAGATAAGTCTAAGAAACGCTCAAAGTTGTGTGCGCTTTTGTGACGAAAACCGTCCAATTAGAATTTGAAAAACCCCTCTTCGGGTAGCGCGACATAAAATGAGCTCACAGGTGTGCATTTTGTGTAAGCGCCCTTCAGAGGGCCATTTTTGTTTTCAAGTTCTAATTGATGCAGAAAGAAAAATTCGAATTTTTGAAATTTTGTATTGTACAGCAGGAACTGTTGTGTAGGTATATATGTAGAAATAGTTGAACGTAGCAGGTGTGCAGGAGTGGAGTTAAGGTGAAGTAGATTATCCTAATAGCTTAGGCTTTCGTAGTGTTGACGTCAAATGTCGTAATCGTCACTTTCCTTGTTGTCTGGCTGTTCTTTCGAGTCCTTCGAGAAGGTTAGTGATTGTTTTCCTTGTAGAAACTCCTTCATTGAATTTA
This sequence comes from Sphaerophoria taeniata, assembly GCA_943590905.1. Taxonomy (NCBI): domain Eukaryota; kingdom Metazoa; phylum Arthropoda; class Insecta; order Diptera; family Syrphidae; genus Sphaerophoria; species Sphaerophoria taeniata. The sequence continues at coordinate 238,714,471 of OX016540.1, forward strand.
AGGTTGGTCGCAAACTTACTACCCCAAAAAGTTGCTTTTCCGTCCTTTTTGGTTTGATTTAACTTTGGTGTATGTGCAGTGTGGGTGAGTGTCATGCGAGTTTATGTTAAAGCCGTTTTGTTGTACCTGTTGAAACAAAATCCGTGGGATGAAGTTTTATACTTTGTCATGATGTGGTGGGAACTTTCGGTTTTGTTGAAAGCAAGTTTTGTTTTCTGTTTAATTAAAAGAAATTGCAAATTTGAGTTGTGTTCATAATATAGATGAAACACATGTTATTTTCCACACAAGGATAATATGCTTTATTTACGGGCTACAGGGTTCCGAAAATCCAACAAAAATGATGTGCGGTTATCTACCTCTTTTAAAGCTGATTATATTTACTTCCTTGCAGTTGATGTTTGATGAGAAAGGTTCTGTTGTCTGTGTTTCGTTAAAGGAATTATTTTTAATGAAAAATAATGTTTTTGGATAAAATAAATTAGTCCGCAGGTGTTTTGTGGTTGTGTTTGTATGGATCATACTTTTGTCATAAATATTTTGTTTATTTATATCAAAGTCCTTGAAAAAAGATACGCCATCTTTCTCGGGTACAAATTTAAAGTGCCTAGAGTATTCACTTATTGGGAGAAGTTTGTGGATTATAATGTTTGCTTTTAAGTGTGAAAAACAATATCATTCAAAATGGCCGTGTCAGGAGTTTTCGCAGCATGCAATTCTTTTGAGGTATACAGGGTGATTCACGAGCGTTGTGCCAAAAAGCTAGAGCGTGTAGGTTGAGTTGACACAAGAAAAAAATCGTATGGGAGGGGGGGGGTCTATTCCCCCCCGTTTAGCCGGGAGGGGCAATTTTCTGAAAAATTGACTTATTTTGTAAAAAAAAATATTAAAAATCAACGGCTTCGCTTACAAAACCGTGCTATACCTTTCTGAAAAGCCAAAAACTTCTTCTTTCACTTTGTTTTTAAATTAAATTGTTTTAACAAATAGTTTAAAAAAAATAAATTTTCAAACTCAAAATTTTCAAAAAAAAAGCCAAAAAAAATTTTTTGAACTAATTTTTTTCAAAATTTTATGTAATTAAGTACTAATTTTGTTTTAAAATTTCAATGCGTTTGTTAATTTTTAGTCGAAAACAGAAAACCGGATGCAAAAATGTCTTTTCGTTTTTGAGAAATTAAAAAAAAACCAAAACCACTTTTTTCTAAGAAAATCTCTGTTTTTATTTTTACCTATCTGGACTTTTAGTATAATTTACTAGTTTAATTTATAAATTTAATTTTTTGTAATTGGAGTTTTATGAGGACTCAATAAAGTAGAAAAGTATTGGATTTTCCCTGGATTAATCATTTTGTTCATTGAAAACGTCTGCCATTGACCTTTCACTTCTAGCTCTCCGTGCTCTCGTCGGCGGATTCTTGAAAACATGCTACGACTTGGGCGCCATCTATTGGGATATCTTTCAGCGTAGAGTCTTTCGGCTTCCCGATCTTGACAACAAGTTAAACCGTAGCAGAAGTTCCTGTCCGCTTACTCTTCTCGAACATATGAGTTTGTTATTGTCATGTGTTGATGAATTAATATTTTAATTGTAAATGGTTGTTGAGTAAATATGCGATGCCTTTTATTAACCTTTAGGTTGTTAATTGTTTTTTCATTCAAGAAAAATTGGGGTTTAATTATCTTAAGCCCCCAGCAGGTAGAACCCTTCGCCGGCGAGTGGCCGCGGCCCCAGGTATAGTAAGAAAAAATTGCAGGTCAGTTTTCAGACGTTATCAATGAATACAATGGTTCATCCATTGAAAATCCAATACTTTTCTACTTTATTGAGTCGTCATAAAACTCCAATTACAAAAAATTAAATTTGTAAATTAAACTAATAAATTAAACTAAAAGTCCAGATAGGTAAAAATAAAACAAAGATTTTCTTAGAAAAAAGTGGTTTTGGTTTTTTTTTAATTTCTCAAAAACGAAAAGACATTTTTGCATCCGGTTTTCTGTTTTCGACTAAAAATTAACAAAGACATTGAAATTTTAAAACAAAATTAGTACTTAATTACATAAAATTTTGAAAAAAATTAGTTCAAAAAATTTTTTTTTGCTTTTTTTTTTAAAATTTTTAGTTTGAAAATTTATTTTTTTAAAACTATTCGTTAAAACAATTTATTTTAAAAACAAAGTGAAAGAAGAAGTTTTTAGCTTTTCAGAAAGGTATAGCACGGTGTTGTAAACTAAGCCGTTGACTTTTAATATTTTTGTTTACAAAATAAGTCAATTTTTCAGAAAATTGACCCTCCCGGCTTAACGGGGGGGAATAGACCCCCCCCTCCCATACGATTTTTTTCTTGTCTCAACTCAACCTACACGCTCTAGCTTTTTGGCACAACGCTCGTGAATCACCCTGTATATAATATTTTGAATCACTTTTTCCCATATATCGGGCGGTATCTCGGCCAAAACTTGAGTAATAATGGTTATTAATGCGTCTAGATTTCGGAGACTATTTGCGTTACACGGTCTTTTGGGTAGCCCAACAGAAAAAATATCTAACCGTGTCAATCGCAGGCTCTTGGTGTCCAATTGACAGGTTCAATTGCTGCAAACGCCGGGAAATCGAAAGATTCGGATCATCATCAAAACTTGTGCTTGCAGCAGCAATATTTTCGACTGAACGTGAATTACGATGATGCACAGGCCTTGCGACATCAGTAACAAGCATTTTGTTTGTATGGTATCCTTGAATGAGCGATCAAAGACGGATGCCATTCAGACGAAACAATGCAGAAGGACATTGACAGAAAAATGCTCTATAATCTCCATTCTATTGAGTTTCCTTGCAACTACCAGACGGAGGTCGTGTACGATAGATTGCTTTTCATTTGTCAGCATTATTATTCAATAATAACAATTTCCTGTTTATGCCACTGTCTGCATTACCTTTAAGATACTTGCGCAGTTCCCAATTTATATTATGGACACGGTCCTGGTTTAAATGCATTAGAATCAGGGAGAGCGAAGTTTTCTAACATTTTCGGTTTTGTAAGGACAAACTCCTTAAAACCTGAGAAATTTGGACACTCGAACCGATGAGAATCATGGAGAACGAATTTTTCTGTTCAAAGGATTGATTTTTTTCATAAAGAAATAAATAAAAAAAAAAAAATTGTGACCAACAGCAGAAAAAATAGTGGTTTTGTTATTTCCAAAGGTTTTGCAGAGGGAGGGAGTAAGAAAACTATAAGCCACTCGTAATGCTGGCTAGTGTCTCATTTTCTCCTTTATTTTTCACTTTTCGATTGAATTTGTTGTCTTTGCTCTGTGCCTCTCTATAAAACGAATGGGGTCTTATCAAAGGACATACCCAAGTTGTAGGGCCGAAACGAATACCGAACACAGCTTTTAACCCGAGTGCTTCTTTTGTACATATTAATTAAAAATTCCTTCCCCGAGTCAGCTAATTGAGAACCCCTTTATAAGTGTATCTGCATATTTTCATAACAAAATGTTTAAAAACTGAAATTGAATTTAGAAAATTTAGAAAAAAATAAAACCAAAAACTATAAATAAACTATATCAAAATAAAAGCACAAACACTTAAATCAAAAGCAATTTTCTAAATAAATAAAAACATGTACGAATAACCTAAAAAAAAAATAATTTATGTAAGTATATTGTTGTTGTTAAATTTCTGTTGATCCTTATGTAAATGTCAAAATATGTGATCTTTTTAGGGTCTAAATGAATATCGGTGTGTGCAATAGTCATAGGTTTACTAAAAAAAAAATCAAAGAAGGAAAACAATTTCATTTAAAACTTAAGAGATAAAAACGCTATAAAACATTGTATTTTAAGCGATAAGCTTTGCATTTTACAATACAAAACTAAGTCATAAATACTCTTGAAAATGTTTTAAAAAATAACGTCTTATGTAAATTCAAAATAAATTAAATAAGCAGACAAACAATATTATCTACTGTTAAACTACTTACAAAAAAATATGATTGTAGTTAAGGCTATTTTAAATTAAAACTTAGATAATTTAGAGTTAGAAGTGTTGCATACATTTTTTTTTCTAAAAAAAAAAAAAAAAACAATTACTGTATTTAACTTTTTATCTTTATACGCGATTCTGTGACATTCAAAAATATTATATTTTCAAATAAAAAAACTATAGCAATAGCAAAAAAAAAAAAACTTAATATTAGCAAACTCTAACACTTTTTTCAAGAAATATCTAAATAATTATCCTCTTAAAATTAACTAGAGCAATCTAAAAATTAAGCTTGATAAATACTAAGATTTCTTTTTTGTATACTTAAATAGAATTAAATATTTGTTTGTATCTTAAAAAGAAAACTAGCGTGAATTGAGTCGATAAATATGTATGTTTTAGAAGAAAATAAACTCTCAACAGTGATTGTCAAAAAAAAAATATTCCCTCTTTGTTAGGTTATAATTTTAGTTAAATTTAAATAAATATAAACTAAACATATTAAATATTTAAAAACATTTAATGTTAAATATAAAAAAAGAGTAGATAAGATAAGAGCATGTCCATTGTCCATGTCAATTTAATTCGAATAAAAATTAAAAGGAAGTAAAATGTTCTCAAACTTTTTCAATTGTTTTGATTATGATGGAGATTTAAAAGGTAAGAAATCGCTAACCCATATTATCTTTACAAGATGGTAAAAAAAGTGTAGACATTTTGAAATACTTTACTATTTTCTGAAACCTGCAATGGGTTTCTATCCGCCTATAAAAAAAAAACTACTGGATATTTTCTCAAATTTCTTTCTTTATTTGAAAGTACAATCCTTCTGGTTAATAATGGAAAATAATTTCATTCAAATGTCTGCCTCGACAGGCAATACAGTAGCCTACACGATCGGTCCAATTTTTAAGCACATAATCGATTGTGTGCAGCTGTTTTTCTCCAATGGCTTCACGAATATTGTCCTTTAAAGCATCAATTGCCTCTGGCTTGTCGGCGTCACACTTATCTTTTACGGCACCCCACAAATAAAAGTCCAACGGTGTCAAATCGCAGCTCCGAGCTGGCCAAACGACATCAGCTCTGTGACTGATAATGCGATCTTCAAAAACAGGGTGCAAAACATCGAGTGTAGCTTCGGCTGTGTGGCACGTAGCGCCGTCCTGTTGAAACCAAATGTTGCCAATATCTTCTTCTTCAATTTTTGTGAACAAAAATTTCGTTCAACATGGCCCGATAACGATCGCCATTGACTGTAGAGGGCCACTCCTTGCTCATTTTCGAAGAAAAATTGCCCAATTATACCTCTGGACAAAAATTTGCACCAAACAGTGACTCGTTTTGGGTGTATCGGCTTTTCAATGTATGCGTGCGGGTTTTCTGTGCCTCAAATGCCACAATTTTGCTTGTTTACATACCCGCCAAGATCGAAGCTTCATCTGAATCCGTACGCAATTTTCGCACACATTCTGCAACATTACCATGATTTTCAAAGTAATGTCGCAATATTTTCCAGTGTTGTTCAAGCGTATACAGTATAAACAACCATTCGTTCACCGGAAGGTTAAAACTAATTATCTGTCAAATCAGATATGAGCTAAACGTTACCATTCACGAAATAAGCACTGGTTGAAAAAAAAACGGACCCTTTAGTAAATGAACCGGAGTGAGAACTGCTGTAATATCACCACTGATTAGGTAAGATTATGAGAAATTGTGTCTCAATTAATTTGTTTGAAAATGGTAAGTATACGCCCAGGTGAACCGGATTTTCTATTTCATAAGTAAGACTAAGATTTATGAATTGAATATGATTCTTCTTTATTTATATCGATAAGATATTTTTTTTGGCTTTTTGAGATGTGCTCATTGAACAAAAGTTATTAAAATACTGGATATGAGTATGTACTTCCAGATTGTTATGCGTCGAACCACTCATGGTCATGATACAGAAATGAAACTGATTCGATGCCAAATCGCTTTATTTAATCGATATGATTTGCTATAGAAATGGAGAACTGTAAATTTGAACTGATAGAAAAATAATTTCAATTATCGATGTAACCTATCCTTCTAATAATATAAATATTTACCTTAAATAAATAATATTCCCCATAGTATTTATAATATCCATATTACTTACTTCTACTCTAACACAAACACAATATAAAATTACACACCAAATATAATATTACTTACCTCTAATAATACACTTCAAAATAATAGTAAAGGGTCCGCCATCTAACGTTTTTTTCAACTAGTGCTTATTTCGTGAATGGTAACACTTACCTCATATCTAATTTGATAGATAATTAATTTTATCCTTCCGCTAAATATGGTTGTGTATATACTTGAACAACGCTGGGAAATATTGCAACATTACTTTGAAAATCATGGTAATGTTGCAGAATGTGTGCGAAAAATGCGTACGGTTTTTGGAAGAAGAGAAGCAACGTCAGCTCCGTATGTTCGTTATCTTGTAAAAAAAAAAATGGCATCCTCATCGATAAACCAAAGCGTGAAAAGCCAAAAACAGTGCGTACACCCGAGAATATTGCTGCTGTGGTAGAAAGTGTGCGTGAAGCGCCATCAACATCAATTCACCGTCATTCTCAATAATTGAACATTTCGGAGACATCATTGAGACGAATTTTGCATAAAGACCTTGGCATGAAGCCATACAAAGTCCAACTGATTCAGTGTTTGAAGCCAACTGACCATCCCATGCGTTTTCGCTTCGCTAAGTAAGCCTGCGACTTAGAGAAGATGTCGATTTTGCCAAAAAAACTCATCTTTTCAGATGAAGCTCTTGGCCGGTATGAATACAAGCAAAAGTGTCGCATTTGGGGCACAGAAAACCCGCACGCATACATTGAAAAGCCGATACACACAAAAAGAGTCACTGTTTGGTGCGGATTTTGGTCCAGAGGCATAATTGGGCCATTTTTCTTCGAAAATGAGCAAGGAGTGGCCGTTACAGTCAATGGTGATCGTTATCGAGCCATGTTGAACGAAATTTTGTTCACAAAAATTGAAGAAGGGGATATTGTCAACATTTGGTTTCAACAGGACGGCGCGGCGCTACGTGGCACACAGCCAAAGCTGTACTCGATGTTTTGCACCCTGTTTTTGAAGATCGCATTATAAGCCGCAGAGCTGATGTCGTTTGGCCAGCACCTCGGAGCTGCGATTTGACACCGTTGAACTATTATTTGTGGGTTGCCGTAAAAGATAAGTGCTACGCCGACAAGCCAGGGACAATTGACGCTTTAAAGGACAATATTCGTGAAGCCATTGATGAAAAACAGCTGCACACAATTGATAATGTGCTTACAAATTGGACCGATCGTGTAGGCTACTGCATGGCCAGCCGAGGCAGCCATTTGAATGATTGAATTGATAGTACTTTCAAATAAAAAAAGAAATTTGAGAAAATATTCAGTAGTTTTTCTTATAGCATTTTCAAAAAAAAAAAAGTTATTTGGCGGACCCTTTATATCAACATGACAAACCTGATTCAGTTTGTTTCGCCGGCAAAACAAACACAAACCTTGAATTGTTAACATCGCAAGAAGGTGGAAAGTAATGAATGCACATCTTTGTACAATTAACCCTTCGCAAGTAGCCAATGATCTGTCTACTTTTGCATCATTCATAATTATCTTCGAAGCGAGCAGGTATCTCATTTGCAGAAATCTTGTTCTGATTTCAAAAACTATAATCGTCCCTAATACGTCCGCTATTCTATACCTAATTTTCTTACACTGTATCATCAAAAGTGTGAGGACTAAGATCCAAAACTGCAGTCGTGCATCTAAATTCTTAAAGCCTTTCGTATAATATCTTTGCTTTGACCAAAAGCAATTTAACTTCTGACACGAATGATCTACTACTCGTAGAACTTAGTGGTTCTGGTTATCTTTAAAACAATGTATATCTCATGAGAATTTTTTATAAGCCAAAGTAGCCTCTAATTATTCTTGCAAAGGTTGATAGAATCAATTATTATTATAAAAAACTTAAACTAAAGAAAAAAAAATGTTTTATTCAATGAAAAATATTTTGTTGATAGATACTGTTTGTTTACTTAAAAAATAAAAAAAAAACACCCCAACGCAACGCCAAAAGAAAAACCACACAAAGCTTTTTTATCGTGAAAGCCTTAAAACCACTCATCTTTCAAAGAACTCAGTGAAGTAACCAATTCCACTCAGTACAATGCGTTAAATTTCTTATTTAGTTTCGAGGAGACCGACCGGCCGGCAGCAACACGACAAATCGCTTGCACTTCAATCAAAAATGATTTTCTTAAATAAATGTGTATTTGTCGGTATCTTGCTATTTACCATGATGGATACCGTTTTCCAAGCGCCCTTTTATCTCAAACCAATTCGATTTATGGAAGCTATAACCAAGGTGATTGAAAAGTATTCGAGCTACAATATGGATCCAGATTACATCAGTTTCAAAAAGGAAAACAATCATTTTGACCTACTACTGCTGGGCTATCAGTACAATGAGGCCAGTCTCGGAGAAGCTGCATTCTTCAAATGTCCGACGGTGGCAGTTTGGATGATGCAGCCATTTGGTCATATTTCAAGGTTGATTGGTCAACCGAACCTCCCGGCTATTGTTCCATATTCGCCGTTTATCCCACCTACTCCAATGGATTTTCAAAATCGAGTTCTGAACTATATTGTTTATGCACTCGAAGGTCTGGTTACGATGTTTTCCGAAATGTATATGGCGAGGTTATATGAGTGAGTAAATTTGACACCCTTGAGATAATACGCCTAACGATCTACTTTGTCTCCAGTCAAATTTATCCTAGCAACGAGTATCCTTCGTATAAAGAGATGGGAAAAAATCTTTCTCTCATGTTTTACAATCACCACTTCAGTGAAAGCCCGGTGAGACCTCTCATTCCGGCCCTGATTGAAATCGGAGGAATCCAGATTAAAGACAAACCAGATCCATTGCCAAGTGGCATACAAACATTTTTGGATGCTTCTCCACAGGGTGCAATTTACTTCAGTCTTGGATCGAATGCATGCGGTCTTCACGTTAAGGAAAAAACCATAAAAATGATTTTCGACGTACTGGCTTCCCTTAAATACACCGTAATTTGGAAGCTCGATGATATCAAGCTTCCTGGAAATTCATCAAATATTTTATTCAAGAAATGGTTGCCACAGGATGACATCTTGTCCCACAAGAATTTGAAACTGTTCATAACACATGCTGGCAAGGGAGGTGTAACAGAGTCCGAGTATCATGCAGTTCCCATGGTCGCCCTCCCAATAATGGATGACCAGCCAAGCAATGCCAAGATAATGGAAAGCAAGGGACATGGTCTTGTTCTCGATCATGAAACCATGACGGAGGATGAATTCAGAAAAGCTGTGATTGAAGTTATGGAAAACAAAAAGTATAGAAATGCGGTGGAGAGATTTTCAAAACTCTACAAAGATCGACCAATGACAGCTAAAGAGACAGCTGCGTTTTGGGTTGAGTATGTGATCCGGAACAAAGGTGCTCCTCATATGCAGAGTCCTTTGAAGGATTTGAATGTCTTGCAAGAAAATAGTCTGGATGTGATATTATTTTTGGGTGTTGTGTCGTATTTGACTTTGAAGTTGTTGAAATTTATGCTTAAAACCATTTTTAAGTTGTTCAAAAGTTTAGTATTTGGAAAACGGGGAAAAGTCGAAAGTAAACAAGACTAGACCCTCCAAAAAATTGTAGTTAATTGTGAAGTTTATTTTGTGCAACTAGTCCGGCCCTGAGTCTTGAGCATTTTGTTTATCTGAATACAAATAAGATTAATAATTATTATTTATTTTTTTGTGCAAATATATACATGTAAAAAAGTTTAAAGTATCGATACTATCGATAGTTTTACAAACAATGTAAAAATCTATAAGAATCATATTCTTTGCGTTTGTAGGAAGCTAACCTCATGAATATTAAAGCTTTATTTCATTTCAAATTATTTTATTGACCAGAATTAAAATGATTAAAACCTACAAACATACTTTAACTTCATTAACATTAAACGTCAAGATGATGATTTGATTTGTTGACGCGTATTATATCATTGAATAAAATATGCCGCATCCTTATCATCTTGTTTGTGACCATTTTTCTTAAATCTTGGATCTAAAATGGTTCACATTTTACGGGCTGTTCTCGTATAATAAGGTCTCAGCTCTGTCAATGTCTTCACCACTTGTTTGGCTTCATACGTTTGAACTTTAACTTCTATTTTAAATAGTTTTGCTGATATTCCTCTTTTGAGAGGTATAATTAGGGAGCTTGTGACAAATTTTTCCCCGGATATATGTAGTAGTTGCGGACGTTTTAACCCATTGCAAGAGCTTTTATCTTTAATGACTTCAAAGTTTTCGGCCGTTTATGATGCAAGAGATCTACTTTGGCTTATTTCTGAGGCCAGCTCACTTCGTACTTCATGCAGATTAACGTTTTATTACTTTGATTACTAACATGGGCAATACTAACACTTTTGTTTTTCCGAGTACGGACAACTCAGAAGGGTGGGAAGATGTGTTAGACGTTACATTTGTCAATATTTATGGCAACCTCTCCATCGAAAATTGGAGAGTATCTCTTCTTAACTTCTTTTTCTGATCATAGACGGATTCTATTTGATCTTAAATTTGAAATAAAATCTCCTCCCCCCTATAGAAATCCAAGAAGAATTGACTGGAAGAAATTTAGTCAGATCTTTGGCTCAAAGTTGCGCAGTATACCGAACGCGAGTTACGACTCGGTAACAGATCTTGAGTTAGAGATTTCAAACTTCGAGGACTCTATAAACACTGCCTTCAAGGTCTCTTGTCCGATAAGATATAGTAAGAAAACCTTTCCACCTTGGTGGAATGATGACTTATCTAATCTGAGGAAAATAACAAGAACCATTTTTAATATCTGCTATAAGCATAAATTTTATCAGCCTTATAAGGACTGCTTGAGAATATACAAGCGTTCTATAGCTCAAGCCAAAAAACAAGGATGGCAAGAGTACTGTCAGTCCATCGAAAACATCAAAGATTCGGCCAGGCTTAGTAGGGTTCTATCGAAAGAACATTCGAACCCCTCATTTCTTAAAAAACCAGATGGAAGCTGGACAGCATCTCCAATGGAGACATTAGAGCTTCTAATGAACGTACACTTCCCAGGTTGTGCAGAAGAACCAACCGAATCCAATCTGACTTTCAACATGCCAACCTCCATAGAGCAGGTAAACGCCCTTATAACTAGAGAAAATATAGTCTGGGCTATTAAAACCTTCTCGCCATACAAATCTCCAGGCCCTGATGGAATACTACCTATAATGCTGCAAAATCAGCTTGAATTAGTAGTACCACGGCTCGAGAGTATCTTTAAAGGTTGCCTCTTACTAAACCATGTCCCCATGTCTTGGAGGCAGGTAAGAGTGGTTTTCTTACCAAAAATTGGTAAAAGAGGGCATGAATCTGCCAAAGATTACCGACCTATAAGCCTTACTTCCTTTCTTCTTAAAACCCTGGAGAGAATCGTAGAATCTCACATAAGGAGCATTCTGAGTAGTTGTCCCCTATCTAACTCGCAACATGCCTACATGAGGGGCAGATCTACAGAGACTGCCCTTCACGAGGTAGTGAGAACGATAGAAAACACGATTCATTTCAAGGAATATACCCTAGCCACCTTCTTAGACGTAGAAGGAGCTTTCAACAATGTCCTAACTGAATCCATCGCTGAATCACTTGCAGACTTCGGTGTTGAGAACTACATTAGAAGGTGGATAATATCCATGCTAAGTAACAGGAGGATTCAATCAAAGTTAGGATATTCAACGTGTACCAAATATGCCAGCAGAGGAACACCTCAAGGAGGTGTATTGTCTCCTCTCTTATGGCTTTTGGTCATGAACAGCATTCTGGTGAAATTCGAGAGTAGTGGAGTGAAAGCGGTTGCGTACGCCGATGATTTAGTCATTCTAGTTTCAGGAAAATTTCCAAGCGTGGTCAGTGAAATCACTAATATGGCTTTGAAGAAAGTAAGCACCTGGGCTGCGAGCTGCGGACTAGGTGTTAACAGCAACAAAACCGAGTTGATGCTTTTCACCACCAAAACCAAGGTACCACCCTTCACTCTACCTCGGTTAAACGGACAAGCACTATCATTGTCTTCCAGTGCTAAATATCTGGGCGTAATACTAGACACCAAATTAAACTGGAAGCTTAACATCGAAGAGCGGATAAGAAAATCATGTGTCGCCTTCTTCGCCTGCAATAAAACATTCGGCAAAAAGTGGGGCCTCCAGTCAAAAATGATAAAATGGACATACACAGCGGTTGTAAGACCGATACTGGTCTATGGTTCCATTGTGTGGTGGCCCGCTCTCAGCAAAGCCTACATAGTAAACAAGCTTACAAAGGTGCAGAGAAATGCTTGCGTAGGGATATCAGGGGCAATCAGGTCCTGTCCAACGGATGCACTCAACGTCATCCTGGACCTTCTTCCGATTGATCTCGCTTTATTAAATATCAGGTGTCCTGCAGTATCTTGAGACTCAAAGAAATAGGCTGCTGGAAACCTAGATCTTACGGGCACTGCAACCAATCAAGCCTGATACCATCATCAGACATCCTATCCACATTCACCGATTACTGCATCCCTACCCTAGACACCTCAAAGAAGTTTAGAGTCTTGCTCTCGTCAAGAACCGACTGGGAGGAAGGCGTTGTGACGGAAGACTTCGACACAACTATCTTCACGGATGGTTCGAAGATGGAATGCGGTGTTGGTGCAGGTGTCTTCTGTGAATCTCTTGAGATTTCAAAAACCTATAGACTTCCCGATTTTGCCAGCGTATTCCAGGCAGAATTGTTAGCGATAAGGGAAGCTTGTACAGCCCTTAGAAATATCCATCAGAACCAAAATGTAGATATACTAACAGGCAGTCAGGCGGCTATTAAAGCCATTGATTCAGCTTTATCATCCTCTAAACTGGTCCAGCAATGTTAAGAGGCCCTAAAGGAACTGGATATGAGCGTCACTCTTATCTGGATACCGGGCCATAGGGGCTATGAGGGAAATGAGAAGGCGGATTAGCTGGCTAGGCAAGGATCAGCCCTTCACAACTCTCTGGCAGTGAGAGTATATGCTCCTCTTGGAGTTGTGAAGGGCAATATCCTGACCAAATACACATCAGAAGCAAATCATAGGTGGAGTAGTTTGACGAGTTGCGTTATATCCAGGAAAATCTGGCCCGCCTATAACAAACCAAAATCAATCAATTTAATTTCCAAACCAAGGCATGACATAGCCAGGATTGTCGCTACCTGCACAGGGCATTGGCCCGTAGGGGAGCATGCGGCAAAATTGGGTATACCACATAACTCTTTCTGCCGTAGCTGTGAGAACCGGGATGAAAAAGAAACGGTCCCACACTTTCTATGCCATTGTCCGACCCTGGCCAGGAAAAGAGCACTCCACTTGGGTAAGGAATTCTTCAACGGTATTGAGGAACTCTCAGAATTCAAGATCAAAGATCTGATCGCATACCTAAATAGCACAAAGTGGCTTTAACCCCCTCCCCCCTTATTTCTCCCTCTCTAAATGGTACTATGAGATAATAGGCCGTAGGGTAGGAGAATAAAATTACATTTTATATTTTATATAGGACTCTATGTGCGGAACATACACCATCCATAACCCATTTTCAAATCCATTTAGAATCTCACGAGGTATGGTATCAAAACGGCGCACTCAGCGCTAATTGTGTCCTGCGCGAAGCAGAACAGCCATTTCTACCTACCTACCTGTTACTTTGATCTTAATTTTTTTAAATTTAAAGTATTGTAATGTGTATACACTTTATTTTATCTCTTACGCTCTGTACCTCTTTCTATCAGTGCTGCCATTTCGTGGGGAATTTCCCTTTTCGTGGGGAATACACGGAACAAAATATGGGGAAAACTTTATTTAGCAGAACATATTCTAAATCAGTTATAGAAAACACAAGAAAACAAAACCTCGAAGTAAATTTGTATTAATTAGTATATTAACAGAACTCACACAAATAATCACATGAGAAGCACTTTGATCATTGTATTTGTAATCTCTACGACTGATTTTGACTGGTGACGCTCCCAGTGAAAAAATCCAGTAAGAAAAAGATAATACAATCTATCATACTATTTTCCATACTATATTCCATCGAATCTGGAAATGTGTTTCTTTTCCACATTTTTTTTTGTTTGATGTTTTCACAAATAAAACTTTTATCTTTGAATTTGGTTTGGTTAGCTTCTGCGATTTTTTTGATGTCGACTTTATTGGGCTCAATAATATACACAAAATATTATATGAATTTATGTCTCTCATTTTTTCGATTCCAAATGTAAGTTTGGATTTTTTATGAAATGGAATGTTTCAATATGTTTTTGTTATTGTTGTTTTATTGTTTAAATGAAAAAAATATATATATTTTACCAAATATAAATAAAAAACAAAACAAAACGTTTTCTTTTGCAAGTTAATATTCGAGGGGGATTCGTGGGGAAAATCAATTTTCAAAATGGGGAAAATGGGGAATTTTGATATTGTAAAAGGGGAATTCGACCTTAATCATCTGGCAACACTGTTTTCTTTATTTAATGTATACACTTTTCTTACTCTCTTTACTTACTCCGTATCTCTTTTTATATTTAATGTACATACTACTCTTACTCTCTTTACTATAACTCTAATATCATTTTATAGGAAATAAGTATGTAGCAATAAGTTTAATTGTAGTAGTAAACACTTATGTGTATGACAGATAAAAATGAGGGGCAACATCTAGTGGTTAAAAAGAGAACTTCTGGAACATTCGGTTTAGTAGTTTCTAGAACCATTATCAGAACTATAAATACCCGATTCGAAAGCGAAGCGGGATACTTGATTGTGAACTGCGATAAGTAAAGTACACTGTGTTTGAAAAGTTATAATTGAAAGTGTTGAATAAATAAGTTTGTGAGTGATTTGAATAAAGTAAATTTGTGTTTTATTTAAAAAGTGAATAAGTTTTAATTGTCGGACCAAGCCGAATACTACAGTATTAATTGTTGTAGTTTTCGGTAATACATCAGAAAATGAATTTATTTTTGAAAGTCTTAAAGAACAAGGTGTAGTATATTTGTGTAAAACAGGGCTAAAGCCGGATTAGTACCATTGGAGTTTTTCTTTTTTACCTCTGAGCAGATCAGATCAGATTACAGAACTGTCAAAAAAAAATCTGTGTTTCTTTTTTAGCTCAGATATATCGGAGCAAAAAATTTTCATGCTCTGAGCTAAATCTATTTGCTCAGGATAAAACGACCGAGCAAATAGAGCAGATAGCTGAGCGAAGACAACTTTTTTTCGGATTCTACAGACAAAAACAAACATAAAATTAAAAATGGATTCCCAAGCTTCCCTATTGTAGGTAAACAAAAAATTGTTAAAATACATAATAATAAGTAAAAAATTACATTTCAGTGCTCGGGTTTGTTTCTTAATTAAATCGGAGGACATTGAATATGATCTGCTCAGAGCTTCGCTTTGACACATCCGTGATCTCTTCTAATCTGCTCAGAGGTAAAAAAGAAAAACGCCAAATACATATCTGCTGTTTTGATCATACTCTCTGCATTTTCGACGATGGTTTTTTAAAACTATCGATGTACCCGATAGATTTTTACTATCGCTAGACTATCGATGTTTAGCCAACACTACTTATGGCGTTTTTAATTGGGAATCTGCAATCTAAACAGAAGCATTCTGTTTTTGAAATCAGAAGGGAAATTCTCTTCTTTTCAGAATCAGAACTGTCACTTTTGCCCAATTGAACGCTTTCAGAATGCTTTTTTTTACTTCCATTAAAAACGCCATTAGGTGCTTAGCAAAATAACGAACTCTAAACTCTTAGCCACGTACCACGTCCGAGAGAAAAGTCTTACGTAAAATAATTGTCCTCCTTTGTGAGGAAGGACGATTCCGGAAACGATGAATTCGCGTGATAGAAATATTGAGCTTAGTAGACTTCGGTGGGCTGAATACATAGCCTGAGCGAAGAGGAACCGGCCCAGAAAGCCTTTTACATGCTAGGAGATAGCGCTGCTGGAAAGACGGCGTAAACAAGGAAGACCGAAGCTTTGGAGTTCGAAACTGGGCCCTTTTTGCGTGAAACGATTATCGTTTGTAAAAACGCGTAGGTATTCGTTAAATTGCGATATGGGCTAAAACGAGCATCGTTAAAAGATACGATAGGTACTCGTAATGGATTGACGAGTGCTTTTAGCTATCGTTTTGCTGACTTTCGTTTTGAGTTTGCTGTCATCGCAAAACATTATTCCGACAGCTATACAGAACTATTCAGCCCATTCTGTCCTTTCTTCCGTTATATTATAATATCCGATGGTACTAGGGTTTCTGTATGAGATTCTGTTTCTGGACTACGGATAACAGCCACGTAGCCAGGAAAGTGAGGATTCACAAGGAGCTCAAGGGTTTCACTACAGGATTCAGTCCAGCTGTCTGTAGGTTTTTTGAGAGATCCTAAAGTGACTGAATCTTTGGTCAAAAGTTTTCTCAGTCTGGCAGATTAATTCGGCCTTATTACCGTACCCGATCTGAGAAAAATTTTCTCCGATTCGTACAATTTCTACGTATTTTCTACCACCGTATACTTTGGGACAGGTACTTTCTATTGGAGACAGCTAGCTGGATACGAAAATCTCACACACATGTTTTTACGTTCGACTCGCCAGTGCAGAGGTAACAGGGATGTACATTCAAATAACATAATGTACCCACTTGTTTGTCTCGCACTCTCGAGATCAAGGAAAGAATTAAAAATACTCTTTATCAACCTTTTCGGAATTTATTTATTTTCATCTTTATTATTCTTTTTTTATTCTATAAATATGCATGCGAATTTTAAATTCCCATATGCAGTGGTCAGTTATTTGTTTATATAATTTCTTGTTACACTTTTGTTAAATTTTGTTAATTTACTCTTAATATGATTTTTCACTTTATTGTATGAATGTCTAACGTTAATACTAGAATAACATTACGAGTAAGCCTAAAAAGAACACTGAAACACGGTTATAAAGGGGAAGAGGGGATGTACAATGGATACAAAACTTTCATTCAACGACTGTTGTTTAATATTTGAAAAAGAGAAGACTTTCTTCTTCTTCCTTTTGGGACATCTATTGGGATGTTAAGGGGAAGAATTGTGTTTGAAAATTCTACTTTTACATTAATTTATGATTCGATTACTAATTTTAACTTTTTTCTTACAAATGTTGTTGTTTTATTCCAATTTTGTATAAGAATTGAATTTTACTTTTGCTTCCCAACTCGACAGATCTTAAATTAAATTGTTTAACAAAACTTACGAAAAACTGTTATAACGGGAATGATGTTTGAATGTGATGACTGAGTATTGACCAAACCGATTAGTTGTTTCAATGGAGCAAAATATAATCTTGGTTTTTGTTAATAAATTAATCACTTTGTTTTTATTTGTTACAGAAGGAAAAACCACACACATTGTTGTTGTTAGTTCGCACTGATTAGAAAAAAAATGAACTTATTTCGACACGTTTTGCGAAAAAGAACAAAACAGAACGTTCGCCTTAACATAGACAGCTTAAGAGACTACATGCAAAGAAAAATAAATCAAAAAACAAAACGAAAACGAAAGAAAAGAAAAAACACGTTGGTCGCTTGTCAGTTGAACGCGGCGCCAAACGTTACATGAAAAATTCCTCTGTTGAGTGGGAAAGCGGAAGTCACGTTCGCCCTGGACGATCCAATATGGAAATCTCTATGACGCGCAGGCCACGGTATGTTGGATCGATAACTTGCAGACCTTTGGGATTGTAAATGCGTTCATTTTGGGCAGCAATGAATTTTGATATTTTACGCAGGACCTTTGGTGTTTTACCGAAAAATTAAGATTAGATTTAGCATGAAAGTAGTTTTCGAAGGAGAATTTACCTTTTCGTAATGCGTTTCTGAGCACATGTAGACTAAGTAAGCAGTTATGCATCCAATGCAGCCCTCGCAGTAGGTGCTGCAAGTGCCTTTTTCTGCTTCCGCAAAGAACTCGTTCAATCGATTTATTGTTGACTCGAAAATCTGACGTTCGATCTGAAATGGAGGAAAAATTGGTTGTTTTCGTTTAAAGGACAAATTGATGATGCTGAGGAGTTTAGCAAGGAGGACGTTTACGACCTCCTGGATAGAGCCTATGGAGACTGTCTAGAGAACGACGCACACAGGTAAATTTTCCCAAAAAGCTGGCCATAACTAAAAAAAAAAAAATTTGCGATTTGTTGTAATTTTTTAATGCAAAGTTGTTTACAAATAGTGTAAGCATTAAGCCTCATATATCATTCGATGCAGATTATAACGGTTTAATCAGTAGATGCTTTCAAAGTGCAAACTTTAAGGGAACAAATGCGGTAGCTGTTTTGATCTGGCGAGAAGAAGTCATTTTGGTTTATTTTTTCTTTCTTTTTTTGGGTGCTTTTAAAATTTATTAAACATTGATTCTGTTGCTAGTGGTATGTTTTATTGAGATAATGTTTTTTTTGTCATATTTTAAGTTGATAATTAATTTTGAGGCCTTTTAAGGCAGAGTATTTTATTGGTACAATATTTTTATCATTTTTTAAAAATGCAAAAGTTAAGTTTTTCTGCGGATTTCTGTAATGAAAACAGTCTTAAAATTTGCGTTTGCATTTCCTTAATCAGAAACAGTCAAAATATTTTGCGTCATTTTGCGTTCTTTTTAAATATTCGCACTTAAAGTTGACGCGGAAGGGCTTTTTTTTGTTTTTTTAATATAAACTTGTTTACTTTTTACGCAAGATCGCGATCAAGTTTCACTCTTCTTTCTAAAAATCAGCTTTGTGGATGTTTGAGAAGATGCACATCTCGTGACATACCGAAAAAATCAATTTTTTGACAGAAACGTAGGAAAATGAAACTAATGTTGACATTTCAGAGCAAACAAACAACTTTTATTTCCCATTTTGTCTATGACCATAAAAGAAGGTGGTTAATTGCCAAAAAAACATAAAAAATAACAAAAAAAAATAATTCTGAAGCTATTCTTCCAATTGGACTTCGCAAAGAAGCACAAGAGTCTCGAAACAAGGACATAAAGCGTAAATTGTTGCATACATACTGATTTTTTTTACAAGGAAATTAAAACACTTATGAAATTTTTTGGAACCTATGCAAGATTAATAATAAATTGCACAAAAACGTGTTGATAAAATTTCCAAAAAATTGGCTGAGCCGTTTTTGAGAAATCTGGAAAAGAGTGTTATAAACCCAAAAGGTACTACAAAAAATGGATCTCTTTTCCGATTTATTTGTTATTGAAGAATATATTTTAAATAATATTTCGGAATGCAATTTCACTAAGGATAATGTTAAATATAACTGTGCAAATATTTAACAAAATTTGTAAAGCCGAAATGGAGATATACGGGAATAATCAAAAAATCAGCCGCAAAGTCCCTAGTATTAGAATTTCACTTCGATATATATGGCCATAGATAAACATCTGAAAAAATTAGGATTTTTTTTTATTTATTTGGAGACGATTGAGCAGATACTTTCATTAATTTTCGAAAAAAGCAAATAGGAACCACCCTAATGTAGATAATTACTTATTTATTTATTAATATATGTATTTATGTATTTATTTATATATTTATTCATTTATTTGAGTATTTATTTCTTAACTTATTTATTATATATGTCCTAATTAATTTATTTATTATTTTCTAAAAAGCAATAAGCATGCAATGCAATACAAACAAAATACCAAATTTAAAAGCACCCTTTTTCATCCTTTTTGCATGGTCTTTGGCGAATTTGGTTGTATATTTGGTTGAAAATTGTTGTTTCTTTTGAAAATTAACTTTTTATGAATTTCCATGCAACAATAAAACAAAAAAACCCAAAAAATAATTTTGGCCAGCTTTTTGGGAAAATTTACCTGTGTGCGACGTCAAAATCGTCTCCGAGAGACTTCAATGTAAAAATCGGGAACGAAGACATTTTTGGCGAGTTAGTTGGAAAGCACAGCCTCCACGAAGTTACAACAGATAACGGCTTCCGAGGTTCGGAAGTTTTACCAAGAGGTAAAACGAATGACTCAAGGCTACCGATCACGAACTGAAGCGTGTAAAGACCAACAGGGAAATATCGTAGTAGAGTCACAGTCAACGCAGAGGATATGGCAGGACCACTTCTGACGACTGTACAACGACTATGACGAATCAAATTCGGCTGTCAGGCAGAATGAACCATTCAATGAAGACGACGCAAGCCAAGATTTCCGTCTACACGACCTTGAAGAAGTGAAGATATCTATAAGCCTCAAAACCAAAGCCGCGGGAGCTGACGGCATCACTGCCGAACTCTTCAAAGCAGCCGGTGATGACTTGGTAAGGAGCATGGACCAACTCATCTGCAGAATATGGTCGGAAGAGAGCATGCCTGGTGACTGGAAGCTAAGCATTGTTTGTCCGATCCTGAAGAAAGGAGACCCTCTAAACTGCACCAACTATAGAGGCATCAGCCTCCTAAACATCGCCTATAAGATCTTTTCTGCAGTACTATATGAACGTAAAGTCGGTAACGACCTCACCAAGCAACGACGCCTTCGATGTCAAAAAAGTCTTTAGACAAGGTGATGCACTGACTTCCCTATTATCATACTGGAACGAATATTGCAGAACTCTCGCGTCAAAACTAGAGCCACTATCTTCCAGAAGTCTGTGCAACTACTCGCGTACGCCGATGACATTGATATCATTGGGAGAGCGCAGCGTGATGTCAACAATGCTTTTGCGCGTACGGTCAATGAGGGCAAAACAAAGTATATGACTGTCATCAAGAAAGGACAAACAACACCGACGCACGTCTTGGACAAAACGGCACGATAGACGCATATAAATTTCAGGTAGTAAAGGACTTTGTCTACCTTGGCTCTGCTATCAACACGAACAATAACAACAGTGCCGAGATCAGAATTTGACACTCTATAGAAGCCTCATCATCCCTGTCCTTGCTTATGGTGCAGAAGCATGGACCCAGTCAAAAACGGATGAGAGCACACTAGGCCGGTTCGAGAGAAAAGTTCTACGGGAGATCTACGGTCTGGTTTGCAGTAACGGTAATGGAGGAGAAGATTTAACCACGAACTGTATGGGCTGTACAGCGACACTGACCTAGCTAAAAGAGTGAAGGTCCAAGGAATCAAGTGGAGAGGATGGACACCAATGCTCCGGCCCGTAAAGTCTTCGAATCCACCCCAGAGGGACGACGCAGTAGAATAAGACCAAGGCTTAGGTGGCGTGAGGATGTTGAAGATGACCTCAACCAACTCGGCGGGCGTAACTGGAGACAGCTAGCTAGGGACCGAGCTGGCTGGAGAGGTTTGTTGGTTGAGGCCAAAGTCCAACCCGGACTGTAGCGCCATCTTAAATAAGTAAGTAAGCAACGGCTTCCGACTAATCGACTTTGCTGATGGTCGAACTGCCAATCAAATGGACCATGTACTAATCGGAGCAAGGAACGCATCCAACATCTTAAGCGTGCGCACTTTCCGAGGAGAAAATGTCGACTCTGACCACTTTCTGGTAGTGGCTAAGTTTAGAGCTCGATTTCGAAGAAAGAAGTTCAACTTTGGTTGCCTTAGCACCCCGGAGAATGCCAGAGACTACAGTGAACGTCTGAGTGAGAGACTGTCCGCCTTCCTCTTAAGTACCACATATGTCAACACCTTGTTGAACCAGTATCGCGAAATAATTAAAAATGTAGTCGAGACCACTATCGGTTACCAGCCACCCCTGAAAAAGAAACCGTGGTATGATGATGAACGCGCGTTATTGAAAAGGGAGACGGAAAATGCACGTTTGCAGATGCTGCACCGGAAAACAAAAGCAACAAGAGAAGAGAGCCGAACAAAAAGGAGAAATGAGAAAAAGACTCTGCGAAGGATGAAAAGAGCATCCGCAGTTTCTCAGCTCAAAGATCTTGAAGAGTCACGGGCCAAGAAGAACAACACACGAGCAACGTTTCTTTAAAAGGTCGAAGCAACTAGTTTCTGGTTGTAGAACCCGGACACACGCTCTTCGCAACAGCGAAGGAAACCTAGTCACCGAAGCACAGGGAATTGTAGATATTTTCAAGCAGCACTTCCAACAGCTGCTGAATGCGAGCGAGCCAATGACGAAAGGGATCCGAGACCAGTAAATACCCAGCCCCAGAACGCAGCATAGAAGAGGTAGAAAGAGCCATCCAAAAGCTAAAAAATAACAAGTCCACCGGGTCAGATGGCATACCTGCGGAACTCTTTAAGTATGGAGGAGGTGTTTTGAAGAACCGCGTGCACCAGGTCATCAAAAAAGTGTGGGAGGAAGAATGCATGCCCACTGACTGGTCGATAAGTTCCATATGCCCCATCTGCAAAAAAGGCGATCCGATGTCATGCAAAAACTACCGTGGCATATCCCTGCTTAATGTTGCATACAAAATCCTATCCAACGTACTGTTTGAGCGTCTTAAACCTTTCTGCAACACAATAATCGGCACGTACCAGTGTGGCTTTAGGCCAGGCAGAACAACGATAGACCAAATATTCACCCTGAGGCAAATCCTGGAAAAGACCAACGAATTTCAAGTCGAAACCATCGCCAAGACCTTATGATGGCGATGTCTGAATTCGCTCCTAGGCTATGCGGACGACATACACATCATCGGTCACAAGTGACATCGGTCACTTAAGGCCTTCACAGCGATTGAAGAATAGGCGAATCTCGTTGGCCTTGAAGTAAATGAGGATGTGGCAGCTTATAAGTTCATTTGTATTAATATTAATTTAATCCTAATTTCACAAAAACTCAATTTTCTACTTTAACATTTTCACTTTGCTATTTTCAAAATTAATATTCCAGTAGTTCAATTTCAATTAATCAAATTTTCATTTTTCTAAAATATTTTTCATTCCGAATTTGTTCTTCGTAAAATCATTACCTTTTAATAAAAGTTCAATTGATTTGTTGTAAACTTTATTGTTGGATTGTTTAGCTTTCTTCCTGCGGTAAGGAATTTTATATTTAACTAAAGAATCCACATTGGTGACCCCTGAAAGAACACAACATTAACCAATTTATTCATCGTTTTTCCTGAGAAAATGCCCGCAAATCAAGATATGAATGAACAAGACGAAAGCAACGATAATTCATCGAGACAAAACCGAAACGAAGTTCACCATGTAGCAATAAAGCCAGTCCCATTTGTGAAGGAAGAGCCTGACTTATACTTTCTTCAAATGGAAGCCCAGTTTCGAAATTCTGGAATCACACGTGATCAAACAATGTTTGACTACGTAATTTCAACGCTGGAGCCCAAGTATCTGCAAGTTATTTCGCAAATCATCCGCAATCCTCCTCCGACAGAAAAATACAAGACAGTGAAAGACGGATTGATAAGAGAGTTCATGCTTTCTGACCATCGTAAACTTTCTAGATTAGTCAAGGAGATCGAGTTAGGTGACGATAAACCTTCACAACTACTGCGAAAAATGCGTGATTTAGCAGGTAATTCCATAACCGACGATATGATGAAGACATTATGGTTAGAGAGATTGCCTGAAAGCATCCGAGCCGTAGTTTCTGTATCCGAATTCGAACTCGATAAGCGTGCACTTATTGCTGATACGATGCTTGAAGTTATGGGTAGAAGTCAAATTAACACAGTAAATAAGTACTCCCCATCTCCATCAACATCATCACAATCCGAAATATTTGATTTGAAGGCCGAGATCGCTTCTCTTTCAAAAGAAATACAAGAGCTTAAATCAAATTTTTCGCCAAAGTATCACAATTCAAGAAGCCGATCAAAATCAAATTCAAGACCGAAAAAAGTATACCGTCTATGCAAATTCCATCATCGGTTTGGCTCTTTAGCCAGGAAATGTGTCGAGCCTTGTGAGTTCAACAAAAAAGACGATTTATCTTCGGGAAACTGAATTCCACTTCGACAAAGACGGTACACGAAGTGGATTCCTCAATATCTCACCGTCTTTTCATATACGACAGAACGAACCATTTAAAATTCCTCATTGACACTGGCGCTGATGTATCTGTTTTGCCATTTTCTTCTAACCGCTGCCCAAAGAATCCAGATTCGTACAAACTCTTCGCTGCAAACGGAACCTCTATCAAGACATTTGGTTCCAGTATTGTCACTGTGAATTTAGGACTTCGAAGAAAGTTTGACTGGGAATTTATCATCGCAGACGTTGACAAAGCAATCATAGGTGCAGATTTCTTGTCTCGTTTTGAACTTTTAGTTGACATCAAGAATAAAAAATTAATTGATGCCAAAACCAAACTGACAGTTACCTGTATTTCAAGAGCGACAGATTACAACCCCATCAGTACCATCGCACAGGATATGCCATATGCCGACATCCTGGATCAATTCAAAGATGTTACCAAGCCTCCTGTTTTCAACGAACAAACACTGAAGGCATCGAAAGTTCAACATCAAATCCTTACAAATGGTCAACCTGTATTTGCAAAAGCTCGAAGATTGAATCCTGAACGCCTCAGCATAGCAAAAAAAGAGTTCGATTATATGCTGCAAGCTGGCATCTGTTGCCCAAGCAGCAGTAGTTGGGCTTCACCTTTGCATTTGGTTCCAAAGAAAAATGGCGAATGGCGACCGTGTGGGGACTATCGTCGTCTGAATGCAATAACCGTTCCCGATCGCTACCCACTACCGCACATTCAAGATTTTTCCCATAAATTTGCAGGAAAAACTATTTTTTCAGTTATCGATCTTGTGAAAGCTTATAACCAAATCCCGATTGCACCCGAAGACCGCCAAAAAACTGCAATCATAACACCGTTTGGACTCTTCGAATTTAATGTTATGACGTTTGGTCTGCGAAACGCTTCACAAACTTTTCAACGATATATGGATAGCATTTTTAATGATCTTGATTTCGTTGTAGTCTATATCGATGACATCGCTATTGCATCAACAAACGAAGACGAGCATCGCAGCCACGTAAAAACAGTTTTAGAGAGACTTCGATCAAATAACATAAAAATCAATCTTGCAAAATGCGCTTTCGGAAAGGCTGAAATCATTTTTCTTGGACATCATGTAACAAAAAATGGCATTTCACCTCCAACAGATAAAATCAATGCTATTCTCGAATACAAAATACCCACTGTAGCACATGAATTACGAAGATTCTTAGCCTTACTTAATTTTTACAGGCGATTTCTTCCAAATGCAGCTGTCAAACATGGCAAACTTCAGGCTTTGATTCATGGCAACAAGAAAAATGACAAAACAAAACTTATTTGGAATCAAGAAGCCGAAAAAGCTTTCAACGACTGTAAACAAGATCTTTCAAATGCAGTACAATTGGCTCATCCCTTTCCTGATGCGAACTTGGCATTATTTGTTGACGCAAGTAACTTTGCCGTGGGAGCAGCACTCAATCAGGTAAATAAAGGACATCTTGAACCCCTCAGTTTCTACTCAAAACGTATGACAACCACTCAAAAAAGGTATAGCACTTACGACAGAGAGCTTTTAGCTATTTATCAAGCAGTGAAACACAACAAGTTTATGATCGAAGGAAGAAATTGTATAATTTATACTGATCATAAACCCTTGATCTATGCATTTCAACAAAATCCTGACAAAGCTTCTCCTCGTCAAATGCGCTATCTGAATTTCATTGGTCAGTTTTGCACAGATATTCGTCATGTTTCTGGAAAAGAAAACATAGTCGCAGACTTGTTTTCTCGCATAGAAAGTATTCAAGATCTGCAATTCGATTACAAAAAATGTGCACAACTTCAAAACAGCGATAACGAACTGAGCGAACTACTGTCCGACATCAAAATTGGAAAATCTTCTCTTAAACTTCAGCAAATGACTATGCCAAACTCATCAGAAGCAGTCTATTGTGATGTTTCAACTGGCAAGATAAGACCTTTTCTACCCTCACCATTGAGAAAACACACATTTGATTTGATGCATCGACTTTCACATCCTGGGAAACGTGCAACATATAAGTTTATTTCCGACCGTTTTGTTTGGCCTAGAATGCAAAGAGATATCAACCATTGGGTGTCCTCATGCATTCAATGCCAGAAAAACAAAATTTCACGTCACAACAAAACGACAATCGACAACTTTAAAGTTCCGGATGGAAGATTTAAACACATCAACATTGATTTAATTGGACCTCTTCCACCATCCAATGGATATCGATATTGCCTAACATGTATAGACCGATTTAGTAGGTGGCCTGCAGCAATTCCTCTTTGTGATATTACAGCGGAAGAAGTTGCTAAAGCACTTATACAGGGCTGGATTTCTCATTACGGTGTGCCAGAAACATTGACGACTGACCAAGGAAGGCAATTCCAATCAAATCTTTTTCACGAACTGTCAAAAGCTTTCGGAATCAAGCATACTCGAACTACTGCCTATCACCCACAGTCGAATGGCATCATTGAGAGATTTCACCGAACTTTAAAAGCAGCCATTAAATGTCATGCAACGAATCAATGGTCCGAAGTATTACCCATTGTGATGCTGGGACTACGAGCTACCACCAAGGAAGATCTCAACGTATCACCAGCGGAAATGCTTTATGGTACAACACTTAAGCTACCAGGTGACTTTTTCGACTACAGACCTACGGAAAATATTACCTGTGATTTCGTAAAAACACTCAAGCAAACCATGAATGATCTTAAGCCAGTTGTCACCTCAAATCACTCTAATAGCAAGTCATATCAACAGCAGCAGCTAAACACATGCACACACGTATTCGTACGTGATGACACAGTAAGGACTCCCTTAAAAGCACCATATGACGGTCCCTATATTGTGTTGTCCAAATCTGCCAAAACTTTCGACATTGACATAAGAGGAAAAAAACAGAAGATAAGCATCGATAGACTTAAAGCTGCATACAAACCTGAAGACTACAATGAAATCGATAAAAAATCAAAGGATGTTCTGTCAACGCTTCCGTATCAAGAATCTAATTGCAATCAACAAGTCAAGCCATCCGATCAAAATAGAGGACCATATAGAACCAGATCTGGAAGATTAGTCAAATTTCTCAAGAATTGAATCGTAATCATCAGCTGAGTTGATTACTGGTGAGGGAGTGATGTGGCAGCTTATAAGTTCATTTGTATTAATATTAATTTAATCCTAATTTCACAAAAACTCAATTTTCTACTTTAACATTTTCACTTTGCTATTTTCAAAATTAATATTCCAGTAGTTCAATTTCAATTAATCAAATTTTCATTTTTCTAAAATATTTTTCATTCCGAATTTGTTCTTCGTAAAATCATTACCTTTTAATAAAAGTTCAATTGATTTGTTGTAAACTTTATTGTTGGATTGTTTAGCTTTCTTCCTGCGGTAAGGAATTTTATATTTAACTAAAGAATCCACAAGGACAAAACAAAGTACAAGCTTTCAACAAACAAAGCAACATCTGACCACCGCATAGGACAAAACGTCACTGTTGGTAGCAGCAATTTCGAGGTAGTTAAGGAGTTCACCTACCTTGGAACAAACATCAATCACACAAACGACACCTTACTGGAGGGTAATTCACCCTACCGAACCGCTGATCCTTCGGTTTGGCAAAACAACTGGGTTCAAAACTCCTCACTCGAAAGACAAAGTCTGCTATACAAAACTTTGATTTTACCAGTCCTACTCTACGGCGCCGAGTGCTGGACGATAAGTTAAAAAAGGGGAATTGATACTGGGCACTTTCGAAAGGAAAATTCTTCGACATACTTTCAGTCCCGTATGCGACGATGGCGAATGGAGAAGAAAGTTCGACCGCGAACTGTACCAAGATGTGGATGTAGTCCAGAAAGCCAAAAAAAGACGACTACATTGGCTAAGCCACCTCGAGCGAATGGACGACAACGCCCCAGCCAAGACCTTCTCATCGCTGCCCCCAAGTTCGTGACGACCAGGAAGACAGAACCTACGGCACAAGGACCAAGTGACTGCGGATGCCAAAGCGCTTGGTTTTGGCGACTTGAGAGTTCATGCGGGGGACCGTTCCCGATGGAAGGCTGCAGTGGCTCAGGCTGAGATCCTTTATGGATTGGATTGGGAACCGTCGTAAAAATGCTTCAAAAGCAATTATCGGTGAAGCAAAAACGTATTTCAGTGGTTTCAGTTCCCATTCAATTCTGGAAAGAAACACTTTCCACTCGTTTCACAATGACACACACAACACAGACAGTGTTCCCGATTTCTTTGCAAACAAAGAAACCTCACGTTTGAATTAAAACAAACTCATTGTTGTCGAACGCGGCAAAACTCCTATTCAATTATTCACCTGCATAATCTCATTTTCTTAGCACGTTCCCACCCATTTTTTGGTGTCAAGGATTTTTCGCTATTCTTATCAGTCAGCCTAGCCACACGAAAACATTTCTTTTTAATTTGATTAAAATAAAAAAAAAAACATTTTACAAGACTTACAAGTCCCTCCAGCTCACTGGGAAGTCTCGTATGGAATTTCACAGATGTTCCTTCACTGTAATCGCGTTGGATGAAGACTTTTGTACAATTTGTTGACTGGAGTGCTGTTGTCGCTGGAGTCCCCGTTTGTGACATTTTGCAGCGGTATATCCTGGGTACAAGAGAAAACTTTAACTTAATGAACATTCAATTGGGTCTGGGATGTAATTAAATTCACATTTTGCGTACCGATTACAGCGGAAATTCTTTGTAAGAAGAACTTGAACTTCTTTCTTTTTTTGTGGTAGACTAATTTTTTCTTGTTACCAAAATTAGTTTTTTTTTTTTCGTGATTGACTTGCAACTGACAAGCAAGTGACAAAAGAGCAAAAGTCAGAAAATTGTTCCGAAAATAGAAATGAGGAAGCATGACAGTTTGCCAAGTTACATCTGTTTCGCAATGAAGATGTAGATGGCGCACAGAATATGGTTGCAGTCAAAGATAATATACACTAGTGTGCAATACTTTTAGTTCATTCTGAAATGTTTTTGATGAAATACAACAACAATAGTCATGAATAAATATGTTATATCCAAGTTTATTCTATTATTTATTTAAGTAAAACTCGGCGAGTAAGCTTATCAAAAGTATTTAAGGTAACGGGATCTTACATTCAGCCACCACGAATCGCTATTTAAAATCAATTCTTTTTGGGTTAAATTTATTTGTAAAAGAAAAAGTAGCAATCTTTTTTTTTTTTGAATTTGACAGCTGCTATCAAAACAAGCTTATGTCATGATTGATTATTTATTAAAAGATTCCGAAAACCGAAAGCGAACTTCATAGCATTAAAAATCTATTTTCGCTCGCCTCATTGCCCATAAATGAATACTTAGGCAAGGAAAAAAGCTTCAAAAAGCTCCTTGTCTGTTAAGGCGTTGTCTGTTAAGAGCAAAATATGTTTCATTTTTTCTGCAGGGATGAGACATCTGTATAAATTTATTATCAGTGCTTTAAGGACTAATATAAATATGTATATATATTGGATAGTGCAGTGATTATGGTGAAATTTTAAGATTCAATTTTTCTAACCTGAAACCCAATTCTACTCACCAAACCGGAAGCAAACCTGCCCAATCAAAAGCCACAACAGTAGTCCTGCGGGCAACAGCCTGCCCAACACCAATCAATTTTCGATCTTGGGACTGGGGTTTAAAATTCTCCCATCTCAAAATCAATAAAGTGAGCACACATTTCGAATACGGAATGCAACAAGACACGGACAACAACACCGAATCCAACATCAGCGATGGACCTAGCAGTGAAAAAAATTAACAAGACAACAGCAACATTGACACCGAGCCCACGCCCTCGAGGGGTAAGTACCTACTGCCCTCCTATTTGCTTTAAAAATGTGAATATAACAAATTAACACTTTCGTTTCCTAAAATTCTCAGGAGTACCAACAATATTGAGACGCACTCCCTCAATTTGAAGGAGGATCGTACCGTAAACGTTATCCGGACGCGGCTTCCTATACTGGCGAAAAAGTGGTGCAGCACATACAAATGCGAAAAATGCACAGTGTCCTCTGAACCGGGTTGCTGCACTATCACTAAGTAGGAAGGAAGAATCATCCCGCAAACTTCACGGGATGTGCATCTTACAGAAAATACGAAGCCAGAAGAAAACAAAAACTTCGTGATGGCAAAGAAAAAGAAAAAAAGAAGGAAATGGAAGCTATCACAGAGAAAAAACAAAAAACCAAATGAGCCCACAGACGACTTTATCTACACCAAACGAGCCGTGTTTTCATAACTCTCGGAACCCATACCAAAAGAATAAATGATGATCAGCATGATTTTCGGTTTATTAGGTAAATCTAAACATCCGTAATTCCGTAAGTTTGACTTCTACGACACGAGACATTCCACAACTCGTCCACCGACTTCAAAATATTGTGCCCCCACGGAACACCAGAGCAGGACCTCAATTGAAAGCAAGAGCGCCGGAACGTATGCCACTTATAACTAGGTCCTCGCCAATCGCCTTCCTTATAACTAGGTCCTCGCCAATTTCACAAGTCAATTACTTCCTGTCATGGTTCAATGAGCATAAGCCTATTTCACCCCTCGCAGCAACGCTTGCAGCATTTCATGAAACTAGCAGCGCATATAAAAAGAAAGATTGCTACTCGTAATTCAACGATTATCAGCAATGATTACTCACCTGATTTCATTCAACAACTTTTCATTCACTCACTAAGAGGCACTGATGTGACTCCAGAGTCCAGAACACTTAGGATATTGATCCAGACTCATGACTCACCGTGATCAATTCAGTTGATATAAGCCTTTGAAGTAACGAAGCACAAGAGCTGACACAAGCTGAAAAAACAAGAACTCTACCAAGTGCTTACAGAAAATAACGAAATCAGTAGTGCAACTCCATACGCAACTCACAAAATCGACACCGAAAATCACGATCCCATAGCAGTTTCTCCGTACCGATTATCACCAACACGAAAAGATCAGTTGAAACAAGAACTTACTTAACATTTAAACAAACAATTTATCGAAGAATGTGAGTCACCATGGACTGAACCAGTCGTCTTGGTTTCTAAGAAGGACAACACCATTCGATTATGTATCGACTCTCGAAGACTCAATAGTATCGCAAAACCCAATAGGTATCCAATTCTATGGATTGACGACATGTTGCATTCTACCAAGAAGAAACGTTTCAAAAGAACCTTCGACCTTCAAACATGTTCAAAATAGATGACAATGATGTCGAGAAGACAGCATTTATCACCCCTTTTCGAATGCCATTAGGTCTACGAAACGCGCCAGCAACTTTCGAAAGGTTAATGGATAGATTCCACAATGCACTTTAAAGACATGCTACTTTTGGTTCATCTAGATGATGTCAATACTTGTTCTACCAGTTTTGAGGCCCACTTTAAAATCTACAACGAATCTTCAAGAAGTTGGAGAAGTTCAATCTAAAGGTAAACTGAAACAAATCGAACTTTTGCTGCACTAACGTCAAACATCTGGGTCAAATTATCACAAACAACGGATCCTGAAAGAGTGACAGCCATGAGTAATTGCCCAGAACCAAAAATTTGAAAACAAGTCTTGTCCTCTTTACAGATATGTTCATGGTATCGTCGGCTTATAGGAAATTTCGCTGCCATAGCCATTGCAAAGCCATTAAGAAAATTTACGAAGGAAACAGCCGTTTGGTACAAAGTTGAAAGAGACTCCTTTAAAATTCTTAAGTCACTCTGATTACTGCACCAAAATTGTAGCAAGCAACTGAAGAGTTACCATAACCATTTCACCTTAAAGCAGATGCAATTAACTATGCCATCAAAGCATTTCTGCTTCTGGTCCAGGGGAAGAAATCCTATGATCATCCGAACGCAACTATTCAACAACCGAACGAGAAGCTCTAGCCATTGTACGGGCTGTCAACAAAATTTGCGGCTTCATCGAGGAAGATGAAGTCATCCTTACGACCGATCTTTAACCACTAAAGTGGCTCTTAAGTCTTAAATCACCAACAGGCCGACTTGCCAGATGGGTACTAGTACTACAACTCCAAGTCTATAAGTTCAAAATAGAATGCAGTCCTGGCAGAACAAAAAAATGTCATTGCCGTCCTGTACCACTCATACTGACTGTAAGATATGCAGTTTCCAACCAGAAGACCTTCAGAAATCAGAGAAGCCCAACAACAAGACCAAGAACTAAAATAATTCATTGTTTTATTTAAGAAAAATTATGAAAATGTGACAAGATGGACATTGCGTGGATATTTGCTTAACGACAACATTCTCTAAGCAAAAATAGGTTAAGCGGTAAATTAGGGAAAAACGAAGTATATGCGTCTTCGAGGAAGGACACACAAGTGGAAGAGGACCTCGATCAACTGGGAGTGTAAAACTGGAGACAGCTAGCTAGGGACCGAGCTGGCTGTCAGGGACTGTTGATTGAGGCCGCCCAAGTCCACATCGGAGCGCCACCTTAAGGAAGTAAGAACCCTCTTTCTATAGAAATTTTCACAAACATAAGCTAAGAACTTCAAAAACATTATTAAACAAATCAGACCCAAAAATTGTGTAAATTACTTGCAAAAAATAAACAAATAAGTAAATGTGTTAGAAAGGTTTATAGAGCACTTTAATTTTAATTTAATTTTACGGTCAACATAATCATCCTAGTGTGCAAGTAATTTTGATAAATGGCTTCATCAGAAATCATATAACCGTCGTGTCGTTAAAAAATCGTAAACGAAGATAATCCTCAAGCCATTTACGAATCACCATTAAATCCATTAAAGCTGACAGTTTCTTGCTGGCGACATCATCTTCACCTGTCCTTATTTCTTTCGAACGTGTGCTTTTAATTTTGTCAAATGAACAGAACTTCTGATCAAAATCCAGGAGTCTTAACACAATTCGCTTAAATATGTGCCTACAT
Source organism: Sphaerophoria taeniata (assembly GCA_943590905.1). NCBI lineage: Eukaryota > Metazoa > Arthropoda > Insecta > Diptera > Syrphidae > Sphaerophoria > Sphaerophoria taeniata. The sequence continues at coordinate 238,747,562 of OX016540.1, forward strand.
TCATTCTACATAATACAATATGTATTTCCTCTTTCTTCAAACCCTCATCAGCATATCGACACAATTTCCATAATTACGCATGTTTTTGTTTCGCGTTGATTGCCATCGATTTCTAGGTTACCACTGCCATGGAAACCGTGTTGCTAATATGCGTTTGAAATTGAAATGGGAAATGCATTGAAAAGTGAGATTGATATATGATATTCAATTAAAAGCTTTAGACTAACTTAGAGACGTAGCAAACTGAACTCTTCTGAAGGTTAAGGAAAAGTGTTGGTATGTAATGACTTGGGAAAACGAAAGCTCCAGATGGAAACAGCAGGAAGTTCTGTGTTTAAGGCAAGCCGTGGTAGCGAAGAAACATAATTACCTAGTTGTCTGCCTCAGAGTCTCTGTCACAGTAGTCCATTCAGATTTAATTAACAGTACGGATTATTATTGATGTTTACATTTGATGGAAAGATTGAAAAAGTGAAACCAAGTTCAAACAATCAAGTCGTTTTTGTCTTTAACGATGACCGGAAACAATAGGATGCTTGCAATTTATGTCATAACTGGAGTAGTCAAAGTGCTCTACAGCTGTAAGAATGAAATGTTTGAGGGAATTGATAAAGTAGGTTATTTCAGCCTTATATACCCATTTTTGTCATTTGCGACAAAGTACCTACACGTTTTAATAAGTACGTTGTTCAAGAAAATCGGTCAATTGTTGCATTGAAAGCCAGGTGAACGACTAATTACTGTAGGTCCTGAACAAAAAAATGGATGTGCTTTGTTGGTACATTGTTAAGAAGGTGGTAATGGAGCTCTGTATCTCGTCATTTGGTTTGAAAGCGAATGATTTGAACTGTGTTAGTTTTACTATGTAAAAGTTCTTGCGCTTCTTACCAGCACCACTTTTGATCAAATATCACATTACGATGATAGGGTAGTGGAAATGTGGGTCTGGGGATAATTCACGCTTGTCTCTCTACCCTACCATTCTCGAGTTATGTTTTTTATCACATGACAACTAGGGTGGAAAGTGAAGAAGAAATCGTGGGGCTGAAATTCAATTCCAGCAAAACAAAAATCCGGTGGAGAAATTAGAGAACTTCCAATATCTTGGTAGTATTGTCTCCATCGTCATCTGCCGCATCGGCAAAGCAGAAGCGTAGTTAGGCTGTTAGCTGTCCAAAGAATAACTCTCTGCTTTATGGATGCAGTACCTGAAAAATTACTTCAGCCATCTCAAGAAAGCTGCAAACCGTCGTCAATAGATGTCTTCGAAACATCCTTAGGATTTCCAATCGAATATCCAATAAGGACCTTCATAGGAGGACAGGTCGAGAACCTATTGACTCTCTTATACGAAAACGTAAGTGCAATGGATTGGACATACGTTGCATTGAAAGTCAAGCGACCAAGAAGTACATGATGGAGGACAGTTGAGGGGGAAGGGGAATCAGCTTCGCTATTGGCAAGAATTGGAGGAAGCTGAAACACACCTCCAGAAACCGAAAACGATGGCGCGTAGGCGTAGTAGACATTGTATGTCTCTATAGGGGTCCCCATGGACTTAACAGGTCTGAGGACCTTAGTAAGTTGACCTTGAAGTTGTGGTCTGAATTAATGTATGACCTTTGTAAATTGAGGAAATACAGAAAAGTTTCGTATCTCTATCACAATGTGGTAGGTAAATCAGGTATGTGAACGAATTTAAGGTCTTCATCAATAGTACGTACCTGTAACCTAAGCGCTTTTTTATGGTTATGAAAGTTACTATGTTTTCTTAAACTGGCACGACCTCTGCCAATTTAAATAAATCTGAACAGTCAAACGAAATTAGGTCCCAGGAAATAAGGCCCCAATGAAAAAAATGAAATATGGCCCCAAATTGGGGTATAATTTCATAATGAAACTATGACCCAATGAGAAAAGGCCCCAAACGATCTTTCAATATCTTCAGCATTGACTGTGAATCTGCTACGATATTTTCCTGTTGGTCTTTAGAGGTTTCAGTTCGTGCTCGGTAACCTTGAGTCATTTGTTTTACCTCATGTTAAAACATCCGCACCTCATTCCTGTTTTTTAGTCTCTCAACATACTCGATCGATCGCTTTTCATGCTCTCTCTGAAAATCTTTTGTTCTTCTCTCCTTTTCTGCTCGTAGAGCTCCCGAGCTTCTCACGTCCTCCTGTGCAGCGGTGCTTAATATGGTTCTTGCTTGGCTGAGTGAAACCCAGCACATCAGAGGCAGCATCCCTAGTGGCTTCCTGGCAATTCTGTCATTAGTTCTCAATACTCGCTGGCTATAGCAGACTGCTCATGAGGTTACTTGAGACTCGATCAGAGAAGAATCTGGCAGTCTCTTGTAATTGTAGCCATCCGATGTCATACTTTCTTCTAGAACTTCCTGCTTTTGGCGTTTTGTGGTCGAGATATACACTGCACTACATTGGCTACAGCAAGGTAGTGATCGAAGTCAATGTTGGCACCTCGGTTTGTGCGAACAACTTGCATGCTAGAGAAGTGTCATGCGTCGATCGCAATATGATCAATCTAGTTGACAGTTGATTGGTTTGGAGACCTCCAGGTTCCCTTGTAGATGAAACAAATACGCAAAAGTATAGTCCGCTAATAAACAATTTTAAGAGTTCAGTCATGTCTAAAACGTCATTTTAAGCTAGTATAGTATCACAATAAATTCTCTTAAAATTGTTCATTAGCGGACTTTAATTTAAAAAAAACAACAGAACATTTAATGGTGTGTATTTTATTGCGGCGATAGTTAAATGGAGCTGTTAGCTAAAACGATGAAATCCAATATTTATCGGCTTGAAGACGGAGTGTATATCATAGAGAAGCTCACTTTCCCATTTTACTGATCTGCAAGACGTCCGCTTTTTATTCTTAGTTTAACACATGTAGTAGTTATCATTTAATCGATTACAATCAATTTAAGTCAATAAAATGATTAATGTTTTCTACAAACTACAACCAGTAATTCATTGAAGAAATTATGACATTGCTTCGCATTCCTACCATATTACTTACAAGAAGTCTGCCATTGACTCGCATCTGTATACCCTTCCCTTTTGTCTTGATAAAAACTAAAGCAAGAATCGGCTTAACATGACTTCTTGCTTGTTACCTCAAAAAGCCTGGATTGTTTTCTATTTATTTATGGAATCTTAATAAGAGTGAAAGAAATAAATCAAACGAGTGCGAAAGTCTTCGATTGGCAAAAGTACCGGCCGACAATCTTCACATATTCCTTTGCTCAAATAATTTGATGAGGTATCGATCGATGCACTTGTTTTTCCTCGTTTTTCTTTTTATTCAAACTTCAACTTCAAGTTAATCAAATTCATACTCTTTCCTGTGCAACAAACATATCAAACTTCAATGCCTCCAGGCTGCAGCTAATGTGTTTGCAATTGTTTTAATGATTCTCTAATGCTGTGATGTGACCCAGTTTTGACCAGCATCTGGTTATAAGAGGAATCACCCATTTGGCCACCAGTTTCATTTGACCATTGACCATCACACGCAACGTATACTATCGTTCGAAAGCCATGATCCGTTGTCGGTTTTTAATATTGTGGCCGGTCGTAGTGAGTGCGATATCGGGTTCGGTTTCGGTTTCGGTTTCGGCTGAATATAACAATAAAAATAATTCAAGTTCTATGGCCGGTGGAGATGAATTTTTGAAACTTAACCAACGTGAATGTTTTTTCGAACGTAATATTGTTTCCTGCATTAAATATAAGGCAGCAAAAGTTCTGTGGAAAGTGGCCACAAATAAGTTAGGTTATTTTCCCAACGAAAATAGTCGGAATGCAGCATCACCGAGAGCATGGATACGAATTGTTCAACTGGCAGTCCCAACCGATAAGGGTTTGGAGAATTTTAGTACTAGAGAATTAAAAGGTTTGTCAAAGATGCTTCAATACCAATTTCATTCAGAGAACTGAATTGGAAACGATGATGATCAAAGGATAATGAATTCCAAGTAGTGTGACTTTTAGTTTTGCAAGACTTTTGGGAATGTTCATAAGAATATTAGTTTCGTCCTAATTTGGTGTTGTGAGGACTTGTTAAATTATTATTCAACTGATGTGGACTTCGGACTTCGGAATGTTTGCATATCCTGTGTACTAACGTTCTTCATTGAAACAGCAAACATCTTTTTTCTCATGAAATGGAAAAAGAAAATACCTGGGTTGATTTTGTCTAACTATGTAATGATTTAACTTTATCAAAAGGTCTTCGATGGTTCTTTTGTGTGTGTGTCGTGATTTTTGTTCTATACTTAAAAAAGTATAAAACCGTTTAAAATGTTTGCTATCAGTTGAAGTGCATTGATAGACAAAAATATAACCAAAAGCGCAGATTTTAAGTGTTAAATGATAAAAAATTAAATTTTACTTGTTTTGAAGTTTAAATTTCATAGAAATTTTTTTTAATATAGCTACCTGCTGTAATTTTGAGCAAAATCCGACTTGTGTTGTTGTTCTTGTTTCTTAACAATGGGCATATGTTTGTAAAGTGTACTAAAGTTTCCAAAATATGAGTGCGACCACTGTGGTCGACACGACTAGCTTCCCAGAGTAAAAAATTAGGTAAAAAAATTTAAACGTTTACAATTTTTGTGTGCTAAGAGACTTCCTACTTCAGACTCCCGTCATTGCCACTGCAAAATTGATCGAATTGGGCAATGATCGTTTTCTCCAGATTTTGCAAAATTGAAAAAGCAAATCGCTAAGTATATATGCTAGCATCGAAGAAGGACACCCAACACTGACGACGCGACGGCTTGGACAGAACTTGGCAATAGATGCATATAACTTCGAGATAATAGTGGAGTTTGTCTACCTATAGGCTTCACTAGTTACACAGGCAATTACACCAGCGCCGGGATCAGACGAAGAATAACTCTTACTAATCGCTATTTATGGAAAAGCCCTTTCTTGAGCAACAAATTTAAGACTGTATAACACCCTTATCATTCCTGTCCTGCTGTATGGTGCAGAAGAATGGACACTGACAAAATCGGATGAATGTACCTTGGGCTGTTTCGAGAGGAAAGTTTTTCGGGTGATCTATGGTCCCGTGTGCATTGATGGGGAATGGAGAAGAAGATTCAACAGCGAACTTTACGGGTTGTAAAACGACACGGACCAAGCAGAAGGGTCAATGTCCTGAGACTCAGATGGCTCGGTCATTAGGGGCCGAAGAAGAAGAGGAAGATCGTGATTCAGGTGGTGCACCCAAGTTGAAGGAGTGCAAAACTGGAGACAGCTAGCTAGCGACCGAGCTGGCTAGCGGAGACTGTTGATTGAGGCCCAAGTTCTAAACGGACTGTAACGCCACTTTAAGTAAGTAAGTAAATCGCTAGACGAATAAGGAGCTTGACAACAGCCGAGTGACCTTCGGTTGCATCTGTATAAACGACGAATAGAGTTAAAAATTTAAGCAGGCACTTGGCAAGTATACTCAAGGCTAAATTGCTGGGTCATTTAGATCAAATGGACACTATTGTGCTTCAGTATGAAAGTATAATCAAAATCAAACAAACAAGCAAAGAAATGGGGAAAAAAACTTGAGTTAAAGGTGTTACCTACTCACAATTATTAACTTCGTGCATTATTGTTGGACCACCTTTTGATTGGATAAAGACATGCTTTAACAAGATGTGTTAAATTATTAACTTCGCTCATTATTGTTGGACCACCTTTTGATTGGATAAAGGCATGCTGCTTTAACAAGATGTGTTAAATTTTTCTCACTTTTTTAAAAATAAGAAGAACAAATAAATACATAGTCAAAATATTGTGCAATTCTTTTTGTACTTTTCGTTTGTTTGTGAATAATGAAAGGCCGTTGTTCCCTTTTTCTTTTGTTTATTGTATGGTATTCCATTCAGTATGAAATAAAGCAACAGCAAGAAAAAACGTTTAAGTTAAAAACCAAAAGAAAAACCCGCTTGAAATGATAGAAACATTCCTGAAAAGTCCCTTCCTCAATAAAAACAAATGCATGAGCTTTTCATAACAGCGCGACCTTATTCCAAATTTGACGTAATTTCATTTATTTTATAGATGATGCTGAGATAACGAAAATAATGAAATTTCTACATCGCACTGCAGAGCTTTTTGCACGCAACCATGGAATTCAAATTGAAATTTCAGACGAGGGTGGCACTAGGATAAGCAGCGATGAGGATAACGCCCTTGCTGGTAAGGATATTACTATTTTAGGTTTACATTTTATAAGTTATTACTTCCGTTTCGTCAAACGTTGCTGATGTTAATTGAAGCTATTTTCGCCTTTTTTTCCTTTTTTTGTTTATTCAGAACCCAGAGCAAAATTATCCCGAGGCGACAAAAAAAAGAGAAAATGGCTTCTCATTCTTCCGTTAATTATCCTGATGAAAATCGCCCATTTAAAAATGACCGTAGTGCCATTGCTTTTAGCGACACTCGGATTAAATGTTATTTTAATTGGAGGCGGTGGATGGCTGATACATTATTTAAAGTACAAAACGTTGTGCAAAATTCATCCGCATTTCATCCAAACGCATTCACATGTCTACGAAACAGATCCCAGTGGTAGGTTGGAAGTGCAGTTATTATATTACCATTGACCGCGGCGATGAATGACGACAACGTTAATTTATAAAATTTATTTTATTTTTCCGCAGAATATTCATCGTTTGTGGGAAGCACTGACGGATTTTCAAGTGCACAAACTGCGGGGGCTTATTACTCGCCTCAAGAACAAGGGCTCTGGAGTAATAGGAAGAACTTTCATGCTTATGGCGGATATAAGACTTTTGATAGAAAAAATTAAAATTTAAATCCTTTAATTGCTGTTTTTATGTAAAAAAGCCATTTTGTTGTGATTTCCAAGTGAAAGTAGATTAATTATTGATATTTATTAAAATAAAGAATATTGCATGAGAAGTTTCGGTTGGTGGTGTTGCCTATGGTTTGGCAACTTATTATCGTTAATCGTTTATAATGCTTCAACAACTCAAAGACCACTTGGGCCATTTAATTGCTTCGCTAATTGGTATATTTGCATATACATACATATATGGAGCGAGACCACTCTCCAAGCAATTACCGAATCACCATGTCATCAATTAAATTTGACAATTTGGTGAAGTTGGTAATTTTTCAAGAAATAAAAAGAAGAAATTAAGAAAAATGCATTAAATCTTTATTTGAATCAATAGTACGGTCGATAGTTTTTTCCTGTTTGAAGGTAATGTCATGCTAATGCTAGCCGTAGCTGACGGTCAATCCGCTTAGTCCAATTTTGGGGTACTCTTTCTAACATTCCGGCCGGTATCTCACGAAGAAATGATTCATTCTTGGATGTCACTGCGTCAGTCAGAGCGGGCTTGTCAACAATGACATAATGAGTCTACCTTCGCCCGACAAAAAATAGTCAAGAGGCGTTCAATTGCACGATCTAGGCGGACAATTGACCGGCCGTGAAATAAACTGTTCACCGAACCTGCATCTCCATTGTTACGCATGCTGTAGCATTCACTTGGATGCGCCACCTGAGTCGCGGTCTTCCTTTACTAGTTTGTCCCTAGGGAACGGTGTCGTTGGCCGGAGCGTTGGTTTCCATCCGCTCTATATGACTGAGCTGTTTGAGTTGCTACTTCCGTATCGTTGGATCGTCTTCTCCATTCCCCATCAATGCACAGGGGCCGAAGGTGACCCGAAGAAATTTCCTCTCTAAACAACCTAAGGTACATTCATCCGATTTTGTCAAGGTCCACGCCTCTGCACCATACACGGGGCTGGAATGATGAGGGTGTTATATAGTTTAACAGTTAATCGTGAGAGTGCTGTTCCACTCAATTGCTTTCTTAGCCCAAAAAAACAGCAACTAACAAGAGTTATTCTTCTGATCTCGGCGCTTATCGCACGTGTTTATAGCTGATCCTAGGTAGACAAACTCTTCTACTACCTCGAAGTCTGCGTCTATTGTCCGTCGTCGATGTTGGGTGTCCTTCCTTGAAGACAGCCTTAATCAATACGCCATTGATTGTGCATCGCCTTGTCTGAATGCTTTTTTGAAAAATTCCGTAAGCTCGTTGCCGACCTCGATGGCGCAGCGAGAATTCTCCATTTTACACAAGCGAACAAGCTTGGCAGGAATGCCAAAACTAGACAAAGCTTTATACCCAGTTTGTCTCTGTAGATGCTGTTGGTGATGGGTGTTGATTTGGATTTCATAGGTTTTTTCCAGCTTTGTTGGATTTCAGCCGTAATATTACAATTGTTGGCTATCATGGTGTCCAAAGAATGGCTCCTGCCTGAAATCGATTCTGTCCGTCGTCCCCACTACAGAAGTGGTTTTTCCAAATCCTCAGCATCGATTGTGATTCTACTATAATGTTCCCTTGCTCATGTCTGCTGGCATCGGTTCTTGCTCGATGACCTTGAGCCAACTGTTTTACGTTCTGGTAGAATCTCCGAACTTTATTCCTGCTGTTCGCTCTCTCAACATTACCGATGTGACGCTTCGCGTGCTCCCTCTTTTTTCTCCTGACAAGCCGGTGTTCCTCTCTCCTTTTATGCTCGTAGAGCCCACGAACAGCTCTTGTCCCTCTGTGCAGCTTCACTTTGTATCCCTACTCCTTGGCTGCATGCGCCTGCCTGGATTTTAGCACATTACAAGTGGCATCTCTAACTGCTTTCTGGCAATGTTTCCCCAGGGCCTCGATACTTGATGTTGGCGGTATAGGTCTCCCTAAGAGGTTGTGTGAGTGTGGTGATCTGTTGCGATTGTAGCCGTCCGACATGTTCACACCTAATTCCTTCTGCAAAATTGTCCTTCTACTGAAATAACAGAGGACCTATTGTAAAGAACGGCGCCGAAACGTCAATTCGCGGTCAAACTAACCTGATACAGCTGTGCAAAATTTAGTCACAACAGCCCGAATAATCGACTCAGTAGGTCGATTAAACTGACAATAAAATGGAAGAAGCGCGACAAAGTTGTTTACTGCCTCAAGGTTAAGTTCACCTGTATACTCCCATCAACACACCAAAGATGACATGATGAAGTTTGTATCTCTCTCTCAGTAATTGTGTTGGCTTTGGTTAGAAACTTGAAACTTTTCTTTGTATAATATTTACAGAAGAGATTGTCGAAAGAGCAATTTAAAATAGCAAACTTCAACCTTCAACTTCAAGGCACACCCCACAAGTCACGACTCCTGTGACTTGCTCATTTCATTAAGAACTCAATCATCTAAAACTTTAAGGCCACTTCCATTGACACATGATTTCTTATGCTTGAAATCAAGTCTATTCAATCATTATCTTCCATATGCTTATAACCTCAAATTAGGGGTTGTGCAGTGGTCAACTTGTTCAACGTGTCTCCTTTGGAATTGATATCCTCAGTATTTAAGTATTCAAAGTCTATCATACAAATTGTTGCTTGCTCGTCCTTCTACGTCAGGTGAAAACGTGTCGATAAGCTTGAGGAAAAACAATAAACTTATCCTTGATATCTCGATTGTATGTGTTTCCACTTCATAGGACATTTGTGTGCTTTTGTTTACAATTTACACATATTGTTGTTTGTCTTACTGACCATGCGGTTCTTTCAAGGGCATTTAATATCTCTTGATGTTGATGTTGCCATTATTATTCGTAGAATTCAAATAAATCAATACAAAGCAAGAGTATCAAGGTAAACAATCTTAGGTAAACAATCGCGTTGTATTACACCAACATATTCATTAAGTCTTCCAGCAAACAAAGGCATAGAATCGGATTGAAAGGACACATGTATGTTTTTGTCAAGGAGAAGGAAGAAAATATTATAAGCATGCTAAACGAAGATTAACCTACAAAAATGATGTCTGATGTGATGTGTGTTGGGGCTCAAATTTCTTAAGATTAAGTCCATCAGAGGATAAGGTCACAAAAAATGCGATTGTGTGGATAGTAGGTATAAGAGGATAAGAAAGGTATTTAGGGTGAAAGCTGAAAGCTTTGACGACAACCATTATCATTTTACCTAGAAGATTTAATTTTTTTTTCTTTCGAAAAATATGTGGGTAATAGAACACTCCAAGATTTGTTTGTATGTCAGAAAGTTTAAGAGCTAATAAATTCTTGGCTGTGAATATTGAAAGGTTTTGTGATGGTTAAATGTCAAGAAAGGCCATCAGTTTATTTGACGGAATGTTAGCGGACTATGGTGGACACTCAAATTTAGAGGACTCCAGATGGTCGAACCACCAACCAAATTAATCATGTGCTGATTAACGTAAGACTCGCATTTGAGAAATATCTACTCTGACCGTTTTCTGGTACAGTAGCGCATCGAGAACAAGGGACAAATCAACAAAAGTTGATTTACTACCAACGAGAAAGCCAGTTCTAGGCTTAACAACAGTCCACAATTTCTTATTGATAGAACGCCGCTGATTGAAGGTGCGCAACATAGCTGAGACAGAAGGTTTTTCAAAAGATAGCGTGAGTCATATCCTGCAAGATATTTTTGCCAAGAAAAAGCTGTCGGGGGTATCGATCTGTGAAATCAATTAAGGGCAGTGTAAGCGCAATCCGAAGGAATTTCTGTGTCATTTAGTGGCAGTCGACAAAACATGGATTTGATCCGCAATAGCGACTGCTAAATTGATCGAATTTGGCTACGAACTTCTGCCCAATGCACTGTCTTCTACAGATAGTGAACCATGTGACTTTTTTTTGGTTTCCATCTTGAAAAAATCACTCAACGGGTAGAAAATTCAGCCAAATAAGGAAATAATCAAAGGCTAGACACGATGCATTTAAGACTCAAGAGGACACAAGCGTCCACAGCAACCTCTGTCTACCAACTCCAACTCTCCACCTCCCCGTGGTGAAGCGAAGATTGGATTCCAACTCCAGTTGGAAGTTGTTGGTGGCTGCAATGAGAGAGTGAGGGAGGGGCATGCGTAGACAAAGGCATACCTCGTTTCTTCAACAGGCGGTAGCGGAAGATTTCTTCAGATGAAATCAATGGTGGCATCTACCGTTCCAGTCAGGATGAACTACTTAGTGAACACTTTATAGGGCTATAACGACATATTCGCAAACCCAGGCGCCAGGCCTTTAAGGAGCGATTTGGCTGACTCCCTGTCTTTTGTGTAAAATCAAAGATCTGCCCCTCCAATTTGGTAGTCGCTCGTCTCGGATATACGGACGGAATTAATGATGACGACCCATTGAAGGACAATGAATTTCGGTTTTGCACTTGGAACGTTAGGTCCCTTAATAGACCATGTGCTGCCGGATAAATTGTGCAAGCCCTAGACTGCGCTAAAGCAGATATAACCGCCATCCAAGAAATGCGGTCGGATGGTCCAGGCCTACAAACAATGAAGAACTGCTATATTTACTAAGGCGACTGCTACCGGGAACAAAATTATCTTTTGGGATGTGCATTTGTAGTTGGGACTTGACTCAGGAGGAAGGTCTTGAGTTTCGACTCTGTGAATGAGAACATCACGACAATCCACATCAAGGTGAAATTCACCAACGTAAGCCTCATCTGCGCTAACGCTCCACTGAGGAAAAGGATGAAGACACCAGAGACAGATTCCACGAACTCCTCGAGAAGACCTTTAAGCAATGCCCTAGCTATGACATTAAAATTTTCCTTGGAGATGATTGCCATATCTCGATATTCACAAGGGGACATGGTAAACTCCTGATCAATCAGATTGTTCACATTGCAATCGACGACGTACGACACTTCTGTAGCATGAAAGATGTTCGCACATTCCGAGGTGACAACATTGACTCGGATCACTGCCTTGTTGTTGTTGTAGCCAAGTTACGAATAGGAATATCCCGATTAAGGCCAACACGTGAAAATGCTTAGAAAAATTTTGACGTCAAACGGCAATAATTGCCGGAGATTGCTAGATCTTTTTCCGAACGCGTCCCCGAAAACCTCCTTAAAAGTACTTTGCTACCAGCACAAAATGTAGAGAACCATTGGGAACACTGCCAAGCAGCCATCAGAGAAATCGCCTCTAGGTGCTAGGGTTTTCACGGCCACCACAACGAAACCCCTGGTTTGACGTTAGTGCCGGCAAGCAGTGCTGAGGATGTGGATAGACCACTTTTCCAAGCTGTATTATGGCGATGACAAGCAAAATTCTGTCAGCTTTACAGAACCATTCAATTTGGGTGGAGCAGACAACCAATTCCAATTCGATCATGACGAAGTAAAGATACCGATCGATATCTAAGCTTAAGTCAAACAAAGCCGCTGGAGCAGACGGCTTAGGCACCTAAATGTATAAAGCACCTGGGGATGATGTGGGTAGGAGTATGCACCAGCTCATCTGCAAAATTTGGTTGAAGGAAAATATGCCCGATGAGTGGAACCTCAGCATTGTATGCCTGATTTTTAATAAAGGAATAAATAAAAGGAATCGTCTTTGCTTAAATCCTCTCAAATCAACAGCACTTCCGATTCATCGTAAAGCCTTTGATCAGTCGGGCCTTAACCCCTTAAAGTTAGGAGTCGAAATAATCGATTATGTCAGCACAGCTAGGAACCTAGGACTTATCTTCAACCGCACCCTTACATGGAATGACCACCTTCATAGTGCTATTGGAAAAGTCTGGGTCGGGGTATAGAAGATGTTTAGACACAAGATATTTGTACAGAAGATGTTGGTACAAAAGATATTGGGACAAAAGATATTGACAGACAGAAGATGTTTGGGCAAAAGATACTGAGCAACATTTTGTGTGAGTGTGGGTTTGTATGATATGATATGATATGATTTTTTTTTTTTGTGGAAATAATTTTCTTTATTGGCTACTGATTGGTCGTTGGTTTAGAGTTTTGTGTGCGAGTTGGTGTGAATGCAAATCTATACATTATAGCTTTATCTGTTGTTGGGATCATGTATTTTTTGTTTGTGTTATACAACTTTTAATTGGCTGTTTTTTAAGGGTTTTGCAATGAGTTGTGAATTGTGATGCTTATCGTTTCGGTTTTAGAGATTGTATTTTATTAGGGGTTGAAAAGTTATAAAACCGATTTTGTGCGTCGCGTCGTCGTCGTCGTAGTCGTAAATAAAGAAGAAAACAAAGCTGTTGGCAAGTGTTTGTTGATTTTTTATTGTTGCAAGATGGTACGAAAAAGAAATGCAATTTGTTTTTGGATAATGATCCCCTGAACTGCACTAACTAAAGAGGTATTAGTCTCCTTAACATCGCCTACAATATCTTGTCTGCCGTGCTGTGTGAACGTTTGAAGCCTGATAGGTCCTTATCAGTGTGGCTTCAGACCCGTAAAGTCCACTGATGTCGAAAAAGGTTTTAGACAAGATAATGCGCTGTCATGCGATTTCTTCAATATCATTCTTGAAAAGATTGTGCAAAACTCCAACATCAACACCAGAGGCACAATCTTTCAAAACTCCGTCCAGCTACTAGGATATGTAGACGACATTGACGTTATTGGAAGAACCAGCGTGCTGTCAGTGGAGCGTTCGTGAGCCTTGAGATGTAGGCCAGGAAGAGAAACCAGTGAAGTTAAGGTCCAACGATTAAGATTGGTTGGGTCATGTAGAGCGAATGGAAAATAAAGCTCCTCGGCTCGTATAACCCGGAAGGACTTCGCAGAAGTGAGACCGTGACTATTATACTATTGTAAACTTAATCTTCACTTTTCAAAGACTAAGTACCATCGTACACGGGTATTGATATCCGGACACACGATCTATTACATTTTTGTAATTGTGTTTTTTTTTTCTCAGTACAATAAAACCAACTTCTCCCCATTAATATTATTTACACTACACCGAAACGTGCACCCCTGTCTTGAATTTAAATTAGTTTAACTGGTGATTACCTTAATTATAATGAGATGCTAATTGATTTTCAAATCTTCCAAACCAAATAATTAATTCTAAACAGGTAATGGTTCAAACGAAAATCCTAAAATTTCCCCAAGGTTCGTTATAAGTATTAAATATGAATTAAATTAATTCTATTTGACTAAATCAAACCTTATTGGCACAAGGTTAAGTTTTGTGTTGGGAACTCGCTCTGTTAGTGTCGCTAGCAGTTATTCGCTTGTATTTTAAAGATAAACCGAATATTTCTGCCTGGCATGGATGGCGTTCGAAGAGGCGCTGTCGTCGATTCTTGATGATGCCATTACTGGATCTGTCTATATACAAAGACCAATCTTTAATATTATAATCGTTCTTATAAAATTTATATGGCTTGAGGTTGTTTCAAGAATCACTTTTGCGTTAAAAAGAGTTCCAAAGGTCTATTGGTTAAGTTAAGGTCTACTCAATCATTTTCATTAATTGAGTAAGTAATAATAAATATTTGTGTATTGTACCTATTGTTTACTTCTTAGCTGCCAATTTACTTCAAATATCATTTTGGTTTTGCTTACATTACAAGAAAAATGTGTTACTCATTGAATTTCAATTAGAAAACATTTTTTTTGTTTCGGAACGTAAGGAAAAGTAAAATGATAAATGAACATGAAGTGGCGCCTTTTGATTGTGAGGCAACAAAAATAAACCAAGAAATGTTTTGTTTATTTAAAGCTCTGCCATATGTTGTTATTGCTTGCGAACATTTTGAATACTTTATGTAGATAGACACTCGTCATGAAATGGGCTTTGGAAATGTTCATATATCATGCCTACTTAGTAATTTAATTAATATTAATAAGAAAAATGAAGTGCGTGTGCAATGAATTTAAATTTTGCTGCGGATGAATAATTATGAAGTAAGGGGTAGCCTTGTTTGATTATAAATATTTAATCAAAAGGGAACGAACCTATAACAAAAAAAAAATATGATTCTTCTCGTATTCAAATTCAATGGTTTTGGTACGTCATTGTGATGTGTGAGAAGGGGGAAAATATGGAAATATATAATAATATATAATAATAAGAGAATGGCATGACAGCTTCGAAGAACCACGGCTTGGGTAGCTTACACTCTTCAACAATTCCTTGAGTGTGTGTAAAGAATTGAGGGGACCTAAATTTTATATTGCTTGCGAACGGTTGAGTTGAACTTTTCCGTGCACATGATACTCTTGGAGGCTTAGTCAATACTTCTCAAAAGACAGTAGGATTAATGAAGATGAAATAAAAACTTTTTCGGCTAGGATTCGAACGCATGCCTTTTTAAGGTACGGGTCAATGCACATAATTATTACGCCACGGGTACTACAAAAATCTCTCTGGTATGGGCGGGTCTCTGTAGGAACCTCATGATTCTAATGTAGGGTAGGATATTACTGACCTGAAGATTATTGTTCTCCTTCCTCATAGGGGAAAGTGGCCTAAGATGGCCCACTTTTTGGTTTTCAGCTATAGAGCTTACAAGATTAGGTTTATCGCTTAGATATGGGAAACAAACGATACGTTGCGTTGTCAGCAATGTATATTTTTCAATAGAAAACCAAGAAAGATCATTTTATACACACCATTAGGCAGGCTTAATAAGATGGCATACCATTGTTGGGCAAGACGGCATACGTTTCCTTAAAATAAAAAAAAAACAACATTATAATTTCAGTTTAATTAAGATTTACACATGAGCTTAACTGAAAGCTTAACTGATATAGTTAAACTGAAACTAAAACTGAAATTTTCGTTTTAAATTAGTCCCAAATTTCGGACATACCTAAGCACAATCGAGTTTACCTCGAGGACGGACGGCACCAATGTACCCATTTTGCACACTTTTGGCACTGGATCCATGTATCCTTTTGCATAGAAACAGACCAAGCTCAGCCTTTCTGTGTTCCATTGATCGTTTTTCAACTTCTTTTTCCTTAGCGCTTGCATGAACAGAGTGCCTGTCAAAACTTCAGTTCCTGCGTTCCGCCTTGCTCGTTTTTCGAGTGCGTTGATACAGGTAACGGTAACAGGAGCAAGTTGGCATAGTCGCCATGGTATGCCATCTTGCCCTTTTTGACTAGTTATTCGAAATAATAAATTTGTCCAGTACTGTATTACGCACACACCTTTATAGAAAAATTAATATTTTTTTATAAAGTTCAATATTCTGTCAATATTCACTATTCAATTTTCTGTTGCAACAGGTAAAAATTGAGAATATTTTATTGCTTAGTTGATTTTTCTTCTTTGATTTTTTTAGCTAATTTACCGCACTTCAAAAGAAGACCTCTATTTCTAGAGCAAAAATGGAAAAAAGTGAAAAAATTTACAGTAAAATAAAAGAAATTAGAAAAGGAGGGGAATCCAATAAAAATGTAAGGAAAAATAAATTACGGGTAATTCGAGTTCTAGAACATTTACTATGGTAACGCATTTATTTTCTTACACCATCAGAAAGTAGAGATTTAAACGAACAAAAAACTGACCGATTCTTTGAAAAAAGCCGATATTTTGACACGTGAATTTTCAATATTTGAAATCAAGTAAAATGCAGTACATATATCTATACATATTACAAAAATCTAGCTAAGAAAATCTTACCTTATTGTTCCTTATCCTATTGCAGGTGCATTGGTTTTCAAATGGAAAGTTTCAAAATGGGTTTTCGAAATTAAAATAGAAATTTCTTGATGAAAAACTCTTAAAACTCATTGGTTTTCTAGGGGAAAATTGTATGTTATTGTAGGTGCAGTGGTTTTCAAATGGAAAACTGGAAAATATCAAAATGGGTTCTCGAAAGGAACTTGGAAAACTCATTGGTTTTCAAATTGAAAATTGCATGTAATTGTAGGTGCAGTGGTTTTCAAATGGAAAACTGGAATATTTGTGATGGGAAACTAGAATGCAAGAAAAAGTAAAAAAAAAATGGAAAATTTGAAATGGGAGAAGTCCTGGAAAAAAAAGCATTGCAAAAACATAACAAATTCGCAATGGAAAACTCCTGAAGAGCAAGACAGCCCCAAGTCATATATTGCATGGATTTAAAAAAAATGGGAAAATAGAGAATTCGTGATTAAGAGATTAGACCGTAGTACTCGCGGCTCTAGTAATGCTTACGAACCCAACTTCGTTCGTACTGTCAAGTACAGACATATGTATATTAGCCTAACGACACGAATTTGAATCTGAATACCACACTCTGCTTTTCCACTTAATTTCAATATTAAGGAATTCAATATTAAATGTAAACCGAAACCTCCTCCTTAAGCTCTTTCCGTATTTTCCTCCTTTCCTTATGCTCGCACTTTGAACAGTAAAAACATAGAAAGTAATGTGTTAGCTTTAAATATGGATGTGTTTTTGTTTGTTTATTTGTTTTATTGTATGTCTCTTATAGACTCCGAAATGGCCCAACAGATACAGTGCCTTGCATAAGTATAACCGCACCCGAAAAAATGCATTTAAAAGAAAACCTACAATAGGAGTGACTCCTTACTATTTTTTTATTGAGTTGCATCACTGATCAAGCAAATTGAGAAGAAAATAAAGTACCGTTATTTCCTCTCCTGGTGTTTAAAAATTAAAAACAGATTTTGATGTATTGCAAAAATATAACCATAAATGGATTTTCCAATGGAAAATAGAAAGTTCTGATGAAAAAGTCGGAAAAAACTTTGGTTTGTTTTCAAAGGGAAAATTGCATATTATCACAGATGTATTGGTTTTCAAATGGAAAACTGGAAAATTTCAGAATGGGTTTTCCAATGGCAATAGAAAGTGCACTGATTCTCAAATAGAAAAATGGAAATTTTTTGATTGGGAACTCGGAAAACTCTGTGAGAGCACAAATCAAGTTTTTTTTTTTAATGGAATTTAAGGTGCATTGGTTTGTTTGTATGTCCGGTTTGGACATATCAAAATAAGAGTCAGTTTCTTTTTTTTTTTAACAAATGAAAAAAACATGAAAAGACAACATACAAATTTACAAAATACAAATACACTGGTCTTAAGAATTTGTTTTAAAATGTATTTATTGATATGAAAATCAAATAAGTTTTCATTCGCATTCAAAAGCTTACTCATTCTTGTCAGTGGCTCATGCATTCCGTAGTTTGTTCTATGTTTAGGAACTTTAATCAAACTATGAGAACGCAAATTATGATCTCCACCTCGATAATTAAAGAGGATAGAATTTAGAATATCTGGAGCATCAGTAACACCAGTAATAATTTGATGAAGGAAAACAATATCATTATTTGTGTTCTCCTTTGACAAAGTTTTTGCATCTGGAAAAATGCAAGTCGATCATCATAAGAAGGGATATTATTGGGGTCAATCCATTGAAGCCCTTTAAAGGCGATACGTGTAAAATTGCGTTGAACTGATTCTAGTCTCTCAATATGTATCTCATAATGAGGAGACCAAACTTGTGATGCATATTCGAGATGGGGTCGAACTAAACTGTTGTACAAGCTAAAGGTAACGTTAGGGTCAAGAAATTCCTTGGACCAACGCTTAATAAATCCTAACATTGAGTTAGCTTTGTTGACGATGTTGTTAATGTGTTCTGAAAAATCTAAATTGGATGTGAAAAGAACTCCTATGTCCCTAACCTTAAAGACACGGGATAAGATGTGTTGGGAGATAACATAATCATATGATGTAGGATTTCGCTTTTTTGAAATTGTCATTGTCTGACATTTTCCTGGGTTAAGATTTAAATTATTCTTTTCACACCATACAACAAACTTTTTAATATCATCTTGCAGTTGAATGCGATCTTCATTGCATGAAATATTTTTGAAGATCTTCATATCATCTGCAAAGATAAGATTTTTTTTTTTTTTTTTTAATCCCACGCCTCTTTCCCCCCCAGATACCGCACGCGCTGGGGTCCATTTTCACCGAGTACGATTACAATTACGGTTGCAAGTCGTATCGGCACTTTATTTGAAATTATTTGAAATATTTGAAATTTAAGGTGCATTGGTTTGTTTGTATGTCCGGTTTGGACTCTTAATCCGCTCAGTCCTCAATGCATTTTTATAAAATTTTCATTGTATAGATATAGCCTCAGTTAAAAAATAAATTTTTGGGACAATCTTTCGTGAAAGTCAGCAAATAAGGGGGACAACCCTAAGCTGTTTGGAATTCTGATTTCTGTGAAAGAGTCAAAACAGAGAAGTGTTTGAATTTTATAAAGATATTTGCATTTTACTTCATGCTTTAATGAAAGTAGAATGTTAGTTGTAGAGCTTGGAAAAATTCAGATTTGTGGTTCTCTATTTCAATTTGATTCAAGCAAATCACATTGCATTTTAACAATATCTGTGTTAATCATAATGATTATTCTGCAGTTGTTGTGAAGGGTGGCCAAACGAAGTTCGCGAGGTCGGCTAGTCTTATATATAAAAAAAACTCGAGGACGGTTGGGCCGTTTGTCATCAAATTTTGACAAAATGTTCGAGTATTAGTGGAGAGTAGGGTTTTTAAGAAAATTGTACAAAATCGGCCAAGCCGTTCATGAGATATAGCAAAAAATGTAGAAAAACAATTTTCCCTATTGAACGTTAAGGTGCAGGGAACTAACTTCACTGGGAATTAACTTCACATGGGAATTAACTTCACCTCGAGTGGGAACTATCCCACCCGTTGTTCATAGATTTTAAGAGAAACAATCAGCCGAATGAAAAAAGAAATTATGAACATACGATATACGAATTCAAAAATGCCATGTTTTTTATAATAAGTAGCCAGAGCAGACAAAGGCCTTAAGTTCATAATTTGAGCTTCAGCTATTAATAAACCGAGCGCTTTTTGAATATTATTTGGACTAAATAATGGTTAGGTAAACAAGAAACTTTATATGTGGATTGGGATTGGTCCTCCGCTTTGGTATAGTATCGTGAATCTTGCTGCGGATCGCCCGCGCATAATGGAACCAACATCTTTTGAGTTCTACTTCGGGAAATACAATGTACAAAGCGAGTCAAATTTTTTTTTTTGCCAAACAGAGAAACAATTTGGGGTGTGAAAATAAAAAAATTCGCGCGAATTTTTTTTATTTTCACACCCCAAATTGTTTCTCTGTTTGGCAAAAAAAAATTCGACTCGCTTCGCTCGCTTTGCAGCGCTACATTATAAATTCATTTTTCTTGCATTATTTGCACTAGCATGTTTTTTTGGTAAGATGATAGCTTAAAAAAAAATAATTCACATCATTTTAAAACAAAATTGGTTATTTGTATTTGAATTGATCAGCTTGTTCGTATTTTGTTGATTTGAAAAGTATACATTTTGTTTATCCTCTACTTCTACATTATTCCTCTATAGTTAAAAAAAAATAAGAAAAAAATTGGTCAAGCGGTTTGGTTGGATTGCGAACGTACAGACAATAAGCTATTCATTTATATATAATCAAAGAATAAGTAAGTCTTAAAAAATCATGGCCAAATTCCAATGCTTAGCAGATTTTTCAATGCAAACATTAAAACATTAAAGCATCAGGGACCCCACGAATTACAGTTACGGTTGTTAGTCGTATCGGCACTTAATTAGAAATTCTTTGGAATAAATAAAATAAAAAAAAAAGTTATGGCGATACAAATATTTGGAAGAAAAGAGTTTGGGACTGCTTAATGCAAGCAGGTATAAAGGAAAAACAAAATTTTAAATTAAAATATTACAAAAAGTAGAAATAAAAGAAAAAAATGCAAAATTTTAAAATCAAAAAATTTTAAATTTTAAAGTCTAAAAATTTGTAAAACATGAAAGAAACAAAGAAAAAAGCAAATACGCGTGTAGAAGACTTGTCAAGTTAGTAAAAAAAAAAAAATATATCAAAATAAGAGTCAGTTTCTTTTTTTTTTTAACAAATGAAAAAAACATGAAAAGACAACATACAAATTTACAAAATACAAATACACTGGTCTTAAGAATTTGTTTTAAAATGTATTTATTGATATGAAAATCAAATAAGTTTTCATTCGCATTCAAAAGCTTACTCATTCTTGTCAGTGGCTCATGCATTCCGTAGTTTGTTCTATGTTTAGGAACTTTAATCAAACTATGAGAACGCAAATTATGATCTCCACCTCGATAATTAAAGAGGATAGAATTTAGAATATCTGGAGCATCAGTAACACCAGTAATAATTTGATGAAGGAAAACAATATCATTATTTGTGTTCTCCTTTGACAAAGTTTTTGCATCTGGAAAAATGCAAGTCGATCATCATAAGAAGGGATATTATTGGGGTCAATCCATTGAAGCCCTTTAAAGGCGATACGTGTAAAATTGCGTTGAACTGATTCTAGTCTCTCAATATGTATCTCATAATGAGGAGACCAAACTTGTGATGCATATTCGAGATGGGGTCGAACTAAACTGTTGTACAAGCTAAAGGTAACGTTAGGGTCAAGAAATTCCTTGGACCAACGCTTAATAAATCCTAACATTGAGTTAGCTTTGTTGACGATGTTGTTAATGTGTTCTGAAAAATCTAAATTGGATGTGAAAAGAACTCCTATGTCCCTAACCTTAAAGACACGGGATAAGATGTGTTGGGAGATAACATAATCATATGATGTAGGATTTCGCTTTTTTGAAATTGTCATTGTCTGACATTTTCCTGGGTTAAGATTTAAATTATTCTTTTCACACCATACAACAAACTTTTTAATATCATCTTGCAGTTGAATGCGATCTTCATTGCATGAAATATTTTTGAAGATCTTCATATCATCTGCAAAGATAAGATTTTTTTTTTTTTTTTTAATCCCACGCCTCTTTCCCCCCCAGATACCGCACGCGCTGGGGTCCATTTTCACCGAGTACGATTACAATTACGGTTGCAAGTCGTATCGGCACTTTATTTGAAATTATTTGAAATAAATAAAATAATAAAAAAAAAGTGATGGCGACACGAATAGGTACCAGGAAGACAAGAGTTTGGGACTGCTTAATACAAGCAGGTACAACAAGAAAGACAAAATAAATTAAAATTTTATATTAAAATATTACAAAAAGTAAAAAAGAAAAAATGCAAAATTTTAAAATCAAAAATTTTAAAAATTTTAAGTCAAAAAATTTTAAAAATATAAAAAACAAAGAAAAAAGTAAATACGCGTTTAGAAAACACTTGTCAAGTTCGTAAAAAATACAAGAAAAAAAAGAAAATAGAGTCAGTTTCTTTTTTTTTTACAAATAATAATAAAAAAAAAGAAAAAAATACGTTAGTAGACAACAAAAAACATTTAAGAGCGTGCCACACTGGTTTTAAGTATAATCTTTAATCCGTATTATAATTCAAAAGCCTACTCATCCTTGTCAAGGGCTCATGCATTCCGTAATTGGTCCTATGTCTTGGGACTTTAATTAGATCGGTGCTACGAAGGTGATAACCTCCTCCCCGATAGTGAAAAAGTATAGCACTAAGAAGGTCTGGTGCATCTGTGACGCCTGTAATAAGTTGATGAAGGAAAACTATATCATTGTTGATCCTTCTTTGAGACAGCGTTTGCATTTGAAGAAGTGATACTCGATCCTCATAAGATGGAATATTTCGAGGATCATGCCATTGAATACCTTTTAATGCGAAATGAGTAAAATTACGTTGCACCGATTCTAACCTGTCAATATGAACGTCATAATAAGGACTCCAAATCTGTGAAGCATATTCAAGGTGGGGACGAACAAGGCAATTATAAAGAGAAAGGGTGACATTAGGATCAAGAAATTCTTTTGACCAACGTTTCACGAACCCTAGCATAGGATTAGCTTTATTAACAATGTTGTTAATGTGCTCTGTAAAATCTAAATTCGGTGTAAAAAGAACCCCTAAGTCCCTTACTTTAAAAACACGAGAAAGATTTTGCTGAGATATATAATACTCATAAGTCGAAGTTGCTCGTTTCTTTGAGAATGTCATTGTCTGACATTTCGACGGATTAAGATTTAAACTATTCTTATTACACCATACAGAAAACCTATTAATATCATTTTGCAGAAGAATGCGATCATTGTTAGATGTAATTTTCTTAAAGATCTTCATATCATCTGCAAAAATAAGAATTTCACTGTTTAGAACACATAACGGTGGTTGGGTGTTGTAGGATCTGGGGGCTTAGGCTGTATCTTTTCCTACACACCAAGTGCTTACTTTACCTCCTCGTGGTAGCCACCGGGTACTGGTTATATCTTAGATATAACTTGCGAAACTTGTAAGCGCGGGTGCAAATCGGGAAAAAAGAGCACCTTATCTACGGCCCAACAAATTTGGAGGTTAGTGCGAGGGGCTAACAACCCCTCCACAGTGAAAAACTTGAAAGTTATGAGAGAGATACCAGCCTCGGATAATGAACCCACTCTTATGGTAACCAGACCCGGAACGACAACGGACTACGCATTGAGAGTTTGTACCTGGAATGTAAGAACCCTCTACACTCCAGGTGCAACTCAGAAACTTGAATCTGTCCTCTCGCAGTATAAGGCAGATATTACTGCGATCCAGGAAATACGATGGATAGGATCAGGGACAAAGGAAAGAAAGAATTTCGACATTTATTATAGCTGCCATCAAAGATTGCATATATTTGGATGCGGATTCGTCGTGGGAAACCGGCTTAGATCGAAAGTCATGGATTTAAAGCCAATAAGTGATCGCCTGGCTGTGATCCGCATCAAGGCCACACTACAAAACATCAGTATAATATGTGCACACGCCCCTACCGATGATGCTGAGGAGTCTAGCAAGGAGGATTTCTACGACCTCCTGGATAGAGCCTACGGAGCCTGTCCAGAGTACGACGTCAAAATCGTACTCGGAGACTTCAATGCAAAAATCGGGAAGGAAGACATCTTTGGCGGATTAGTTGGAAAGCACAGCCTCCACGAAGAAACAACAGATAACGGCTTCCGACTAATCGACTTTGCTGCAGCTCGTAATACGGTGATAAGTAGCACTAGATTTCCAAGACGGAAGATCTATACAGCAACCTGGCGATCTCCGGATGGTCGAACCACCAACCAAATCGACCATGTGCTAATCGGCGCAAGGCACGCATCCAACATCCTGAACGTGCGCACTTTCCGAGGAGCAAATGTCGACTCTGACCACTTTCTGGTAGTGGCTAAGTTTAGAGCTCGAATATCAAACGACAAAAAAACACGTGCAGCCAAGAGAAAGAAGTTCAACATCGGTTGCCTTAGCACATCAGAGAATGCCAGAGACTACAGCGAGCGCCTGAGCGAGCGACTCTCCGCGCCGTCCTCCCAAATACTACAGACGTCAACACACTGTGGAACCAATATCGCGAAGTAATAAAAAATGTAGCCGAGACCACCATAGGTTACCAGCCACCCCCGAAAAAGAACCCGTGGTATGATGATGAGTGCGTGATATTGAAAAGAGAGACGGAAAATGCACGCCTGCAGATGCTGCAACGGAAAACAAGAACAGCAAGGGAAGAGTACCGCACGAAAAGGAGAAATGAGAAAAAGACCCTGCGAAGAAAGAAAAGAGCATCCGCAGTTTCTCAGCTCAAAGATCTAGAAGAGTCTCGGGCCAGGAACAACACCCGGCGTTTCTTTAAAAGGTCGAAGCAATTAGCTTCTGGTTTCAGAACCGGGACACAAGCTCTTCGAAACAGTGAAGGAAACCTAGTCACCGAAGCACAGGGAATTGTAGATGTTTTCAAGCAGCACTTCCAGCAGCTGCTGAATGCGCAAAATGTCGAGCAAGATAATGACGAAAGAGAAGCAAGACCAGTCAATGAAGACCCAGTCCCAGCCCCCAGCAGAGAAGAGGTAGAAAGAGCCATCCAAAAGCTAAAAAATAACAAGGCCGCAGGGTCGGATGGCATACCCGCGGAACTCTTTAAACATGGAGGAGATGTTTTGATGAACCGCATGCACCAGGTCATCACCAAAGTGTGGGAGGAAGAATGCATGCCCACTGACTGGTCGATAAGCTCCATATGCCCCATCTACAAAAAAGGCGATCCGATGTTATGCAAAAACTACCGTGGCATATCCCTGCTTAATGTTGCATACAAAATCCTACCCAACGTACTGTGTGAGCGTCTTAAACCTTTCTGCAACACAATAATCGGCACGTACCAGTGTGGATTTAGGCCAGGCAGAACAACGATAGACCAAATATTCACACTGAGGCAGATCCTGGAAAAGACCAACGAATTTCAAGTCGAAACCCACCATCTTTTCATCGACTTTAAAGCTGCTTATGATAGCATCCACCGCCAAGAGCTTATGATTGCGATGTCTGAATTCGGGATCCCGAACAAACTGATCCAGCTGTGCCGCATGACGCTAAACAATACGCAGTGCAGTGTGCAAATGGGTAACAGCTCATCCGAGTTATTCCAAACTTGCGCAGGGTTTAGACAAGGAGATGCGTTGTCATGTGACTTCTTCAACATAGTCCTGGAGCAGATAGTGCGCAAGGCAGGTGTGAGCACGGAGGGCACTATCTTCAACAAATCCACCCAGCTCCTAGGCTATGCGGACGACATAGACATCATCGGTCGATCCAAGAGAGCTGTGCTTGAGGCCTTCACAGCGATTGAAGAACAGGCGAAACTAGTTGTTCTTGAAGTGAATGAGGACAAAACAAAGTAAATGTTATCAACAAACAAAGCAACATCTGTCCACCGCCTAGGACAAAACGTCACTGTTGGTAGCAGCAATTTCGAGGTAGTTAAGGAGTTCACCTACCTTGGAACAAAAATCAATCCCACGAACGACACCTTAGTGGAGATCCGAAGAAGAATTACCTTAGCGAACCGCTGCTGCTTCGGTTTGGCCAAACAACTGGGTTCAAAACTCCTCACTCGAAAGACAAAGTATCTGCTATACAAAACTTTGATTTTACCAGTCCTACTCTACGGCGCCGAGTGCTGGACGATAAGTAAAAAAGGGGAATTGATACTGGGCACTTTCGAAAGAAAAATTCTTCGACGGATTTTTGGTCCCGTATGCGACGATGGCGAATGGAGAAGAAGATACAACCGAGAACTGTATGAGCTGTACCAAGATGTATATGTAGTCCAGAAGGCCAAGAAAAGACGACTACATTGGCTCGGCCACATCGAGCGAATGGACGACAACGCTCCAGCCAAGAAAGTCTTCTCATCCCAGCCCCCAGGTTCAAGACGACAAGGAAGACCGAATTTACGGTACAAGGACCAAGTGACTGCGGATGCCAGAGCGCTCGGTCTCGGTGACTGGAGAGTGCATGCGAGGGATCGTTCACGATGGAAGACTGCAGTATCTCAGGCTGAGACCCTTCATGGATTGTGAGCCGGATAAGTAAGTAAGTAAGTAAGTAACGGTGCATCATTTATTGATAAGATAAATAGAAGAGGTCCTAAATGACTACCCTGTGGAACACCGAATTTTACTAAACACTTAGCGGTGCATCGTTAATAGCTAAAATAAATAAAAGGGCCCTAGATGACTACCTTGTGGTACACCCGACTTGGCGATGAAAGATTTTGAGTAAGAGTTTCTGAACTTTACTTGGTAAGATCTATTATCAAGATAAGAAGAAATCCATTTGACGAACCCTGGAGGAAAGCCATATAAATTCAATTTAAACTTGATAATAGTATGAGAAAGTTGATCAAACGCTTTTGAAAAATCGGTGTAAACGCAATCAACTTCCTTTCCACTTTCTACGGAATTTAAACATTTATGCAAAAATTCAAGAAGGTTTGTCACCGTTGAACGTTTCTGCATAAAGCCATGTTGTTCAAAGCATATGATATTTTTGGTGTAGAAGACTAAATTAACACAAACAACTTGCTCAAAAAGCTTTGGAATGCAAGACAGTTTAGATATAGGCCTATAATTTGTAATATCAGACTTGTCTCCTTTCTTGAACACAGGTGTTATGTAAGCAGTTTTCCACATGCTAGGGAATTTTCCTAGTTTTAACGACAATTCAAAAATATTACGTAGAGACAAGGCCAAAACCGTCCTACATTTTTTTAAAACAATAGGTGGAATACCATCGGGACCAAAAGAATAGTCTTCCTTAAGAAGGCACATACAATTAACAAGTTTATCGAAATCGATAAGAACATTGTTGAAAGTTACTTGGGGACAGTTTCGCAGATAATCAAAGAAATCAGAATCCACAGTTACGGGAGTATCGATGAAAGACTGACTAAAACTACTTGCAAAAGCATCACAGATTTCAGAATTACAGTTCAAAACAGTATTGTTGTATTTGAAGTTTAACGGATAAACATCACATTTCTTTTTAGAATTGACAAAATTCCAAAAACTTTTAGGGTCCTGTTTAAGTGAATTTCCCATATTTATGAGATATTCATTGTAAAGATTAAAAGAGAGACTTTTGAACTCTTCGAAAAGGGAGATATAAACTACTTGGTTCTCCAATGTCATAAAACCGATATAATTTTTCCAAGCCTTGTTCCTTCTATTACGAAGGCTTCTCAGTTCTTTCGTATACCAAGGATGACTGGAGTTATTTGAGTTAAAACTTCTTTTTTTGGGTACTATTTCGTCAATGGATTTCATCATGACAGTGTAAAAGCTTGAGATAGTTGCGTCGATGTCATTTAAGAGCGGTATATTCCTTTCGTTCTTTCCTATAAACTAAGAATTCTTTATCAAAGAGTTCAGAATCAAGAATGGCGGCATTAAGCCAAGTTTCCGTAAATACAAACACGTCATGCGAAAAAGCTTGAGAATTTTTAAAAATTGAAGTAGTTTTACTTCGAAATCCTCTTACGTTTTGGTAGTAGAGGGAGATCCTTTGCAGTATTTGGGTCCTCTTGAGTAAGGGGAAGTAAATTTTGTTTCCGTCTGTTGGGAATAATAAATTCTTTTACCAGAGTGTTTGGTGGCCATGAACAATTTAAAATGCTTTCAAAAAGAGAATTTGGCGCGGTTATTTTGAAAGATGCCACAAAACTATTTGGTTTACTTATTTTTTGACATTTAGCATGAATAGTGTTAGGTAAAACCTTACATTCTACTAGATGATTCAATACGTCATCTGGTTCAGTATTGGGCAATAAGCGCGATACAAATATTGTTTTGGGCCTAGGTACAGACGTAAGGGATTTTTGGGAAGTAGTTGAAGTTTGAACCGATGCAAGGCTCGTTGAAGGAAGGTCTGAAATTATTGAAGGAGATTGGGCATCATTATTTCCACTGTTCAACTCGTTTGATGGAGGATTATCGGGCTCAACTGCTACTTTGTTACTCTTCAAATTTTTTGGAGCTGGGCCTGCATTAATTGATGTAGAAGCTTGTTCTCGTCCTCTCTTTTTTGAATTTTTAGGATTTTCGGCTGTGGACTTAAGGGTCTGCGAGCTTAACGTAGGTGGCGTTTCAAGGTCGTCCGTGGAGGAGGATTTGTCAACGAAAGTAATTGGCACTGGGATGTTGTTTGCGTTTTGAGCCATTATTGAGAAATTTAAGCTCAATTGTTCGAAACTTTTTGATATCTTTAAAATGTCTTCCTTCAAGGTTGACGGTTTAAAAGATAAGTTACCTAAAGAGATTTTTCTACGATCGTCACAGTACCAAAATGCAATTTTGGATGCGGTTATTTTATCCAAAAAAGCAGTTGTTGCACCCACGCATTTTGAATGGAATAGGTTTCCACACGGACCGAAGCACGGGTAGAGGGGAGTTGCGTCAGAGCGATCGGCACAGTTTTTATTGGCACAAATCATATTGATTCAGAAAAGGAGTAAGATAAAATAAAAAAAGAATGAAAATAACAAAATAATACAAAAAAAAAGACTTGGGATTACTTGGGATTTGAACATGTGGCTGCTGGCTTACAAAAGTATCAGATCCGTGCTCAGACAAACTTGGCCACGGAATACTTTTGGGGTAAGGGTTAGAAAACTAATTTAGATAGCCTTAGTTAAGGTTTAGAAGTACTTTAAATGGAAAAAAATGAACTATTGAAATTAATAAAGTAAACCGAGGGGAAATTTGTGGAATGTATGAGTGAGCATGCGCACTGAGAAAAACGCGTCAGTTACAATAACAAGATGTAAATAAGCCAATTGAACACGAAACAAAGACTTACTTGGAGAAAGAAAGCAAAATCAGAGTTTTAAAAATTATTAAATTCAATTAAACACATATATTTTCTAATAAGAAATGATATGCAAACTAAAGCACTTGTAATAATATGCACAATTTAAAAGAAAACAAGATTTAAAACAATAGTTAAATATATATTTGATTTAAAAAACTGCAGAGGGCAGACACAACACAACTAAAGATTATAAAACCAGTGTGACCACTGACCACTAAACATATAAGTGAAATTAATTCCCACCTTCTAGGGGAAATAGCTACACATCAAAGTGAAGTTATTACCCACACAAAAGTGAATCAATATCCCACCATAGTTGGGATACAACTTCACCATAAAAAAGTGAAGATATTTCCCACTTGAGGTGAAGTTAATTCCCATGTGAAGTTAATTCCCAGTGAAGTTAGTTCCCTGCACCGAACGTTAACTATGCGTTTGACCATATCCTTAACAAAGTTGTTGTGCATGAGGCAACGAAGGTTTCTGAGTTGTCATGACCTTACTAGCTGACCCAGTAAACGTTGTTTTCTTAGATATGTAAAAATCTCATACAAATTCGTTGAGGACTCACTGCTTTTATACCAGTGGAGTGTTTAGCACCAAATTTTGAGGGAATTGGCGAAGATGGGTTTTTAGTATTTTGTACAAAATCGACCAAGCCGTTCGTGAGATATGGCCAGGGTAGTGGTTGATGGGGCAGCGGGGTAGTGGGAAGCGGGTAGCAGGTTGACGGATAGCGTTCCCACTCGCGTGTAGCGATGATTACAACAAAGAAAATCACATTAATTACTCATATTTTTATGATTTATGTTTTCTGACATTTTATAATTTGCTAGTACTTTTTGCCGAAAAGTTGGCAAGTTGAATTTAATAGAAAATTCAAGCAACTTTATCGTTCCATATAATTAGTAGTTTTCCCACCACAATCCACAAGTAGTTAAGTAGCAACAAATTTAATTTTTTACTTTTATCTCCGTCCGAGTTTCCCCATCACTCTGAGGCTGTGTCACTTCTTTGCTAACAACATCCTAGATTTTTTGTATGATTCAAAAGTATTAACAAGAAATTATAAGTAGGTACTGACCAGTATCCGTTCTCAAAACTGTTAAACTTGAAAAAAAATATTTTTGTTTTAATTTTGGATAAACTAAATCACACCAAAAACATAAATGTAAAAAAAGAGCCAAGTTCTCCCGTACAAAAATTCTGCCTAACAAATCAGCCACGAAAAGTAATGAGATCTAAAAGAACGCCAAGTTCTAAGATTCAGCAAGTACTCGTAGGTGCATTGCAAATGTTTTAAGTGGACTTACACCGAATCAACTATTAGTTTTGAAAGTAACTTGTAAACTAATGTAAATTAGTTAATTTTTTTACTTAGCAAGTTTTCCAAACTTTTTTAATAGTAGGTTACTAAGAGAAAACCCGCCAAGTAAAAAAAAATTAACTAATTTACATTAGTTTACAAGTTACTTTCAAAACTAATAGTTGATTCGGTGTAAGTCCACTTAAAACATTTGCAATGCACCTACGAGTACTTGCTGAATCTTAGAACTTGGCGTTCTTTTAGATCTCATTACTTTTCGTGGCTGATTTGTTAGGCAGAATTTTTGTACGGGAGAACTTGGCTCTTTTTTTACATTTATGTTTTTGGTGTGATATCATTACTTTTTGCAAAGATTTTTTTTTTTTGATAAGCAGAAAAATCTAAAAATTAATTTTATTTCTTTATATTGACTGGCAGAATTGCTAGTTTGCCAAATTACAATATTCTACGATGATCAGAGGTGCCCCATATATTTTATAAAATTTATTTTTAAATGGGTGGGTACCACGCCCCCTCAGTTGAAAATCATAAATTTCATATTTTATTTGTTTTATTGCACGATGTACTTGTATGCCAAATTTCTTGATTCTACTGCACTCCAAAGTGCTCCATATAATTTAAATTAATAATGTAAAAGTAGGCGGCTACCACGCCCCCTGATTGAAAATTTTCAAATTTTCGATTATTTCCTTTGTATGTACCACATGACCTACCACTATGCCAAATTTCAAGTTTCTAGGGCGACGGGAAGTGCTTCATATAATTTAAATTAATAATGTAAAAGTAGGCGGCTACCACGCCCCCTGACTAAAAAATTTCAAATTTTCGATTTTTTTCTTTGTATGTACTTCATTACCTATCATTGTGCTAAATTTCTTTATTCTACTGCACTCCAAAGTGTTCCATATAATTTAAATTAATAATTTAAAAGTAGGCGGCTACCACGCCCCCTGACTGAAAAATTTCAAATTTTCGATTTTTCCCTTTGTATGTACTTCATGACCTATCACTGTGCAAAATTTCTTGATTCTACTGCACTCCAAAGTGCTCCATATAATTTAAATTAATAATGTAAAAGTAGGCGGCTACCACGCCCCCTGATTGAA
This sequence comes from Sphaerophoria taeniata, assembly GCA_943590905.1. Classification (NCBI taxonomy): domain Eukaryota; kingdom Metazoa; phylum Arthropoda; class Insecta; order Diptera; family Syrphidae; genus Sphaerophoria; species Sphaerophoria taeniata. Next base: position 238,779,010 of record OX016540.1, read on the forward strand.
AATTTTCAAATTTTCGATTTTTTCCTTTGTATGTACCACATGACCTACCACTGTGCCAAATTTCAAGTTTCTAGGGCAACGGAAAGTGCTTCATATAATTTAAATTAATAATGTAAAAGTAGGCGGCTGCCACGCCCCCTGATTGAAAATTTTCAAATTTTCGATTTTTTCCTTTGTATGTACCACATGACCTACCACTGTGCCAAATTTCAAGTTTCTAGGGCAACGGGAAGTGCTTCATAATTTTGATGATCTGTCAGTGAGTGAGTCAGTGAGTGAGTGAGTCAGTCAGTTACGGTTTTCGTGATTTTTGGAACATTGTATCTTAGAAACTACTTATGCTAAATATCTGAAATTTACTGAGGTGCTTCTTCTTGACTAGCTTAACAAATGATGTGAGTTTGAAACTTTTGGCTTCTTTGGTATAGAAGTTAGAGGGGTGTGGAAAATGCCCTGAGTTGTTTCCTGTAAATAAGGGTGTAGTGCCAAAGTTGCTAGAGAACTTGGCTGGGCACTACCGTGCCCCTTGATTCACCCGAAATTGTATTAAGTGCTGAAAAATGTTACAAAATATAATCCGCATTGAACTCTCACCATCTACCGCAGACCGCTTAAAATGCACACTATTTGAGCAGTGAGCACTGGGTTTTTGCATGCATGATTTTGCAAATTATATTTCTAGGAAAGATTAAAAAGTGTCCTTTAGTTAAATAAATCTAAAACCGAGCTGATTTATTTTTAATGTCATTCGTATACAAAGTAACGAATTCCAATTTATCGCTTAGTTAATTTAAAAAAAAAATCGAAATTATTTTTAATTCAATAATAACATCAGTATGTGATAATTATTATTTCTATTTAAAGTTGTTTTTAAAAGTGTATATACCTATATAGGTTTTTGTAATGAAATTATTATTCTATTAAAAAAAACATGCATATATTGACTGCAATATATTTTTTATTTAGTTTCAAATTAAACGAATGCCACAATCCTATTATACCTTATGACATAATTTAATACGGAATGGCGAAAAAAATAATTTCATTTAAATTTTAAAGGACATTTTTTGTCATTACCTCAGCAAATGTTGTTGTGGTTGCTAAATAAAATTTATAAATCGACTTTAATATTTCAACGTTAGATTAAATATTAAAATAACTCAGGCTTGCCCTTGCGCAACGAAAACACTCTTGTAACACCCAAAGTCCAACCTTATCCTCGAAATGCTTGATGAAGAGGAAGGAGTAAGTTGTGAAACTAGAGCGGCGATTGCAAGAGATGTGAAGACAAGACACGAATAGAATATTATGCTAAACTGGATGGTGTAGCACTCTGTCGCCCCGCTACCGATATAGGTTCAAGAATTTGTTGCAAGAGACCCGCTCCCAAATTTGGTGGTGGATGTCTGTATCATCGTTCTAACCATTTCATTCCTGCAGTATTTCTTTTAAATACAGCTCGATTACCCCCATTCGTCTTTTAGGTTTTTAATTTTTTCTCTTGCATATCTATTATTTTTCCATATGAAAACAAAATCAGTCATGACCCTAAATAAATTGCGGCTTGTGGAATTAATAAATTCCAATATTTGATTAAATCAAATATCCCAAAGCGTGTCGCCAAAAATCTAATTGTTATACAGAAGGTAGTCATCATTTCCATAAAGAGACATGTACCTTAATGTAATTTTTTCTTGCGCTTTCCCGGGAAATATGTAATAGAATCATTTTTATTTCATTTAACTAAATGCACAAGCAGGAATTTATTAGTAGAATGTGCCCACATTCGCGATAAATTTTTATTTATTTTCTGACTGGCAGACTGAAGAACATCAATTTGAAATTTATGATCATGGAGCTAAGGTTTGGTGGATAAATAAATTTAATTTCACTTTGATTTTTATTCTATTTTGGTTTGGTGGTTTTTGTTTATGTTCTCAATTTTCACGTTGCACATTGATATTCATCGAAAATTGAAAAGATTTATTTGAATTGTGTTTACTTTCGTAGGAATGAAGTGAAATGGCTGGAAAAATTGACGTATTTTGTGGATTTCAAACCAAAAAAATAAAAGATAGTCAAACCATAAAATAACTTTTATTTGCTTTAACTAGAAGGTGTCAAAATAAAAAAGAACTACTAGGTGATTGAAGTGCGATGATTTGAGGGAAAACGTGTTTGTTGCAGTTGGCCTGGGCTCATGATATCGATTCGTATTGAAAAAGACACGAACAAAGTGTAGGAAGCAGTAGCAGAGTTCAGTATAAAAAGCCCTTAGGATAGATTAGGTTTGAAGTGGTTGCAGATTCATGCCCACACGTAGGCCAGAAAAGGGCCCATTGCGATACCACATGAATTACTTCCCATTCCTACAAGTCAAACCATTTAGAGCTTTATGTAAAGCCAGTCACTGGAACTAACATAAAAATATTCTCTGAGGTGAAGTTTGCGATTAAGGGAAAGAACACGACATGTACAGAGAAGGTGAGAGATTGATTCCTTCCCTTCTTCGTAAATATAGTTCCGAAGTCATATTGCGTGTCTGCTAATAAGACAGTGTCCTATAGGTAGTAACAAGTTTTGGGGCACTTTAAGTGCTGCGCCATCTCCATATGATCGAAAATCGAGGGCCATTTGAGAGTTCGTCGAGAGATTTAATTGCCAGAGAAGATGCGGATATCAGAAGTTGGTATCACGTTTTCTCTTAGCCAGGTTAGAACTTATTCATTGATTGCTAAAATTTCCGATTGGAAGACGCTACAAAGTTTTGGAAGGCAGAATGAGAGGCTAAAATTAAGCTTTTCTTAGCACACACTACTACCAACTGGTCTTCTAGGATTTCTTGTCTGCCCATTCGGCTCTGGATAGAAAGTTTTGCGATTTCTTCAACATCATTCTTGAAATAATTGTGCAAGACCACAACGTTAACACTAATGGCGCAATCTTCAAAAGTCCGTCCAGCTACACAGATGACATTGACATAATTGTAAGAACACAGCGTGATGTCAGTGGAGCTAGCCGCGGAGACGCTTTACATAACGCAGTGCAAATGGGTATAAGAGCTCATTTTCAAACATGCGCTGTCATATGATTCCTTTAACATAGTTCTTTAGCAGATAGTGCACAAGGCAGATGTGATCACGGAAAACCCTATCTTCAACAAATCTACCTAGTTCCTAGGCTATGTGGATGAGAGAGAGACCTTCAAATTGATTGAACAAAAGGCGAATCTCGTTTGTCTTTAAGAGAACGAGGATAAACAAAAGTACATATCCTATCCATGTCCGTCGCCTAGGACAAAACGCCACTATTGGTAGCAGTAATTTCGAGGTAGTTGAGGAGTTCACCTACCTTGGAACAAACATCAATCCCACAAACGACACCTTAGTGGAGATCCGACTAAGAACTACCCTAGCGAACCGCTGCTACTTCAGTTTGGCCAAACAACTGGGTTCAAAACTTCTCACTCGATAGACAAAGTGTCTGCTATAAAAAAAACTTTGATTTTTACAGTCCTATTCTACGGCGTCAAGTGTTGGACGATAAGTAAAAAAGAGGAAATGATACTGGAGACTATCGAAAGCAAATTCCTTCGACGAATTTTCGGCCCCATATGCGACGATGGCGAATGAAGAAGATGGTTCAACGGCAAAATAATAGTTCAGAACTATACTAGCTGTACCAAGATGTGGATGTAGACCAGAATTGTATTGTCACTATTGAAGCTCTGCGAAGAGTGGGTAAGGGTTTGGAAAGGATTGCTTGCAATTCCAAGTACAGATTTCTTGCCGCTCATGTGCGGAAGGTTCAACCTCCAAGTGGTGCAGAGCGTCAACCTGACTCCGTCAGGGCGAATGAACCTACGTTTTTATTGTACATGTATCATAATCATTTTCTTTTGATACCGTGATTAATGAGACTGTACTTGAATATCATTGTGATAGAATAAGGCACTAATGAGTGTTCTTAAGAAAGTTGGTGGTGCATGGCAATATGTCATGCAGTCTTCCAGTTTGGTCGACCCGGCTCCATTCTGGATAAAAGACTGCATGACAATGGACACCAGTGTTCCTCTGAGCCGTTAAGTCAGGAAGCTGGAAAACTATCCTTTTGGTTTGTACGGATGTGTGATAATTTCACACATCCGATAGAATGTATGATGATAATGTCATACATTCACAGAGTACAAAATAACAAAAGAGACTACCATGTCTTCTGAAAAAACTGGTGCTCTGGGGTAGTTGATGCCCGGATTCTAAATGAATCTCAACTACAGTTGCGGTCGGCCCCCTTGTGGGAGTTTCAGAGTGGCTGTGGTTAACGAGAAATGCGTTCTCGGTAACTGAGTGATGGTGTTCCTTAAGCTCAGTTACATAGATAAAAACACATCTACCAGTATGGCTTTTTTTAACGGGAAAAGCAAACTGGTACTTGAGAAAAATGGAAATGGTGGAAGACAAAGTCTATGGCAAATGGGACATATTTAAAAGACTAATTTTGTGCCTTTTCCCTTATCTACAAGGCAATACACCAAAATATGCATGTAATTCATGCATATAAAATGGAGTGGATTGGAAATCAATCCACCACGAAATAGAGGCCTCAGGCCAGGTGTTCGTGTGTAATTGTTTTCATAGTCTGTCACTATTGAAGCGCAATATTTTTCCTTCGGTTTCCGAAACAAAACGTTAGCTCACTTTTATATTCCTTCTCCCTTGTCAGTGGTTAAGGAGCAGCAGAAGCATGCTTATTTTGTATGTAAGCTTGCATTCTGTTGTCTCTCATTGATATGACTAAAGATTAATGCACCCCACCCAAGGCTTGCGTACAACACCCACTTCTGGACTGTTGTTCCAGTATATAACTTGTATTCAAAACAGAGCGTTCAAGGTAGTTTGTGAACTATCGTTGTTGTCATTCACATGCACCATTTCAACAGCGACAATAATGTGAAAAACTTTCGTATACCACATTTTTACTGCACTATTTTTTTGTGAAATAACCAATTCCATTCTAACTTGGTGCTGAAATGGTGTCATTTTTTCAGTGAGTATGCCGTTAAAATATTCATAAAAGTGCATTTCTCATCGCTCCAGAATGCCTCTGGGATCAGCTATCAGCGCGGTGTATGCTGTATCATATTTCAGATGAATTGATTGAACTTCCGTGCCTGGTACATCCCTCGTTCATTTTTTATTTTTTCAGTTTCATATTTAATTTTCTCTTCTTTCCTGATCCTTTTACAATCCTTTTCACGTGCTTGCATTACATGAGATTGCTGCTCTTTTCAAAGTGCAACATTCTAACGTTAAGCCAGTCCACTGCCGACGGCTGTCTCAGATAAATATAAAAACAAACTAGATCCAATTGTTATTTTTTCTATTCTTACACTATTTACATTCCCTCACACATTCTTTCTTTTTGATTTTTGCTTTATTTTATATTCCTTTCCTTTACGAAGGGCTACTACAAGCACAAAACAAAACCCCCGTTCAACAAAAACTTAATAGAGTTTCCCCTTTCTATGAATGTAATTTAACCAGATGATGCTTCCTACCACAGTTGATAGTACTCAACTCCGTTCAATCACATTCAATCGCATTCAAACAATCAAATTTTTGGTAAACTGATAAGAAAGCTTCACACTTATTTCACCTCACGTCCGTCCATGAGTAAATTTAACCAAATACTTCTTCAGTTACTCGTTTGCGTATGCTCGGTCAATCCAGTCGATTACAACCGGTTGCTCTATCCTCACATTATGGTTATTGAAGTTTTCGTAGATTTCGGTGTTTAGGCCCATGCAGTGTTCGCTTAAGAAATATGGTATTCAACTTACGTCTGTTCCCTTCTAAAAAAAATAAAAAAAATTGTTTTTTTCTTCGTTTGGCTGCGAGTCATTAATCTCCGTTGGGGCAAAAATAAAGGAAAAAAGGAATTTAATCGTTGCTCAAGAGGTCAACCGTCCGACTATATCCCACAAAAATTAAATATTGTTCCCTTGTCCCTTCTCGCCCTTAATATCTGGTGTTGTGTTCACTAATAAGAGAATATTGTGTTTGTGTAATAAATCAGGAAAAAACTGATAACTGCAATTTGCGCCTTTGTTCCTTTCATTAAGGCCAGCAGAAGCAAAAGTCGATGAGTCAATTAAATTCCCACATAAATTATCCTCCTCTTTTTATGTAAGTTAATGTGTCTGATGAAAGTGAATTATGAAAATGTGTTTTCAACTGAGTGAAAAAATGTTACGTATACGCACCAGTGTCCCATAAATTCATCAAGAAGAGTGCTGCCCATGAACTAGAGAAAGGAGTACATTTGTGTATAAAAATATGGTAAGCTAAAAAATAATTGGATTTTTTTTAAATGATTATCTTTTCCAAGCAAACAATATGTTTATGTTTTAAGCAAGTGTGAGTCTGTATGTGGGCCATGAAAATGGAATTTTGTAAACAAAGTAAAGTTGAACGTTTTTGAGGTGTAGATTGCAGATGAAGTGAGATAAATATTTTGCCATAAATTGGATTTCACTTTTAAGTTAAGTTATACTCTGCTCAAGGAAATGTTTATATTCTTTTTATTATTTTGTTATTCGGAAAATGAATATATAAACAAGAGTGTAGGCTTGGCGTGGAACATTTTTTATTCTCCAGGAAGCGTAAATATTTACAGGAGTTCGGTTGATTAAGTAAATTTATCGATTTCATTGTCATTCGTACATCAACAAATATAGAGTCGATCAGGTTAATTGGTGGTGTTGTCTTTTATTTGGAAGTCAGGGGGTCGAAATATTTTTTTTATAATTTGCACCAGTTAAAGGGATTTCTTATACCCTTATCATGCCAGAGACACAGTGAGGGCATTGGGAAGAACTGAAAAGGTTGAAAAGGGCACGTCAGGGTACATTGGTCTTGAAGAGAGTTCAACACTTGCGTAGTATGGCTAAAGAATGATTCTCTATACTTGAAAGTACGTCCGAAGTTGGGCTCGAGGGTAAACTGATGGGCATTCCTAGGAACGCGAGTATTACGGGCGAATTTTTTGAGGGGAGGAATGCAAATGTCAATTTTTCTAGAGCATTTACCGTAGAAGTAACGATAAAACAGCGAGAGACATGAAACGTTACGACAACCGACGGTGATCTAATGAAGGGAATGACGCAGGGATGTCTCTATCACCGATCATTCGTAGGGCTCTTTTTGAATACCATCCAAGAGGCTTAAGTATGTAGCTGGAGCAACAGCCCAGAGATGAGAGTTGTACTAAAGCTTTGGACAAATATAAGTCTCATAGCTAGTAGCCAGATCAAACGGAGAGAAGAATTTCTTGCACCATCTTAAGAAAACTAAACATTTTGCGGTATTTTTGGTAACGATACAAGAGAGCATTGGGTTTTCGAAGCAATAAACTCTACACAGTTTCTTATTCCCCATTGTACAAAGCTGTTTAAGTCAGAGTTTAAGGATCTTATCATATTTTCCGTTGCAGTCCCACATCCGAAGAGGAGGAATGTGTGTCAGCGAAACAGTTTATTGGATTTGAAGTTTCAGGCAAAAGATCATTTATGAAAATGAGAAAGAGAGACGGAGACAAAACGGAGCCCTGGGGCACACCAGCATTTATGTTATGGGTTGTAGACTTGAATCCGTACAGTACAACTTGTATAGATGGGTTCGAAAGAAAATTTATAAAATAACGAAGTAGGGGTTCATCGATGCCGAAAGCAACCATTTTTGATTAAAGAGCAAGATGCCAGATTTTATCAAATGCCTTTGAAATATCAATTGATACAATCTTACTTTCTCCAAAACGATGTAAAGCTCTCTGTCTTGGAGGTATTTCTTGAGCTGATAGGTTAACAGCGTTTTCATGACCTCAGGTAGAAGGGACGTTAGTGCAATCGGACGATAATTGGAGGGAGAAGAAGATTCGCTTTTTTTGGAATTGGCTGGACAAACGCTGTTTTCTAACTACTCTGAACAAGCCCAATTAGTGCAGTCATTGAAGCGAAAAATACGGTCTTACCTCCGAATTTTTTTACTGTGAACCGATTTGCATGAAATTTTGGAATTATTCTCTTCTTACCCTTAACTTCAAAAGTGAAAATGATTTGATCTCCGTAACCACCCTGGGGGTGGTTGCCACCCCTTCTCGGGGGTTATTTTTTTTTTTTTTGAAAAACGTTATAGATGATTTTTTGCTTAAAATTAGGCCTTCTATCGATATCCGAGGTTATTTTGAAAAAAAGAAAAATTCAAACCCAGGGTGGTTGCGGAGATCAAATCATTTTCACTTTTGAAGTTAAGGGTAAAATGAGCCTAATTTCAAAATTTGATGCAAATCAGTTCACAGTAAAAAAAATTCGGAGCAATAATGCTTCAATGACTGCACTAAATAGGATAGATGGAAAAGCTTACGCAAGGGGTTTGCCAGTGTGGAAGAAAAGAACATCTCTTCAGAATCCGGACCTTATGTATGTTGGGATCTTTTAGGACTCTCGCCACAGCACGAGTGCGAAGAAGATTTGTCCCATGGAATCATTGACGTGCTCAAGAACTGGAGAAGTCGGCGACTGGCAGCAGAATTCTTCCTTTTTTTTTTTACAAATGACCAATAATTCTTACAGCCTCTGGGATCTTCCTGCCTCGTTTAAACTTGTTCCGGTTTTTCTCAGTTGGGTTTTGGCTCTAAAACAGCGGAACTTTACTTCTTTTTCCCTGATAACTCTTTACAGTTTTTTTTTATTTTGAAATACAGGGATTTTGACTTACAGTATTTTGTGAACAGGATTTTGGCACATACAGGATTTCCAACCCAACCCAACCCCAATCCTATACGGAATCGTATAATGTGGCTTGGTTGTCGGAATAGCCATTATTCGATGTGTGCTGATGGCTATCTTACGTTAATTTCATATTTATTGGTTTTTCCAATCAAGGCATTTGGATAGCCTTTGGTATTAAATGTACCTCTAAGCAATTTTCCATTTCTAATGCAATTCATTAGAAACGACCGCAAATAGTTCCTGAGTTCGTTGTAGTTCTATAGAATACAATCATTGTGAAACATCTACTTATTTGCGGTATGCGGTATGCGGTAAAGTGCTTTAGTTCATAATAGAATGAATGTGTATGTGTTTCAATTAAGTGGCTGGAGAATAATTAGAATTTCTTTTGAGCTTAAAGTAAGTGCTCTTTTGTTGAACAGACTGATTTATTTTTGCTAAAGAACTTATTTTCTCCCCTTGTTCTAGTTCTATGTTTAACTTGTTTTAATTTCCTTGTATGCCGCAATTCAAGTGTTTATACTGAGGGACTGAGGGATCCAATTCCTTTTTGTACCTCAACCTACGCATTCTATTGCTTCGGATGGTCGACCGATGCAAAGAAGAATGAATGAAAAATAAACTCTTTGAAAAGAAAAGGATGCATTTTTTTTCATGCACTCCATTTTGTTAAAATAGCTATCCTCGTCAGACGTTGTACATATTTCAATGAAATTCAAATGAGAGTACATAAGTATACACAGATTCAAAATGTATCTACCTACAATATGTAACGAGTGACTTCTTAAGAGCTATCGGAAATTTAAAAATACGTACAATTCAGAAAAATGCATGATATCTTTATTTGAATCAATAATATTCTCCGATACTCTTTTAATGTTTGAAGATTATGTCATGGAACTGTTGGCCGTAGCTGTGCCTCCAAGGACGCCTTAGTTCTCTTTCTAACATTTGTAAATTATGCCAACAAAATTGAAGCAACCACTTACAATGAGTTTTTTTTAATTTAATTCAGGTTTCTCTGTTCTGTGAACTTGTTTCTTCTTCTGAATCTTCCTTAAGCATTTTCAACCACCATCCTTGTAGAAGAATTCACCAAAAAAATTCTGTAAAAAATAAGCTTAGTCTCGATGGAGCTGCTTGTTTATCTCTTAAAGGAAAATGAAATCTAGACAAAGTCGTGCCAAGTCGTTATTAGATATTCTTATTTGACAAAGTCTTTTTTCTTTTAATAGTCCAGTCATTTGGTAAAAAAAAGAGGGTTACCTGGAAAGTTTTCCGGGAGTTTTGAAAATTGGTTGATTTATAGATTTGGGTATGCTCTTTTCGAATTTCAACTTTGCCACCTCGTACTCCCGCCGCTCGCACCGCCATCTTGAAAAAATAGCGTCTAAAAACGGTTTTTTATGAATATCTCCCTTCCTACGCATTTTACGAAAAAAATATTTATGTACAAAATTAAACTAGATAAAATTTCCTACAATTTATGTCTCAATAATTTTTTTCATAAAATCAATAGTTTTTGGCGTACGAGCGTCACAAAGTATCATTCATCATATTACGAGAAATACACTGCGCTTCAACTGAATAAGCACAAAAATTTTCTGTAGTTTGCTGTCCATTTTTTCCTAACTTTGAACGTTAATGCATCATTTGATGATGCTTACCGAGAGCTTATGATGTTGAGAAAACAAATCAAAAAGAATGATTTAAAAAGGACCACTATTTTTTCCCTGCCTCCCATGCAAAGCTTTCTAGATTGAAAAACTCAGTTTTTTTTTTGCGTCAACTGAATAAGCACAACTTTTAAAAATGCAAATAAAATCAATCGGAAAGAAATGAACAAAATTTTCTTTAAATAATTTTTTTAATGGTTATTTCTAGTATTGGGTACTACCACCTTTATGCTTGATTGCTTCATAAATTCGGGCTGGCATGGAATCGTATAAACTCTTTAAGTAGTCCAGCAAAATTTCTCTCCATGGTAACTTAATGGCTGGAATAAGCGATTCTATTTTCTATAAGGTCCAGGTCAGGTAAATAGGGCGACCGTTGAAGTAATTCAACATTCTAGTCCTGTATCCAACTTTTGACAGTGCACGACGTTTGGATGGGGTCGTTGTCATATTGGAAAATCCATTTATAGGGTCCAAAAATATCCGAAAATGAAGGAAACTTTCTTTCCAATATTCTTTTGTAGGTAATTGCCGTCCTTTTTAACGTTTAAAACTCAAGCTCAATAGCCCCATAGTAGCTAACTGCTCTCCATATCATAACCCCACCTTTTCGACTATGATGCCGCGCTAAAAATCGGTCTTCTTTTCTCAAATCGTGAAAGTAATTATTAAAATGATCAGGGCCATCAAAATTGAAACTCTCCCCATCCGAAAAAAACCGCGTTTTTCGCACGCTTTTCCAACTCACATCGAGTCTAGAAAATCTTAAACGAATATCTTTTCGTTGTTCGTTTAATGGTGGTTTCTTTTGGAGTTGCAATCATTTTAAATGATCTGCGCTGTTTGGTACTCTGTGGACTGTTGAAACACCTGCAGTTACACCAACTTTTTGTTTAATTTTTACCGCGGAGCCACATGAACTGGGAGCACATCTCAAAATTGTTCGTCGATCAACTTCGAATGTTGCCGTTTTTTACTACCTTTCATGTTTTTCTCGTACAAACTTTTGTTTCTGAGGTACGAATAGACAACACTAAGAATCCGATCAACGTTAGTAGCTATAGCACGCACGGTCAGTCTTTATTCTTTTAACGAATCAACCTTAACTCGTCCGACACTATTAAAGCTTCTGATCTAACCATGTTTTGTTTTTTATTTTAATTTAACGGCTAAATGCACTAACAGCACTTCAACTTTTGGTATACCGATTAACTTAAAACTCTCAGAACCAATTAAAATAATGAGAGTGAAAGATCGTGTGCTTATTCAGTTGACGCAAAAAAAAACTGAGTTTTTTAATCTGGAAAGCTTTGCATGAGAGGCAGGGAAAAAATAGTGGTCCTTTTTAAATCATTCTTTTTGATTTGTTTTCTCAACATCATAAGCTATCGGTAAGCATCATCAAATGATGCATTAACGTTCAAAGTTAGGAAAAAATGGACAGCAAACTACAGAAAAATTTTGTGCTTATTCAGTTGAAGCGCAGTGTATTTCTCGTAATATGATGAATGATACTTTGTGACGCTCGTACGCCAAAAACTATTGATTTTATGAAAAAGTTATTGATACATAAATTGTAGGAAATTTTTTCTAGTTTAATTTTATACAAAAATATTTTTTCGTAAATAAATTAAAACACGTCTGTTTTATTCGATTTCTTTATTAAAACTGAATAATTGTATCTTATGCGGCTATGCCGCTAATTAGAAATTATCCCACACTCGAAGAGTGTGGTTTCCGATGACAGGTAAATAAGTTGCTCGTGGAGGATCGGAATGTGTTATTTTAGCATGGTTTCCGATGACCAGCAACTTATTTACCCGTGGGACTGCGAGTGTGGGAAAGTGCAGTGCATACAATATTTTTGCACTACAATGCGTCGGAAAGGAGATATTCCCGAAAAACCGTTTTTAGGCGCCATTTTTTCAAGATGGCGGCGCGAGCGGCGGGGGTACGAGATGGCAAAGTTGAAATTCGAAAAGGGCATACTCAAATCTATAAATTAACCAATTTTCAAAACTCCCGGAAAACTTTATAGGTCAAACTACCAAATGACTGGACTATAAGGAGTAGCTTTTTTATTATTACAAATCTTTCATTTCTTATTTTCCGGTTCTGATTCTTGTACAGTAGCAACAGTTTTTCGTATTGCCCATTCGCGTTCATTATTTTTTCTTTTAGATGGTTTAATTTCTGAAAGATCGGCGTGGTAATTATGCCTAAGCCGGTTATATTCGGTGATCACTGAAGCTTGAGCTTTTATACTCTTGAAGTCAACATTAAAGAGGTGGACCACATGAAGATTGGTTGCTGGTGAAAACGCAACGTAGGCCTGACCACAAGAGAATATAGAGGTGTCAATGTCCATGAGGGCATTAGGACTTAGACCTTGGCTCTTGTGATTCTTAGGGCATACGCCACACAGATTAGGAATTGTTCTCTGTGCACGTATGCATGTGGTGTGTCAATCTCTAATAGTATAGTTGGGCTCTTGTGTTTTCTAATCAGGGTCACCAGGTACTCCAGCTCTTCGATAATCCTAGTTTCTATAGTTTTCCCTTCATATGGCCATTAAACCCTATCTCTGTACCAAATTTCAGCACTCTGTTTTTATGGGAAGTGCTAGCTCTATTCTGTTGATCATGAGCGAGTGAGTGAGTAAGTATAATAAATGCGAAACTTTGCTTTCGCTTAGCTTCGGAACTAAATGACCTACCCTACAGACTTCAGATTTTAGATTTTAAGTACATATGTAATTATAACTTACTGGATGACGAAAATTTCTGCGTTCTGTTCTGCCGTGCACCCCGATTTTAATTCGGTGTCACTGTATACCTAAATTCCATAAAATAGACATGCATCTCCTCATCTGAAATTGAATCTTTGGAACTCATTCTCTCCTCATATTTTGGGGATGAAGAGGTATTTTCACTTGAGGAAGAGTGTAGGAACTATAAAGCGATCTGCAGAACAAAATCTGATAAAATACAAGAAAATAAGAAATAAGTTAATATTAAAAACTTGCCGATTTTAGTATTTTATTTCAAAACTAATTTTTTCCTTCCCTGACAGCAACAGGTTGTGAAATTTGATTGCAGGGTTACCATTTTACGACTAAGCATGTCATTTTATTGGAATTCTAATTTATAAGATAACCTTATTTACCAACAAATGCGCCTATTGTAAGTTTTGAGCCAATTTATGTCACAGTAGCCCGAATAGCCACCTCAGTAGGTCGATTAAATTAGCAATAAAGCGCGCGTAGAGCTTTCTTTACAGAGCACGCATTTTTGCAGTAAAATTCAATGATTTGCAAGTATTATTCATTTTTAAGACGGTTCATGGTTAAATTATAGATCAAATTGAAGATGTTTGAGAGTGACACAAAACATTGAGCGTGTGTGAACTGTCAAAGCCAGTGTTGCCAAAAAGAAAACAGAAAAATAATCACTCGTTAACACTAAAGTTTATTCAGCAGTTGTTGATTCTACATACTACCTTCCACCCTCCCTCGCTTTTCTAGATTTCTCGAGCACATTTTCACATTATTTATAAGTTTGTTCTTTTTAAATACCCAGAAATGCATTCGTAATTTTTGTTCAGGATGTTTACTAACACCTACTTACATTTAGTAATCAGTCCTTCGCATATTCAAAAACATAAACTTGGAAGTTATTCCATTTATTTCTATTTAACTGCCTTCGGGAATCTGTGTTATTTTCTACTAGGATAATAACAATACTTTCTTAATTTCTTCCATCTTGATACATTCTAGGAATAGTTTACGTAATTCACTAACAGCTATGAGGTCTTCTCAGAATTTGAATGAATAGATTTTCAAAAACTTATAGCTCATCTATTCTCATATAAGCCCTTTAACCTTGTGCAGAGGTTATTCTGTAAAAAAGCTACGAATTCGTAGGAAGCCCATTGGCATTTATGTTGTTTAGAATACAAATTGAATTACATACATATTTTATAAAATGGGTTGACCGACCAACAAGAGTTATTGACAATAAAATCGCTCAGATTTTTCTCCTGGAAAATGCTCAGAAAAGTTATTTTATAGTAATTTATGTGCATAGTTTTGAAACCATGAACTAAATTAAATTCACAGGAACTCTGGGCTTGCATTTTATAATAGTTAGATGAAAAATTGAGTTCGTCCAAACTTGATTAGAATAAATGAAAAAACACTTCAAACCAACAAGGCAAATTAATTGTATGATGTCGAGATTTTCGGATTCCAGCAGTTTGAAAATTTGGTAAGAAGATTTTCAAAGAAAAGTCTTGGCCAACAATCAATTTGTTTTCGAGTTCAACTATGTTCAATTGTTCAACTGATTGTTGAACTGATTAGCTTCCTAGTCGATTTATTGCTGCTGGTTATACTTTGGTACGATATTGAAATGCACACTAGCATTTGCTTGAATAAATCCTTGGGAGATGGTCGTTTATTAATGTCTTATCCATTTCAGTACGATTTAAAATCTGAATTAGGGATATCGAGCGTGCATGAAATATTTGGTTGGCTGCAGCAAGTAAAATTCGAACTGTGATTCAGAGTAAAAATGAGTCATTAGTTTTTGATGCAAAACCAATAAGCACTCTGCGAAATTCTTATGTATTTGCATAACGACTCGACAGGTAGCTTTTAGATTCTTGGAAAAGCGAAACGACCGACGCGACGATACCATGATTTATGGTCCGCCATTTACATCCAAAGAGACAGAAAATTTAATGTAGGCGAATTAAGACTGAGGTTTTCACGCCGGGGACCTACAATTTAACGCCGATTCCGAACGGCAAAGTTGAGAAGCGCTTTTTCATGACAGAATGATACTCTTGGAAGTTTTGTCAGTTCTTCGCAAGAGGCAGTGCCCGTGAAAGATGAACTAATAACAGTGCTTTTATTAGTAATAATTTTAACAATGGTTGTAAACATCCGTTGTTGCTTCTTGTGATGTCCAAACTTCAGTCACTTTAGTTGCTTCGGTATACAAGCTGCGATACGTTGATTTCCTCGACATATATTCACTATTCAGTAACTTCTTTCATTACTTAAGGTAGCGCTCCATTCCAAGGTGGCTCCAACCAACAAATCTCTCCAGACAGGTTGGTCCCTAGCTATCTGTCTCCAGTTGAACGGGTTTAGTTGGTTGAGGTGATCCTCAACTTGCGCGTGCCACCTTAGCCCTGGTCTTCCTCTACTGTGTCGCCCCTCTGCGGCGGATTCGAAGACTTTACGGGCCGGAGCATTGGTGTCCATCCTCTCTATTTGACCAAGCCATCTTGGCTAGGTCAGTTTCACTTTACAACCCGTATAGTTTGTGGTTAAATTTCTCCTCCATTCACCTTTGATGTAGACAGGACCGTATATCTTCCGAAGTACTTTTATCTTTCGAAACGGCCTAAGACGTATGACAGCGCATCACCTTGTCTAAATCCTTTCTAAACATCAAAGATGTTGATGAGGTCGTTCCCTACTTCGTCATCCTATTCAGACGAATGGGCTTGGTAGGGATGTGAAAAGTGGAATGGTTAATTCCGCCTGAGAGCGGACTTTGTTTCGTCATCGCCGTTGTACAGTTTAAAGAACTGAGCTTTCCATATTCTCACCATTGAGTTTAACTCTATATACTACGATATTTCCATTTAAGGGTTTACAGGCTTCAGTTCTTCCTCGGTAACCTTGAGTCATGCGTTTTAGCTCTTGGTTAAACTTCCGAACTTAATTCCTGCGTTTTAGTTTCTCAACATCCTCGATCTCTTTTTGTTTTTAAAGCTTGTGCTCAGCTCTCCTCTTCTGCTCATAGAGTTACCGAACAGCTCTCGTCTTCCTGTGCATATTGAGTTAACGTTCAGAACGGGCAATCAACGGACACTGAAAGGGAGGGGGGGGAGCCTATGTTATGTAAGCAGATTTATAGCTTTGTATGCTGAGCACAGGTCTACTCGTCTTCGAAAGTGATTAGATTATAGACTGTGCTCTGTTATGGCTGGTTAGTAACTTATTGACAGGTAGGTCGTACTATGTTGCATTGGGAGTGGTGGGAGGACGGTGAGGAAACACCTTAAGGTTGACCCACAGGCGGTAGTCAACTGTAAGCTGTTCTATGGCCGTTTAGCAACCGAAATAAGCTGAAGATGAAGGCATGCCAATGTGCATTTTAGGAAATCGGTAGATAACAGATGATGACCATCTATGTAGGTCTAGGCTGACAATTTATTGTTATTAGTCAGTGTCGGCGGTCGGTCAGCAACTATCGCTTTTGGGTTGGGAGGCACATCGTGTGACTTGTACACATACATTTCGACGAGTTGGAGATTAGAATGTGAAAAACTTGCATACTTTCATTGTTCAGTAAACCATAAGAGTCCACTGTTTGTTTTATTTATCGTTCATCGTAAGGAGATTTACATTGGTTTTGTTTTCAATGCTTAATTTTGTGGCTCTTTTAAGTCGATTCCTTATTTTTATTATTGAAAAAGAAATCAAACCAACTCTTGGGTCTTGATGATTGAAAATCAAAAAATACTTAACCATCTTTAAGAACTCTTTGATGTAAGATTATTTCAGAATGCTTTGATTTTGTTTTTGAGCTACTTTCATTCCTTTTTTGAGCTACTTTTATTTCAATAACCTTAAATGTCAAGTTTTCCACCCATTCAAGTACAAAAGGAAATCACATGAAACGAGTAATTGAAAAAGAATTGCAAACCCATAAAGAAGATGAATTAGAAAAAACAAATTCTCAGAAAACCTACGTGTGCTATCTCCCTGATTCTTTAACATTTTCGTTTATTCTAATTTTAAAAACATACATCAAAAAGAAATCCTTTCTTAAATTACTGTCTAGACATGGTCTCTTACATAAATAACCATGATTCACTTTTTTCGACAAGGATATAAATAAATTAAATTTTTTCAAAGTGGAAGAAAAAATGATACCAAGAAGAATATGAAATATCAATATGATACGTAGGTAATCCTTATTCCAAAAAAGTAGAAACCAAAGAAATTGTTAAGTTAAAGTTAAGGTAAACTTGAGTTATTCTAATACTTTGGCCGTACGCACTAATGCCACACTGTTGTGAACAAAAGTAGGTACGTGGCAACTAGTCGATTGTTAGGGGTGGCAAACATAAATTTTCTTAAGGCTGTCTTGGCAAGCTTCGGAGTATTGCCTTAGGTCACCCCGTTTTTGAAAACCTTATTGATGATTGCGATAGTTTACAGATTCTGGATACCTAATATTGGCCCTAAGTGCTTGAATTGATAGTGCTTTGTTGGCTTAGGATCGATTATTTGTAGTCCATCACACAAAAAAGTCCAATCGTGCGCACTCAAGGTCCTTTTTTGTGCCAAGGCCACAGTACAAGCACCAGGAAAAGAAGAGAGGGTTTGATGGGGTATGACGGTGTACATTTATTTGTATTCCTGAATATTACAATGATTGAGAAAGACAGAGTTTGGAAGACAGTTCCATATTAACGAAGCACGGCTTAAGAACGATTTTCTATACTCCAGAGAACGTCCGAAGTTGGGAGCCGAAGGTAAACTGATGAGCATTCCTGAAAGAGCAGTATTTCGGGCAAAGCATTTAAATATTGTCAATAGATTTTGAAGAAAACTCTTTTTTATGTAATTTGAAGGTTTTGAAAAACAAATGGAATTCAACATTTGCCAGCAATATCGCAGAGATTTTCAAAAATCCCCACAAGCAGAAGTCCGGTGGCGTTAAATCGGGTGATCTCGATGGCCAGTTTATATCTTCTACACGATAACACACGTCCTTTTGACGCAAGAAATTGTTCAAACGCCTACGTCTTGTTGAAAGCAATAGCCTTTAAGACTGATGTTAAGTTGCTGAGACTGGCGCGGCGGCGGTACGAGACAATTGGATTCTTTGCAACACCTGGTAACTTTTAGGACCAGAAAAACCGCGACACTTTTGACGATACGCACGCTGCTGTGTTATTGAACATTGTCACTATTTTTGCGCCTTCTGTGGGCGTGACCCATGGTAAAGATTGCAAGACAATAACCTTTCCAAAATGGTTGGTTGAAATCTGTAAAAGTTATTCAATATTTCCATCGCCCACGTTTAGATGGCGCATCCCTCTGTAATCATGGTTTTGATCATTTATCATCAATTAATCATAGTTTTGTATCGCCTGCCTATCGTTTACAAAAACGTATAATGTATAGTTCCAAACCTTATTTTATAGAAAGGTATTACAATTATTACACTTCCAACTGACTTTCCGTACCAAACTGTGACCCTTTGTTTGCACAGAGAGTTGTTATTATTTTTTTTATTTTTACGGAATGTCCTAAGTGCTGGGCTAATGCTAATTTTTTTATTACAGATTATAACACGCATGTCAAAAATTAACAAGAAAACTTAACATCTCCTGGGGAATCATACCCTTATATAGATTGACTCGTCTGTCTTGCAAATCTTGAAAAGCGTCTACAGAGAAATATTTGTATATATGCCATGACTCAAGGGTAAATTTGGCACAGAGAACCTTACACAAAAGTAATCCCCAAACTGACTTACTTTTGGTGAGTAGATTACTTGCAAAAACAAACAATAAAATTAACTAAAAGAAGGAAAGTTCACTCCATAATGAAGTAAGCACTTGACCAAACACCACTGACAAGAAAGCGCAAAATATTCTTCATCTCCATTCCAGAAATTTCAATGTCAATTGATTTTTGGGTGTTCGTCGTAAAAGGCGCGTGTTGAGTTTCAATTGCCATTAAAGAGTTTGCATAAATCATTTTGTTTTTTGTACACAGTTCGGGTTTGGGGTATAAACAAAAATCAACATTGTGTTCGGTTGAGTTAGCAATTTTAAACGTCGCCTTGTGCGTCGTCGTTTTTCGCTGAGCCTTTATAACGCGGATTGACTGCTAATGATCCGTAACATCCGTGATGTTATTGAGTGTCCTGGAGTGGCAAATAACTTAATGAGCTGTGAATCTATATTGAAGAGGCATGAATTTGTTGCATTCAAATTTATATGAAACATCAAGTTCACTTTAAAAGTAGTGTTTTCTGATTTGACAGTATTAAGTCAGCATTCGTCATCAGAAAACATAATTTTGATTGCTTTTTGCTTAATATTCATAGAAATTGCTAATACCCTAGTTATTTTTATCTCGTCCTAATGAGACAAGGATAGTTTTCTTTTACTGTTCTCTCTGCTGTTTCTGTCGTTGCAGCTTCTAATTTTTTTTTTCTTCATAAACGAGAAACTTTGTCAGAAAATTTCTAAAACACAAATATTAAATATTTTTTAATTAGTTAGAAATACAAAAGGTCTCTACCTCTCGAATAATCGGATTTATTAATTCTTTTTCAACAATTTTCCTTCTGGGAATCTGCTAGTTTGTTTTTGCTGTATTCTCTATTCTATTTACGGAGATTATAAAATCCTTAGGAGTTCATCAAAACAATTGTGAAATATGAAAAAAGTTGAAAACAAATGGCTTTTGTCGTACCATCGGTCATGGACAGCAAACGATGCTATCTATACTTCAACAAAACGACTATGGAAATTTAAAAGTATTAAGTGAATTGTGCAGACAATCGTTACGAGAAGCAAATATTTTCCCTACAGGTATGTATAATGTCGAGTGCAAAAGATTAAAGTTAGAGAAGAAATGCAAGCAAATATTTTTAAATTGATGGACTTTGAAATTCTAAATTATTTATGACTGAATAGCGAAGGATTCTGTAGAATAAGTGGAAAATGCTATTAATAAAATAAAATCTCTTTAAAGCGACTCGACGTTTAGGTACTTACTTAACTATTCCACCGTAGAGGATTGTTAAGCGAAGGAATACAAAAAATGTATAACACTGCTTCTCTTCATAAGACGGCAAAGTCAACAACAAAATGAAGAAAAATGAAGAAGTCCAAATAAGGAGTTATTGTCCTAGCGAGTGAGACAACCACGGTAGGGTGGGTCGAGGTAACTTCTCGCGCGTTAATGAACATCTTAAACGCATTGTAGACCGGAATTTTTGTTTGTAATGGTTCTCGGTAATGCGGCAGAGCTAGCCAAACGGGTAAGATTTCCGACCGACTGAACCAAATGCAAAACGGACCGAACAAAAGTAATTTGGTTAAACTTCACTTCACACGGGGAAAAAATATTGTTATTATTGAGTTATTTTTACCAATGGATTAACTCTTATTCTATGGGGGTAGATAAAATAAATAGACAGTTCTTGAAGAGCCAAGCCCTAAGTGGCTTACACTCATCAACAATTCTATGAGTGCGTGTGAAGAATTTTGGATACCTATAATTTAACACCGATTCCGAAGGGCAAAGGTGAGAACGGATTGATACTCTTGGAAGATTTCTCAATGCTTCGCAAGAGGCAGTACCTGTGAAAGATGAAATTAAAAGTGTATGGGCACGAGTATTATTCGAACCCACAACGTTCTGCGTAGCAGCCAACGCACATAACCACAATGCCACGGGCACTATTATGAGCAAGATAACCTGATGAATAAGAGGGGAATGTGTGGCTTTATTTGTATGGCTGTTACTTATTATCAAAAACTAGCTGACCCGGCAAAAAACATGGGAAAAACATGGATAATCCACATTTAAACCACAAAATTTCAAGGATGGGCCTTGCGACTTGTTCATGCTCATGGCGAATGCAAGACGGACCGGAAATTGGATTCTTTTAAACTCAAACGGCATATCGGTTGGGATTATCGGGATGTTGGAATGAGAACTTCCTCACCTTCAAATTTTCCTCTGAGTATCGTCGCGTAAATCACATTGTTCATCAATTTACTTACCATCAAACGCTTACCGTTGCACAGTCTTGGTTGGTTTATGTTTCGAAGCATGACTAGGACTACTACGGAGCCGGAGCCAACCTAGGCGTAAATTGTGCGGTGCGGTGGTAGGCCTGGCCCTTCTGGATGGTTTGTGGCTTCATATTAATTTGCTACGTAGTCAATAGATTTGAATGAATGCATTGTTCCAATGATCTAGTATACTGAGTTATATAGTTAATGTCATCTACATCCTTATTCTAAGCCGCTAAAATTGCCAACCATTCATTGTTTTTGAAGTTGGTAACGATATTTGTTGATAAGTTCGTCTTTCGATGAGACATAGTTACGTACAGAAATTTTGAGGAAACCAAATCTCAATCCTCTAGAATCGTCGACAGGAACTCGACTATTACCGATACCTAGTCAACAATTGCTCAGAGAAATGTTCAGCAGATGTTTCATCAAGCAATGCAACACTCATGTTTGTCGTTAGCACGAGCGTTGTGCCAAAAAGCTAGAGCGTGTAGGTTGAGTTGAGATCAAAAATCCAAGAGAGAGATTCTTCGAATTATGTTCGGTCCAGTGTGCATCGATCGTTGGGCTTTACCGCCTGGTCAAAAAGCTAAAAATGCAGCGGTTATGTGAAGGTGAAGCGTGTGAACACTGACGCTGCAGCCCCTCGCTACAGTTTTCGTATCCAACCCCGATGGACAACGTGGAAGAGGAAGACCTCATCTAAGTTGGCGCGTCCAATTGGAGAATAACCTCAACCAACTTAATGTGCACGACTGGAGCCTAGGAGGAACTAGCAAGGAAAAATGCCGCAAAAATTTAAATCGAAATCCAATTCAAACGAAATGCGTAAAAAAAATATTCGAAGTAGATATCCCGGCTTAAAGTTCAAAGGTTGGTCCAAAAAATCTTCTTCTTGTCGATTCTGGGCTCAGTGGCTTATGCAATTATCAAAACAGCCATTATTCAAGTAACCGCAGTGTTCACCGAATCGTCAACGCACCCAGAAAGATTTAAATTTCGCTCCAGTTAATAGCTTTGTGTTTGCATTGGCTTTTGTTTCCTTCGCAATTGTAGGTTACGTTCACAGAACTCAGCTTACCGATATACCTATTCAGTGGGCAGAAGTCTACAATGTTATTTCCGCCAGTTGTGTTTCCAACGTTACTGCTCAACATACCATAAAGGCAACACAGTTGTTTCTGTGGATTCTACATTACTTCAAGTCCTTGGTCTATAATATGTAGTAACAACAACAGGCCACAAGCTTTTTAATGAGGGTAGACTAATTTCATCATCACAATATTGTTGTTTTATTTATATTTTCTGTTATTGCATGGCAAGGCCCACGAGCTTAAGGCTATTATTTTTAAAAATTATATAAATAACAGTCTTTTAATGAAACAGGCGCTAGCCACAATAGTCGACGGAATATTTATCAAAGTTAATTATTATATTTTTGAAGAAAATACCCAAGAGATGATGTCCTGGACCCTGGTTGATTGTTTTCATTAGCTTGAAATTTAATTAAATTAAAGTTTGCTTCGGTTCACGGTAGGCAAAATAATGAAAAATTTCATAGCTACAAAATTTTGTTTTGAAATGTTACTTTCTTACCTACCTACTTAACCCGCTCGCAATCCATGAAGGATCTCAGCCTGAGATACTGCAGCCTTCTATCGGGAACGGTCCCTCAAAATTGGTGCTACCAACAGTGACGTTTTGTTCTAGGCGGTGGACAGATGTTGTTTTGTTTGTTGATAGCATGTACTTTGTTTTGTCCTCATTCACTTCCAAACCAACGTATTTCGAATGTTCTTCGCTGTGAAGGCCTCAAGCACAGCTTCTTGGATCAACCAATGATATCTATGTCGTCCACATAGCCTAGCAGCTGAGTGGAATTTTTGGAGATAGTGTTTTCTGTACTCACACCTGCCTTGCGCTCCAGAACTATGTTGAAGAAATTATATGACAGCGCATTTCCCTGTCTAAACCCTGCGCATGTTTGAAACACCTCAGATGAGCTGTTACCCATTTGTACAATGCACTGTGTATTGTTAAGCGTCATGCGGCCCAGCTGGATCAGTTTGTTCGGGATCCTGAATTCAGATATCGCCATCACGCTTTGAAGTCGATGAAAAGATGGTGATTTTCGACTTGAAATTCATTGGTCTTTTCCAGGATTTGTCTCAGTGTGAATATTTGGTCTGTTGTTGTTCTGCCTGGCCTTAAGCCACACTGGTACGTTCCGACTATTGTGTTGCAGAACGGTTTAACAACGCTCACACAGTACGTTGGATAGGATTTTGTATGCAATATTAAGCAGGGATATGCCTCGGTAATTTTTGCCTTCTTTGTAAATGGGGCATATGGAGCTTATCGACCAGTCAGTAGGCATCTTCGTCCCATACTTTGTTGATGGCCTGGTGCATGCTGTTCATCAAAACACCTCCTCCATTAAAAGGGCTCCGCAGGTATGCCATCCGTCCCGGCGGACTTGTTATTTTTTAGCTTTTGGATGGCTCTTTCTAGCTCTTCTGTGCTGGGGGCTAGGACTGGGTCTCCATTGATTTGTCTTGCTTCTCTTTCGTCATTGGCTCGCTCAACATTATGCGCATTCAGTAGCTGTTGGAAGTGCTGCTTGAAACCATCTACAATTCACTGTGCTTCGGTGACTAGACTTCCTTCACTGTTTCGAACCAGCATCAGCTAACGATCCAGGACAGCAATGAATTTTCGAAGGCGTAAATTCTATGCGGCTTTTTGTTCCCTACAGCTAGTCACATTTTTCTGTTGTTCAACATCCGAAGAAGAGGGATGTGAGTCTGGAAACGAATTAGAAAAGCTACGTCAGCGAAACAATTTTTTGAATCAAAAGTTAGAGACAAGAGATCATTTATAAAAATGAGGGAGAGGGTCGGATACTATAAACGGAGCCCTGGGGCACACTAGCATTTTTTATTGGGGGTTTCAGACTTGAATCCGTCCAATATAACTTGTATATTGAACGGTTTGAAAGAAAGTTTCTTATCCAACGAAGGACGGATTCGTCGATACCCAAAGCACGCATTTTTGATAAAAAGTAAATTTGTCTGATAGGCTTTGTCAAATGCCTTTGATATATCAAGTGCAACAATCTTACTTTCTCCAAAACGATGTAAAGACTTGTTTCACTCCACTGTTCGGTGATATAAGCCATCAGGTCACAAGTGAAATTATTTCTGCCAAGGCCGCTGTTTTGAGTTGCATAATAGATAGTTTAGGCCAGTAACACCACCCATTGCTGATGTAGCGCAATACTTTACCGGACTTCCGTGAGCCATTAGACATCCGACAAGTGAAAACAACGTTTCCGAATTCCGACATCCTGAAGATATACTCACTGCACCGAATTCGAGTCAACCGTTTATGCAAAACCATTAAAATATTCCTTTTGATGATAGTGTAATTGGCGATGCATTAATTTCGAAGCTATTTTTAAGTCTAATAGAATATACTTATAACATAATCCTTCTTGAAACACTATACCTATGAAGTTTGCCGCTAAGTTTCAAGCGCTCTAATGCTATACCAACACAAATTTGTATGCAGGGGACAGGGGTAAATCCAATTAGATCAAAATAATCAGGTATTAACCCAATTACGTAAATATAATGTAGGTATGTTAACATTTTACACATGTAGGTATTCATATTTTATATTGGTTGTAAATATGTTAGTTATAACCTTCACATGTTACATGAACACCAGAAATGAGTTTTTGTTATTATTGACTGATTCGCAATTACCCTTAAGCTAAGTTAGTAGGAAAAGTACATAAATAATATTATGAAACTCTCTACTCCAGTAATCATCACATTTTAACCCTTTTGGCCATGATACGTGTCCGGTCCGTGAGCATTGATGTGCAAAACTATGTATAGGTAAGGTACACTATGCTATTGAAATTTATTTGGAGTGCATTTTAGACAGAACACAAACACAAAATTTGAATATAAATGAAAAATATGAAATTGTATCCTGTTTCAAAAGCATTTCTGCAACTGAATTTTAAAGCGACACTTTTAGCACTATAATGACACATTCCAACAATTTTTGAACCACCTCGAACATAAGGGATTTCGCTATAAGTACGGGTCAAATATAAAATTGAATAAAACAAGTAGAATATGAGATATCAATAAGGTTTTATTTTTATTTGAGTGATCTATCAATGACACTTATTATGTGTGAAATATAACATCGTTCAAATGACTTAGTGGCGTGCATTGGAAAGGTCCATATTTTCGATGACTTTGACTTAGAAATCAGTCTGAATTTGAAGGATGACATCGATTATGTTGTCTTTCAGGGCCGCGGTGCGTGGTTTACGGCTTATTCGCATAGACCCGCAACCTAAGAAACCCCCACAAGAAAAAGTCTAAGTCAATCAGCGAACACACGACACTGCGTATGGTCGTTTGGTGTTATACAGGGTGATTCACGAGCGTTGTGCCAAAAAGCTAGAGCGTGTAGGTTGAGTTGAGACAAGAAAAAAATCGTATGGGAGGGGGGGGGGGGGTCTATTCCAACCCGTTTAGCCGGGAGGGGCAATTTTCTGAAAAATTGACTTATTTTGTTTAAAAAAATATTAAAAATTAACGGCTACGTTTACAACACCGTGCTATACCTTTCTGAAAAGCCAAAAACTTCTTCTTTCATTTTGTTTTTAAATTAAATTGTTTTAACGAATAGTTTAAGAAAAATAAATTTTCAAACTCAAAATTAAAAAAAAAAGCAAAAAAAAATTTTTGAACTAATTTTTTTCAAAATTTTATGTAATTAAGTACTAATTTTGTTTTAAAAATTCAACGTGTTTGTTAATTTTTAGTCGAAAACAGAAAACCGGATGCAAAAATGTCTTTTCGTTTTTGAGAAATTAAGAAAAAACCGAAACCACTTTGTTCTAAAAAAATCTTTGTTTTTATTTTTACCTATCTGGACTTTTAGTTTAATTTATTAGTTTAATTTATAAATTTAATTTTTTGTGATTGGAGTTTTATGAGGACTCAATAAAGTAGAAAAGTGTTACATTATCCCTGGATTAACCATTTTGTTCATTGATAACGTCTGAAAACTGACCTGTAATTTTTTCTTACTATACCTGGGGCCGCGTTCTACCCGCTAGGGGCTTAAGATAATTAAACCGCATTTTTTCATGAATGAAAAAACAATTAACAACCTAAAGGTAAATAAAAGGCATCGCATATTTACTAAACAACCATTTACAATTAAAATATTAACTCATCAACACATAACAATAACAAACTCATACGCTCGAGAAGAGTTAGCGGACAGGAACTTCTGCTACGGTTTAACTTGTTGTCAAGATCGGGAAGCCGAAAGACTCTACGCAGAAAGATATCCCAATAGATGGCGCCCAAGTCGTAGCATGTTTTCAAGAATCCGCCGACGAGAGCACTGAGAGCTAGAAGTGAAAGGTCAATGGCAGACGTTATCAATGAAAAAAAGATTAATCCAGGGAAAATCCAATACTTTTCTACTTTATTGAGTCCTCATAAGACTCCAATCACAAAAAATTAAATTTATAAATTAAACTAATAAATTAAACTAAAAGTCCAGATAGGTAAAAATAAAAACAAAGATTTTTTAGAACAAAGTGGTTTCGGTTTTTTCTTAATTTCTCAAAAACGAAAAGACATTTTTGCATCCGGTTTTCTATTTTCGACTAAAAATTAACAAACACATTGAATTTTTAAAACAAAATTAGTACTTAATCACATAAACTTTTGAAAAAAATTAGTTCAAAAATGTTTTTTTTTGCTTTTTTTTGAAAATTTTGAGTTTGAAAATTTATTTTTCTTAAACTATTCGTTAAAACAATTTAATTTAAAAACAAAATGAAAGAGGAAGTTTTTGGCTTTTCAGAAAAGTATAGCACGGTGTTGTAAACGTAGCCGTTAGTTTTTAATATTTTTTTAAACAAAATAAGTCAATTTTTCAGAAAATTGCCCCTCCCGGCTAAACGGGGGGGAATAGACCCCCCCCTCCCATACGATTTTTTTCTTGTCTCAACTCAACCTACACGCTCCAGCTTTTTGGCACAACGCTCGTGAATCACCCTGTATATCAAATATGGGTGCTTTCATAAATGCATGGTTGCTTTGCTTACATGCGATCATTTGCAATCATATTAACGTCAGACAAAAATACTTGCGCATTTGTTTTACACTGCATTTATAACACTATATACCTGTCTCTTTTATTCAGAAAGAAATTCAGTGTGCATGTGATTTTTTGTAGTTGCACATTTGCGCTGCAAATATTTGCGTTTTGCTTTTATGAACATCTGACTTTTATCATTTGCATTTATGAACAACATGCATGCGTCAGACTTTCGCAACCATGCATTTATGAAAGTACCCTGTTTATTCAATTCGAGTTACAATCTAAAACTAACTTTTTATAAATCAAATCTTGATTCGATACATCAAAGCAAAATAATTATTTTAAGAATTTAAAATAACAAGTGTTTGTATCAAAGTATATTTTTGTATTGTTAACATCTCCCCCTTTTAATTAAGACATGTCGAACTCGCTATGCCAACGGGGGGGATGGACATCCCTTTTTGGACGGATTATCTCAGTTCTTGTTTCGATGATTTCGTTTGAATTCGGTTCTGATATAGAGTCATAAAATATTTCTTCTGACTGCTCCATATTATTTGGTAAATTCTGGGGTAAGCTGATTTTTGATAGTTGACAGTCAAATTCAAGAAAATTTGTCTGTGTAAACTGATAGTCAAAAGTGACAGTCATCTTTTTTGACTTTTTCAGCTGACACCTATTCAGGTGTCAATTTGATACAGCTGAACATTTTTGGTATATTTTGTTCATGGTGTTTTTTCTATTTTTTTGGGAAAAATGAATATTTTTGGGCTGGTCAAATGGTCAATTGCAATACAATAAGAATCAAAACCAAGATGAAATTCAATTCACACATTTATTTTGGTCACAAGAAAGAGAAATTAGTTTTCAAGAAACAAATTTTACCAACACTTAATTTATCCTATGAAAAACATTCACTTCACTTTACACTCATTCATTGGCCTCTCCAATATTGCCTCAAAAGACATTCATGCCTATCACAAGATCCCTTCGGAGAAATCCCCGAATGAAAAATTCCGCTACGAATTACGAAACAAAACAATCAGAAGATCCAAAGGGATTTGAAAAAAGCATTGCCTGATTCAAGAAAATTAGCGTCCATTTTGAATTCAGCTGTTGGTTCCGTTACATGACATTTACGAAAATCTTGACATTACTTTTGAATTTTTCAATGAATATGACACAAAATTTGAATTTCGACTGATACCAAATTCTACGAATTTCGAATTTCGTACAGATTTTCCACTACGAAGGGAACTTGTAATAGATTTTTCGGGGTTCGTAGTCTTTTTTCTATTACGACGTAGCTCGTGATAGGCATGATTAATAAAGTTATTATTTTGTGTTTTTAACTCTCTTAAAATATTCATCACTCCCAGTTAAAGAAAAAAAAAATTGATTGCAC
The DNA here is from genome assembly GCA_943590905.1 of Sphaerophoria taeniata. Taxonomy (NCBI): domain Eukaryota; kingdom Metazoa; phylum Arthropoda; class Insecta; order Diptera; family Syrphidae; genus Sphaerophoria; species Sphaerophoria taeniata. The sequence continues at coordinate 238,807,874 of OX016540.1, forward strand.
AAAACAAAACAAACTTCTTGACACAAAGTCAGCTGACTGCCTGACTGACTGGATAAGAATAAAAAAAGGACACATAGATACAATATTCATATTCCCGTCTCTTTTTTTTCATTTCCTTGTTGTCTCTAAAAATTTGAAAGCATGTAAAACAACAACAACAATCAGGTTTAAACATGAACTAAACAGAGTGATGCCAAGAATCCAAGAAAAAAATTTGATTTCAGAATGATCACCTTACACAGATGGAAAGTTGTTGACTATCACATTTGATAGTCAAAAATTTGATAGTCAACTATCACCTTACACGATTCCACCCCTGTTGTTCTTGAAAAGTTGATTCTTCATTAGTTACTTGGTTAGACAAAAGATTAGATGATTCTTCATTAATTATTTGGTTAGGTAAAAGTTCTAAGTCATAAAGTAATTCATTTAAGCTGGATGACTGTATTTTAGTCGTATAATCAGGAGCATACCGAGTTCTCAACTGGTTTGTGTGTGATTAATTTGGAACGATTTTGAAATTCTGTCAAAACATTACCTACACGTTCGATAATAGTTCCAGGGACAGGGGCCCAACAATTCTTATTGTCTTTATATATTTTAGCATATACAAGACTACCAGGAACATATTTTCGTTTCTTGCAACCGTGCTTGGCATTTAACTGAGCTTCTTGTTTTGTTGGCAATGCTATTGGTTGAAGTTTTTGTGGTCTAAATTTCATTAGGTCGAGTGTTGTTTTTATGTTGCTTCCAAGGAATAGTTCAGCTGGTTATTTGTTGTTAATGACTTTGTTCGGTGTTGATCTGTAGGTTTGAAGAAATGTATCCAGATTTTCCAAGCTCGTCCCTTCATGAGAATTTTTTTTAAAGCTCTCTTAAATGTATCAACAAAGCGTTCAGCTTGACCATTTGATTGAGGATGGTAAGGGGCTGTACGCGTATGTTGAATACCTCTCAATTTTAAGAAATTGAAATTCTGAACTACAAAACTGAGTTCCATTGTCAGATATTAATTGTTGACAATCTCCGAACTGAGAAAATACGTGTCGAAGTTGTTTAATAATTGTTGAAGAGGTAATATTTGCCATTTCGAAAATTTGGGGCCATTTGGAAAATGCATCGACAATGACGAAATAGGTTTCCCATCACATGGACCTGCTATGTCAATGTGTATGCGCTCCATTGGCGATGATGTAATTGGTGATAGTGTTGTCTTGATTGGTGATTTTGCAGCAGAAGCACAGTTTTGGCATTGTTGAACGTAGTTTTGTATGTCTTCATCAATGTTCGGCCAGTAAACCTTGCTCCTTGCTACCGCCTTCATTCTTTCAATTCCTGTATGACCAGGATGCAGTTGTTTTAAGACTCTTTTGTGAAAAATTGGTGGAATTATGATTCTGTCGTTAAAAAGTAAACATTCATCGACAATTGTTAGGGCATCTGTTATATATGAAATATGTTTATTCAATTCGAATAACAATCTAAAACTAACTTTTTATAAATCAAATCTTAAGAATTTAAAATAACAAGTGTTTGTATCAAAGTATATTTTTGTATTGTTAACATTTGGTTTAAGCTCCTGGGTCAATTAAATTTTGTATGGGTTCAGGCCCCAAGCAAGACGCAAAATTTAACTCGCCACTTTGTGGTCTTTGTCCTGTTTTGCATTTTCAACGAAATCTTGTCCGGAGAACTCTGGGTCTGAATGTTTAAGCTGGCATGAAAATTTTGAATATCTCAGAAGTAAATCCTTAGAACATCCGTATTAACAAGAAACAATAGTGCAAAATTATAGTCCGCTAATGAACGATTTTAGTGTGATACTAGCTTAAAATTACGTTTGAGTCATGTCTGAAACGTCATTTTTAGCTAGTATCACCCTAAAATTGTTCATTAGCGGACTATAATTTTGCGCCAATATATTTTATTGAAATCATAATTAAGAATGAAAATTTCATTTTTCTTTTAGCCGCTACTGACAGTAAAGTTCTAAATGTGGTGTGTGAAATAATTGGTTCAAATACCTCTTCATAGTCTTCGCCATACTTTTGAGCATATCCTTGAGCTTCATACCTTGCTCTATAAAGTTCAACTTCACCCCTTGCACTTGTCTTGATCTGGGATATCCAATTTCCTCCGATAGCCGTTTTTTTCCTTTTGGTAGGTCAACTAATTCCCATGTATAATTGGACACCGACACGTGTGCCTCAATCTCCTCCTGCATGTCAAGAAGCCAACGCTCTTTATCATCACCTTCAACTACTTCAGTATATGTCTTTGGTTCAATAAGCCTCTTTTGAGAGATATCGTTCATACTCATCGATAACGTTTTGTTGAACGAACGCAGAGGTTATATATCTTCTTCTTTTCCTGCTTCCAGAGTAGTTATAAGAGTGTCCTAGCTTCTTGGTAGAAAGCATGGCTGCACTCCAAGTATCTGAATGAACTTCTTTTCCCATGTCACGTAATCTCGTGAATACATTTTGCATTTTATTAATGTGCTTTTTCATCCCCACCTTCTTCAAGTTTTAAAGAGCAGATGGTTCTCATTATAAATACCCAGGGTTGGTAATATTTTAAACATTTGTTTTAAACAAATGTTAAAAACACTGTTTAAAACACAACATAAAAAAAACAATTTGTTTAAAACATAAACTGTTTAAAACACATAAAAAAAAACAAGTGATATCATTGCTCATCCGACGTTTTAAATTTGGTTGTTTTCTTGCAAAACACATCACACACCACCTTACTTTGATTTTACGTTTTTTTTTTGCATGAAGCATGACGACAATTACACATTTGTCGACAACAACAAATATAGACCTTATTTATTCGGTCGTCGGTCCCATATGAAGGATTCGAATGCACTCGCCTAAGCAAAGAATTCATAGTCTTTAGTTTTACACCATCAACATCGGTCGGTCCAAAATAACTGTAGCTGCCACCGAAAAATAGCAAGGCATAACTAACATATCAAAGAAAGACAACGTCGGCGTCGTCGTTGGTCCTTTCGCCTTCACCCTAAGTCAAAAACAAATATTCACTGATCTCGGATCTCGGTCCCAAGTAGCAGTACTTGCGACCCACTGCGACCTGTGAGACATGCGAGTCAACTGCACTCGCCTTAAGGTAGCCCTAAACGACAAACATTTTTGCCGAACATGCTGGTTTGCGTTATTCGTTATCGTTACACGGCAAAAGCATAATTGGCAAATATCATTTCATGTTGATTCTTGAAAGAGTGAGGATGTGTCAAAAAGAGAAGCAAGTCATTGCGCTTATGGTAATCTCATAGAAAAAATTAGATTTGTTCGCGAACCCCCCCAAAAGCGAACGTATTTTATGAACGGCCTCTTAATAAAAATGATCAAATATTTAGTAAACTTTGATGAGAATTTTTTTCTTTTTATATTATAATAATATTTAAAAAATGTTTAAAACATGTTTAAAACATGTTTTAAACATGTTTTGAACAAAGTAATTAAAACAGAAAATAAAACTGTTTTAAACACATGTTTTTTTTTGTTTGCAAAAAAAAACATAGTGTTTTGTTCTTTTAAAAAAAAACATGTTTTTTTTCCAACCCTGTAAATACCTAATTTGTTAACGTATGCCTTTCATAACAATCTTTTAACGCATCCCAACATTCTTTTGCAGTCCTCTTTAAACGGATTAGAGGGAGTTGATCATCTTCAACCGATAGACCAATAATTGTTCCTCTGGCTTCATCATCTAATTGGTCCCATAAATCAATTTCTTTTTGATTGGTAATTCGTCCTGCTGCATTGACGATCCGGATCTGGTCTTTTGTTCAAAATTACCTTTTTCCATAAAATTTGTTTTCTTAAGAGAAGCTCCAATTGAAACTTCGAGTTCGAAAAGTTGTAGCTCGAATCTCGCTAATAGTTCCGTCCATCTTGAATACAATTCTTTGTATGTCTGTATTGATTCTTGAAATGTCTTTGCAATAAAACTAATTTCCTTAATGTTTCTTGTTAGATATAAGTTTCATAAACTTTTGAAAATCTACGAAGTAAATCCTTAGACATCCGTATTAACAAGAAATACTATATTTTATTGAAATCAAAACTAAAAATGAATATTTTCTTGATTAGAAAATTAGTTTAACATTTAACAAATATAAAAAGGCAAACACACCCAAATATTTCTAAATTCCTTTAATTCGAATCTGTTTTTCCCTCTAACTGGAACAACATCATCTACTTTAACAAGAGGATAAAACTACATAAATGAAGGTTTTCAAACAATACTGTAATAACTGCACAACAGCTATCATGAAAGAGTTAAAATTTTCTGTTTTGGCTGGCATTTTCTCTAACTCTTGACGAAGCACAGGGATGTAAGTATGGTAACAGAGACAGAGAGCGACTGGATGTCTGCATGTGTAATGTGATGCTCTTAATTCATAACGAAGTTGCAATGTTTCAGAATTTTTAAGTTTTATTTATTCAATTATTTCTACTGTAAGGTATTGAGCAATGGAACAATATGTGATCAACATCATCGCCCACCTACGCCATCCAGCTCAAATTTTGTCTGTCTTCTGCCATTATATGTAACGAAAAGGACTTTACGGCCCGGTTCCTCTTCTCTCATATGAGCTAGATGGATATCCAGCCCACCTGAGTCTATAATTATGTTAAAGGGATGGCATGACAGCTCCGAAGGACCAAGGCCTATTAGCTTACACTCTTAACCAATTCCTTGAATACGTCTGAGGAATTGAGGGGACCTATAATTTTATGCTAATTCTGAACGGCTGAGTTGAGAAGCACTTCTCCGTGACAAGTGATATTCTTGGGAGCTTTGTCAATATTGTCCATGGTCGGCATTCATGGTCTTATCACTTTATCACTTTCTTTAATTTTATTTGGTTTAAATTCTCCGTCAATAAGCACATCATTCACTTCTGTTTTCTTTATCGAAGCCCAAACCTGGACAGAGTTTCAATTCAACATTATGAATTTGACGCTCTGCATGACTCCTCACACTGAAATCGTTATTACGATAACACCCGAAGGAATGTGTGCCGAGATCTTTGCTAAATTTAACCATCTTACGCAGCTTGTCACTGAGCCTACTCAAATATCGTACATTAATGACCAAGCGGAAAATACTATTAACTTGTTCCCTACGTCTGACCCTGAAAAATACAGTATCAGTGTATTAACGCCTCTAGGCAGATCAGACCATAATATCATATCTGTAAATTTCTTGTGTTAAACTAATCAAGTAAGTGAAAGAGTGATAGAGACCACTGTCCTTTGTCCTTTAGATCACTGTCGAAAAGTTTCGTGTCTCTCTCTGTTCAATCGTTACCCCTCTACGGTAAGTGCTCTAGTGAAAGCCAGTTGTTGTTCAGGAATTTAAGACCAATATACATCGATACCTCCTTTTACATCGTCTTTTTTTTCTAATACTCACACTGTGCTCCTGTTATATAAAGGAATATGAAAAAAGCCCTTGAGTGCGCGTTGATTATAAAAAAAAATCAGTTTATTTGAGATGCCGAACTCTCGCATTGGTAGGTAGTCATAGAAGCAATTGGCTGATATCGTTTTCCATTGTCGATGGCAAAAACAGCTTAAAACTAATGGATTTATCTTAAACAATATTCGTTTGTTTAAACATCAAAATGAAACATCAAATAAGGAAACCTATTAGTATCGTATTTCATCCAATTTTGCTACATTCTTAGGCAAAGTCAAATATTTGTTTGACATTTGAAATATCACTCATCCTCCCCCTATCAAAAAACATGGCATGCATGTCAGGGATGGTGTGTCTTTATAAAGTCTGCTCTTGAAACTCAATTCACAGCAAAACCAGCGAAATGTCAAAAGAACAATTAAATTAGCATAGGTAAATCCGTGTTATTACAAGAAAGGCAATAACAATTAAGTGCCAATCAATGCTGGTTGGTATACCATTCTCAGCTTATTTACACTGAGGAATTTTGCTACAGACAGATACCTACTCTGTCTTCGCAATAAATTCAGAAATCCAATAAAATATTATTATTCGTGTTTCGTCTCATATCAAGGATGAAAATGAGAGAAAATATCCTTTTGAAATACATATATACAAATATACAAATAAAGTTAAAGTTCATTGTTTGCTGAAAACAAACAAACTGAAATAAGGTAGAGACAGAAGAAAAATTTCAATGTTGAAGGACGAATAACCTCAAGGTCTGTGCAGCTTGTTTGTAGAGAAAAGATACTTTTAATAAGATGGGGAGGGGGACGAGAGGAGGCATAAATATAATTTTGTTGAATGAATGGCTTGTGGAAATTTTGCGAATGGATTTTCCTTGTTTGGTAAGAAGTTGATGATATTATTATGGTTTGATGAATATCGAAGAATTTATTGTTGAGAAGTTCATTCAAGATAAGAAAAATGTGTGATGTACCTACTGACTTTTGGTTTTAAGAAAAGCGAGCATGCGAAGCAAAATATAATAGACTCAGGAAAGATAAAACCTACTCTGGTGAAAAACAATATTGTCTGGTGTTGTCAATCAGGCTGAAAAGTTCTACCAATCTCTTCGAAACATGCCGCCCTACAACTGTATGGACAGAGAAGGCAAACTGATCACCGATCCCAGAGGCACTCTGTAGCGAAGGAAAGTGTACTTTAATGAATTGCTCAATGGACAGCTTACCAAAATACTGGGGACTCAACTACTTCAGAACAACTTATAAGATGTTCTCCTCTATCAGACAAGTTCGGATAGCCTCATACGCGGAAACCAGAATCGGCAAATGTCAATGCGGCAAATCGACAATTGATCAGATATTTACCCTAAGGCAGGCGATGGAACTACAACAGAATATCCAGGGTAGAACTATACAAAGCCATGAGAGAATTTGGCATCCTAAGTTAACAACGTTTTAAGCCAAATTAAGGTATCTGGATTGCTATCCAGACCCTTCAACATTTTAATTGGACTCCGAAAAGGGGATGGACTGGCCTGCCATCTCTTCATGCGATGGAAAAGCAATCCGTGACTGTACCCGTGCTCACGGATGTCAGACTTAAGCCGCGTTAAAAAAAAGGAATTCGTAGAATCATTGAACCCATTTGTGATCATATCGGGTTTATCAATGAGAGTTCTAGATATTTTAGACATTAATGAAACTCCGTATTCATGCGAAAGTACTTTCAATGCCATTATGTATGGAACCCGATTTTTTTTGCATAGCCAACACGGGCATAACTTTCAAATGTAATTTTAAATTTCTCTTAAGGGTGTTCCGGACTGAAACTGAAAATTCTCTCCTTTTCATGATGCTCGTAATGTGCTCTTGGTACATAGAAAAATGTACAAAAAAAAGCCCGTTAGCGTGCGCAAATTGAAAACAACAAATTTAATCTTATAGCCAAAAAAGCACACTCCAGATGAAAAACACCTTCACAAAAACTAGTCTAGATTGTCAAATCACATCAACAGGGTTGCCAATTCACAAGTATATATTTCGATTTTTCTTTTTGGTTGAAACGAAGATCGACTAGTTCAAGTAATAACTTAAGGAAAGTATCAAATACCGCAATGCGTAGTGAATTGGCTTCCCAATTAGCTGGTCCAGGTTTAAATTCCAAGATGTAAACTCAAAAAATTTTTCGATTTAAATGAAAAATAACTAGACAAGCACCACTAAAATAAAGGAGTCTGATGATCGGCTTGGGATCTATGAAATAGCTATAACTCCAGCCAAACAGAGGAATTGACGGAAAAAACAATTGGTGGAAGCACCTCTAAGTTGTAATCGTTGTTCAAATACATAAGATGTATCAATGTCCGAGTAGGAGAATTTTTTTCATTAGGAAAAAACTCGCAGATTAGATGTCATTTTCCTCTTTTACTCTCGTTTTTTTTCCAGAGAGACATCTGACCCATTTTTCGTTGAGTGTTAATTAAGAATCAATTAGCATTTTTCGTCAAAAAGTTGTGCCTCGAACCATGCTTTATTCCTGAGCGGGTAAAATCTTTTTCAAATGATGATGATTGAAATTTTTTTAGATTAAATTCTTAAGATTTCACGTCATACCTTGCATATGATGACAAAATACGACGCACGTTCCCATCACAAAAGCATTTAAATGATTCATGTGTTCTCAGGAAACGCATAAAAGATGTCATGTTTTGTGGAGTTGAATACCAAGAAAATAGCTTCATTAAAGCTAAAAGCCAGAAAATATGCAGTTCTGTATCCTCGATCTCGATGACATTTAAAATCCAACAAAATGTAATTTTCCTTAGAAGAACAAGCAAATCTGAGAGACCGTCCTCCAATACTAATCCGAACCCAAAGTCGTTTTAACCCCTTACTGCATGGTGGCTCATATATGAGCCAAACCAGTTTTTTGTTCATAATTTTTAAATTTGTTTAAAAATATTTATGTTTCGTATTGTGTTTTAAAGAAAATAAACCAGTTTACCGAATTTTACAAAAAATAATGAATTTATGATTGAGTTTAGCTATTTTTTTGATCAGCCAAAACAGAAAAGACAGAAAAGTCGAAAATGAGTACCAAAGTGCAATTCAAAATTTCATAAAAAATATAAAAAATGGGTATTTCCTTGAAACCAAAATACATTCAATAATACTAAAATACATTATACAATATATATATGTATTTATAAAATCTCTTTTTTTTCATTTCTCCATGGTATGGCATATCGGACCCAAACCGTAAAACTCGTATTTCCCGAGTGTTTTGGACAAAAATCAAAAATCCTGAAACACGTGTCTTTTATTTTTGCAAAATCTATCCAATATTTTTTTTTCATCAAAAAAAAAAATCATGCAGTAAGGGGTTAATTGCATAACTTTTGCTTGCTTACCTAAAATCAACATTTTCCAGATTGCTTGACAATACATTGGATATAGATATAGTATTACGAGGAATACTTGCTAACACAATTTCAATCCAAGAGCAATCTTTTGATCCTATTTTCCTCCTACGAAGTGCGATTGATGAACAAACTAACAAATTGTTAAACCTTTTCATCTTGAAGCAGTTTCAGTTAAGAGCTCTTCATGCGTTTTTAAGGTTAATAATTTGTTCCCCTAAATCGGTTCAGTTGCTTTTGCGAAAAACACTTGATATAACAACCAGTCTATATGCATACATACAAATTTCATGAGTGATGAGTGTGTTAGGAAGCTCAGGGGATTTTGATTTATTTAAGTTCTGCTAAAAAGTCCTTCAAAATAAGGACGAGTTGTAATGCATCAGACATTGGTTCATAAAAGAGGAAAACTGTTTATTGACCTTGAATTCCATTTGAGTCTGGTTCAAGAAAACATCTGACAGCACAAATTATACCAAGAATCAAAATCAAGCTCAGAGTTCGGTATTCTTGAGAAAGTACGCAAACAAATACTTTATTCTTCTTCGATGTGTTTTGAGAAAAATATCAAATGAAAAGGCAAAATAGGAGTGCGCCAATGTCTGTTCTATTGAATAAATTTGTTGCAGAGTAGACATTTGTGTATGCATTGAAAAGGTTTTTGCTTAGAACCAACCTCTGTCCCAACTAACAATTTACTTGTTTAAAGGTCAAGATATTTGGAATTCGAAAGCAATAACTTCGATAACGTTACTTAAATGCTTCCAAATGCTTGTCAACAGTCAGCCTACCAGAGAAGTGTCCGCTCCATCATACGAAGACAGCAATCTCGTGTTGCAGCTATAGTATCTTCAATTTATACGTGCTTGTATTTAATGAACAACTACTCACTTGCAGATTCAATTTATTAATAATGAAAATATTTTATATCGTTTTATATACAAACGTGTTTCCTAATATAATAATAAATATATAAATATATCAAAGAATGATGATATCATAAAAGTAAGTAAAGTAGTTGATATAAAGTAGATTTAAAGTCAATATAGTTAACACTACATTCTCTCCTTTTTTTGGTGTTAATGAATATAAATAACAAAAGTTTAACAAAAATTTAATATAACTTAATTAGCTTCTTCATCGAAAGAGTTTGATTGTTTATCTTGAATTGCCCAATTTCCATTGATTTTCTTTAAATGAACAATGTTGCGTCTTGATATTTCACCAGTTGTCGAATTCTTAATCAAAGCATCTCCTCTCTTATATTTTATAACTTCATGCCGTCCGTCTTGTTTTCTTTTCGCATTCTCTTTACTAGTACTTGATCCCCAATGGTAAGTTTACTTTCTGCAGCTCGTCGATTTTTGTCAGCATACAACTTTCCTTTTTCTTTTTCAATTGTATCCTTGTCTACAACTTCTTGATTTATTCCTTGATCGTGATTGATAAGTGATGGTATTTTATCCTTGAGAAGTCTTCCATAGAAGAGTTCAGCTGGAGCTTTTCCTGTGGTTGAATGCGGCGTATTGTGGTACATCAGTAAATAATCAAGCAAATCTTCTTTCCAATTTGAGCCTGTAGCCTTGCTTATTTTTATTCTTTTAAGGATATCTCGATTTTGTCGTTCAACCTCACCGTTTTGCTGAGGCCAGTATGGAATTGTGTTGTATAGCTTTATGTTGAAGACTTCGCAAAAATCTTGGAATTCCTTACTAGAGAATTGCTTTCCATTATCTGCAGTTATTGTTTGTGGATAACCTAATCTAGTAAACATTTTTCGCAGAGAACTTATAATTGATGTTGAAGTTATGTTTTTTAAAATGACAATTTCCTTATAACGGCTGTAGTAGTCAACAACGACAAACAAATGTTCATTACTTGGAAGAGGTCCCATTAAATCTATTGCAACGTCTATCCACGGGGCTGTTGGAATTGTTCGTCGTTTCATCGGTTCAGGAACAGTTGGTGCTGAAACAAGGAGACAACCTCTACAGTTCTTCACTACGTTTTCGGCATCTTGATCAATTTTTGGCCACCAAACCTTAGTTCGCAACCTCCGTTTTGTTCCAACTATTCCAGGATGTCCTTCATGAGCGAATTCAATAACTTTTTTACGAAGCTGTTGTGGAATTACGATTTTGTTTTGTCGCAGAAGTATGTTCCCATAAAAACAGAGTTCATTTTCAAATACTTTGAAATTCAGGACATCTTTGTTCCAATTTTGATTGTAGAGCCCTTCCTTAACACGAAGAATTTCTTGATCGGTTTCAGATATTTTGTCAATTTCTTTCAAGGTGAATGTCTTCGGAACGCTATTATTGGCAATATGATGAACGTGTTCTTCGGAATCAAAATTATTTTTTACGTTAGGATCAGCGACGCAAAGTCTGGAAAGGGGATCAGCAATGTTCGATTTGCCTGGTTTATAAACAATTTTATATCTGTACGACTGCAACCGAAGAACCCATCTTTCAATTCGTGCACATGGCTTAGACTTTGGCCCAAAAATGACTTCTAAGGGTTTATGGTCAGTTACGAGTTCAAAGTTCAATCCATACAAATATATATGAAAATGTTCGACTCCCCAAACCAACGCTAAAGCTTCCTTCTCTGTCTGGCAGTATCTTTTTTCACAGTCAGATAAACATTTGTTTCCGTATGCAATTATTCGTGGCTTAATTTCATTATTAAATTGTATCAAGACTGCACCCAATGCCACAGGACTTGCATCCACAATCAATTGGGTTCTGTCAGAAGGGTCATAGTAACCCAAAAATTTATCAGTTTGTAAAATATTTTTTAATTTTTGAAATGAACATCGTTGTTCTTTATTTAAAGAGATTTGTGATTTACGACTGCGATTTTGAAGTTTTAGAGTTTCACGTAAGGAATTGGTAAGAGTTCCAAGGTTTGCTATAAATGTACCTATATAGTTTATGAGCCCCAAGAAACTTTCAAGTTCTTCGACAGTCCTAGGCTCTCTGAATTTCTGTATGGTTTCTATTTTCGAAGGTGATGGCTTAACGCCTTTAGCAGAAAGAACATGACCCAAAAAATCTATTTCTTGGACATTAAATACGCATTTAGCATCATTTAATAAAATATTGTTTTCTTTGATCACATCAAGTAGTTTTTTTGAGCGTGCGTTATGTTCTTTTTCATTTTTACCGAAAACGACTATGTCATCAATAAAATTAACTACACCTTCACATTTAGCCAAAATTCTCTCCATAATCTTTTGAAACATTTCCGGAGCGCAATTCATTCCAAACATAAGTCTTTTGTACCTGAACAAACCGCTATTAGTAATAAATGTAGTTATGTATCGTGTGCTTGAACAAATTTCTATTTGATGAAAAGCATTCTTTATATCCAAACGAGTAAAAACGGATGACATTCGAAGCTTTGGGAGGATAAGATTCATCGTAGGCAGTGGATAGTTTTCTCTCAATATTGCTGCGTTTGCTCTTCTCATATCTACGCATAAACGAATATATCCGTCTTTTTTTAAGAATTGGTACTATAGGAGATATCCATGGTGAATGTCTATCAACAATTTCAATGATGTCAAGTTCTAGTAACTCATTCAATTTTGCTTTAATTTTTTCTTCTAAAGGAATGGGTAACTTTCGACAAGGCTGGATAACAGGAGGAATTGTTTTATCAATCGGAATCTTGACAATTAAATCTTTTATTATGGGAAACTTTTTTTCGACTGAATTCAAAAGATTTAAACCTAATTTGAGAACTCCAATTTCTTCTGCTGTTTCTTTTCCCAGTAAAGATTTTCGACCCGATTTTATAACATAAAAAGTGGCATTATGGTTTTTATTTCCAACCTGAATATCGGCCTCAAAAGATCCTAAAACATCAAGGGCCTTGTTTGAACCGTACGCTAAGAATATTTTCTTTGGTTTTTTGATTTGGTTTCTAACAGAAACTCCTTTGTTTTTCATTTCCAACCAAGCTGTTTCCGAAATAATATTTGAGCAACTACCAGAGTCAATTATCATTTGGATGGAAACTCCACCAATCAAACAAGTGATTTCATCTTCGTTTTGGCTTGACAAATGAAAAATAAACCCTTCATTTTCTACCTTCTCAACGGACTGTACCGATTCGCTTTTGAACCTTTTGGATCGCAAAGTGCTGTCACGAAAATTTTGTTTAGATTTAGTGCGACATTTAGATTCAAAATGACCCCTCAGTCCGCACTTCCGACATTTTTTTAATTTCGCTGGACATTTTGAGTCTTGGGCTGAGTGATCCTTCGATCCACATCGGAAGCATTCAAATTTTCGAGAAGGAAATTTACCAATTTTATTGATCTCTATGGTGTTATTATCCTGTTTTCCGTTAAATAGTTCCATTTGAATTTTAACAGTTTCTAACGAATTTGCTAGAAAAATAACATCATTTAAGGTTTTTGAATCATCCATCTCTAATATTTTTCGTCTCAACTTTTCTGAAAAACATTTCTCAACCAATTGATCTTTGATGTGTTCATCTGGATTTTCAAAGTTGCATTTAGTTGCTTGACGTCTTAAACGAATAATGAAAGCTTCAAATTTTTCAGTTTTTTCTTGAAATATTTGCCTAAAAACATGTCTTTCGAATGTTTTGTTCTGTCGCGGATTAAAATACTCATCTAGCTTTTTAACGCACACATCATATACATCAATATTTTTGTTGGCATCTTACTTCGGATCAACATTTGCACCTGACAAATTGTAATAAATATCTTGGAGATCTTGTCCACCACAATGAAGAAGAGTTGCCCTCTTTTTAATTGGTTCAGTGACTCCCGTGATATCAAGATATATTTCAAAAGATCTTTTCCATTTTGCCCAACTTATTCCCAACGATTGAGAACCCTCAAGACAATCGAATTTTCCCATTTTTGGTATATTTTCCATATCTTCAAACTGATCCCTGTCAATCAAATGGATATATACATAGATCGTTAAAAAACAGAATTTAATCTTTGAATACGAATTTAATCTTTGTGTACGAATTTAATCAACACGAATCAACGCTCAGAATTCAATCAATATGCGTTTAGTTTTATGCTATGAATTTAATCATTTCGAATTTAATCTTTGTGTACGAATTTAATCAACACGAACGCTTAGAATTTAATCAATATGCATTCAGTTTCATCTTACGAATTTAATCATTTCGAATTTAATCATTTCGAATTTAATCCATGTACATGTGTTAGTATGTACATATTAATGCCTGTGAATTTAATCACTACAAATATTGTACGTATAAATTTAATCGAATTTGAATAATACCTAATTCATCTTCATAGCACACAATTTTGAATCAAGATTATCAAAATTTCTTCTAATATGCTTTTAACATTTCGACTTACTTCTGTTTTCTTGAACTTTTTTAATTGCTGTTATCTTCTTTAAACGTTCTTCTTTGTTTGAAAATTTTCTTTCTCGACGCCAAAATATAGGTAGTATCTTCAATTTATACGTGCTTGTATTTAATGAACAACTACTCACTTGCAGATTCAATTTATTAATAATGAAAATATTTTATATCGTTTTATATACAAACGTGTTTCCTAGGTAAAATATATCAAAGAATAATGATAACATAAAAGTCAGTAAAGTAGTTGATATAAAGTAGATTTAAAGTCAATATACTAAACACTACAGCAGCCTCCAAGAATTGAGTCAATAAGGTTATAAATCAGCTAAAAGCCAAAAAAGCCGCAGGTACCAATAGCATACCAGACATAAATGGAAGTAACAAAATAATATCTGGTGTGCCCCAGGGCTCCGTATTGTCTCTAAAATAACTTATAATTATCATGAAATAATCCTCCTTCCTTCTTCGCTGACCACAATAGTTTTTAGCACAAGCACAAATATTAATCACAAACGGGATCCTATTCGTCGGAAAAGCTAATTAAATTCTAACCTTGACAGCATCATAGAATTTGAATTGAAACCGTGATGATTTTAATACTTTTAAAACGCAACACCAGACGTACAATCTTTCAAAAGTTCATCCAGCTACTTGGATACGCCGACGACATTGACATAGTTAAAAAACACAGCGTCACACAATGTCAGCGGAACGTTTGTGAGCTTTATGCCGGAGGCCACGAAGATGGGTCTAGCGGTTAACGATGACAAGACCAAGTTAATGCTGTCAACAAGAAAGGACACCCAACAGCGGTGTCTTGGAACCAACGTGAGTATAGACAGATTTAAGTTTGAGTTAGTACCTACACTGAACCAAAAACAGCAGTCATATTGATTATTTTTTACATTCAACTGAAAATTTTGTTGTCAATTTACAACCAATGACCGCAGTAGTAAATATGACAATTTAAAATTTTCAATTTAATGATTGGAAACCGGGATTGTCACATTGATAATTTGCGTTGGCAAATCGAAAACCATGGTTGTCATATTGAAATCTATGACAGTCGTATTAAACACTGCAGTAGTCATTTGGAAAACCCAAATTATCAAATTGAAAACCGAGGAAGGCTTATTGAAAAACATTACTTTTAAATTGAAGACCACGGTAGTTAATATGAAAACTACGGTTGTCAAATTGAAAGCAGTAGTTGGTAGATTGAAAATCATTCTTGTTAATTTGAAAACCACGATTTTCAAATTGACAACCGCAGCAGTCATATTGAAAAACACAGTAAATCAATTTAAAACCACGGTATTTAATATGAAAACTACTGTTGTCATATTGAAAACTGTGGTTGCTAGTTTGAAAATTTAAAAATTTGTTTGGTTTGCAATATTACAATCATTATGATACACTTTAAAATTTCGATTTTCAATAAGATTACCGCTTTCGTATCCAGGACACCCCTTTTTCTGAAATATGAGTTGCAAGAATTGTTTAAAATATAAGGCAGATCTAGTTTTTTGGAATATGTTTAATTATTCATTATTACAACTAAGTCAACGTACAAATACAATATACATACATATAATTCTTATGAAAATACTTACATTATAATTCTTAGTAAAATATGGTTTTGGATTTGAACTTGGTTTTGGCAAATGTTTTGGTTTTGTAGTAGAAATTGATGTTGGAGTTGGTGCTGGTGATGGTGCTGGTGTCGGATATGGTGTTGGTGCTGGTGTTCGTCTTGAACTTGGTTTTTATGATTGCGTTGGTAATGTGGTTGATACTGAAATTGGTGTTATTATTGATGGTTTTATTGGTGTTGGTACTGGTGTTGTTGTTGGTGCTGTTGTTGGTGTTGGTTTTGGTGCTGGAGTTGGTGTTGCTTGGTGTTTGTGTTGATGTTGAGGTTGGTACTGGTGTTGATAACTTCATCTACATATAATAATTTTAGAAGAAACAATTAGAATTACTTCTGTTAAGAATCAATAAGTAGTTTACCTTTCTCAAAATCCGCTTCTTTTGTGTTTTTGAGTGTCCAATACGTACCTACTTATCTGTAGTTGGCCGTAGCTTAGTTGGTAAATGCGTTGGCTGCTAAGCAGAACATTGTCGTGGGTTCGAGTCCTACGCGTGTCCAATGTTTTTATTTCATCTTTCACGGAAAGAACTGACAAAACTTTCAAGAGTATCAATCAGTCACGAAAAAAGTGCTTCTCAAACTTACCCGTTTGGAATCGGCGTTCAATTGTAGGTCTCCTTAATTCTTCACACACACCCAGAGAATTGTTGATAAGAGTAAGCCACTTAGGTCTTGGCTCTGCAAGAGCTGTCCCGCCACTCGCTATTTATTTATTTAATAGGAACAGGTTTTTATTAATTACCTTACCTATAACAATATTCT
Source organism: Sphaerophoria taeniata (assembly GCA_943590905.1). Lineage (NCBI taxonomy): Eukaryota > Metazoa > Arthropoda > Insecta > Diptera > Syrphidae > Sphaerophoria > Sphaerophoria taeniata. Next base: position 238,824,553 of record OX016540.1, read on the forward strand.
GCTTGGGATTAAATTGTTTAAGAGTATTTAATTCTTGATTATTTAACTCTTACCTTACCTGTAACAATATTCTGCTTGGGATTAAATTGTTTAAGACGACTATTTAACTCTTGATTATTGAACTCTTGATTTATTTTTTGTTTCTTTCTTGATTTATTTATATATTTTCACTTTTTTACACTTCACTCACGAACGTCTGATAGACTTGATGCACAACTACTAAATGAGGATTATATTACCATTAGGTACTTGTTGAATTCAAGATAAACTCGATTTTCTTATTGAAAACAATAATTTCCAATTTGATGACCATAGTTTTCAATATGACAACCTTATGTGGTCGATCATCGTACTGACAACAGCAATTGTAAATATGATTTTTAAAAACGGTTAAAGCATCACATTGACTACTGCGGTTTCAACTTGACAATTATAGTTTTCAATACAATTATTTTGATAACGGCATAAGCAATTTATCGTTTGTTTTTGTTTGTTCTTGCTCAATTCAAGATTAAATCGATTTTCGTACTAAAAACAATAATTGTCAATTTGATGACCATATTTTTCAATATGACAACCTGATGTGGTCAATCATCTGATTGACAAACGCAATTGTAAATATGATTAATTTAATTAAAGATTTGAATTTTTCAAAACTCGACTTGGAAGGCTTTGCAAATAATAAAAAAAACTTCTACTCGTTTTTGAATTTTTGTAAGGCTTAGGTTAAAGTGTCTGTCATGGATATTAAGAGACACACTTAGGCCAATCAAAGGCCCATTGTGATAAGGCTTTCAAAGTCAAGTTTTGAAAAATTGAATTAAAAAACAAAAACTCGTCATTTATGCATTAAAATTATGATCATTATCATAATCATAAACAACAATAGTTCGAAAAATCCTATTAATTAATGTTAGTTTCAATTTTCTCCAAACAGCCTTGTATTTTTTTTCGGAACACTGATGTTTTTAGTATAAACAAATTATTTTTATATTGCTCCAAAACGGTTCCTATCATAGAACCGTTTTTCAACGTCCCATAGGAAGTAATTGTAATGGGGCTGATTTTGTGAATATCCAGTTATTGTATATCTCTATGTTTTGAGGTCACTATAATCCGAATCAACCCTTTTTATCATGATGTCTGTATGTACGTATGTTCATATGTGCGTATGTGTTCGATTATCTCGCGAACCACTCAGCCTTGTTAAAGCTGATTAGGTTTTGAGCAATATCAGTTTAACGGTTTTTTAATGGAGGTCAAAAAACTAGGACACAGACATTATGATAAAAAGGGCTGATTTGGATTCTAGTGACTTCACAAAATCGGTCCCATTACAATAACTTCCTCTGGGAAGGATGTGGTCATTTTTTTTTTTGTAAATATGGACTTATATCCTCCAAGTAAGATGCGGCTTTATTTCCATAAATTATTCCAATTTCGTCTTGAAAATAAAGCCCCATTTTAGATCACGTCATATTTCGATAACGAAAAAAAAAAAACTCCATCATCATATCGACAACAAGGGTTTCAATACGAAAACTTTGTCAACGAAAAGTCTTCGCTAAGGAACTTATTTATTTTTTGTTTACTTCTATTTATTTTGATTTATATTCTAACAATCGAAATTATCAATATAGCAACTCTAGTTTTTTATTTGATGCCGGTAAAATTCAGTCATCACATTAACAACTGCAACTGTCAATTTGATGATTTTTGTCAATTTGATTTTTTTTCAATGCACTTGTTGCATTAAGGTAGTAATCATATTGATAATCATTGTTGTACAAATGATGATTGTAGTTCTTACTTAACTGACGGACAACCTTAGGTTTTCATATTGACAACCATAATCTTCTAATTGATCATCTCAGGTATTAAAACGACAACTTTGATTTTCAAACTAGCAACAAGATATTGAAAATTTCAAAATATCCCATTTACTATCAAGTTGTTAGATTTTGAGACGACTTTTGAAAATTTACATCACATTGAAACTTTTTTTGATCAATATGACAATTTTCGGTTAACAACCAGTAATTGTCAATATGACAACGGTTATTTTTTTCAGTGTAGGGTCCGCTTTAAACTCAGACAACGACACCAGCGCTGAAATAAAACGAAGAATCACTCTTGAAAATCGCTGCTTGTTTGTACTAAGAAGGCAATTGAGTAGTAAAGTCCTCTCTCGAGCAACTAAAGTGTCACTGTACAAAATCCTTATCCATATCGGGCCTATGGGCATTGTGCAGTGACATGGACCTGAACAACATCGGATTAAAATGATTTGGGCTGCTTCGAGAGAAAAATTCTTCGAGTGATATTTGGTCTCATCTGCAAAAATGGAGCATGGAGTTTAACCAAGAACTGTACGTGCTGAACTAGCTAGAAAAGTAAAAGGCCAACGACTTAGATGGTTGGGTGATGGAGAGCGAATGAAAAATAATGCTCCGGCCGGTAGTCTCCGAATCCAATTCGGAAAAACGCGCTGAAGAGAAGGACCGCGACTCAGGTGGAGCACACAGGTGGAAGAGGACCTCAACCAACTTAGCGTGTGAAACTGGAGGCAGCAAGCTAGACATCGAGGTGACCAGAGACGCTTGTTGGATGGCCTGGACTGTGGCGCCTCAACTCCTTAGTAATGCCTCATGCCTTATCCTCTTTTACTGATATTTACCCGAACGTCAAGGAATGTTCATCAATTCACCTTCGAGCCCAACTCCGGTCGTGTTGTCAAATACAGATATTCGTTCTTTAGCCGTACACCACGAATGTGGAACTCTTTTCGTCACTCTGTCTTTCCAGATCATTGCAATGTCCAGGAATCCAAAACCAATGTTGATCTACACATTCCAAAGAAACTTAAAGTAGGTACTAGAAAAGTCTTCCTTACGTTTTCTTGAGCTTTGAACAGCCACGCAGCCGTAAGCAACACAATTTTTTAGTCCCTAAATCCCTTTTCAACTTTTAAATGTTTGTGTGAAGAAAATTACCCTCAGATTTGGCCTTGCCGGTTTTATCATTTGACCTTGAGCGAATTACATTTATTTTCATTCCGAGAAAATACATTTTCCAAATTACCTAAATGGCAATGTGGCATAATTTTAAATTATCACAATCTATTTCGGTTGTCGTAAGGAGAGACATTTCGTTTAGAGAACCTGACACGTGGGTCGTAAGGAAGTAATTGCGGCAGTAGATATTTGGTTGTTTCAAGGTTGAATTTATTTTTTACTGCACACAAGTGAGTGGAAAAGATTCTGTTTCGTTCTTTGAAATGCCAATGACAAATTGAATTAAATTAAAATTAGATAACACATTTTCATTTATTTTTAGATATTTCAAAATTCATTGAGGAAGATTGCAAAGGAGTATAGGAATAGCTAGAAATAAGGAAATTTTTTAGAATTCATGTTATAGCTGCTCGGTTAAGTATTTGAATTGTGCACGTAATGTTTGAAGAATTTTGTTACTGTTTTACTATTTTCTTCGGTGGAATACCCGGAAAACATGTTCACTGAAAAGACTTCTGGACTTTGGAATTCATCATAGCGCACAAAAATTATTGTATGCCTCCAGTTATCGCCTCATAAAATGCTTTCGGCTGCTAAAAGAGGTGCATCGCGCGACACCCCCGTTTTTAAGGAAATTTGAAAAAAATATTGCTAATTATAGTGCTTTGTATGTGCTTTTTGTGTACCGAAAAATAAAATTTTGTGCTCCATTGCAACATTTTTTTTTTTACAAAAAACCGGGGTGTAGCACGATATCGCTTCAAACCCCGCATGGTGAAGGCATTGAAAAAATTCATCAAGAATACTATCAAAATTATGTGCTATTTATGTGCTTGCGATAACTGCAAAAATAAATCATGCACTACGTATATACATTTAAATAAATAATTTTTGTATTCTTAAGCGGTGGGGTGTGGCTCCAAAATGCTTAGAAATAAATAAGGACTCTCGGAAAATATAAAACTTTGGCACTAGAATTGCGTGCTAATTATGTGCTGGCAATAATCGCAAAGAAAACCAAGCGCTGACAATGTTCAATTTCAAATTTCAAATTTCAAAATTTATAAAAAATTTCAAACGTAGCTCACATTGATGAAAAAAATGAGAAATAACGGGGAAGGGAGAAAATCTCACTTAAAAAGGTAAACAAATTTGATTCCTGCATGTTGCCACCATGTTGGAAATTATTAAAACAAAAAATTCTGAGGACGATTAACGTCAATTCAATGTTTCTAAAAGTCACTGAAAACCAAATTAATTTTAAGCGTTTGGTTACTGAGTAATGTGGTCAAACCTTATTTTAATGAAAGATGCCGCTAAATCCAAATAATCATTTTAAATATTCAAAATTACATTTTTATACTTGTTTTGATATTTTATTAATTTCATACATACTGCAATATTCGGCTTGGTCCGATAATTAAAACTTATTCATTTTTCAAATAAAACACAAATTTACTTTATTCAAACCACTCACAAACGTATTTATTCAACACTTTCAATTACTTTTCAAACACAGTATCTTTACTTTATCGCAGTTCACAATCAATTAACTGCTTCGCCGCCAAACGGGCTATTTATATAACACAAATGACTGGTTCTAGAAACTACTATATTGGTTATTGGAGAAGCTTGAATGTTCGAGAAGTTCTCTCCTTAACCACTAAATGCTAAAAATATTAGGATTTTTGTAAGAGCTGAATCTGAATGCTAAACAAAAGTTTTCTCTTAATCACTATGTGTTGCCCCTCATTTTAACTTTCCTACACAAGTGTTTACTACTACAATTAAACTTATTGCTACATACTTATTTCACTATAAAACGATATTAGAGTAAAAGAGATAAAGAGTAAGTAAAGAGAGTAAGAGTAGTATGTACATTAAATATAGAAAGAGATACAGAGCGTAAGAGATAAATAAAGTGTATACACATTACAATACGTAAAGCTTTTAATTGCTATATAAGAAAAAAATGATAAAAAAATAATCAAGTTATGAATGTTTAAGTGAAAATTTGTATCGTGCACTTTTTTCACTGCAGTAGGGTTGGCGAGTGGTTTGCTCCGGTTTAGACAAGGCAACCCTATAATATACTCGTTAAGAGTACATTCAGACCTTGAATCGGAACCAAATTTAGGCATTTCCCTGATGGGTTGGTTTATGGTTAAAAATCAGTGGCTTCTGAGGCGGTTGCCGACCGCTTCGCCACGGTTTGAACTATGCAACCCATTAATATTATGGGTTTCGTCTCGTCGAGGTCTATAATTGGACACTAATGTTATCCATATCTTTGATAGGTTAATTTTTGGCCAAAGAACGCACCATCAGTGTCCCGTTTTACCCCCTTTGCCCCGGACTTTGACTGGCAACCCTGGCGCTGTCTTTGTCTCCAAAAACTCTATCTAATAATGGGTACAAAATCCATATCCAGATTAAGTAATTTGACGGTCGCCTCTTGGACTATTATGCCACCAGGGGTTGAAAACAATATTTTTCACCTGTGAGAATAACGTTTTAATACCATTAGGATTGTACGAGTTTGGTTCAAAAAAATTCAAATTCCAAATTTTCAACAGAAATCGCCAGTTAGTTCCAAAATTCAAATACGGACTTTACAACATAGACCTGGCGATCAGTTCCTTGCATGTCTTAAGCTTTTTTATTTTCTGTTATTTTTCTCTCTCATTTTTTTCATCAATGTGAGCTACGTATGAAGTTTTTTATTAATTTTGAAATTTGAAATTGAACATTGTCAGCGCTCGGTTTTCTTTGCGATTATTGCCAGCACATAATTAGCACACAACTCTAGTGCCAAAATTTTATGTATTCCGAGAGTCCTTATTTATTTCTAAGCATTTTGGAGCCCCACCCCACCGCTTAAGAATAAACAAATTATTTATTTAAATGTATATATGTAGTGCATGATTTATTTTTACAGTTATCGCAAGCACATAAATAGCACATAATATTGATAGTATTCTTGATGAATTTTTTCAATGCCTTCACCATGCGGGATTTGAAGCGATATCGTGCTACACCCCGGTTTTTTGTAAAAAAAAAAATGTTGCAATGGAGCACAAAATTTTATTTTTCGGTACACAAAAAGCACATACAAAGCACTATAATTAGCAATATTTTTTTTTTCAAATTTCCTTAAAAACGGGGTGTCGCGCGATGCACCTTGCTAAAAGCCGATTCGAGTTATTTGAACAGTTGCTGATGCATTCCAAATCCATGCACTGCAGTTGTATCCCTCTATACTTCGTCCAAAACAAATCTGCAGTACAGGCCTTATGGGAGAGCTTTTTTACTCCAAAGGGTGCCTGTCCAGGAAAAAAATCTAATATCCCCTTGAAAAAAATATACTACAACACTGTTTCCTCATACAATTTGTTTTGATTTATTTTGAAAAGCAAGCGTACATCCCCTATGACCTGCTATTCGCACGGCTAACGCCATACTGATTTTGTGCTCGTTTTTTGCAAAGCTCTTTCTGTTTGACAAAACAAACATATAAATCAGCGCTGCCAGGAAATAATAATGCTTACTTTTGTTTCGATTCTGTAAGGGAGCTTTCAAGAATAGTAGCTTTTTCTTAGGCAATCATTGCCAGTAATTCAAATTTATTTCATGTTCGTATTAAATATTTTTTCTGAATGAAAATCTTTGTTAAAGACAATGCTAATAAAATATAGAAGGCAACTCTTTCGATTTTTCGGAGAGCTTTTTACAGTTTTAGTATATAACCTACGGTAGCCCTTGCCAATTTTTTCTTTCACACAACGTAATGGAATTCCTCTACAGAAAGAGTGAGAGATGAATGTCCTATCTTCCCTGTACTGCAGATTTGTTTTGGACGAAGTATATCTTTTATTCACCCCACTCGTTTTGCATAGTAACATCTGTGTACACTCGTTTGCTGTTTGCTCCCTCAAGTTAGAGGGTGTATGTGTTCTTCACCGTTAAATGAAAGTGGAGGCATCGCCGACTATAGGCATTTTCATCAGATTGCAACGTACTGCCTTAAATTTGGCTTTGTACAGTTAAAAAGGTTATCTTTGTTAGCCTGAATGGCTGTGTTTTCCAATTTTAAATGGAAGAACGTTTGGAACGTATAATGCCTTTCAGCTATAATAGTCACCTGGTTTCTTTCTCTTCGTGTTACTTACGACACTGTGATTCCATCAAGCACTTATGTCTAGTGGTGATTTGTGCCAGCTCAGTTGTTATCCTATCAGTTTTGACTTTGAGATTGAAGGCGAATCGGAACGGTAAATCCTTGAATGGTATAGTGTGTTCTCAGGTTCTAGCAAATGCTATGATTTTGGCAAGAAAAACCAATAGGCGAACGAAAAAAGGAAGGTATGTGTTATTTTTGTTCCTATATGTGAATGTGATACGTTCTACATAATATTGTTTGTTTGGCTTCAATAACTCACAAAAAAGGAAATTTAAATTTTCTCTTTCAATTTGAAACTACATTATTTATCTTGGAAAGCCACATTTGGAACTTTTGTTTTGTGAACAATAGAAGGAAATCGGACCTTCAAAAAGGACATGTACATTGAAAAGTCTTGAAAGGTATGGATGGGTGAGAAATTCAATATTTTCTTTTAGGAAAGGCAAACAAATTTACCATAGCCGTATTTAGGGGGAGGGTTACGGGGTTTAACCCTCCCCGAAATAATTTTGTAAAACAAAATCAAATAACCATTGATTTATAACTTAATGATCTATTTTGTGTTGTTGAAACTGAGTTTATAAGTTTCCAATAAAGCTTAAAGGCATTTTTCTATTTTCTTTCAGAATAAAGTTCTGTTCGAGCATATGGAACGTTTTCTAAACGATTTAGTATAATCGAGATATTATTTACTACTCTCGCCATCTAGTTACCTACAATCAGAGATAACCATATTTCTTTTATTCATCGTCGTTACATAGATGGTTACAGTCAAAAATGTCTGTTCAGTGAAATAAATGTACAAAGCTCTGAACACACTTTTAACTGAACATGTTCTGAGCGCTGAAATTTTTTTCGAAATACATTTGATATCCAATTGACATTCGTCTTTTAACAGCCGAGTAGTATAGTGAGGTAGCTAAATTTACTGTGGGAATTTTATTCTTGTTGATACTTGTAAACCGGTTCGTTTTCTTAGCAATCGATTGTGGCGCCATCTAATGAACTCTTTTCTTACATTTTTGTATTGCTTCGCTAAACCAACCTCCACAGTGTAATTAGCTTGTAAACGCCAGTTAAGATACATTCTTCTATTAACAATATTTTCCACTTAGTCCACAGAATAAGAAATAATCCTTAGCTATTCTGTAGTACTACTACTATTATGCACTGTACTCCTGACTCGAAAGACAAAGTGTATGTTATACAAAACTTTGATTTTAGTAGACCTACTCTACGTTGCCAAGTGTTGGACGATAGTAAAACAAGGGAATTGATACAGGGTACTTTCGAAAGAAAAACTCTTCGAACGGATTTTCGGCCCCGTCTCACGTGTGCGACCATGGCGAATGGAGAAGAAGGTTTAACCGCAAACTGTACGAGCTACATCAAGATGTGGATGTATTCCAGAGAGCCAAGCAAAGACGACTACATAGAGCGAATGGAAGACAACGCTACAGCCAAGAAGGTCGTCGCATTTATTTTTGGACATCCTCATAAATAATTTTTGTTTGGCTCCAAAACGGTACCTCTCACAGAACCGATTTTTGGTTAAAAGATTTTCTCAAAAAATAGTAGGCCGCACAACGTACTTACTTATATTTTGAGTACGCATATATTTTTAATTTTTTTTGATATAGGTAAACAAAATATTTTTAAACTTTTTTTCAAAATTCTGTATCTCAAAAACGGATCAATTTTAAAAACTAAAATTTAAATGTAAGACGTTTATATTTACATGTTCTTTAAAACTGCATACCTATTACACTATTATTAGTTTTAGGAAACTTTTGAAAAAATTTATATAAAAAGAATTAGTTAAAAAAAACCGCTCCAAGAAATTTAAAAAAAAATAATTGAAAAATCAACAATTTCATAAGAAATGTTATGGCATCAATTTTTTCAGATAAAATGTGTTCTTGAGGTACATATTTAAATTTAAATTTTTAGTTATGAGTTTTACATGTAGGTACATGTTTTTATTTTCCAATGTTTTTTCGTGACCTTGTCGTGCAAATTTTTTTTCTATATGCATTCAAAAAATTTGAAGAAATAATCATTTATCTTAACCCCCCCTGAAACAAAATCCTAGCTACGGCTATGAAATTTACTGCCTGCGTAGAATGTCCATCCTAAGGTAAATGTGAGATGTGTTGTAATGTGTAAGTGATAATAGAGGAAAAAGGCTTTTTGGAAAAGTGCTTTTAGTGGTTTTCTTAATGAAGAAGTTTTGCAAAGTGTAATTTAAAATACCAATTAGTTTTTCAAACACTTAAAGGAAATTATGGACAGAAGCTTTTAGAGTGCAACCAAATCGCTAGACAAGGATATCTAGGTTCTAGGTTTAAAGAGGAGAATTCAGCAACGTGACAGGTGCAGTGGTAACCTTACTCAAAATGAATTTCTTAAATAAATTTAAATAAATATCTTCTCGTGGACTTCAACCAAGGTTTAATTTGTCCTTCCCCTGAGACTTCCTGAGCCTCACACAAAAACATTTTAATTCAAAAAACTAATTTTGCAAAAAAACAAAACTTAATTAATAATTTAAATGAGTTACACAATCAAATCGTTTTCTCCATAATAGTTCTCATGCAGCTGAGGACACGTCTAAGTTGTCGTCATTCCTTTTGAAAAGCCCTTGACGACTTTTCCGACACAGCAATGCAATCATACTAAATTGTTTTTCATGCCATATGCATAGTCATTGCTCGCAGTTGAAATGTCATGCTAGACTGAACTTGCTTTACTTTTTCACTCTTTAAACTATTTTTCAAGGATAATTCACAAAAAATATTCACAAACAGCTGAGGACCTTCTGTAAATTCATTTATGTAAATTGCGTCCCACTTTTTTTTTGTGTATTTTTAGTTCTATTTCTTCTTCACAATAATTGTTCATGATAATCATTTTTGCAGAATTTAAATCAGAGTCATCCGTAAATTGAAATTGCTTATTTTTCCCAATCAAAAAAGAAATATTTAAGAGCGAAGGATATTCTCAACATGAGGTAGAAACAATAAATTGGTGGGGGTTTGTATTTAATTTTACCAGGACCAGAAATAAAGTTACGATTCTTAACGGTTTTTGTTTGAGTGACTTAAGGCGGCCATAAAAAACAGTTGAAGACTGTTTTTTCTTCCAAATCAACCCAAATGTCGTTATTGTCTGGGTAAGCGAGCGGTTAGAGAGACTTTTGAAGAATTGTTCGGTTTCACTGATTCAAATATCTCTCATGGACAGTGGCAAGGTGGGTAAATCTAGCTTCTATTTTTTCGTTTCAATTCCACATCCAAAGGGGAGGGATTTGAGTCTGGGAACGTATATGAAAAGCTTTGAAATATCAAGTGCAATAGTCTTACTTTCTACAAAACCATCAGCTCATAAGTGGACCTTTGCTTAGAAAACCGTACTGCATGCCGGTCGTTAAGAAGCTTTTGGTTTTCCAGATATTTCTTAAATTGATAGTTTATCAGGACTAAGGCCCATTTGCTCATTCAGAACATAAATTTAGGTTCTACTTTAAGTTCTCGTTTTGTATGGGGATTTTATTTGGAACTTAAGAATTGTGGAAAGTGCCATTTGAAAATGAAAACTTTATGCAAAACAAACAAGCTAACTTTTTAAAAGCAACACTGAAATACCTGCGTTGAAATTCACACAACGGCAATTTTAAACAAAATTTTGGTTTGAGGAATTTTGAGAGAAAGTATCTTAACAAGTTTTGATCCTTGAATTCGACCACGAAGTAAACAATTCCTCTCAGTCAACGGAAAATCTTAACATTTCTTGTCTTATACACTTCTATGGAAACTTATTAATTACCTCCGCTCAATTGATGTAAATTTGCCCTTCATGGAGTATTTTTACACCACTTCACTCATAAAATTTCAAAAGTGCAGTTGATAGTTATACTTGATGAGTACCTATAGAAGTTTCAAAGAAATTCTAAAACTCATGTATCTGAAGTTACGAGGAAAAAAGTCAATATTTTTGTCGAACCAAGGTTTTCATGAATAGAAATTTTCTTGGAAATTGTTTTGTTTGTTTTAAAGTTTGACTACTATTCGATGATATTAGTAGGACTTTGGAAGATTCATAATTGCATACCGTTGCGCTACGTCCAATTTATGGTCGACATAATCGCCCAGCCAGATCAGCAATTTAACGTTCAGTGGAAAAATTTGAATCCACAGACACAGTACATGATGTGCCAGTGCCAGAGAGACAAAGAAGTGGCCATAGTGCATCGAATATTGTTGCCGCTAGTGCTTCAGTTGAAACTGACCCAAATGAGTCGATTACTTGTCGTTCTCAAGAGTTGAGCATTTCTGTTCGCATTTTGCGAAAGGATCTTGGTCTAAATCTCTACAAGATCAAATTGACGCAAGAGCTGAAGCCGCTTAACCATCATAAGCCTCGTTCGTTCGTGAACCGGGCTGAACATCAACTTGAAAATGATCCGGATTTTTATCGTAAAATTATCTTCAGCGATGAAGCTCAATCTTGGCACCATGGCTTTGTCAATAAACAAAGTTTCCGTTATTGGTCAGGCAGCATTCCACACGTACTCCATGAGTCACTCTAACCCTTGTATCCAGAAAAAAATTACTGCGTCTTATTTCAAGAAATGGTGCAGTCAATTGGCCGCCTTTTTTGTGCGATTTAATGCGCGTCGGTCATAAATCATCTGATTTATGATCGGTTTCAGATAACGAATATGATCGCTTGGATCTGTTGATCGTTAAATATGTTTGCAATTCGAGTATCTTGAAAAGGTCCTTCGGTATCTTCGGCTTGGGATCATCTCGTGTTCACCCCTGTGGCCACCCATAACGTGTTAGCTTATCATAAAGATTTGAAGTTGAAAACATACTTATACAACTTATACATTGAGATTATAAATGACACTTAATCACTTCGTGATGAAAATTGCTTACAAATAAAAATTCCTTGTATGAAAAAATAGTATTTTGGTAAAAATCAAAACTGTCTACGCATTTTTTTGGTCAACTTTAGATACAATACAGTACAGTTCAGAGCCTTATTATAATATGGGTCCTACAGAATTGATGATACAGAGTCCGGGAAAGAGACCTCCCACATTTGCTGAAACTGCTGAAACGACAGAAAGAAGTGGAGGAGGTATCGATCGATAGCGGCGTACATGCCATTGTCAGTAGTCGCTATGGCTTGGTTGGGTGAGCATCGTGCGTTCGTTGTGAAAGAGTTCATTCGTAATGGTGGTTCAGTGATTACTACGCAGCGGGAATTCCGAACTCGATTTGAACTTGGTCGACATGATAGTGTTCCTGATAGGAAAACCATTAAAGTTTGGATTTCAAACCTTAGAGCAAAACGTTCTGCACTAAAAAAGTCTACTGGCAGACCTAGGACTGTAACAACACTGAAGCAATCATTCAGGAGGTGGCTGCTATTCCACCTGAAATGACTAGGAAAGTCATGGAAAACTTCTGGGAGAGGCTTCGCCTGTGTCATAATAATGGAGGACGCCATTTATCTGATGTAATTTTTAAGACCAAGTAATGTAAAATGGCATAATATTTTGTATTGAAATATATTTTTAAAAAATATGTAGGTACTTCTTGTAGTATTTTATTTACAACCTTTTGTCATGTGGGAGGTGTTTTTGCCGGACCCTGTAGATCATCGAGATTAAGTGATGCGACTCCTCGGCATTTTTGTCAAGTTTTTGCTAAACCAGCAACTTTTGAAGCCAACATTGGACAGACTATTGCCAATATAACAACTGTTTTGTTGTGCAAAATTGAACCTACAGTTCATTGACTATGTTTTAGAAATTATTTTGAAACATTAAGTTCCATGAAATCTGTTAGCTTAAATCAATCTCCATTCTATTAAATTGTGTTACAACCTCTTTCAACAAAGTAAACTCCTCATAATTCCACTTTCAAAGTATTCAACCATTTTCACATAGACTTTATAAGCCATGGAAATTGATATTCATCAAAGCGTAATACAAAGTTTATAACTCGTCGTACAGCACACTCAGATCAAAACGTACAAGCGTCCTCTACAATATTGACATGATTGCTGATCTTTCACTTGTATATATCGGAAACAACATCTTGTTGAATGTGGAACCTCTTAAATGAAGACTCAAAACACTCGAATGTCGAGAGCTGGGTCGATTAGTTTCTAAAATAACACGGTTAATATTCCATTTGTGCCTGAACGTTTTCCTCTCTTTGCGGTAAGTGCTTTCTGGGCACAGAGCCCCGTAAAACCATAATCGAATGTTTGTGCTTTGTATTGTTTATTTCTGCAACTCGATGCCAGATTAAGCAAATCTCAGAAATGTTCATCAATCTGTTCATCAATCTGTTCCTCAAAAGAACATCGTTTGTATTTTGCCAACATCCTTGCTTGCAGAAAACAGTTCTCCGTGTTTTAATATCTATGGGTTCAACCTTATTCTAAGAATAAATGAATACACAGTGCCATTGCCATTGCTATCTGCATTGCATAATTTTTGCTTCAGTTCATACCTCTTTTCCCCAAAGGAGGAAAATACAAGAATCTTACACCCGGAAAATAATTTGGGCAAAGCTGATCTGTTAACATGACGGAATACGGAATGCGGAATGGATGTGACAATAACATAATACTTTTCATTTTTTCATCATTGCGAAGTAATAGAATATCATGACAGAGTATTATTTCATAACTTGAAACCATATTTCTCTATACCTACAATCCCTCAGCAGCTGTCATATTCTCTTTTCAACAGAAAATAAACTCTTTAAGGACCCCAAGCTTAACCAAGCAAACCAACAAATAATAGAAAATATTTGTTTTCATTTGAACACCGACCCGACATGAAACCAACAAACCGGAGGGGATACAAAACATTTACCCCCGACAAAAATGTTCTTCTTGCTTTTTTTATAAGGAGTGTTAGAGCTTAACGAACAAAAATGAAGCGGGAAGTCACTTGAGGAAATAGAGGAGTTAATCCTCTCCGGGTGGTTTTTTGTTTTGTTTAACATTTCTTGTGTTTCCCCTTTGATTTGTTTATGGGTTGGAAAACCCTCGCCATCACGGCAGTCTGTTGCTTCGTTAGATGTTACCTGGAGTCAGTTATCGCATGGAAATTTGTTTTCTAGTTTATCAAAAAGGTTCCCATCAAGAGATTGAGCAATATTCCCAAGAAATATTTGGTGAAGGTTCAGATTTCCTTCACACAATGTGAAGAATATTTGTTCAAATAACCTTCATTTATTTGATTAAATTCTGACGATAGACAAAAAATCTAAAATCTTTTACTTGCAAGACAAAACAAGTATGTTGACATTTTGTTTTCATTCATGTACCTATGTGAGCTAAATATGAATGGACACAGGCAAATCTCAAAAAACCCAGCAAACATTTTCAATCAGAAATGAATCGTAATTAAATCAAAAAACTGAACATCTCGACCGAAAAAGAATTCAGAAAAGAATCATTTTGAGTTCTTTTACCTGGGCTCTTGGACACCGATATGAATCATTTTAGTGAATTATTTATGATTTTAAAAATCTTCATTTAAATGACGGTACATATATAAAGATCTATATATTCATTTAAATGATTACTTTATGAATCTTTTCTGAATCATTTAAATGAATATAATATGATTCGTTTAAGTGAAGGTTTTCAGTTAATTCCATTCAACCATATCATAACTTTAATTTTTTTTTCAAGTTTCTTCGCCTTTGTTCTTCTGCAAAAGAAAAGGAATAATAATGATACGTATTTGTTTTCTGAAAATAATTGAACATTTTAAATTATTTATAAATATTAGTACTTACTTAAACGTGTCAGCTCTTAACGAAATCTTTGATGAAGTCACGAATGTTAACATTAACAACGTTTCAACCTTTTCGAGTCAAGGTGCCGTTATCATTACCCCTTTGCAAAATGAAATAAGGAAAACAAAGATTACGCAAGTTCGTTCTTCTTCATTTATATACCAGGATCCTTTTTTGAGATTTGCCTGTGTACATTCATATTTAGCTCAATGAATGAAAACAAAATGTCAACATACTCGTTTTGTCTTGCAAGTACAAGATTGTAGATTTTTTGTCTATCGTCAGAATTTAATCAAATAAATTAAAGTTTTCGAAACAAATATTCATCACATTGTGTGAAGGAAATCTGAACCTTCACCAAAATGTTTGCTGGGAAGGATCCTGGTATATAAATGAAGAAGAACGAACTTGCGTAATCTTTGTTTTCCTTATTTCTTTTTGCAAAGGGGTAATGATAACGGCACCTTGTCTTGAAAAGAGTGAAACATTGTTAATACTAACATTCCTGACTTCATCAAAGATTTCGTTAAGAGCTGACGCGTTTGAGTAAGTACTTATATTTATAAATAATATATAATATTCAATTATTTGCAGAAAACAAATATGTACGTACATTATTCATTATCATTCCTTTTCTTTTGCAGAAGCACAAAGGCGAAAAAATTTGAAAAAAAAAATTATAAATTGGTTGAATGGAATTGAACTGAAAACCTTCACTTAAACGAATCATATTATATTCATTTAAATAATTCAGACAAGATTCATGAAGTTATCATTTAAATGAATATATAATTTTATTATTTATTTAAATGCTAAATGATTCCCTTTAATGATTCAAATCGGTGTCTAAGAGCCCAGGTAAAAGAATTCAAAATGATTCTTTTCTGTATTCTTTTTCGGTCGAGTTGTTCACATTTTTGATTTTATTATGATTCATTTATGAATGAAAATGTTTGCTGGGTTCTTTTTCAACTGCGTCGCCAATGTCACATGATGTTAGTTTTTACTTGCGACATATAGAATATATATGGCAATTATTGAATTCGTAAAAAAAATTTTGAAGCGTGGTTGTAATGCTTTGGTGTGCATGTGTGCGTGAATGCGGGACTGCACAATGTGTTTGCTAGCGATTGCGTGAGCGGGGGGTAGCGTAACGAATAAGCGATGCAACAAGAGAAGCGGAGATAGAGGAAAGCGACGCGACGATAGAGGAAAGCGACGACGAGATTGTTGCAGAGCCAGGTGACCAAATATGTTCAGCCTGTCTACTGATCAGAAAAGCAATGTGTTCAGAAATAAAAAGTCAAGTAACTCTAACTATAAGTTGTGTATTTACAAGAGTGCTTTATTAGAACAACTGCTCACAATTTCTAATTTGCTTCGACCTTTTATACTCAAGAGCTGAAGTTTTTACTGTTACAATTCTTAGATTATTAAATACAATGGCGCAAATTAATAGTCAGATAAAGTAGACTTTAAAATTATTTTAGTCGATACTAAGCTGATACTATAGTTTTTGACAATTATAGTCGAATTAAAACCAACTTTAAAGTTAGTAGCTCGTGCTAAAATTAATACCGAGGAAAGTACTTTTTATCTTTTAATATCGACTTCAATGTTCTGTATAGTAGAATGTTTTCAAATAGTTTATTTGAAGTTTTTAATATTTTTGATGATTATGAACTTTTTCGAAAACCGAAAGTGTATAAAAACTAGGCAAATCCATTTGATGAACTCGACGAAGATGAATTTTACTGTCGATATAGGTTTAATAAGACCACTTTGTCAAATCGTGGACTTCCTTTACTGCATCCTTCTTATCACACTTCATTTTCTTGGAAGGTGAAATATTTAGTTATCTTGTCCTATATAGTTGAAAGGTGCATCTGGACCAATTGCCTTGAAATTTCCTTTTCGTCGTGGCCCATGGCTCCAATTAGACTCCCTTTCAAAAAATACATTTTTTTATAAATAAATACTTCCTATGTGTTTTTTAATAAATAAAATGTGGCGGAACATTCATTTTTTTAATAACGTGAAGGTCTTGACGTTTTCAATTCTGATTTCAAGTTGTATTTTCTACTCCAAATTGTATTTAATTGTTTAAAACAATCGCTCTTAAACTGTATTTGATTTCCCAAACTATAATTTTTTTGGTTTGTTCGACTAAAATGTATTGTGTGTGCAACCTAAGGCTTACACTAGTTACAGGCAGGTTACAAAATGTCTATAGTTTGGTATGAAATTAGAAGCTGGTTTTAAATTTAAAATGGTTTTAACTAGCATCTACTAAAGTTACTTAATAGGAGCTAACTATAAATTTGCGCCAATGTTTGTTTTATGATAGTTACAGTGCTGTGCAAATAAAATTATATAATGTTAATTACAGTGTAGTGAAAAAATATGATAATGTTTATAAAATATTTATGTTATTCAAATGTATTTAATGTATTTGTTATATTAGAGGAAAGATGGATGTTACAATTTAGATTTTGATCAAATTTGACATTGCGATGACAGAGAAGCCGAAAAAAGTGGGTCTGGCAATTCCCTCCGTCTGTCTGTCTGTTTGCCTGTAAACGCATCAGCAGCCTTAACCACTGCACTGTTTCGATTGACTTCAACTTTGGCAATTAGTTGTTTGAGCGAATTTGGGTGGGTTTTTTTTTATTTTATTTTGACGATCAAAATTTAGGGTGGCCACCGTACGATTTTCATTATGTTGATGAAATACAAAAAATTATTTTTAATCTATGTATATACCTACGTATATAACAATGAATTACTGTTCGTAAGACTCGCTTAAACTCGAGCACGATTGAACAGTTTTGGCTAATTTTGATTTTGAAATATTCGAAATATTAGAGGAAGTTTAGAGAAGGTTTAATAGTTACACATTTTCCATAAATAACCTATTCAGAAGTTATGAGCAAAGTTAATTTTCCCATATGTTTGAAGAATAAAAAACAAAGTAATGTGCTTGCTTTTATTCAATTCACTTTAAAAAGGGGTTGGGGTCGAAATTCTGTATGGGCCAAAATTCGGATTCCAAAATTCTGTATTTTAAAAATCTGTAAATTCAAAATTCTGTATTTCAAAATTCTGTAAATTCAAAATTCTGTATTTTAAAATTCTGTAAATACAAAATTCTGGATTTCAAAATTCCAAAATTCTGTACTCCTAAATTCTGTAAATGATAAAAGAAAAATTGTTTTGATAATGAAAAAAAGTGCGCACTTTTGAATAAAAATTGTTCTGCAGGCAATTAAAACCTGTTCATAACTGTGAGTTTTAATGTAGAGATTTGGAATTACAGAATTTCTAAAAGCAGAATAATGGATTTGCAGAATTTTGAAAAACAGAATTTTGGATTTACAGAATTTTGAAATACAGAATAATAGAAAAACAGAATAATGGAATACAGAATTATGTTCATACAGAATTTTTTCTTCAGATACAGAATTTTGTTCATACAGAATTTTGGAATACAGAATAACGACCCGTTCCCTTTAAAAAGACTAAAAAATCAAATTTTTGGAGTTTATTTGAGTTTTCTCCTTTAGAATCGATCCATATAAAGACCCCGGTATGAAAAAATGTGAATAGGAAAATCAAACATTGAAAAAAAAGCGTTAGTAAAAATTGGCTACTAACGCCTATTTTAACTCTAAATAACGTCTAACCTTCTGGATCGATTTAAATGAAATTTGGTACAAAGATAGTCTGGAGCCTAAGTATAAGCGGATCTTTTCTAACGACCCCATCTGCGGCACTAGACACCCTTCTCTATCTGACACATCTGGATATAATCATCAAACAAATAGCTGCTAGTTCTGGTATTCGCCTGAATGCCTCTTCACAGTGGACGAACAATAACATTGGCCACTCTGTTATTCTTAATTATCTAGAATCAATTCCAAAGCACACAGACTAAACCATTCCCCTACTACAGTTCGATAGACACTTTCAAATAGAACATTCCTGGAAGACGAGGCAAATCCACTTCTATATAGGTGGATCGAAAACTAGTGATTAGGTTGGTGGAGGTGTGTACTCTGAACGACTAAAACTATAAGTCTCTCATTCAGCCTTCCAAATCCCTGTAGCGTGTTTTAGGCAGAACTTTTGGCGATTAAGGAGGTCCTGTCCTGGCTCAGAGAAAACGGGGTATCCACATCTGATATCCGGACGTTTTCGGACAGTCAGGCAGCTATAAAATCCCTGGACTCTGTCTCAACAAATTCAATTACGGTCCATAACTGTCGATCGTCTCTAATGGAGCTGGTACAATAGTTTAACATTCACCTTCACTGGGTGCCGGGCTATAGAGACATTCCAGGAAACTGCAAAGCCGCTGAACTCGCCAAATATGGTACAACATTATCCATTAGACCACAAATAGCTAATGTTGGTATACCAATCGCTACATGTGAATTTTTGCTACAACAAGATACTGCAATGAGAACCAACATCAGGTGTAATAACATAACCACCTGTCAAGCGACGAAAAAATTTTGGCCTAAACTAGACTTAAAGAGATATAGGAGCCAGATATCTCTAAGCAGATTGCATATAAGCTCGTTAATTTGTATGTCATAACTGGACACTGTCTAATAGGAAGACACGCCGCGCGACTTGGCGTATTTTGAAACGATTTCTGCAGAAGCTACATTATTGAAGAGGAGGAGGAAACAAGGAAGAGGTTGATAAGGTTAGAAGTTTGATTAAAGATCATAAATACGACATTCAAGGTTTAAAAAAAATTAACGCCGACACGGAGAAAAATGATCGGTTAAAAATACCAGAAAACTCGTGTAAAATTAACAGAGTGAACCTGCTAATATAGCACCTGCAAACTCACTCTGTTAAATTTACACGAGCTTACTCGATTAAAAAAAATTGGTAAATTTTACCCACGTCCTCGGTTGAAGTGTTCTAAATTTTTATTTGCCTACTTCTCGGTTAAATTTGTCAAAATTGGTCTAAAATTATTTGGTAGGAATAGCCTAGAAGTTTGTAAAAGCAACATATCGTCGGTGACGCGCGAAAAGTGTGTATCTCCAAATTTTTCGAAAATGAGATTTTGATGCCATCTGTTAGATTTAGGCGATATCTACAATCCCTCATACCAAGAATTCCTATTTTAATCATAGTAACCGTTGGATTGACGCTTTAGAAAATAGTGTAACTCCATTGCCAATAAATTCTGTACGAAAAAAGTGTACCTCCATAATTACTATTTGAAAACCGTTTTGAGTGTCGTGAAAAAAGTCAAATATTCGTGAATATAAGCTTGTTTACACAAGTTTTTATAACTTTTATTGAATAATAAAACCGGTAAGTGTATTATAAAAGATTTTAAGTAGCCAAACTTTAAATATTTTGCCAAAAACAACTCCTGAAAAGTGGTAAGGGAGTTACACGATTTGCATTTGTCGACTCATAGAAAAAAAAGGAGATACACAATTTGTTTGTTTTTTTGCTCTCCTGAAAAATGTGTGTCGACGGAGTTACACACTTTTCGCGCGTCACCGACGATATTGAATTGCTTAAAATAACCTATTAACTGGTTTAAATTTACAAACTTAGTTAGTTGCAGCAACCTATTTTCTCGGTTATAGTTTTTAGAACATATGGAAATAACTAACCATTTCGGTTGAATTAGCCTATCTACTCGGTTGGAGTAGCCAATCTACTCGGTTGAAGTAGCCTATCTAATTGGTTGGAATAGCCAATTTACTCGGTAATATTAGCCTTTCTACTCAGTTGGAGTAGATAATTTACTCGGTTGAAGTAACCTTTCCACCCGGTTAAAAAAGCCCATCGACGCGGTTGGAGTAGCCACTTTACTCGGCTGAAGTAATCTTTTTAGTCGGTTAAAATAGCCCATCTACTTGGTTGGAGTAGCCACTTTACTCGGTTGAAGGAACCTTTCTACTCGGTTACAACAGCCCATCTACTCGGTAGGAGTAGCCAATTTACTTGGTTGAAGTAACCTTTGTACTCGGTTAAAATAGCCAATTTACTCGGTTGAAGTAACCTTTCTACTCTGTTAAAATAGCCCATCTACTCGGTTGGAGTAGCCAATTTAATCCGTTGAAGTAACCTTTCTACTCTGTTAAAATAGCCCATCTACTCAGTTGGAGTAGCCAATTTACTCAGTTGAAGCAACCTTTCTACTCGGTTAAAATAGCCCATCTACTCGGTTGGAGTAGCCAATTTAATCGGTTGAAGCAACCTTTCTACTCGGTTAAAATAGCCCATCTACTCGGTTTGAGTAGCCAATTTAATCGGTTGAAGCAACCTTTCAACTCGATTAAAATAGCCCATCTACTCGGTTGGAGTAGCCAATTTAATCGGTAGGATTAGCCGTTCTACTCGGTTAGAGTAGCCTATCTACTGGGTTGGAGTAGCCAATCTACTCGGTTGAAGTAACCTTTCTACTCGGTTAAAATAGCCCATCTACTCGGTTGGAGTAGCCAATTTAATCGGTTGAAGTAACCTTTCTACTCGGTTAAAATAACCCATCTACTCGGTTGGAGTAGCTAATTTACTCGGTTGAAGTAACCTTTCTACTCGGTTAAAATAGTCCATTTACTTGGTTGGAGTAGCCTATCTACTCGGTAGGATTAGCCGTTCTACTCGGTTAGAGTAGCCTATCTACTGGGTTGGAGTAGCCAATCTACTCGGTTGAAGTTACCTTTCTACTCGGTTAAAATAGCCCATCCACTAGGTTGGAGTAGCCTATCTACTCGGTTGAAGTAGCCATTCTACTCGGTTAAAATAGCCCATCCACTAGGTTGGAGTAGCCTATCTACTCGGTTGAAGTAGCCATTCTACTCGGTTAAAATAGCCCATTTACTTGGTTGAAGTAGCCTATCTACTCGGTTGGATTAGCCTTTTTACTCGGTTAGAGTTGAATTCTGTAACCAAGTGATAGCCTACTTTAACCGAGTTGATGGGCTACGTATGTAGCTTACCTGTGATTTTACAGTACATTACGCTTATTTGAATCATATATAAAATATAAAAAAAAACATTTTTTGTTCAATGGTTAAAGCATTATAGCAATACAAAATATTTATTAATCAAATAAAGTTAGCATAACATCATATTTACAGTGTTTTTAGATAATTGTATACATGCATTATATGTGTATTCATATATATGCAGTCGCCCGTAGCTTAGTTGGTAAGTGCGTTGACTGCTAAGCCGAACGTCGTTGGTTCGAGTCCCACTCAGGCCAAGTTTTTATTTCATCTTTCGCGGGTACTGCCTCTTGCGAAGACCTGACAAATTTTCCAAGAGTATCAATCTGTCATGAAAAAAGTGCTTCTCAACTTTGCCGTTCGGAATCGGCGTTAAATTGTAGGTCCCCTCAATTCTTCACACGCACTCAGAGAATTGTTGATGAGAGTAAGTCGCTTAGGCCTTGGCTCTTCAAGAGCTGTCGCGCCACTCTATTTTTTATTTTATTCATATATCTATACTAATATATAAAGTAAGACTTTTGTTTGTTTGTCGGTTGTATGTTTGTAGTCGATAAACTAACAAACAAACAAAAGTCCAACTTTATAAATGATGCAGAAATGTGCTTCCATGCACTGAATGTATAGTAGGATATTCTGAAAGTAAAAGAAATAATTATTAAAAGGAAAAAACATTGATTTTTAATTTTACTTACCCGAAATTTTGTTCTTAAATTCAGAAAACTGACAGAGTGACAGGCGACATCAATTTTTGAAATGTCTCTCTATTTTCATTTCATTTCATTTCATTTCCTTTTCATTCTTCCTTACTATATTTAAGGCTGAACTCATACTTAAACTTTTGAACCAAGACAATGTTTACACGCGAATTCTTAGGCACGATTTTCTGTGCAAAAGAAAATTTTAACAACGGATATTTTAAAAAGGCATGGATTTAAGTTTCCACAATCTACGTGCATGAAAATTTCGCATTATAAATATTGGTTTTCAAAGGGAAAATTGCATGTAATTGTTTTTCAAATGGAAAACTGGAAAATTTCAAAGTGGGTTTTCGAATGGAATATAGAAATTACTTGAGGAAAAACGCGGAAAACCCATTGGTTTTCAAAGAGAAAATTGCATGTAATTGTAGGTGCATTGGTTTTCAAATGGAAAACTGGAAGATTTCAATACGGGTTTTCGAATGGAAAATAGAAATTACTTGAGGAAAAATTCGGAAAACTCATTGGTTTTCAAAGGGAAAATTGCATGTAATTGAAGGTGCATTGGTTTTCAATTGGAAAACTGGAAAATTTCAAAATTGATTTTCGAATGGAGAATAGAAATTTCTTGATGAAAAACTCAGAAAACTCATTGGTTTTCAAAAGGAAATTTGAATGTAATTGTAGGTGCATTGGTTTTCAAATGGAAATTTGGAAAATTTCAAAATGGGTTTTCGAATGGAGAATAGAAAGTTCTTGATGAAAAACTCAGAAAACTCATTTGTTTTCAAAAGGAAAATTGCATGTAATTGTAGGTGCATTGGTTTTCAAATGGAAAACTGGAAGATTTCAATACGGCTTTTTGTAGGGAAAATAGAAGTTACTTGAGGAAAAATTCGGAAAACTCATTGGTTTTCAAAGGGAAAATTGCATGTAATTGAAGGTGCATTGGTTTTCAATTGGAAAACTGGAAAAATTCAAAATGGGGGGTTTCGAATGGGGAGTAGAAAGTTCTTGATGAAAAACTCAGAAAACTCATTGGTTTTCAAAAGGAAAATTGCATGTAATTGTAGGTGCATTGGTTTTCAAATGGAAAACTGGAAGATTTCAATACGGATTTTTGTAGGGAAAATAGAAATTACTTGAGGAAAAATTCGGAAAACTCATTGGTTTTCAAAGGGAAAATTGCATGTAATTGAAGGTGCATTGGTTTTCAATTGGAAAACTGGAAAATTTCAAAATGGGTTCTCGAATGGGGAATAGAAAGTTCTTGATGAAAAACTCAGAAAAGTCATTGGTTTTCAAAAGGAAAATTGCATGTAATTGTAGGTGCATTGGTTTTCAAATAGAAAACTGGAAAATTTCAAAATGGGTTTTCGAATGGAGAATAGAAAGTTCTTGATGAAAAACTCGGAATTTTCATTGGTTTTCAAAGGGAAAATTGCATGTAATTGAAGGTGCATTGGTTTTCAATTGGAAAACTGGAAAATTTCAAAATGGGTTTTCGAATGGAGAATAGAAATTACTTGATGAAAAACTCGGAAAACTCATAGGTTTTCAAAAGGAAAATTGCGTTTAATTGTAGGTGCATTGGTTTTCAAATGGAAAACTGGAAAATTTCAAAATGGGTTTTCGAATGGAGAATAGAAAGTTCTTGATGAAAAACTCGGAAAACTCATAGGTTTTCAAAAGGAAAATTGCATGTAATTGTAGGTGCATTGGTTTTCAAATAAAAAACTGGAAAATTTCAAAATGGGTTTTCGAATGGAGAATAGAAAGTTCTTGAAAAGCTAATTGGGTTTCAAAGGGAAAATTGCATGTAATTGTAGGTGCATTGGTTTTCAAATGGAAAACTGGAAAATTTCAAAATGGGTTTTCGAATGGAGAATAGAAAGTTCTTGATGAAAAACTCGGAAAACTCATTGGTTTTCAAAGGGAAAATTGCATGTAATTGTAGGTGCATTGATTCTCAAATGAAAAACTGGAAAATTTCAAAATGGTTTTTCCAATGGAGAATAGAAAGTTCTTGAAAAACTCATTGGGTTTCAAAGGGAAAATTGCATGTAACTATAGGTGCATTGGTTTTCATATGGAAAAGTGGAAAATTTCAAAATGGGTTTTCGAATGGAGAATAGAAAGTTCTTAATGAAAAACTCAGAAAACCCATTGGTTTTCAGGAGGAAAATTGCATTGTTTTGCATTGGTTTTTGGAAAACTGGAAAACTTCAAAATGGGTTTTCGAATGAAAAATAGAAAGTTCTTTATGAAAAACTCAGAAAACTCTTTGGTTTTCAAAAGGAAAATTGCATGTAATTGTAAGTGTATTGAATTTCAAATGGAAAAGTTTTTGCATATAATTTGAGCTGTATTGTTAAGTTTGTACGTCCGGTAAGGACTCTATATCCGCTCAATCCTCAATGAGTTTTTATAAAATTTTCACTTTATATATAGCCTCAGTAAAATCAAAGTTTTGGGCCAGTCTAACGTTAAAATCAGCAAATGAGGGAGACAATCATAACGGTTTCTAGGGTAGCGCAAAGCTGGTAGCGAGTAGAGTATTGGGTTAACGGGTAGAGGGTAGCGGGTAGAGTAGTAGCGGGATACCAAAGCCTAGAGCTTTTTTTTTATTGATTGAGGCAGTACGAAGTCTGCAGGGTCAGCTAGTATAAGTATAAATATACAAATATTTTTATAAGTTTTAAATTAATAGTTTTATATTGCTTACGACATTAATTTTATACTTAAAAATAAATTTAATGGTTTTATGAATTCATTTATTGTCTGTACAAGATTTTGAAATTAAAATTACAAGTAAAAATAAATACATTAAAATAGTTCAGTTGTTTATTTTTCAAAAATGATCAATTAACATACAGAATTAAATCTATTTAGCTTAAGCCTTAGCCTTACAAAGGGCTTCTCAAAACTATAAACTGTTTTCCGTTTGAAAGGATGGTTTTGGTATTAGGAATGGGACTGGGAAATTAGATAAAGAGGATAAAGTTAAAAGTAATCTGGACCTGATATTAGTTTTGGGAAGACAATCGACTGTGTTTTTTGACAAAAAAAAAATTAAAATAACAGCAGTGTCTCTCAAAACTGATGTGTTAGGATAATTAAAAAATCAGGATTTGTATAAATACATCAAGAACTTTCGCATTTCTATAAGGAGGATAAAATGAAAAATATGATGAATTTTTAACTGATATAAGTGTACAGTAGTGTCTCTCAAAACTAATATAAGTGTACTTAGACTATCGAACTTCGATAAGAGGATAAAATGAAAAATGAAATGAAATCAAAACTATTATTAGCTTTGTGAAGACAAACGACTGTTGTTTCAGACCACAAAAAAAAAACAGTAGTGTCTCTCAAAACTAATATAAGTGTGCTTAGACTATCGAACTTCGATAAGAGGATAAAAAGAAAATTGAAATGAATTCAAAACTATTATTAGCTTTGTGAAGACAAACGACTGTTGTTTCAGACCACAAAAAAAACAGTAGTGTCTCTCAAAACTAATATAAGTGTGCTTAGACTATCGAACTTCGATAAGAGGATAAAAAGAAAATTGAAATGAATTCAAAACTATTATTAGCTTTGTGAAGACAAACGACTGTTTTTTCAGACCACAAAAAAAAACAGTAGTGTCTCTCAAAACTAATATAAGTGTGCTTAGACTATCGAACTTCGATAAGAGGATAAAATGAAAAATGAAATTGAAACTGGTATTCACTCCGTCATCCCTAGCTCAGAGAGGAGAGTATTGGTGGCAGTGGATGTTTTATCATAACGGGTTTTTATTTTATAGAAACCGTTCTGAATAAACATCCACGTACAGGAACATTCCTCCGGATATTTAGCGTTAAGGGTAAAAATTATTTTTATACACGCATCAACTGCTTCAACAATTGTTGGAATGAAATATCTATGATCATTAACAATTACAAAATACGATTTGACACTATTCAGTGACTCACCAACCGCAATGATGAAAGGTTACATTACATTACATTACATTTCACAGTACTTCGCACATAAATGTAACGAACTACAGACACATAGCAGCACTGGTGACTGAGACCATCGGCTGGGACAGAACAATATATTAATACAACAGAGAGAGACAGATAGACACATAGAAAGAAAGCACACATAACAGAAACCTACGTGGCTCAGAGGAGGAGACTTAGATTTGTATTGTCTCATGTTATCGCACAGGTGGCCTCAGATAAGCTGGCGATTTTTGTAGAAAAAGAATGCTGCTGAAGCTGGGGTTTGAACCCGTAGCGTTCGGCTTAGCAATCCACTACTCTATCCTCTGAACCATGGCCACCTGCATGATGAAAGGTTGTAAAGTTAGATTGTATTCTTCAAGCCTGTGTTTCCGCGCAGAAACAGCTTCACAGATCTCTGCATCGGTTTTAACGTGCGTGATGAATGCCTCCCGCACTTCGGCTTTCGATGGTCTCCAAACTTTTTTAGTAGCTCCTTTGAGCTTAAAAGTTTTTACGGATAATAGTGAAGGAATAAGGAGTAAGGCTCCAAGGTTGCTTGAATCCTCGGAAGCTGAAATGAAATGTAAGGTACATCTTTAGTCAGTAAATGCATATAGAAAAAAAAATCACAAAAACAAATTAATTGATAAGTTAAATCGTAATTTGTAATTTTACTTACTTTTCTCAAGGGACAGCAAGTTTTGGACGCATTTATCCCTTCCTGTCCTTTTTGCAGCTAATTGGAATATTTGTGTTTTATATGTTGCGAAGGACTCAATAAAACCGTTGTAATTTTCGGGATACAGAAATTCGAAGTCCTTTAACAGCTGAAAAAAAATGGATATGATTAAATTACGTATTCAATTTGATTAAACAAATTTTGAAGAGAAGTTAATATTATTATATATGTGTTAATTATTAAATAGTGAGACATTTACCAAAAGATATCCGGTTGGCTTTTTCAAAGCAGGGAACTCCTTAAGGTAATTGTCAATGGTCATTTGCTTAAGTATATGCAGACGTGCCGGTGTGGTCGCCACCCACTTCTCCTCTACCGTAGTCCAGGGATGACTCGAATTTCTCAGCCACTGAAGGGCATCCTCGCAATCTACATCATTTAGCAAATTGTTTGTTTCCTGGAAAATTTCCAATTGCGATGAACTTGAAGTTGAAGGAGATGGAGAAGAAGAATATATTCTTGATCGCTTTGGGATAAGGCCAGATGCCCTATATTTCCTTTTCAAATTATGAATTTGATCTGGGAGCTTTCCTTCCCAGCGGCTTATAATTCCACGGCTAGTTTCAGTTATGTTGTTGATCAAATAAACTGTCTTTTTTTCCGCAGTAAATAGGTTGGCAATTTCATTTGTCCAATATGAATAAATTTTGTTTGTGATATTTCTTTCCGGATGATGTTGTAAAATATGGGTTCCGATTAAGCGGACAAGAATTAATCGAGACTTGTTGTCTAGAGGAGTAGATTTAGGAACTGAGAGCAAACCTTTTCCTTCTAAGGTCCTTTCAAGCAGTTCTGTCAAGCTCTGAAACGGAATAAATTATTAACCCCTAATAAAAGTTAACTATTTGGTTATCTTAAAATAAAGTCAAGTTTCAAACTCTTAAATTATCAAAGTAATATGTACTCGCTAACTTGAATCAGGCATCTTAAATGACTTGAACAATTTCATTTCTGTCCCTTCAAGTTAAAATAAAGATACTTTTTTGAAACTCTTTAACTTCAACGTTTTTTTATTTTTTTCCGGAATGTGTATGTTCCTGAGGCGTTATTTATCCTCAAGTAATTATCTGCAAGAGTTTGAAGGGCCGGAAGTAAGTGTTTGGAAATTTGGACAATAAAGTTAGAATGTTGACATTCAAACAAAAGCCCTTAATAATAATGAAAACATATATAAACCCAGAACTCTTTATATTTGTCCAGTAACAATTCAATGACTTAAACAGGTCTCACTTTGTATGTGTTCAAGTTAGCGAAATTCTACTGTATGTATTATGAAATGTTTTATTTCTAGAGGCCGTATTGATTTAAGTACAATGTAGGATTGGATTGGGAAAAAGTAAAAGTGAAAAATATACAAACGTACGAGTTCCTCGGTTGAATTGTTATTTGTTTTTTCTTTGCTTTGCTTTTCAATCATACTTCCGCTTCCTTGAGTAAAGGAAATCAGCTCATTAAATGGAAATTCTTGTATGTTAGTAGATGCTGATTCTACAGTTATATCAGATAACTGTGTTTCAAAAACCTGTAACACATTATTTAAACCTTTCAATGACGAATGATTAATTCTACTGTAAAATGAATGTAACAAAACTAACCAAATCGTTTTCAGTGCTTGGGTACATTAACTTTTTATACTCCGACAAGTTTTTAGAGAATAAAACTCGGTGTCCAATGCTAGAAAACATATCTCTTATATCTTCCGGTCCAAGAAGAGCCAATGTCATTAACGAAATATTGTTTTCTAAGATGAGATTGAAATTTGTGTCAGTAATGACATGAGAATATTGAATTTTAGACAATATAACATTGAAATCAATAAAATAACTTTATTTAACGTGAATCCAAAAGTATTGTGAAGGAAAGACCTAGTAAAAAACTTCGACGTTTAGTTTGAAGTTATTTTCATAGTTCATGCCGAGAGTTGTCATTAACAGCATTTTGAAGTGCGCAATTATCTTAAAAATTTTAAACTTACAAGTGTATAACAAGTATAAGAATGATAACGGTGTACTTTTAGAATATGTATTCAATTTGTTTTCAACTTTCTCTTAAATGAATAATGACTTCAACGAATTTAAGAAACTTTATTTTTTTAACTGACTCTGTGAAATTGTTTCAATCGCAAACAAATTTAGTAAAGTTGTAGGGTAACTGCACCAGTCTCCGAACAGGCCCCAGTGTCCGGACGATTTTGCCTTTATGTGAAATAAAAGAAAAACTAAGCACAGAATTTGCAAAAAAAAACAACAAAATACAGAATCAATAACATTTTCCACATATACATACGAAGTTTCAAACCGATCGAATGTGTAAAGGAAAAGCTATGGGTGATTTAAGCAGCAGCCGCTGCTGTTCTGCTGTTTTCTTAGCAAAAAAATAGTGGCAGACCTTTGACAAAAATGCTGGGAATAGTTGATCTTGTGCGATTTTGTAATCAAATGGTGTTTGTTCCAAAGAAAATATGTATAATGAACTTCCAATAACTAAAGAAAATAAATTGAGTTTTGCGTTTTTGCACAAAAAAAGCGAAAATCTAGTCTCCGGACAGTTCCAAGCCTTTACTTAATTTTTTATTTATGTTCAAATTCTTTTTGAAACCCTTAATTTCCTTGTTAAAGGTACTGGTTTATATCCAGAATTAAAATTTTCCATTATCATCCCTCTAATGGATTAAAAATGAAGAAAAAAAACTCTAAAAATTATATTATCATTTTTTATTCTCTGTCACACAAACAATATTTTGAAATCAAAATGATTTAAATCGATCATGCGATATCAACAGTACCGAAACCTAAACATGAGAATAATAAAACCAGTTTATTCCCTCCACCTCCACTTCTCTATTTATTTGAGAATAACATTTTTCTTCACTGGTATGCATATGCATACAAAAAAACACAAAAAGAAACCAACCAAAACCACCCTATCGAAGGCATATTATTTGAATCTGATGTGCATAAAAAACAGCGCATCAGTTAAGTGTTGAAAGATTCCAAGTGCCTGAAAACGGGTTTGGAAAAAAGAAACAATAACTAGTTAACCTTGAAACAAGTAAGTAGGTATTTCAGATGCATTAAATTGCTATGGTTTAGTTGTGTAGCGTAGATAGAGAGGATACGAAAATTCGCGCGAATTTTTTTTATTTTCACACCCCAAATTGATTCTCTTTTGGGCAAAAATTTTTCCGCTCGTTTCGCCCCCAATCAAACCAAATTGATTTTGAATGTTACAGATCGTCATCATCCTCAGACGAAAGTGAAAAACGGTGCTCAAAATGAATCATTGCAATGCAGCACCTGCTTTCCAGATCCAGACACAAGCGTGCATTACAATGATGCGTGGTGGTTACTTTTCCAAATTAAAGGAAACGGCAGCAGCTTTGAAAAATTAATTGCTCTGTCAATTTTTTCGAAAAAAGGCTTGTTTATATATAGTTGCAGTTATGTGTACACATTTTTTGGTTTTATTTTTACGATTAACGTTTTTTGTTTTCATATAATTGTGACGAGTACAAATAAATTTAATGATTCTCATAAAAAACATTTTTCTTCATTTGGGACTTTTGTCCGATAGAGTATAAAATAAATTTGGGACTACTGACCCACCATAGTGACCCACATAAGTAGGACTTCTGACTTCGGGACCTAATTCTGCATAACTTCAAATCGAAATACTGCCAAATTGGTATTATTTCGTTTTCTAAATCGAAATAAAGCCGAATTGAGAATTTGGCGTTATTTCGTTTTTAAAAACGAAATACTGCCAAAATTTTCGAATTTGGCTTTATTTCGTTTGGCGATATTTCACGTCACCTTCCTCACACATGTACCAGTTGACTGTAGTTTACCCATTTACTCGGTTAATATAACCCATTTACTCGGTGAATATAACCCATTTAAACGATTAAATAGATTCCGCATACATGCATTGTAGTCTACCCATTTACTCGGTTAATATAACCCATTTACTCGGTAAATATAACCCATTAAAACGATTAAATAGATTTCGCACACATGCACTTTAGTTTACCCATGTACTTAGTCAATATAACCCATTTACTCGGTAAATGTAACCTATTAAAACGATTAAATAGGTTCCGCAAATTAGAACAAATATCACTCAGTAAAAAGAAGCAATGACTCGGTTAAATTAAACGAATCGATTATTTAATGTTAACCCATTTAAGTAGTAAAATTAAATAAATCTTGTGGGTTATTTCAACCGACGTACTCAGTAAACTTAAACAACTTACATTTTAGGTGGATTTAAACAAGAAGGTTGTTTAATATTAATAAGGTATGTGCTAAATTAAATAAGTTTAATTGTTTAAATAAGCCAAGTTACTCGGTTAAAAGAAAAATTTAGAACATTTCTTATCTTAACCGAGTTTCTCGATTAATTTAACAAAGTTTGTCGATTAAAATAACCTTTTCGGACGGTAATTTTAAATAATCTCATTTAACCGAGTTTACTTCACTGTTTTTAACTAAACTAACTACGTAGTTTTTAAATAAGACTACGCTATTTTTAACACATTTTTTTTAACCCACCGAAAAACGCACTCGGTTAAAAAAAAATTTTCTGCGTGGAGGTGGGTTGAAAATACGGTCTTATTTCGATGTCGAGACTATTTTATTGAACAGAGATTTCAACCTAGAACGGTGAAATTTTCACACATGATACAGAATTTCATGTTCTTCAATTTATAAAACTTTTATTATAACGGTAACTCATACATATGGTTAATGTAGACATTTTTACATACATTTCTTTATAAGTTTGAATCTTATAAACGGGTTGTTGAAAATTCTACATGAAATAACGGTGATTTTGATACCCTATTTGTAAGGATGCCTCGTACAAGCATCACAATCTTTCCCAGCACGAAACTGAGCTATACAGGTTTTTACGAGGAATGTTAGTAATTACAATGCAATCAAAATATGTGATAAATTCAACCCATTTATTGAATATGAGTATAATTTTACAAGTTAAACAAGCAGTTTCCCGTAGCTTAGTGGTAAGGTGCGCAGCGGCGACGCGTGCCTGTAAAATGTAGTCGTTCAAACCCAAAATCAACGCAAATACACATTCTATGCTGGGCTAGTCTCATTTCCTTCATTCCATTATTCAAACAGGAAAAAAAGCTTTCCTCTTTCCAAACTGATTTGAACACAATCATGAACATGATCGTCCGTGTGTTTCATTTATCATATTCAAAAACTACCCACTTTTCTCATTTCCAAAATTCTGTGTATTCATTCAAAAAAAGCTCTACTCGTTCGCAACTGCACTGCACGACAAGATCCCTTCTACGAGCGATTTTTTTTTTCTTACATGCTCTCTATGGGTTCAAGTCGTTGCCAGATCGTTCAAACGACTTTGGTAGATATAGATACACATCAGTTGAATAAAAAAAAACAGTAGCAGGTAGCTAGTTCGTTTTGTTTTATTTATGTGGTTTACTAAAGGTATGCACGAGTTGGAACTGGAAGTGGATATATTATATGTAGGACGCATGCACATTAGATATGTATGTATGTATATCGCATTTGGAATGAAAAAAACAAAAAAT
Organism: Sphaerophoria taeniata; assembly: GCA_943590905.1. Lineage (NCBI taxonomy): Eukaryota > Metazoa > Arthropoda > Insecta > Diptera > Syrphidae > Sphaerophoria > Sphaerophoria taeniata. The sequence continues at coordinate 238,857,581 of OX016540.1, forward strand.
GTATGAGATGTGAGTGCGGTGCGTGGAAGGTGAAATGCTAGTCGCTCATGCACGACTTGAACAATATGACGCCTCGCCACTGAAGGTGCGTCCTAATCGTGCCCATAAAAGTTTTTACTTCATCTTTCACGGGTACTGCCTCCTTCGAAGAATTGACAAAACTTCCAAGAGTATCAATCTGTCATGTGCTTCTCAACTTTGCCGTTCGGAATCGGCGTTAAATTGTAAGTCCCCTCAATTCTTCACACGCACCCAGAAAATTGTTGTTCAGAGTAGATCACTTAGGCTTTGGCTCTTCAAGAGCTGTCACGCCACTCTATTTATTTATTTAATTATTATTTTAAACAATTATTTATTTTTTCGCACATTAACTATGGGGGGGACATAAGTGCCGAATTCTATTTTGGAACCAGTCCAGAAATTACATTCGGGGTTTCTGACCGTCGTAATTAGTTTTAAACATTTTGTAAAACAATAAATTAAGTGGACAGTTTGAACAGATTTTCAAGGTTTACATTCCGCATGCTCTAAGTCTTTGTGACGTATAGGAAACTCTTCCCAATGCAATTGTTCTTCTGAGCTTTGGTATTCGGTGAGAGTAGGGCATTCTACAAGCACGCTGTACTTGAACCCAGTTTCATCTTATTGCATACTAGCAGTTGCCCGCGACTTCGTCCGCCTCTCCCTCGTCCACCGGCCAGAGCATCGTCTCGACTTGTGCATCATGCGCGCGTGGGAATTTTGTTCGGAAGTTATTGTAAAATTGCATTGCAGTCAACTCTCCCTAGGTCGTAATTCTCTTGAACTTGAAAAATTTGAGCATTTTTTATGATTCCTTTCAGTTGTTCATACTTAAAGCATTCCCTTGGGTGAACTCTCCCTAATTCTAATATCTCTCTTACTTCTGCATCGTTTTTTTTTTCGTTAAGTAAAATTTTTTTTTTCTTTAAACTGAGTATATTTTTAAGTTAAGAAGTACATAAAATGATATTGTTTAAACACAATAATCTGCATAAAAAGTGCAATCAATCACATTCACAAATCAATTGAACTCTCAAAATTCTAATTTGAGCAGTTATTAGGCCAGTTTCACCTAACAACATCTCACTGAGATCTCAATGTCACCTTGACTGAGGCAAAAACATTTGGTGGAACATAATTCTCAGTTATCATTGAGATTAAATGGTTACCTTACTAATTGTTGCTGCACATATGTCAGCCACGTCAAACAGCTGAGTGAGAAATCGAATCCAAAATAATTTCATCTCAGAGATCTCAGAAAAAAATCTCAGTTCTCACATTTCCACAGATTCTTCGCTGCTATTGGTCGCAGCTTAATTTTAAGTAGAATAAAGCCTTCCTCGATTAATGGACTATCCAACACAAAAAGAATTTTACAATTCGAAATAGTAGTTCCTGAGATTACAGCGTTCAAACGAACTTTATATTGTATTGTATTGTATTGTTCGCCGTTTGTTTTTCCACATTTGACACAAATTCTTCGCTCCTATTGGTCGCAGCTAAATTTTATATAGCTCCAAGCCTTCCTTGATAAATGGACCATTCAACATTAAAAAAATTGTTCAATTTCATAAAGCAGTTGAGAATTTGGTGTTTTAAAAACGAAATACTGCCAAATTTTTCGAATTCGGCCTTATTTCGTTTGGCGATATTTCACGTCACCCGAAATTACACATCACCTGTGGGAGAATCCCGCTATGGCCGAAATTTGATCGATGTCCTTCGATTAAAAGCGTCCTAGCGTGCGTTCTAATGATCGAATCTTCAATATTAAGGTCTCTTAAGAAGCACAAGGCTTCAGACCTTAACTCGATATAGAATTTATCGACATTCAATTTCATTTTAAATGCAATAATGCGTGAAATGTAGGACCAATTGTATTTTCATCATTAATTATTGAAAAGTTGATAAGAAAATGCAACTGTTATGAAAATGTAACGATTCATTCTTTACAAAAATATTTATGTATGTTGAGGTCTTTTTGAACTCTATGTGTTGGAGAAAATTTAACTGAATTGCATAGTGTTTTAAACATTTTCTTTAAATTTTCATTGGTTTTTTCTTGGAACTCCTCGTTAAACAGCATCGGCACAAGTTTTTTTGCGTTGCAGTGAGTCAATTTGCTGGTGAAGGTCACTGAGTTGATTGATAAGCTTGTTTGATGAATTGATTTGACGACATCTTGATAGAACTGGTTTGCTTGTAATTGGCTACGGAGATCTCTTTATCTGTTTCGAAATTTTGAGATGTGGGAATAGCGTACTTACTTTCTACTTCTAAAACCTCTTGTTTCGCAAGAGAGCCTGACTCTGTAACCGTCTGATATTATCGTAAGAGATGTCCCGTTTGGCTAGTTTGGCATTCAAAGCTCAAAGAAACATATTGATATTAAGGCTCGTAAGTCTTGTCAAGGAGTTCGTAACATGAATTTGTGGTGATCATTCATTACCCCATAAGACCAGGTGAGGCTGGCTGGTGAATTTAGTCCTTTTGCGCATGAGCAGTTTATTCACCTACTGTAACTCAATGCCAACATATTGAAGACTTTGTGTCCGTAGTTCAGATCATTGTCTGGTCAATCTCCAACAAGCATCTATAGCAAGCTTGATCCCTAAATATAGCTGTCTCCAGAATGTAGGTACTGTCAGTAAACGCTCTTGATTGAATCTTCTTCTCATTTCTCTATTTATGCAGGCAGGACCATAAACTACGCATCATGGTCCATGTCTCTGTACCATAGGTACCTACATGACACTTTACTATTCAATTTCCTTTTAAGTCCAAGAGCGCTCGTGCGATTGTCTGAATTTATAGCGAATCGAAGGTAGACAAAGTTCTTAACTACTTCGAGGTAAAATCCGTCTGTTAGTACATTGACGTTGTCAATGATAGGCGCTCTTCCTTGTTCTTGTTGACAGCACTTATTAACCATCTCTTGGTCATCGTGTTGAGGTTGAAAATTTGAAAGTTGCCTCCATTATAAATGAAAAAAAAAATCAACAAGGCGTGTAAAGTTGCAGCTCCACTTTGCCTATTTTAGAGTAGAAAAATTTGTCCTTGTAATGTACGTTTAAAAGTTGTGTTGTGACATATATTTAATCTGATCGAATCGCTCTCCCTGGGAGACAATTACAAGTTACAAGGAGTAATTAGTTGATTAACTTAAGCTTTAAGATATTGACACATTTTCCAAAGAAAACAAAATTAATTGCTTTGCTCTTTAAATATTTCTCAGAATGATGATGATCTATAGTCCTAACCTCTTCATTGCCATCGAAAAATTTCAACGGAATTTTGTTCTATTTATATTCCCGCAAGGGCGCAAGCATCTAAGAAAAAAACCCTTGATTAGTTATGGCGTCTTTCACCTTCAGTATAAAATAATACAATTTTTCAAACATCAGGATTTCCAGGAATTTAATTAATCATAATCATCAAACATTATTTTTTTTTTTTTAAAACTGGTTTCTACGACATTACTCAATCTTTTGTTGTGGAATAAGAAATTTAATCACTCATAAAATTAAGAAAATCTAATTTCCAATTCTCGGTTTGATGAAAAAGTTTACTGAAACGAGAAGCCTTTGAAGTTAATCGAAATAATGATATTTGATGATTCCTTTCCACGTACCTACTTCAATCTTCAATACCAATTCTAGATTTCTTTTCCTATTTTTCGTATTAAATTGAACACGTTTTGTCTATTAGCTAAGCCAATGAGCAAATAAATAACAGAAGAGCTGAGGAGACAAGAAACCTTTGAAATGAGTGTCCTTGCATGAAAATTAAAATTTCCCCCAAATCACTTTCAGTTTGGTTCCAAAGTTCCTAGATATGCAAATATATTTCATTAGATTTACGAAATGTCATTCGACTTTTGAAATTCATTAGAAGTCGCTATTATGAAAGTATGTGAAAGCTGAAAAGTTGTGAATGGATAACGTGAGACAGCTGATATTTGTCAAGAGACGTAATTAGTCGCAAAAAATGATTTCTAGGAAAAGTTGCAGTTCACAAGAAAATTCACATAAATGGCAGATAGGAACAGACAAACAGCTTGACAAACGGACGTGTATGCCGAATCATAGTAGTAATTCATTTGAGAAGGACAAATTTTCTTGTGAATATTTGTTTTCTAAGGAAATTGGTTTTACGTCAGAACTCTAGGGGTCGATTCTGTAACTGTAAAGCTGTGAAGTAATAAATTTTATCGCAGCTTCACGCTCTTTCCGATTCTGTATGAATGAAAAAATTAAAACCACTGTCAAATTTTTTCACAACGCTGTATTTATATCACAGTCAATTTGATTTGTGAAAAGACGAAATGGACGAGTGAAAAGAAGAGCTAAAGCACAAGGCACAACTATTCACATAAATACGACCAACGAACGCAATTCACACACAGTTGCACAAGAAAACTAATCTCAGCATTTTACAACACAAAATCAATCCACTGCACTATTTTATGTGTATGTAGTTTTTACTTTTGAATTCATTTGAAAATGTCACTAACTTGTCAATTTCTGCACGGTTATTATTTTTGCATTTCCTTATACAAGGCGTAGAGAAAAAATTCTGAAACGAAAGGGAAAAGGAAATTATACTATCGCTATTGGAAAAGTCCATAGTCTTCACTCCATAAGATTTTGCAGACAGAAAAATAAGAAATAGATACGATGAGAACTAAAAAGGAGGCTTGATGGGGCACTTAAGCATTACTGTTGTGGTTCTGTAATCTGTCTAAATCTAACTGGTGACTTCTTTCTATCTAAATTTTTAAGTTCATGAATTAAATTCTATTGACTTTGAGAATTGAGATATCACTGCCGATCTCTTCAAAGCGGCCGACGATGACTTGGAAAAGAAAGAGCCGCATGCACCAACTCATGTGCAAAATATGGTCGGAAGAGAGTACGCCCGATGAAAGGAACCTCAGCAATGTTTTCTCGATCCTGAAACAGAAGACCTTCTAAGCTGCGCCAGCTATAGAGGTATAAGCCGCCTTTAGACTAGAATTAAATATTCACACGGCATATCCTGGAAAAAACACAGGAACTTCAAATCCAAACTTACCACATTTTTATTGATTTCAAGGCCGCGTACGACAGCAACTATAGAGAAGAACTGTATAAAGCCATGACCAGTTCCTACCCCTACCTATAGCAACAGCAACATGACATAGAGAACGTACACTGCTCCATCAGAGTTGGTGATGTTCTGCACCAGCATGGACACTGTCGAAAAGGGATGAGAACATCTTACACCGTCTCCAAAGAACATTTCTACGGAAGATGTATAATATGGTCCTGTCTGCATTGACGCTGAATAGAGGAGAAATTTAACTACGAACACTTAACTAGCTAAAAGAGTAAACGTCCTATATGGCTTGGCTACGTGGAGAGATTGGACACCAATGCTCCGACGCAGTAGGGGAAGGCAAAGGCTCAGATTGCGCTTGCACGTTTGAGACGACCTCAACCAACTCGGTGTTTGATAATGAAGACCGCTATTTAGGTTACGAACTGGCTGGAGAAGTTTGTTAGTTGAGGCGTTGAAGCCCAAATCCACCGCGGACTGTTACGCCACCTTAAGTAAGTAAGTAGACTTGGAGACAATGGAGACAATATCTCTTACCAATGTTGCGGTTGTTGGATTTCTGCTTCAATTGCTTGCAAAAATTGTTGCTGAAAATTTTTACACAAACATATAGTTTTTATAGAAACGCTCATGCTCTTCCATTCTCAGACGGCGCGGCGGCGACGACGCACGATTGATCGGAATGCTTTCAGACGTTGACCATGCTCAGCTTCCAGCCATCGAACCAAAGAATGCGAGAAATCTTATATTTCAAACCCAAAAATTAAAGGCAAATGAAACCAAATTAAAGATTACACAAGGTCCACGTAGTAATAAACACTCCATACAAATTAATTTATGCAAATATTGTGGAAAAAGATTTTTCTGCTTTATTTTCCCAAAGGCCATTGGGTCTACATGACTTGAGTATGTCTCATTTCTGTTAAGTTAATAAGAAGACTGATATATATTATCTGCATAGTTCACTGTCATTCCTGTTTGTTTCCAAATTTTATCTTCAGGGAAAGTCAAATTGGTCCCAAAAACAATATAACTGACAGTCCTTCCCTAGGGCTACAAAACATTGGGTCGTCAATGTATCCATGAAAACCGAATATCTAATGAAGGAACAAAATCAATAACACACCTACCTTCACATACCTACAACCATTTGTATTGTAAGCAACAAACTTCTTGACGTAAAAGTTGTATGTATTGCCAATATGCGAATATCTGAGCAGTATTTACGCCCCTGCCTATCGAAATGCAGTCCAGTGCAACAGGGGATAAGTTTGGGAACTTCAGAATTAGGTTTTTGAATGCTGGTTGTAAAAGGTCTTCTGAAACATATCAATTTCGATTTTGCAGTGTTGATCCTTAACCTAATGCTCCGTTTTATGAAATATTCGTAGGGTCTGCTTGCGTGGGGATGGGGTTCAACCTTCAGTGAGTTGAAGGCATCTGCATAAAGCATATTCTCACGGACGTCATTAGGCTGCAGAAAAAGGCCATAGTTTCTTACCCTGGGATTTTACAGTCATTAATATCGACCTGTCGAAGAACTTACTGGAAGAAAGAAAAAGAAATTAATATTTTGATTAGAGCCTAAGGGATACCGATGACACGGAGCTTGAGGATGAGGGCTTCAATCCAAACGCTGTCTATTACTTTCTCGACATCCGAAATGGGTGGCATCCTACCGTAACACGGTGACTATTGTAGTGTTATAGTGTGTTATATCCTTGGGTGGAATCCAAACTGCATGTCGGAGTAGTGAAATCATTTCGACGTTGCATCTCCTTATCAAGATAATCCTTTTTGGTTCAATTGCGTGCGTGTGTATTTGGTGATTTTTGCATCTGGCTACGGCAGCTGGTGTCTGCTATCTCATCGTGGTTGCTGTTGCTATACCTTGTGCTTTGACACTTTATTTACTTTCTTGCACACAAGATTAATGTGAGGATTTTAGGGAAACTCTGAATCACCCCTATCACAGAGTTCCTCGTAGCAAAGTTCCGAACGAAAAGCTCCGCTACGAATACGAACAAATAATAATCATAAGGCCCGAACGAAATACATATAGGCATTGCCACACACAAATCAATATTCCGAATTTCGGAATCATCTGACGTACTTCAAAATATGAAATTCAAAACATAAATTAAATTTCTACGTTGTGAATGTGAAATATGAAAGTTGTCATTTTTTTTAAATATGGACTCAACAACAATTTCTATTGGACTACATGTGGTTTCAACAGAACAGAATTTCGCCACAAGCCACAGAGCTCACCGACAATAATTACAATCGATAACTTAAGGAGAGAAATGGGCCATTTGATCAGACCATTTGTCTTTGAAGCTATGTTAGGTCAAATGATTCTTCCAACAAACTGACGACACTTTGGAAGAGCTCAGAGCCAAAGAGATATGTATGACTGCTCGAGTCATCGAAAATTATGTCCAATGAATCGACCGCTATTTTTAAAAGAAGTGTTGTCCTAATTGATGCTGCTTTTCTGCTGATACAGCTTGTGGAAAAAGCAGAAATTCGTGAGAATGTGTAGCTAGTGTTCAAGGTCCCTCCCTGTGAAGAGATAAAAAAAATCTTTGTCCCTGTGGTCGTACACACGAAAATGTGATGGGGATGGGGGATGGCTGTATTGTAATGTGAGGCTGACATTGGTGTTTAGTCAAGGCACTTCAGCTTCGAAGCCGTCTTGACGAAAAACGCCACATTGATAATAACTGTTGCCTGTTTTTGAGGTCGAACACTTAGGCTTATTACATTGGTGGTGTTTTTTTTCGAATTAAGGCTAAGTTTTTCAATTTCTTCGTAGGGTACTGCCACGAACCAGATAAAATGATAAAAATGAAGCTTAATAGGGACCAGAATGTCGGACACTTAACTTGCTATTCCTCGAAAAGATATCGGGAAGGCAAAAGAAACACTGGGTTGCATTATTATATATGCATGTATATGCTTACAAAACATTGCATTATAGATGATGCCGGATACCTCTATTAACCTTTCGTATTGGGTCTTGTTAGTTTTTCACGATAACCTTGGATTTAAAAATAACATAGGTGTTCATTTTTTATGCAATCGCATCAAAAGGTTGAATTGTTACGTCCATTTGAATCTGAATTTATGTAGCTCCGATCAAAATAACTGTTCGTAGAAAAAACTATCAAACTTCCTACTCGTTCGGGGCTTGTAATATCAATTTCACGAACTCCGAATTTCGTAGCAAATGATTTTATTACGACGGGATCTATGATATTTATTTTCGGGATTCGTAGTACGAATCTATTACGTCGGGGCCTGTGATAGGGGTGAATATAATCAGCTTTTCAGCTTAATTTCTGCCAAGCAGTATGAAAACTATATAGTATTGTACATTTGGTTTTTCAATTGAGACTTGTCAACTCTGAATTTAATTTGTGAACGCAGCCATCGAACTTTCATTGTCAGTGTTTTCTGTAAATTCAACATTTTCATCGTGGTAAAGTACACAAACGAGCAACGGCTAAAATTTTTTACCGAATTTAACAGATGATGATTGCAACTTTAAGAGCGTGTTATCTCCAATTTATGGCGTAATATGCGTAAGAATCTTGGCTGACTATGTTGTTCCAACAGGGTGGTGCATGCCGCAAGCCACATGACAAATCTTAAACGATATATTGAAGAGTAATTTTGATGAGCGTATGACCAAGAGGTGGGTGGGTCAGTCGGTTATCCGCCACGTTCTTGCAATTTGCCGCTTGTAGACTTATTTTCTTGGGGCAACGTTAAGTTATTGGATTACTACAAGTCGACGACCAACACGGCCATACCACTCATTCATAAACATTTGATTGAAATTTCTATTCCGGTTGTTTTGAAAATAATCACTTTGAGAGATGATTCATTTCCAATGCAATTTCAACTTCTCACTTGAAATTAAAAGTAGTATGCCAACATACCCCAGACCATAAACATGACCTCTTTGTCTAAAATTTGTTCTGTTTTTTGTCAAAAACACAACCCCAAAACCATTATACACCGGGAGCCCTCAATCCTGAAAGTGCACTTAATAATTATTGATAATTTGCACTTATCGCGGATTTTAATTTTAACTAGCGCATATTAATGGAAATTTAATGTGCTTTCAGGAAAAATGGTATGACAGCTGCCATCGTGGCACCAATGTCTGTCATACCTATTTTAAAAACATATGAGTGACAAAATTTTAAAATAGGTATGACAGACATTGGTGCCAGGATGGCAGCTGCCATACCATTTTTTCCTGAAAGCACATCAAATTTCCAATAATATGCGCTAGTTAAAATTATAATCCGCGATAAGTGCAAATTATTAATAATGCAAAAAATTGCAAAAAATACTGGTGCCAGGATAGGCCTCGTCATACCGGGCTTAATTTGTTGGTATTTCTATAAACTTTCTTTTAATATAAACAATTTTGAAATCCGTGTAAGTGCACTTTTAGGATTGAGGGCTCCCCGCCTATTAGCTTTTTGTTTGATTTTTGAGAACTCTTCTCTTTCTCATATGCTTTGTTGTCAACTTTTAAACTTTGCAAAAAATCCATTCAAAAATGTATTTACACAAGTCCACAAGCATTGTAAACAGAAGTTTTTCAATATACTTACCTATGTGGTACCGTTTTTACCTGGCTTGTTTTGAAAAGAGAAAGGGTTAGCTGGTTAGAAGTTTTAGCCGAAAATTAATGCGCTGGATGTCCCTCAGAACGGACCGATGCAAATTTTAAATGCCGCCGGCCGGGAAGGAAGCTTTGATTTAAAGCTACTTTTTGTTAGACGAAGGTTTTAAATTAAATGAAGGGACTTTATTTCCGTTTTTACTTTATTATTCTAAATTTTAAAATTTTAAGCAAATTCCAAGGATGAGGAACACATGAACCGATTGTGGTTTGTGCACATTTGCATAACTTGAGTTGCAATTTCTCACGTTTCCAATTTCAGCTTTCAGCTTAAAACAAACACTTGAATGGTTTGAATGTTTGAGCTAGTGTGATTTTTGTTTTGATCTGAAATTTATTGCTATTTCATGACCGACTGGTATCCACCTGCAAGACCCATAAAATATTTGCGCAATGCGGGGAACAAAAATAAATGTATGCACACATACCGGCAAATGAATGCAAAATGAAAATGAAATTTGAATTTATTTATTTTCTTGCTATAGCAGTAGGACATCAGTTTGAAATTTATGATTTTGTGGCTTTGGTTTGATGAGTAAATAAAATTTGTTTAACATTGATATTCATCTGAATGAGAAAAGTCATTTAATTTCTGTTTACATTTAGGAAAATGAAGTGAAATCGGTGCAGTGGCAATCCAGTTTTCCAGTCCATACCGGACCGGTCTAGAGGAAGTGGTTTTATATAGCTATTCGAAAATGGAAGATAAACAATGAATTTGGGTATTTTTGTTAGGATCAATCATGAATTCATGACTTTTGGGATTCTTTCGTTGGGTGAAAATATTTCTAAAGGGGAAACTGTAAACATATAACCAAGAGTTAAACGCTTTACGGTAAAACGAGTTACGATGACGGGAACATCAAACTTTTGAAACAAACAGAAAATTGATTGACATACCTACAGGAAATCATTTCGTTTTTGCTTTGGGTTTTACGAAAGCTGAAAGGATTTTGGTGAAGGCGAATTTTAGTGAAAGTGAAGCGAAAATAATCAAGTGTAGGAACAATTTACCTGTAACATATTTCGATGTCAGTACGAATGACGACATTTTTAATCACATTTTCCCTGTATACCTGAAACAGACTTCCATTTTTTTTTTTTTTTGAATCTTGCCTTTCCTGCTCTGCACTAGCCAACAAATGCCCAAAATTTAAATGAAACAAGTTGAATACAAGGTTGCTTTCCTTGAAAACATCGCAGTGCATACACGGTGATGGCGTGTTATACACTGAAAATAAAATGCATTGCTTATTTCTCAGAAAAATTTAAACTTTTCTTTTTACTTGCGTATTTACTTTTTATTTATAAACTTAAAAAATCCCTAAAGTATGTGTGTGAGCTATTAGAGGTTCACCTGAATTCGACTTCGGAGTGGCACCATAACGCTATGCTTGGAAAAACCAAAGAACCTTTTTGGTTGACTTTCAAGTTGAGAAGTAAGAGACATTTTGAAGTTGATAAGAAAAAGAAGAATAGAAAAAATAAAAGATGAAAAAAGTGGAGTTATTTAAAGGGAAAAAAAGGAGAGATAGAAAAGTGAAAAATTTGTGGAAGGACTCAGTGGAAAAAGTTATCAGGAGAGAAATTGCCGGAACGCACGGGGCGATCTTTATAGCAAAAATCTGTCAAGGGAATTCCCACAGGATAAAAAGGTTTGTATTTGTATTAAAATCTGTTTCTTTGTTCTTTTTGAAATTTGTTTGGCTTTCGTGTGTTCAATCCCAAAATTTTTGGGACGAGAGATATTAAAATTTCTAATTCTTGCATTTTTTCGGGACCTAATATTAGCGGTCCATTCAATCGGTTTCATTGTCCTGTTTTTGCATTGTTCTCCTACCCTTGTATTTGCAAAATTACTATTTTCGATTCCATTGTATAATCGTTCAATTATTTTCTTTGAATTCCTAGGTTCTTATCCGAAGCCTTCTGCCACGGGTTCCTAGGCTCTTTTTTTTCTAAAGAAATAAAATTCTTAAACTCCCCGTTAGGGATTTTAATCCTTTTATTTCCATCCCGGTCAAGGTAAAAAACCCAATAAAAAGTTTGCTGGCGCAACAATTCCTTGAGTTCGGAACTACAATTTAACGCCGATTCCGAACGGCAAAGTTGAGAAGCACTTTTTTGTGACAGGTTGATTCTCTTGGAAGTGAAGTCAGTTCTTCGCAATAGGCAGTACCCTTGAAAGATGAAATAAAACCAGGATTCGAATTCGAACCCACGCGTTCTGCGTAGGTTATATTCAGCGGCCTATGGGTCGGGCGTCCAACTAAGAAGCAACTTTAGTTTTTAACGTTTCAACATAATACCAACCATTTCATAATCAAATAACATAGGCATAACAGACCTTCAAAAATACATAATTGAGTATTTATTGAATTAGGTCCAAAGAGTTAACAGAACACCAATCATTTAAATTATCAATACCTTTTTGAAAATTTTAACAGTCAATGACTGAGTCGGCTGACAAAAGATTTTAACATCATCCGCGAACATCAGACATTTATAAAATGTTACCACTTTTGGCAAGGCATTGAAAATTGAAAACAACAATATTCCAAGGTGATTGCCGTGCGGAACACCTGAGTAGTTTTCAATTTAATTGGACGATTTAATACGACAATTTGGTTCCAATATTCGTAAACAGGAGCGATTTAGCAATTGCACAAATAACTGCTAATCCATTTTTTTTATTACAGTGCCTTTGGCTAGGCTCTCAAATCTCGAATCCATAAGTGTGTACTGGTAAGACACAGCATCTTATACAGCAGCAGTTTTGAAGTAATTTAAAGATGATTTAATGACCCTAGAAATACTTAAGTAGGTTCTACTCGCTTTGAGCAGCCGCCCGCGTATTTCGTCTTCCAAATTGATATCGGCTACTTATACTGACCCAAGGTAATTGAACGATCGCACTACTTCGAACTCGTGCTCCTCCACCTTAATAAATAGTAATAGTAGTAGTAGTAATACCAACATTTTATGCAGACGGAGCAACCAAGTAATTAGGTTTTCCCTCATTTTTATATAGGCTCAAGTTTTTTGCCGAGCGATCTGGATAAATGAGGTTTGTACAGTTTTCGTTTTTTTTTTTTCCAAAGATGTCAATTTCGTCTGCGTATGTCAATAGTTGGATGGACTTGGTAACGATAGTCCATCTGAGTCACTGCTTTCTCTAACGCCAAATTGAAGAGAATTCAGATCACTAGATCCCCTTGTCAGAGTCTATAGAAAATGGTAATGAGTCTGGACAGCATGGAATACCATGACTTTGTTCAGTTCTAGCCAGGCTATACTGCCGTAAACGGCCTTAACAGATGGTATTTTTTGATGTTGAATTCAAGACATTTTCCGTCTTCCTATGCAATACAATTGTTTCAATATTCAACTTCACCTTTGTAATAATTGGTTTCTTACATTTCTAGCAGATAGGTTCAAAAAAAAATAATTTTTTTTCTTCAATTTCTTAGATACAAATTCGAAAGTAAACAATTTTGTTTTTTTTTTCGGTATCTCTATTTTTCCTTAAAAAAGCCATCATGAACATAGTAATGTTTGCTGAAATTATCATCTCAGCTGAGTGAAGATAACCAGTGAGTCCTTTTTACCTACTTATTTTACTTGTCCATTTTTGGTTTAGTGATTTCAAATCAATCTTTAAGAATAATTTGTTCTTAAACTTTTGCTCTTTGTTCGGATTTAGAAGTTTTTTTATTATTATCGTAAAAATTGTCGATCATATACGATATATGTATGCAGTATGAAAATTATTATAAAAGAAGGCAAAGGCACGTCTTACTTGAATGAAAGGTTATTCCAGAAGAAAGCTTAAGTCTAATCATAGGTTACAAGAAAGTATTGAAAGTTCCGGTTGGTTTTTCTATTCTATAACAGCGACATCTCGTCCAAAATAAGTAAATTAAATTATGTAATAGAATTCTTATAATAACTAGAGATGAGTAAATATTATTTCTGAACATTGCCGGCCGCCTTGCGGCATTGGCTGTAATAACGTTTATTTATTTCAAACTACATACTTTTATAAAAAAAGAACCGGAAACTTCTTAAGTTTTTTAAATTTACAAATAATTTTAACAGTTAAAAAAGATAACTAGGTATACATTAAATTTTTCAAAGATAAATAATTATATATGCGAGTTCTTATTTTAATTGAAAAAGGTGCAATAAAATTTTTATTTCAATAATTCATTTAAATATAAACAAATTCAATTAACGAAACTACTCAGTTCAGTTCTTTTAGTTTTATTTGTTTTTTATACATTTATATTTCAAAAACTGTTGCATCAATAATAAAAATCAATTAGTTAAAGTTTCAAATTCTTTAGATTCTAGGTTAGTGTTTTCAGATTCAGGAGAAAACAAAACGCAAACTTTTGTAATGGGCCGGGTGATGACTCCATTTTGAGTCTTTACATCAACCACACGAACTCTTTGATCAGGTCCATGATGAACCTCACAAATTCGACCAAGACGCCATTCATTTGGAGGGAGAAATTTCTTTCATAATAACGACAAGATCATCTATTGTTACGTCCCTTTTTGGATACTTCCATTTATTTCGAACGTTTAACTCTCGGAGATATTCTTCTTTCCACCTACGACAAATCTCATGATGAAATATTTGGACCCGTTCCCATCTTTTGATGCATGTCAAAGAAGTTTCATCTTTGGCAGGTTCAAGAGGCAATAACAGGGGACCACCACGAAGAAAATGTCCTGGCGTTAGGGGAGGAATGTCAGTTAGACTTTCAGAAATTGGTGAAATGGGTCTTGAGTTAAGACAGGATTCGATTTTACTCAGCAATGTCGAGAACTCCTCTAACGTAAATTTACTATTTCCAGCTACCTTTTTCAAATGAAGCTTAAAACTCTTAACTCCAGCTTCCAAAGTCCTCCCATATGCGGGGCACCTGGTGGAATGAATCTCCAAACAAGATTTTGTTCTTTGAATCGATCACTTATTTCATCTGGAGCTGATTTTAAGAAATTCTTAAAGTCATTTGAAATGATTTTGCTGGCTCCAACAAAGTTGGTCCCGTTGTCGGAAAATAGTGTTTTAGGCATGCCACGACGAGCTATGAATCGATTTAGGTTTCAGTGCTTAAATCACTTGCTGCTTCTAAGTGGATCGCTTTAGTCCCAAAACAAATGAAAAGACAAACATATCCCTTGGTTATACGACAGTTTCTGCCTGGAAAACCTTTTATTGAAAAAGGTCCAGCAAAATCTAGACCCGTATAAGTAAACGGGGAAGAGATTATTGTTCTCTCAAGAGGTAACGCTCCCATAATTTGGGTTTGTATTTTCTTTTTATGTAAAGTACATATTTTACAAAAGTGAATGCACTTCTTAACTAACTGTTTCATTCTTGGTATCCAAAATTCACATTGCAGCATTCTAATTACGAGTTGGTTTCCACCGTGCATATTGATATCATGCAAAAAATCCACAAATAGTTTGGATATACAGGCTTCATAGGGAAGTAAAATTGGATGTTTTTCATTATAAGGAAGATTTGAACATGAAAGTCTTCCGTTCGAACGCATTATTTTAAAACTATCCAAATATGGGTTTAATTTTAAAAGGCTACTCTTTGGGGACAAATCAGCAGGATTATCACCTGAACGAACATGTCTCCACTTCACATGAGGCAGATCTGATTGGATTTTGGAAACGCGGTTGGCAACGAACGTTTTCCAAGTATTAGCAGGCTTATCTAACCATGACAAAACGATAGAGCTATCTGTCCACATATATATATTTTCAGTCGAGAAGTTCATCTGAGATATAACCTTGGAGAAAAGTTTTACCAAAAGAACAGCACCACAAAGCTCAAATCTTGGAAGTCGAATTTGTTTGACGGGAGCCACTTTACTTTTGCAACAAATAAGACAGGAAGACCAATCGTTTTTAGAAATTTCAACACGTAAATAAAATGCAGCTGCATAAGCATGCTCAGATGCGTCACAAAAACCATGAATTTGCATAGAACTCCATGGACGGTATTTATCCAACGCGGAATCTGAATACTTTGAATAAATGATAAGGAGGCTAAAAACGTTTGCCAGCGGCAACACGTTAGGGGCTGAATCTCTTGGTCCCAAGACGTCCCGTCACGCCAGACTTGTTGCATGATTATTTTAGCCGTGATGACCACTGGAGCTAACCATCCAGCAGGGTCAAACAAACGTGCTATTACCGAAAGCACAGCTCTCTTGGTAAGATCATTTTCGAAAGAAATGGCTTTGAAAGTAAATTGAAAAACATCTAGTTTCGCATTCCATTGAATGCCTAGCGTTTTCGAAAAACTCTTATCTTCAATTTCTAAGACTTCTTCGTTTAAAAGATGCGGGAGAGGAATGGTTTCGAGAAGTTCACGACAGTTAGATGTCCATTTTCTTAACGTAAATCCCGCAGAGTTAAGAGCTTCTATTAATTCATGTTGTGTTTTAAGTGCCGTTTTAGGGTCATGAGCGCCAGACAATATGTCATCGACATTAAAACCATTCTCTAAAACTTGAGAAGCGAGAGGATAAATATGTTTTATATCTATTTAAAGCTGTTTCAAAGTGCGAATAGCTAAAAATGGGGCACAATTAACACCAAAAGTGACCTTTTTGAGTTCATACGCTTCAACAGCATTGCCCTCATTCAAAGGATTTCGAAACCAAATCCGTTGATATGGGGTGTCGTCAGAATGGACTCGTATTTGACGATACATTTTGTCGATATCCGCATTATACACATAACGAAAAAAACGCCAGTTTAAAATTAAGGTCGTTAAATCGGATTGAAGTATGGGGCCAGGATACAATAAATCATTTAAACTTGCTCCTGAAATAGATTTTTGAGAAGCATTGATAACTACTCGAACTTTGGTAGTAATGCTATCAGGTTTAACCACCGCGTGATGGGGTAGGTAAAACGAGCGTACCCATTCTTCATCGATGATTTCATTTGATGCTACAGCTTGCATATGGCCTAATGTAGAATATTCGGCTAAAACTTGATTGTATTTGGAGTACAACTCTGGAGATTTCGATAAAGACTTTTCCATGCGATGAAATTGTTTTAAAGCTAGATCTTTTGAAAATCCTAATTTGGGAATTGGATTTTTAAACGGAAGGCGTACTGTGTACCGACCATCAGGTCGTCTGAAAGTTGTAGCTGCAAACAAGTCTTCACAAAACTGTTCTTCATTAGAAAAAGGCTTAACATCAGAGATGTTTTCAATTTCCCAAAATTTTTGAATCTGTTCATCGAGAGAAACTTCATTGAAATATGACACGAAAGTCGAACATGAGTTAACATGTTCTTCAAGTGGTCCTGATAAAACCCAACCAAATTCTGTGTTTTGTGCCATTAGTGTCCCAAAAACATTTGTTTTTAAACCATCTTTAATTATTCATGGGTAAATGTCCATTCCAATAATTAGATCAATGCCTGAGCTTTCATAGAAAAACGGATCAGCTAGTTGTAATTCAAACCCGAAAAAGTCCTTTCATTTAAGGATATTAGCGGATGGTAAACTAACTGTCAATTTTTTCAAAACCAGAGCATTTGCAAAGAGTGTAAAATTGGAGTTACATTTTGAGCCTAAGCGTAGTGTGCACATTTTTGAAGAAGTGGTTGTTATCACTGAACTGATTCCTGAGATTTGAGCATTAATAGGCTTAACAGGAAGATTTAATTTCCTTTGAGCTGCTTCAGAAATAAATGTGACTTCAGAACCTGTATCTACAAAAGCTCTCAATGTAAACACATTGCCTAAATAATGCACGTTGACTAATGCTGTCGCTAATAAAACCGACTTATTGTTTTTCAAATGATATGATTGAATATTGACTGGATTGGAAACTGAGTTTTCAGTGGACTGTATGTGATTGCTTTGAAATTGAGGCTGTAAAGAAGTTTGAGTGGCATGAGCAGAAGAAGAAGCATGAGGTGAAGAAGAAGGAGCGTTGGAGCAGTGTGGTTGGTTTGAAGCATCATTTGAAGTTGGAATGTGGAGCATTGTATGATGTTTTTGTTTGCAATGTAAGCATAAGTTACTACTCTGGCACTTGGGTTTTAAATGAGAAGAAGACAAACAGTTGTTACAATATTTAAGTGCGTTTACCTTTGAAATCCTTTCAAGAATAGACATCTGCAAGAATTTTGGGCATATGCGAAGCGGGTGATTGCTATTACAAAGTTTGCAATTAAATTTTTGAGTGTTGGTGTAAAATAATCGATGTTGTTGTTGTTTGTCCTTATTTGATTTAAAAGGTTTCGGCTTATCGATTGAATCTTTGGTTTTCGATGGACATTTAATATCGGACACTGTCTCTAAAATTCTATACCGATTGGTTAGAAAAGTATCGAGTGCGGACCAAGTTGGAATTTCCCTTGGATTTGTAAGTGACTGTTCCCATAAAGAAAGGGTTTTTTCAGGAAGTTTGTTTGAACATAAGAATACTAAAATAGGATCCCAAGAATCGGTTTTTAATGAATGAGCTTTTAGGATTTCAATGCTATCATTGATTTCGCGTTGTAGGCTTCAAATTCCTATCCCTGATTCAATAGAAACATTCGATAAGTTAAAGAGACTTTTTAGTTGATTATTTATAATTATTCTTTTATTTTCAAATTGTTCAGTTAAAGCTTTCCAAGCTAGATCAAAACTATCTGCGGTTAATGGAAGTTTCGAAATAATATGATTTGCTTCACCTTTCGTTTTTGAATGCAAATGAAAAAGCTTTTGAACTGCACATAATTTAGGGTGATTTATATAGACTGCAGTAAACATATCTCGAAACGCAGGCCAAGTTAAATAATCACCATAAAAAATTTCGGTATCGCAAGCTGGCACTTTAATAGTTGAAGTAGAAGCAGTAACAGAATTCGAAATCTGATCTACAACACTTTTTCCATTATCATTTGAATCTGCTTTAGCATTGTCTTCTTCTATTAAACGAAGTTTTTTTGTAGATTCAATAATTTCAGCTAAACAATTAATATATGAATTGCTTGATAAAAGGTATTTGGCCTTGATAGATTCAATGTCATCATCGGACGTTTTTTCATCACCATCTGACAATAAGCATCTCGAATAACGTTGTTTGATTTCAAGCCAAAGATCCTTTAATTCTAATTTTTATGCTTCTAATTTTGAAAGCGATTGATCGACTAATGGAATCGTTTGGAAATTTGTATAAAATGCAACCAACTGGTCAGCTGCGATAATAAATTGACTTAGGCTTGTCATTTATTGAAAATTTTATCAAAAGAGAGAGTTATTGTAAAAATTATAAGAAAACAAACTCACCCAAGAAATAATAAGAAACAGTAAAACGGCTGATACGTTACTTTGCGTCTTCTTTAATCCAAAATTTTAACCGTTATAATTTTTGTTTCGATCAATTTTTTTTTTTTTGTATTATATTGCCACCCACTTTAACACACTTCTAATTTAATTTTTCGAATGATTTTTCTATTCATGCAAAAATTTCGATTTCATACTCATAACTTTCAACTTATTTATTGATATACCTAAACTTAATAATATGAATATTTTTGATTTCACTGTAGATATATATATATTTTTACCCAAGACCAACCAAATGAACTGAATCGACGATTAAAAGTAGTAAATTTAATTATTATTTAAATGTATTGTTAATTTTAACTATACAACTAAATCATGCAAACTTATAATAATTCAAGAGAAAATATTGCACCGATTTTTAAAATAAGCACACGCACCTGTTACACGATTAGAACTAATTGTGTGTCCGTATGATGTGGTGAAAGTATGATGATAGCGGTCCTTTGTTTCTCTCAATTGATCGATGATCGGTACTTTTTAAGGTTCTTTTCAGCTTAAATTGAAAACCACCGTTTTTCTTGGAATTACTCTCAGTGACGTTGGTATCGTTGGATGGATGTAAGTTTTAGCTCTTAGAAAGTGTGGTGAGTTTAAGTAAAGCTTGAGCTGAATGTAGAAACTTTGTATATGGAATTTATAGTAGTTGCAGCCTCGTGAATCGACGACAGCGACGTCCGGAACGCGATACAGAACTAAAATCTTGTATATAGAAAAACTGACAGCGCCAAGACGGGACGACTCTCCAACCAAAAATTCTCGAGGCTGAAAATAATACTATAAATTCCATATACAAAGGTAGAAACGTGGTTTTGACTTGAGTGTGAATGCAATATGTATGTATGTGTGAACGTGTGTATATGCGTATGTGTAATTAGAGATGATGCGCAGTACAGTGGAGCAATTTCGATGAGTTCTTGGCGAAATACATATATGTATTTAGGTGTAGGTGACGTAATGACGCACCTCGATGAAGTCTTACGAAATTTATGCTTATGTAGATTTTCGACACTTGATGGATGAATCCGTGGCGAGTGCGGATCTTTTGTTTGAAGCGAAAATGTACGATGATATGAATGTAATCTTTATGAGACTTTATGTGTGTCTTTTTTTCGCTGATGGAGTGCAAAACGTAGGGATCTTGCACGTGCCTTTGATAAGAAAAATGACTTAGAAATTGGCGGGAAACAGGCGAAAGAAACCTTGTACTGCGTTTTCGAAAGCTTTTTATCGATGATAATGATGCGTTGAATGAATGCAGAACGAGTTATAGGGAACTCGTTTGTCCTCGGAAGTTGGATATGCACAAAATTACATCAAATTAATCGCTGAACAAATGATGATGATTAGATCACACACAGTTTGCACTTTCGATGAAATATTTAAATGTTGAATATGGCGATGTAAGATATAGGGATCTTACAAATCGAATAAAGTGACGAAAAATACAGATTTTTAATTTAAACTTGGCAAATAATCTGGCTCGATTGGACCAATGTTCGGATTTAGAAGTTTTTTTATTCGATTTAAGAAATTTGTCAAAATTTTATTTGACCGTAAAAATTCTATAACAGCGACATCTCTTCCAAATTAAGTAAATTAAATTATGTAATAGAATTCTTATAATAACTAGAGATGAGTAAATATTATTTCTGAACACTCTTCAACAAACCAAAACAAAATTACGAACTTAAGTTGGACTCTAGAGATTTTTGTTTTTGCTATAAAAACTCCTAATTTATGCAAAAATTTATGAACAACTCTCTTCGTCAACAATCTACTTACGCAAATGTTCTTCTGCATTTCTGTTTATAAATTTCAAATTCAACATCTTTCATTGTAAATGAAATCACCGTAAGCGAGCAAAACAACAGCAAAAATAAAATCCTCCCCCCCCCCCACAATTTGCAATAAACCGAATACATACATACATATTTGCTTGGAATTATCATAAAAAATCATAATCTCTAACGAGCTTACACCAAAAATAAATTCTCTAACATGGTTTTCAATTTCTTGGAAAATACACTTCCGTTTAAATAATGGTACCCTGTTGCGTATACTTGACTTTTTTTATTATTGCTTATGGAGCTTAATCTGTTTGTTCTTCTTTCTTTTAACAAGAAAAAATACTTCTTTAAAACATGATAAAAGATTTGTGTAAAGTTTTCATTGTCTCATTGATTTTTAAATAGAAAGTTAGGGAAAACGATGAAATGTGGTCATCGTATTGCTGTCATTATTTCCCAAATATATTCCGAAATTTCAAAAAACTTTTGAGATCTCATTATTCAGAAAACCACATTCAAAAGGGATGAAAAAATAAATAACATAAAATTTTAAAGTAAAACAAAAAATAATATTTGCTTATCGAGTGTATATTCGTATGTTCAAATTGAACCTCCATCAGTGTCGTTCTTGGTAGTTTCTATATTCAAAGCTGATTTGCCCTTCGTCATAAACCAAGTTATTTTTCCATTTATGGAAAAAAATACGGCAAAGAAGAAAAACCTTTTTTTACACACTTCACAAATTTCAGAGAAAAACGAAAAATTCGAAAGTAACGAGGATAAGAGTGTCTGAAAATTTCTTGTAAGCAAAATGAAAAATTATTATTAAAGCAAAAGTGAATACATCAAGTTGAATTTCAATATGTATTTTAATGACATAAAATGTCATTAAGGGACATGAATCTGAACATTTTCAATCCTTGTACTGCACATTGCAATTAATTTAACGAAGGTGATGTTTTCTTGAGTTAAAACGAATTTAATGAGAAGAAAATATTTGCTTTGTGGTGCATTACTTTTCAGTATTTCCAAAACGATCAAAAAGAACAGTAACTAATATATTATTGTACGGTCGGTTCACAGATCAAAAGAAAAAAATAAATTTGCATTAATCGAAATGTGTTTTTTTTTTTTAAACAAAACTAGAAGAAAATATTTTATGCAAAAACTAATTATGCAATAAAAAGAAAATATTTTGTGTAAAAACTAATTATGCAATATAAAGAGAATATTTGAATAACAAAAAAAAAAATTCATATCTATGCAATTTATAATAAAAAAAGAGGAAACAAACAATAGTGAAAAAAAAATTTAATTGACTTCTAATATATAAACAATAATTAAGACAGTGAGTGTAACTATACAAATTAAATAGATCAAGAACGAAAAAAAAAATAAAAAAAATACATCAAGAAAGAAGAAAAAAAAAAAGCAAGAAAATAAAAGAAAAAGACAAAAATTAAATCCATTCAGTTTTTTTGTTGTTGTTAAAACAAATTTTTATTGTTATTTTTTTTTTTATTACTATAATATCTCGGTGCACCTGGATAGAGGTAATTTTTATTGATTAATTTAGTTATAATAATTGTTTTATGTTTAATATATTGTAAATGTTTTTTTTTTGTTATTTCAAATGTTAAACAAATTGTTTAAAATTTAATTAATTTTTTTTTCTTCTCTTTCTTAAATTCGCAATTTTTTTAATTTTTGGTAAAATTTGATTTTTAAATTTTAATTTTTTTTTTTGATTAAATATGTTAAATTTAATTTGAAAATTTTTATTATTTTAATTATGGATGAATAATTAAACAGAATTTGGTCATGGTGAGTATGTGATGAGGACGGGTGTGAGAGTAGATTTTCCGCGTTTCTCCCTTCAGTGACACGCCCTTCCCCTTCTCAATTTCATCTTCGGGTCCCATAATTTTGGAACCTTATTGATGTAATGGCATGTTAAAACGTAACACTGTCCAGAGCTGCGACTGCAACGACCCACACCACCGACGAGCTATGCAAAAGCAAGCATGCCGCAGTCGTAGCCCGGATCAGCCTGCAACCTGGATCGTTCTTAGGGTCCTGTAGACCTAAGAGCGTGAAGGGTAGCGAAAGGTTGAAAAGGGAGGAACACGGGTTCCGTTACACCTTGTTTTTTAATTTCTTAGCTCTTAGAATGGGTAAGCACTTAAAGTATGATTCCGATTTGGAGCAGAACAAAAATAATGTTTTTAGTTATAAGAAGTTATTTTGAGAAAAAAAAATACTTCAAAGTTTGATGAAACAAGGGGAGCAAAAATGTGAAGTTTAAATTTTTAGTCAAAAAATTATTAAGGGGACTGACTACCCTTAGTTTGGATCTTAAAGTAATTTTTAACTTTTAAATTTGAACATCAATCTGTTTTTCACATCTTTTGTCACCCGAAAATATTTGTTGTTGAAAAACATGTTTGGGCGCGTTGGGTACCTTAGTTAATTGGGTAATGTTTTAAGTTCGTATCTACGACATACTTATATGTACACGCAAGGTATCTATATGGCTGTCTAATTGTTACCTAAAAATGTTAAGAATACTATACAAAACTAAAGTTACACGTAATGTCGCGTCGCGTCGGTGTAGGGTGCCCTTAATCGAAGACAGTATATACTTAGTTTTGCCCTCATTAACCGCTAAACCCATTTTTTCCACTTCTATCTCAATTCTCACAATGGCACCATTGACATCACACTGTGTTCTTTCCATTATATCATTATCATCGGCGTACGCGAGAAGTTGAACAGACGTGCAAAACTCCATCGTCAACATCAGAGGCACAGTCAAGAACGATGTTAAAAAAATCGCATGAAAGTACATCGCCTTGTCTGAATCCTTTTTTGACATCGAAAGATTCCGTAAGCTCGTTGTTAACCTTGATAGCGCAGCGCGAATTCTCCATCGTCATTTTGCACAAGCGAACGAGCCTGGCAAGGATCCCACGCTAGACATAGCTTTATACAGTTCGTCTCTGTAGATGCTGTCATACGCGAACGCGGCCATAAAAATCGAGTACCGATTTTGAGTTCATAGGTTTTCAAGGATCTTCCGCAAAGTAAAAATTTGGTCGATGGTTGACTTTCTTGGTTCTAAGCCACATTGATAAGGACCAATAAAATTGTTGACGAAAGTCTTCAGACGTTCATATTATTTCGGCAAAGAGAATCTTGTAAGCGATGTTAAGTAAACTGATTCCTCTGTAGTTGGCGCAGGTAAGAGAATCTCCCTTCTTCAGGCTTTCAGCTGGAAGGGGGTATATATAAGGGATAATGTTGATTGATTGAAATCTTGTCAGAAATTAGGGACCAAGTAAAATAATCATGTGGATGTGCACCGTAATTGTTAGGCCCATTCTTACTTATGGCAGTTTATTTTGTTGCAAGCTCTGGAGAAATATACGAACTTAAAAATATTTACCAAAGTTCAAAGGATCAGCAGCAAACAGTGTCCTTTGACTTAGTGAAGCCAACATCTGGGGAACTAGTCAAAGCGGTCATACGATTCTTACAAAATACGTTGGCAACAACGTCTTTACAGATTATGTGACCATAAGGGGTCATTGACTTCAATAAGACTTTTATTACCTTCCAGCTTCACCAACCAAACCTCAACCTTGCCAGTTCATTCAGGCTCCCCGATCATAGCAGTGTCTTCCAAGCCGATATCATGGAAGTTGAAAAGGCTGCTATGCAGCATAATGTAAGACTCTGGTGGGTTCCCGGTCACAGTGATGTGTCGGTAAATGAAAAAGTGGATGAGCTTGTAAGAGAAAGCTCAGTCTCATGGAAAAAAAAAATTAATTCAACTATGCATATTGAATTAACACCTCAGTACCAAATGCATTTACTTATGATCTCATCGAATAAGACCAAGGATCCCAAAACGATGTTTTTCTAATTTGAAAAAAACAGATAATGTAAATCTTTTAAGACCAACAATTCTTTCAATCCCTTTATGGATTCAAAGAAATTTAATCCATAGAGGACAATCCTTTGTCTCCACATTTGTCTAGCCTGATTTGTCTAGACTAAAAAGGTTGGGTTCAAAATTCCAAAGAAAAATTTATTTGTTTCCT
Organism: Sphaerophoria taeniata; assembly: GCA_943590905.1. Taxonomy (NCBI): domain Eukaryota; kingdom Metazoa; phylum Arthropoda; class Insecta; order Diptera; family Syrphidae; genus Sphaerophoria; species Sphaerophoria taeniata. The sequence continues at coordinate 238,882,682 of OX016540.1, forward strand.
TAGTTCGAAAAAACAAAATAAAGAAAATGTGAAAAGATGTTGTTTTTATTATTTGTCTTTTCAACAACTTTTCTTCTTTCTTATCGAATAAAAATTGATTTTAAAGTTGATGTAAGCTTTCACTGAAGGCTTTAATATCCTGAAATGCATCAATTATACTGACGATAAATACTTAGCCGTCTCTGTTGGAATCAAGCTTATATTTTTTTCTTGTAAGACCTAGGTAGCAAAATCATGATGGCAAAGTATTATTGCAAAAAGTCTCCCCAGAACTTCGAAAAAATTTCAGTAAGGCACTGATTGCCTGATATAGTGCGCACTTTATCATTCGAACTAAAGGCTTTTGAACTGCATAATTTGTTTAGTTCGATTGGATGTTTCGTCACTGGATTTCTAGTAGGGTACCGTGTTCTGTTCGTATTTATATGTAAACGAGAAAAGAGTAATTTTGACATGACATACACCCTGTCCTCCCAAAAACAAAAGTAAAATCAAATACCCCCTACTAATGTCTCTTCTTCCGACTATGAATTTTTCCTAATAAAAAAGGGACACAATCATTGGCTCAAATCAATTTCCATCCGAAATTCATTCAAACATAAATAATCCCATAAATAAAACACCCAAATCCAAATATCTTCTTGTGTTATGATTCCATTATTATGGACTTGACCCAACTGCTGTCTTGGGAATGCTGAAAAGGGTAAACTTTGTTAACCCTGAAATATTAATACGATATACAAAAGTTTTCCCTCGTCGTCGTTAAGCAAGAAATGTCCTCATCCTCACTTAATCTAAATTTTGGTGAGAAATATTCACAATTTTATGAATGAAAGTTAACACCTGCGCAGAGTCCAACATCTGTCTTTCAATTTCGTTCAACTTAAAGTTCAACTCACCGTGCGGAGGATAAATCTTTACCATTTACCACTGATAAGAAAGCTCAGAAATTGTTCACCTCAGCTCACGATAATTCAATGTCAACTGATTTTCGGCTGTTCGTCAGACTAATTGTTAATGTGCTCTTGACTGAGATAGACGCGTGAAGAGTCGTGCCGTTGCCTTTTAAAAATTAATTTCGGTGCAGACACATAAACCGTTTCAGTAGTCGTTTTCTGACATAATTTGTGTTGGGTTGTGTAAGCAATTAACGGACGTTGAAAGAGTATTAAACGCAAAGTGTTTGCTAATTGTCGGGTAGCGTCCGTAAGTGTTATTGAGTGTTGTCAAATAAAAATTAATTCCATGAGTTGAGAATTGATTGAGGAAAAATCTGGTTGTTGATTTAAGACATCAAAGAGTTCTGGTGATTTGTTTTCGCTAACTTTGGTCAGAGAATTACCGGTTTAAGTTAACAGTGAGAAAAAATTGTATTTGATTATCGTTTTGTTACAAATGTTTCAAAATGAGAAAAAAAGAAAATCCTCCTCTAAAACTTCGTTGAAGGATTGGAAAACAACATCCTCCTATTAGTAAAAGTTTATTTTTTTGTTGAGTTCGAAAAAAGTCCTTTGATTGACGGGTAATTTGAAAAAAGGAAAAAGTTTTTGAATAGGGCCTGTGATTGAACAAACCGACTTCACCAACAAAAATTCAATCAGAGGGGAATATAATTACTTAGACAAAAAAGTACATATACGCCACAGTGAGCATGGATTAATAAATTAAATTTTGTTCGCCTCCTACACCATGTTCGAGAATTCAAACTTCCCTGACAATAAGGTGAGAATTAGATCTTTTTCTTTGTGTTCTTTTTTCAATGGAAACATAACATAATTTATTTTATTATTTTCTTTGTGGAAGATTAAATCAGGTGGGAAATGGAACGATTAAGCGAGGCATGTTTATTGGACATTGATGTTTCTGTTTTGACAAGGAAAATATCTGATTGAGAGCTCTCTTGTGGGTGCTTTGTTTTATTTTTGGTTCATTTAAGCATATCAAAATAAAAGAATAATTTGAGATTAAAAAAATCTTCTGTTCTGATTCCTAATAGTGGAAAATTTAGAAATTCTGATAGTGTTGAAAAGTTTAAGATTTTAAATGCATAAACAAAAACAAAACAAAAGACAAAATTGAGGTAGAAGTAAATCAGTGGTTTTTTTTTTCGTTGAACACTTGCAAAACGTTGATTTAATTTGAAAATTTAATTAAATCAAAGAATTTGATTAATTAAGATGAATTTTTGTGAATCAAATTTGATCAGATGATGTAAACTCTCTAAGAAGAAAAATAGCTTTTAATTAAATTTGTTTGGGAGCATATCTAATGTTGAAATGCAGTCTTATGACAGTATTTCGGTGTAATGTCGGACAAACTGTATCTTTAAATAAGTTTGATTTGTGAATATATGTTATTGTCTGTAGTGTCAAGTATGCAGGTTTTGTTGAACTCTTCTAGGTCAAGATTGTTTTCAACGAGCTTCATCTTACTTTAGGGCAATTATTGTATATCTGTCAAAACTTATATATGAATTATGAATTTCATGGTAAATACATTTGTATTCAGGGTTCACGGATGGTTCCTGTGAAAATAAAAATTGGAAAAACCATACCAATGAGTCGGAAGACTAGAAAAATCAAACAAAGATTGAGAACTTCATTTTTTTAGTGAATTTTTTGATGCAGAATGGCTTGGGTATATCGAATGAAAAAATGGAAATTTCTTGATGGAATTGTAGTTGAATGGTTATCAAAGGGAAATATAGTTAATTCTTGATGGAAAATTCTGGAGAAGCACTAAAGACCGAAAGTCAATTGTTTGTATTGAATCTCAGGTGCATTTATTCCATATTTCGGTTTTAAATACAAAAAAAGAACATTCTTGGTGGAAAACTTGGAATATTTATGAAAAGAGCGAAATTTGATTTTCTTATATTTGACTTTGTTAAGGTGAGAAATTAGTCGTTAGGCTGGAAATTGAAGTATGTACCTGTGTTTCACAATAATATTGGAGTTTATCTCAAGGCGCTGTGGTTAAAAGAGTTTTGCTTGTATGTTAGGTTAAGAATCTTAAGTCGCCCAATGCATTAATTATATTTTCACTGCAGGTAAAGCTTCCTCCAATCATAGCTCCTGTGAAAACTAATTTTTGGAAAATCTTACGGGAAAGTCGGTAAATGGGAACAATCGAAAGCTGTTCGAAAATTAATTTTTTGTATGGGATTCTGGAGCCATTTGCTCAGAAACTGATTTGCGGACGAAACAAAACGTTTTAATGAAAAACTCGGGAAACTCGTATCTGGAAAATAGTTAGCTTTAGCAGACTTGCTTTGAATTATTGTTTTCTTTTTATTTCTGAGATCAACTATTAGAAAAAAAAAACTAAAAACAGTAAAAATACAATGTGAACTTCGATGGAATCGAAATAGAGAAAGATATGAATTTTTACAAGCTTCGTAACTGCCACTCCACCTTAATTTAGGCTGAAATCATTGAAACATGCTATAAAATGTAAAATTTCATTGAAAACATTCAAAAATCCGGAATTTTCCACTTAAAAATTTTATTTTTTTAACTCGAAAAGTAAATTTTCAATAATTCACTTTTACCTACCAAAATTTCGATTTCAGTCCGTATTTCATTTTCAGATAGAACTTTCCCAAAATTTTTTTCTCAAAGTGACCTCGACATTTGCAATTTCAATGATATGAAGTTTTTCTAGCTTAATTATGAATTTATCACTTCAGCATTGCCGAATCATAGTGGTATGGAGAGTTGAGAAACAAAAACGATATAACAAACCAATATTTCGACCTTTTCTGCAATTTCGTTCCATGGAACAAACTATCGTTTGATTTTAAACATTTTCTCGATTTCCCGAAATTTTCTTAGTTTTCCATCAATGTTTTCTTATGTTTGTGTTTGAAGACCGATTCCCGGAATGATTTTTCGATTCAAAAAATGTTTCACCCTGTTGGTGTTGCAGAATTTTCTGAGTTTTCTATCACGAACATTTTTTTTGTTTTGAATTCGGACAGCCATTCTGAAAAAAATTGGACATAAAAATTCCGTACAAAAATTCAAGTTTTCGATCTTCATCAGAATTTTCCAGTTTTAATACTTTTCTGGAAGGTTTTTTAAATGTTTCTTTCTTTTTTTTGAAAATTTCATAAAAACCTGTTGGACTGTAAAGAAGTTTAGTCTAAGGGGTTGGTTATTGCTTTCTCTAAAATATGGAACAGTTGAAACATAAAACATTTTTTTGATAGGTGGTTATAGCAACCAATCAGAAATTAAATGACACTTCCAAATTTCGCGCTTGAAGAAACTTTTTTGCTATCAGAAGCATTTTTTTTCATCAGAAAGAATATTTATTGTGTGATCGGAGCAGAAAAAAATCAAATCACATGAATAAAACGAGATGGAATAGCTTTGAATGTTTTGCAATCAATCTCATTATAAAAAATTTAAAATTTCTAATTTTCTTAGTACATTAACATTCGGTGTTTTTGAAAAAAAAAAACAAAAAAAAAACAAAAATATTTAAAAATGCAAATTTGGAAAACTAATTTGTCCGTTTTTCTGATATAGGTTCATCATTATTACATTACACAGTACTTCGCACATAAATGTTACGAACTACAGACACATAGCAGCACTGGCGACTGAGACCATCGGCTGGGACAGAACAAGACATACAACAGAGAGAGACAGATAGACACATAGAAAGAAAGCACACATAACAGAAACCTACGTGGCTCAGAGGAGGAGACTTAGATTTGTATTGTCTCATGTTATCGCACAGGTGGCCTCAGATAAGCTGGCGATTTTTGTAGAAAAAGAATGCTGCTGAAGCTGGGGTTTGAACCCGTAGCGTTCGGCTTAGCAATCCACTACTCTATCCTCTGAACCATGGCCACCTGCAGGTTCATCATTTCCGGCCCCTCTATATAGATAATAATCTGACTTCGAAATGGTCAAACAGATATTTGTGAAATTTTCAAAGTTAATACTGTTGTATTCATTGATGGTTTCTGTGAAATAAAAAAAATGGAAAAACCTCATGGAAGGTTGGTAAAACTGGTCGGGAATTGGTTTTTTTTGCTTGGAATTTTTTGTTTCAAAATGGGTTTTGGAATGGAAAGTAAAAAGTTCTTGATGAAAAACTTGGAAACTTCATTGGTTATCAAGCGGAAAATTGCATGAAGTTGTAGGTGCACTGATTTTCAAGCGGAAAATTTTTGATTGGGTACTCGGAAAACTCTGCGAAAGCACGAAAATCTAACGGGAAAGTAAGCAAATAAGGGGGACAATCGTAAGCTGTATGGAACTCTGATTTTTGTGAAATATACAAAACACACCGGAAGAACGAGAATCTGTTGAATTTTTCAACGAAATTTTCATTTTACTTCATGCTTCAATGAAAGTAGAACGTTGTAAATCTTGGTAAAATTCAGATATATGTAGTTCTCTATTTCAATTGGATTCAAGCAAATCACATTGCATTTTAACAATGTCCGTGTTAATCATAATGATTATTCTGGAGTTGCTCTGAAGGGTGGCGAGACGAAGTTCACGGGGTCAGCTGTTTTTAAACGTTCCTCTCACCAACAACGTTGTTACCAACAGATTTTATTGTCAACTTTCAAGCAAAACTTGAGATGGCTAACGTCTATGCATACTTGGAACCCATCCTTTCCGACTGAGTAATTTTCCTTCGATCGAAGTCTGCCGCCTTTTCTTCGAACCGATTCTAAGGCTTTGTGGTACGGCGAAAAACGAAGAATCGGTGACAGCCACTCTCGGACGATATATATCACATGGGTAGTTTTCGAAGCTGAAGATACACGCGGTAGCCATCGAGTTCGTCCACAAAATTGGTCAACAATGGAATGAGTGCCATTTTTTTGTTTGGTTAATCTTCTTTTAATACTCAAAATTATTTTCAATATTTAGCTTTTGTTTTTTAATAATATGCGTGTTTTGATAGACATAAACATTACACAAGCTCTTTACTGGTTGTGGTGGTTGTTGTTTTAGTTTTATTTTCAAGGAAAGTTTGAATCAACAATTTTCCACCTTAATATCAAGTTGATTAATAGTAAAGCTTCATTCATGAATGCTTTTAAGAGCAGAAAATGGCAAAAATATTGATTTTCCTATTCAAGTTGCTTACTTCAATTTTATATTGAAGAAGGCCAGAGAGGATGCAAACTAGAGAAAAAAATTGAACGCATTCTTTTAACGAGTTAGTTCATCTACTCGAAGCTTGCAATTTTACATTCGTGTGCGAGGTAGGTACTGTAAATGTCAATGAAAAATATAAAAATGAACCACGGTTCCAATTTCAATCTGAATTTGTTATGTTTTGGAAAGTATAGCCGAGTCCACTTTTTTTGAAATTTGTTTTTATGTTTTTAAATTGGGTCATTCATAAGTAGTTACTATAGTTCGTTCAATAAAAAATGTCAGTGAAGGAAATATAGGGCATTTGCCTCTCATTCTGGTAGCAATAGCTTCCATATGTTTATTTCAAGCAAAAGCTCTGACATGGTTGCCATACTTTGTAAATTAAATCACCGGAATTCAAAGAGTAGTGTGTATGGTTACCACCTGCTGGCGTTTTAAACTTATTTAATAAAAAAATGTTACACCAAGAGGTAAGATAAAAGGTGCGCTTTTTTTTTAAGTGTATCCCCAGTAGGCCTAAACCCTTTTTTTTTGTTTTCAAAAACATAGATTGTTTGGAAAACAAAAAAATAAAAAGCAAAGCAAAAACAAATATTTCTTTGATAAAAAAAATAAAATAAATAAATAAAATAATAAATTAATCACTTAAACAAAAAGTATTTACAAAAAACAAAAATAAACATTATCAAAAATTCAGTCTCAAAGCATTTGGCCAAAAATAATCTATCGAATAGTCGCTGCACTATTTTCACTGCAATAAAATATATTTCAATATAAATTTACTTATTTGGCACAAAACCAGTTGTTGAACGCAAATAAAATTTCATTTAGATTTTTAAGAATTTTGTTATCATTTTATCACCACATTACTTGACCTGTTTTTCTCCACAAAGAAATAAAACCACGACACTTTATGAACAAAAAAATCTGAATAATAAATGTATAACTGCATTCCTGCACAGTTTTCAGACAAGCAAGTAAAATAAATTCAAAATTCAAAAATATCAAAATTGAGGCGGTAATACCTAACGCTCTCACCTCAATAAATGTTGTTCTCAAAAGCTTTAAAACAGAAAGCTCTTTCACAAAATCCTTGAAAAAGCTCTTGAGGTTTGCTTCCAAAGGGTAATGGCAATGCTGTCATTTCTCACATTGAGAGAAGAAAACAGAATACGATCAGTAATTTCAGTATGCTTTCAGCATGCAACATGAATGGTTATGGAGGGATGTACAACGTTTAAGGGAAAATAAATCAATTCGTGTGTATAAATCAGTGCCGGCGCGCTTGTAATTTGGGAGCGAATTTGTGTAATTTCTATGAAGTAAATGTTTAGCAGCCACCTCTGCTTAAAAAAAAGCTCTCCCATAAGGCCTACACTGACATTTTTCATTGAACGAACTATAAAAGTTTCATGTTTGTTTTCACTCAGCCCCTTTCTATTTTGCATAAATTATGTACGTATGCATTCCGGATCCGATATAAGAAGTTCGGTACGGATGATTGAATTCCAAAGGAATATTTTGAAATTGTTTTTTTTTTGTCTTTTTGGTACATGCGTACCTACATAATTTAAAAAAATATCATAAAATGTGAAATCAAGGATCCTGTTTTAACAATAAGGGGGACCAAAAACTATCCCTTCACAAATCAATATTATTTTTTTTGTGATTCTTGTTGTTCTCTGTTTGCTCAAAGTATTTTTGTATTCAAAATATTTCTAAGTTTTGTTTTTCTCTCTTTTCAGGTAAGCTGATTATTCACCCAAATGGATGTAATGCAAATGTAAATATTCTGAATTTTAAATGTTGTCATTTTTGTTTTGTCGAGAACTCATAATATACCTTAGTTCATAATTATGAACTTCAAACTTGTTATCCTAAGGAAATGTGACATTTCTGAGCCGATTTGAATAATGATAATGACAATGACAAGCTGAGCAAACAAAGCCAGACACAGAATTCATTAAAATTGCTGGCAATATCGATTTTGTATTAGTATTCGAAAATTTCCTTTCTAAAACTATACACTTTATTAAAAATCTATCAAAGGTAGAGTTCTCTGTAATATAACAGTAATGAAAAAGGATGTAGATACCAAATGATGAAAGACAGAAAAATAAAACAAAAAAAAAGAAGAGACACAGACACGTAGACCAGGTTACAGCCATGACATGTTTCTACATTTTCGTACCATTTTTTATTATTGAACTCATAAATACTTAATTTCTGCCAGTGTTTTTCTCATCGATGAGGTTAATTTAAAATGATGTGTTATATCGAACACTGTACGGTGTGCAATAAATACTGGCGCCTTGAACTTGAAGGACGTAAAAAAACACACATTTTGACGCCAGAGCGAATTTTATGTGGGAAAGGAGATAGACCAGTTGCCAGACAAGGATTTATTACCGATAATAAACATCGTAAGGTTGCAAGGAAACGGATATTTATTACTGTTAAAGTATTGATGTGCAAGGACTTCTTTAGGAGCTAAGTGAAACTATATTTCACAGCTGAAAGCTTAAAGGCAAACTTTAAATCGAATTATTATGTTGGATGTAAATGCAGTAATTTAAATTCAGCACGTACACGGCATAATCGTTAAAGCTTGTGTTTTTCAAGGGATTTATAAATTTTGTGTTTTTCAATTATTGCTTTCGCCAAAAAGAAATAAAACCGAGATTGTGTGTGAATAAAATACTATGATATAGTTGGGAAGGCAAAAACGTCGTTTTGGAATTCAGGCAGTCTAAGCCAGAATGTATGGACATCCTGGACAGCTTTTATTACATTTATAGCAAAAGCATTGTTGAAGCAGATAATGCTTATGTTGATTTTCGGAAGTCTTTAATTTCTGTTGACCAGGAAAATCTCATCTGGTATATTGAATAACTTTCGTCAGTTGTTTCACGTGCGTGTCCGGAGTTGGCTGTCCTCATACCATTTGAGTGTATTGTCATCAGCAAATTGGTTGCTACCCGAGAATGCTTTCAAAACACGCAAGCTCCCGGAATAGGGCTTATGAAATTTGATGGGGTCTTTCAGGATAAATGTCCTTCGGCAGAAAAAATTATTTCTAGCCCAAAATCATTGCAGAGTTCAAGCTGCTTAAAGGCCAGAACTTAAGAAGCAAAAACCAAGGTGCGTTCATTGGATCTTGCAAATGAAAAATAATCCAAGACCCTTGAACAAAATTCTCACAAGCTACTTTTAAATTGATTTTGGTTAGCAGCCATATTTTCGACTTGGGTAATCGTTCGATTATTTCCAGTCTCAAGAAATGGCTTGACCAAGCTTGCGTACAACATGTGCAGCAATTAGTTTTTAGTAATTCGCAACGTTATTCTATGTGATGAGACTCAATTCAGCACAGCGATGCGGTCGTCCTTTTTTTATGGTCGGAATCTGTTTTCATAAAAGAAAATCGTACCAGAAAGGAGAAGGACACTTCTACAAACAAAAGTAAACATTAACATCCTATACAAACTCCCGCATATGGTGGCATTTGGGACTAAAGGCTAAACTATGGCTTAGTTCGTAATTGCACGCTTTGTTGCCCATGCCCTGCCTTAAATATGCTCAAAGACTTTTATGAACTCAATTACAACTGCATGTGTGTGGTCATCATACTTTATTTAAAAACATTGACAAAACGATAAAAAGAGTTTATCACCCCTGTTCTGATTTTCGTTTTTAAAGCAGATGTGTTTTAAATTGTCTGTTTTTAATTCTTTTCGATTTTGCAAGCCGATTCAGAGAAATATTTGTCAAAAATAGAAGGGAAATTCTTACGAATTTAGGAACACACTCTTTTTAGCTTTGCAACAATCAATTTCGAAAACGAATTGAATTCGGAACGAAAATCAGAACAGGGGTGTATTTGTTCTTAATATTTTAAAGCGCATTGTTCTAAGCTTTGTGGAAGAAACCGTTTTCGAAAACATGGTACAAAAACTTGCGGAAATAAGAAAACTGAAAAGTTAAGAAACAGGAAAACCCTTGGACGTAGATAATTTTTCAAAATTTGAACGCTGTTTATTTTTTATCAAAAATGTTGTAATATCCATACAAACTTTGGCCAACTATTTCAACAGCTTGAAAACTTTTTATCCCCTTAAATTGCGTTCCCATATATCCTTTCTTAAGCTCAATACTGTCTCTGTAACTGTAATAATTTTTATTTCAATCGATTCAGCAGTTAAGGCGTTATAAAGAATAGAAAAGACAACTATTTTACATTCGTAAGTCGTGAGCATGCCGCAATTTTCGTTATGGGAAATCATTGTTATCTAATGATTTAAAAGAGTCAATCGCACTTAAAAATGTTTTCACTTCAGTAATATTACGATCATAAGCAAACTAAAACTAGCTATGCCCGCGGTGTTACTCGCGATAAACGGGTTAAAAAGTGGCCTTTGTCATTTTCTGACCCATTAACCACCACTACATTTGCAGAAAATCATGTCAATCAAATTATGCTCTTTAAAATAAATATTTCTCACGGGCACCATATATTTTACCGGGATATTTAGTAGCCTATGTTATATTCGAGATATAATCTGTCTGTGTGCTAAATTTCATCCAGATCCATTTAGTACTTCTGGAGTTATTCAGCAACAAACATCACATTTGCTCCCTGCCATTTTCCTGCAAATTCAGTAACAAAATAAAAATAAATGATGACTTGACCGCAAAATGACAGTCGTTATACTTTTATGAACACAAATGTTGCCATGCTCATGCAGAACTAATGCTGTTTGTTTATATTTATGAACACAATTTTGGTAGTACTGCGGAAGTTTTACAATTATGAACTCAGCCTATAATGCAATTTTGATCACGCAGGCTTAAGTGAACTAGCGAATACACATGAACCCTATGAGCAAACCATAATGTACTTAATCTACGTCCGTAAAATTTTCATTAAACCTTTACTAGTGCAGTTTCATTCGCTGCTTGCTTAAATGAATTTGACAATTTTAAGAAGAAAAGGCCAAGCTTACTAGAGTAGGTACGCACGTCCTTTTTCTTTTCTTAAATCAGTTAACGGTTCCCGAAACCGAGTGGATGATAACAAAGTATTGTTCCACACCTGATTTACGTTTGTATTCTCATTTTGCTTTTCAAGGCAAGTGTTATGAATACTTTAACAAGAATAGTCGCATTAAAATGTCCATTGACCATTATTGCAGTACACTTTTAGTTATTAAGATGAGTATTAATAAGATTTTGATATTCGGTTGGAATATTGTAATATATTATGTAGGCTCATTCATTTTGTGGTGTCAAGTTGGAAGCGCTGGCATTTGATATATGTCAAACCTGTCATCTGAAATGCCATGATATAAGTTAAATGTTTGCCATTTACAATAATGGATCGCTTAATAATTTTGTTGGAACAAAAGACAATAAACACCGATTTTACGAACAACATTTTCTTTGGCGGAGAGGTACATTTCTTACTCGGTGGGTATGTTAACAAACAAAATTGCCGTAGGTATGTGGGACTTAGAATACCCAAAAATGATCGAAGAAGTGCCATTACATCCAGAAAAAGGAATTGTTTGGTGTGCTCTATGTAGGGCTACGCCTACCCCTCTTCTTTAAGATTTACACAAGAGCATGTAACTAGCCTGGCGACCTCATGTTTGAAGTCCGAGTTGTCAAGGCAGCTGGATTTCAGCGTTGTAGTCGATTCATTTGCCTTTGTAAAAGCGAATTTGATTAAAAATCCGTAATATTAATTAAACACCTTCTCAGAAATCTGTAACCTTCAAAGCCATCAAAGTTATATCCGATAATATTATGGCAACATTTTACACAGAACAAATTCCAAAGAAATATTTTAAAATAAACAAACAAAAATCATCAAAAGCAATTTTCAACTAAATGTGCCAAGCCAAGGCAAAGTAGAGTAAGAATAAATTTACCTTTTTGAATTTAAATTCAAAAAAATATTCTACTACTCTTTGCATAATTACAACACGCTCTCGAGACACAGCCGTGGGTTATATTTCGTAATTAACCATACTTCTTAGTTTCTGGAGTTGCCTTAACTACACCAGTTCTACTACACAAAGTTCAAAAGTATCGTCATTTCATCCTGTGAAACTTATCTTTATGACTTGAATAGTTAGAATAAGCTTACAGAACATGAGTTAAGGATGTTTCCACGAAGTTTGTTATACATTTTTTATCTTTATTAATCCCAACTTGGTATTAAATAATTTCACTCTTACACTGTTCTGCCTTAAAACAACGATGTTCGTCGTACTTTCGAGTGCCTCCCATAAGCCATAACTTCTCCATTCATTTTTCAAACGTTTCGCAGAAAAAGAAGGATATTCACTCACATAACCATGGTTTGAATGGAGCTTTGTAACAATTTAAAAACATTTTATATTTTCGGATGCATTAGATAAATTGGGCACAGGAGCAAACATTATGTGAATACTTTAAGAGTACAACGTATTTAGTACGCATTTTAGCAACACATTGGTCAAAAAGAATGTCCTTGCTTTTTCTCATCCTACTCAGCGTCGGAGATTTAGCTAAGTTAAGTAGGCATATAATTTAGTCAGTTAAAACACAAGCAATAATTATTATTCAACATTTTGGAATATGGCCAAAACTTGTTGAGTCAAACCCATCACTTTCAATCATTATTCATGCTCTGAAATTTATTATTCCAGACCGTCCAAGACCCTCAGCCAAGTAAAATGTTTGCTTTAAGTTGGGAAAAAATGAATAAGAAAATAATCCCCAAGGAACATTCATCAAATTGATAGATATCGCCCGGATACAAACACCTGTTTCCATTTCTCAATTCTTATAAATGTCCTGGTTTACATTTTTATTACAATTCAGGTGAAAAATAAATAATTCATCAAATAGGTAGCTCGTTCATCTTTTGAGGCTTTAAATGTTTGCCCTAAAAAATGATTTTTTGATTTTTGGCAAAAAATAAATAAAGAAAGGTTCGGTGGTGGTTGAATACATTTTAACAAAGAGGATTATGTACCCAAAAGTCAGTCAATCCCTCATCCTTATTCAAACGAGACGTGTTATCAAGGGTTAAAAAGGCAAACGTGAATAGGAAATTTGTGACAAAAATGTTTAAATTTGATTATAGTGTTGAATGGGATTTTTTTTCTTTTTTTCACTTCAAAAGAGACATATTTCCGAGGGAAGATATGGTTTTATCTCTAGAATGGGATATTGGAGGTTAGATTCTTAATAAAATGGGTTGGTCGTTTTCGAAAAATAAATTATTTTTCCAATAATTAATCCTCCCATCTGAAATAAATTTGTTTAACCATGCACAGGTTAACGTAAAATCAGGAAAGTTTTGATGAAGTTTGTCACAATGTATGGAAACATCATGAAAAATTCGAGTGGAAGAAAATAGTCAAGCAAAATGCAATACAGTTCTAAGTAATCAACCAATACCGGATAATCATTTTATTTTGTTTTCTTATGATGTGCCAGACGACCCCGCAAACTTCGGCTAACCAATTTAACGCCTACAGATAAACTCCAGAATATTTTCAAATTTCAAAAATAATGAAATTTAATGTTCCGTTCCTTTCCGCAATTTTCTATTTTTTGGTATGCTACCAAGAAATTTCTATTGCGTACAAAATTCCATTAAATCATTTTTTGAATATTTACATTTTTCTTGCTTTTGCTGAATCTGTTTTCGATTGTTTTAGTTTTCTTTTGCATAGTAAAACTAATAGCTATCATAAACTGATCCGATTATGCAAATTCTTTCACTAGCAGAAAACTACAATCATATGTACTGTACCTACAATCCTACATACTATAGCACTTTAAGGTGCATTTTATTACTAGCTGAACCAGCAAACGTTGTATTGCTAGGTATAGGAATAATTTCTACTGAATTTCTAGGCTAGAACATACTAACTAATTTATTGTTAGTGTGTTCCTACGTCATAGCTTTATAACACGATTTAATTCAATAGGAAAAAATTGTTCGTATACCTCTATAGGCATTCGATTTTGTGGCACCCTAGCAATCCAGTGACAGATCCACCAATTGAGAGCGAGCGAGAGGATTAAGTGGGAGCGATATCATGGGAGAGATATCATGATAAAAAGGGTTGATTCGGACTCTAGTGACCTCGAAACATGGAGATATGCAAAAACTGGAGATTCACAAAATCGGCTCCATTACAATAACTTTCTCTGAGAAGTTAAAAATTTGTCAAAAAAATAGACACACACATTCTTTCAGTGAGCCACCTTTAAATATGTTATAAGCCTGTTCTCAGACCTACTGATCATACGTATGAAATTTCACTAACATCGGTCCAGCCGTTTCGAAGGAGTATAAAGACTAAAACATAAAAACACGAGGTTCTTATATGTATAAGGATAGAGTTTGGATATTGACATAAGGTGTGAAACACAATATCATTCAAACTGCCGCTTTGGGAGTTTTTGCAGCATGCGATTCTTTAAGTAATTTTCAAACACTTTTTCGGGCGGCATCTTGGCCAAAATGTTACGGATGTCGTGTAGATTTGGATCTGCATGCCAAAATTTCATTTTAAAAGTAATGAAAATAGATTGTTAACCAATTGTAAAAAAAGGTTGTGCATACGCCCCAGTGACCGATAAGAGACTGTTTAGAGAAAAGTCTTGAGTTGAGAAAGCTTCTATTCGATTCGACTAAAAAATGTTTAGAGAAAAGTCTTGAGTTGAGAAAGCTTCTATTCAATTCCAGAAGAAAAAGATATTGTTCTATTCTTTAATATTTATTTACAAAAGATGTTTATTGTTCAGTTGCTAAGGATCGAATGAATAAATAATTTTCTTAGATTGAAATTTACAAAATCATTTCCTGCTGATTAGAAATTGATTTACTAAAAACAGAGTTATGAAAAAGCTGAGTGATTTTGATTCAACAGAGACATTTACTAAAATACATGAATGATAGATTGGGCAAGATAAAAGTCGATACTCTAGAAGCGCTACGAAGAGCGTTTGGATTTTCATACGCAAATTTCATATGCGCACACGAGTCACCCTGTCGACTCCGAAATAAATAATGTCAGTCTGAACCGTGAAATCAGCTGCTTGATCGGAAGCGCTTCACTGAATGTCGCAATCGCAGTTGTCTAAATCCACTTTATCTCGTTTTCAATCATTCCCTCTGTATCATTTAACCTTCACGGACGTAATCAGCCAGGTAATTTTCCTTTTCTTTTATCACGTGCTGTGTCATTTTATACACAATTTTCTAATAATTGAAGATTGTATAAGAAAAGAAAAGGAGAAAACCTTAAGATTGTGACGCTTAGGAATAGTTGTGCCTATTTTCCTAGAAACTGTGTGTCCTGTGTGTGATATCCAAGCAAAAGTAGCAGATAATAATTACTACTCACTCCTAATCCCGTACCAAACCGATCCCAGATTTTAAAGGCTCCCTTCCCACAGTCGGAATTGACTGATCCCATCGCCACACGAGAATCGAGAGCTATTCTCATTCGGATTCAGAGCTGATGAGCCACGTGCTCACAATACGCATTGTTCATCGGGAAACAGGTGCTCTTCAGCTTGACATTTCGATTTTAGAATTCAATCCCAGTTATCGAAGGTGTTGAAGCACTCTGCTTAAAAGGCGAATTCAACACGACCGTCGTTTTTTCTCTCGGACGAACATATTATCGCTGACGTGTGCAAGTAAAGCTCGCAAAAACAAGGGACAGTTTGCTTCGTGGCCTTGCAGAAGGCGGATCGCCGGTCTAACAACTAGAAGGCTGCAGTGCGCTAACAGACAGACAGACAGACAGACGGACTCACGTTTTTCTACTTTTCTATTTGATCAAATTTGATTAAAATTTCAAGTTTTTTTTGTACGAATAGGTACAATACTTGTGGTATATTCTATATATAACAAGTAAAAATGTCGATACTATTTTTCATTCTGACGAAAACATGGGTCGATTTTTGAACGTTTAGTTGATCTCTTGCATGAAGGAGAATTGTGTCCTCAGTCCACTAGTAATAAAAAAAAACGCACACAACGTACACTTATACATATTTTCAGATTCAATCCAAAATTCAAGGTTACATTTCTGTTGATCCAACAAATAACTACAATCTACATATTCATATTTGTCCAAACAAAAATTTTCCAACAACTGGAGAGCAAGCAACCTACAACGTCAGCTCTTGACAAATCAATTGAAAGTATATGCTGGCATATCAAATTTGTCCACCAGAAACATATCCTTTTTTCAATTATGTTTGAATTTTATTGAAATAAATATTATTCATCACAAAAGAAAACATATAAGGATGTCCTTACATTGAAAAAGGATAATAATGCATAAAAGAGTTGTCCCTTAGCAAATATCTGAAAATGTAACTAACTCATACTCAATAGAGGTTGATTTTGTTGATAAAAAGAAACAAATTTGATATTCGATCCCTGCTGTTTATACCAGGAAAAATCTCTTTATAGAATACATAAATATTCTTCTTATCAAGGATTGGAAGTCCAATCGAAAGGCCAAGTTATTGTGTGTGTTCCGAATAATGATGACAATGAAGAATTCTTTTGCCATGAAGGTATTCTTTGACCTTAACCTTTTCAAAACGAAAGGGTTAAACGTTAAACCCATATTTATTTGTTGATTTATCGCATAGTAAGCTATTATGAGAATTTGTTTCGGAAGCCTCATATCCTGCATAATTCTGCAAGCCTGACTAGTTTTCTTTTGAACTCAGTTTTTATTATATGCGAAGAAAAACGCTACACAAGAGGAACATTAATTTCAACGAAAAGGATTGTATTTTCGACTGCTTCCGGAATTTCTATCTGTTCACATTCGTGCACTGTAACTACATGTATTAGTCTGCATCAGTATATAATCATCTTGAGATAGTGGATCCGTAATTTAACTGGTTAGCTTTCTGCTCCCCCTTCTTACAGTCGGTGCAGCGTGTTTTATTCCTAGGCTCACAGCCTGTCCTTTTGCGTCAGTGTATTTTCTTTTCTTCTTTTTTCCTCTCTGAGATCGCTGCATTGCTCGATAGACATCATTTTCATTCTAACGTTCTTTCGTTCATCATGTTAGCAGTACATT